>OZ030019.1:6402500-7002500 GCA_964023405.1 Apodemus agrarius | reverse complement strand
CATACATGGAATGGAGGCATTCAGGCCAAAACAGGACAAAAAAAAAGTTTAGTGCCTGTTTCCCAAGCTTACACTGCACTGGATGGAGTGGGTAGACATGGGAGCCCTTTGGAATAGTTGAATACATTGAAGTCAACTGGGGTAAAAAGCTGGAGGATTTCTGAAGAGCGTGGGCTGCAAGAGTTACCTGTCCCCCGAATGCGTAGCCTAATGGGATATGGCCTATTTCCGAATGGGATGAGATCATCCAGCCATACTGAAAATATAAGTTAAAGTGGGACATTTCACACAAAAAAGAAGGGAGGTAGTCATTAAAGAGCTACTGCCTTTTGTGTGACAAGTTTAAAGACACAGGAGGGGAAAAAGCAGAGAGCGGTGAAATTTGTACTCAGTTTACATCCTCATTATTTCAGACCAGGATACTAACCTAGGGAATGGTGCCACCAACAGTGGGCAAGTCTCCCATCTCAGTTAACCTGAGCAAGATAATCCCTCACAGGCATGCCCAGAGGCCTACGTGGTTCAGATCTTATCAAGTTTGACAACTGAGATTAACCACCATACGGCTGAGAACTTTCCATCTGTGCAGATAACAGGAAAGAAGGGCCTTCTCCTGCCTGGAAGACACATTGGCAGGGACTGGGGAGGGCGTGCAATAAAGCCACACACACCTTTGTGCTTACCCGCCTTTGCATGCTGACCTCAGAGGTGTGGGCTTCTTGCAAATGCACCCTTTTCCCTCAGTGTTGGTGACAGCTAGGTTGGTCCTGGGTTCCCCAGACCTGTCATTCATCAGTTAATACCAAGGCCATTTTCATCTCTTAAAACCACATACGGACAGATTCCCAGGCTCCATTTCAGGATGTACGGCTTCACTGCTACATTCTAATCTGTGAAATGTCCGTAGACCATAACTTCTAGGGCAGACTAGGAAATGCTCACCCATTCCTTAGCTCCCCCCTCCATCTACCTGCAAGCAGGATGCCAACGTCCAGGGCAAGCATGGAGGGGAAGCTACAGGTGGAAGATGGTGGAGTGCCTGCAGCCCAGACTCTGGGTGAATCCGTCCCGTGAGTAGTGTGCTCTGAGAAGAAGATAAAGTTCATCTGCTGACGTGACGGAGCTAGTTCATCACGGCTGCTAATGACGTGTGTGAGTGTCCGCCCGGGTACCTGAAGTCATGCTTTGCAGTGCTGGTGCTCAGAGAAGCTTTTGACGTTTCCCCTAATTAAGTTGGATCATCCACTGTGGCTCTGAAACCGGTTTCTGTAGTCTTGGGAGATGAATAATTCATGGGCAAAAATCACTGGATAAATAATAAATGGGTCTGCAGGAAACAGGTGTCCTGGAGGGCAGTGTGGGGCAAGATGGCAGAATAGATCCTCCCCTAAAGCCTCCTGTTTGTGTGTGGAACAGCCAGAAGCTGCCAGGGATTGATTGATTGATTGATTGATTGATTGATTGATTGATTTAAAAGAATTATTTATTATTTTATTTATCTGAGTACACTATTGCTGACACACCAGAAGAGGGCATTGAATCCCATTACAGATGGTTGTGAGCCACCACGTGGTTGCTGGGAATTGAACTCTGGACCTCTGAAAGAACACTCTTACCGCAGGGATTTACTCATAGGGAAGCAAGATCTACATCGCAACTCAGGCCTCCAACTCTTGGAGGCAGTTAACAGGAGACCCGGAAAGAGAGTGGCCAGCTTGTCTCTCCTGCCCTGTGGCCGAGCAGAGAGGACAGACACAGAGGGAGGTGCAGCTGCCGTTACCTTAGGAGCAGGGCCGTGCACACCCTGGGATCGGATGGCCGGGAACAAAGCCCATCTTTCCAGGGAACCTATATCCAGCTGTAATTTTGGAACAATAAATAACACAACTCATATAACACAGAATGACTATGTGCCAAGGGTAATTAACTAAGTAATAGCAGGCCCAGTAAGATGGTAACGGTACTTAAGAATTGATTCTGAAGAACTGGAGTTACACAGTTGGCCACCGCTCTGAAGGAAACTCACTGTTAGAAAGCTTGAAGAGCTTGCAAACAATAAAATATAACCTTTATTTATTCAGAGAGAGAGAGAGAGAGAGAGAGAGAGAGAGAGAGAGAGAGAGAGAGAGAGAGAGAGAGAGAGACTGAGCCTACAGCTAAGCCACAGCTCTTCCAGGCAGGGCTTCTCATAGCTTAAAGGTGGCTGGTCCTCATGGTAATCCAAGGCCAAGCTCATCTGGCCTTAGCTGCACAGGTGACTTTTAAAAGTCGATCTCAGGACTTTAGAATGAAGTTCCTGCCAAACCCTTGCAAATAAGCACACTGCCGTGGAAGGGTGGAAAGTGGAGCATCCCAGTGAGAGAGTCCCTGGGCGCTCAGGTTGCTTAATCAGGTACCATCACAAGCCTTGTGGTTTCAGTTTCCCGTAGCAGATTGTACATCTTCATCCATCTGAACTAGGGCACTGAAAGACACGCAGAGCTGCAGTTAATTCCCTCTTGTGCACGAGTCCTCTATAGCTCAGTTTACCCAGCATGCCTTGGGTAAGCAGCTGCTTCCACGGATCTCTTTCTAGACTAAAGAGCCCCGGAAGTTCTGACCTGTCTCTGGAGAGATCTCAAGGAAGCAGCTTTACTCTCTGAGACTCGCTCCAGGAAAACGGATGTGAAGTTTTGCACATCACTGGCACCTTTTCTAGAGACTCAGGCCTCTGCTTCTTCCCTGAAGCTGCTGGAGGCCTATGGGCTTCATGTAAGCCACAGAGCAGGTAGAAACATCTACAGAAGGCAGCATCTGGCTCTGTGTCACAGTGTACAGTAAATAACTGTCCTGGTTAGATTTTTGTCGCTGTTGTTGCTTTGTCAGTTTGACACATTGTGTCACAATTTATTTGACACAGTGTTTTTTCAATGTGCATTGAGACCCCTTTGAGGGTCACATATCAGATAGTCTGTATATCAGATATTTACATTAAGGTTCATAAAAGTAGCAAAATTAGAGTTATGAAGTAGCAATGAAATATCTTTATGGTTGAGGGTCACCACAAAGAAAACGAAGAGCTGTCTTAAAGGGCCACAGCATTAGGAAGGCTGAGAACCACTGGGCTAGAATTATCTGGGAAGAGAAACTCATTTGACAAAGTACCTTCATTAGATTGACCTAGAAGCAAGCCTATAGTGCATTTTCCTGATTAATGATTGATGGGGGAGGGCCTTGCCCCTGGTGAGGGTACCATCTCTGGGCGGGCGGTTCTGGGTTGTATAAGCAAACAGACTGAGCTCTCCGTGAGGAGCAAGCCAGTGAGCAGATCCTCTCCAAGGCCTCTGCGTCAAGGTTTCACTTGAGTGCCCTTCACAGCTTCCGGACTGCTGGTGGTGTTCAGCCTCTGAGCTAAATAAACCCTTTCCTCCACAAGCTGTTCTCAGTCATGATATTTTATCACAACAATAAAGAGAAAACTTTAACAATAAAATCAAAGTAGAGAAGGGTTAGATTTTCTTTGGGGATCCAATATTCTTTCTCTAAGAATCTAATTGGTGTCTGTCTTGGGCAAGGACATAGTGTGGTCAATGATAGTACTGGAAAATGTCTGGGATCTCCCAATATCTTCTGTGACGTTTATTTTTTCTGAAACACCAGTGATATTTGAACACTTGCTCTTTTATCTGACTAATCAATTTTTTGCTGTTCAGCTTTTACAACCACATTGAGTTGACTTATGACTACCCAGAGTGGGCCTAATTCTTTCTAGGTATTCTTTCTCTCTAAGATTACAAAATAAAGATTTGTGAGCCACCCGTGGGAACTCTGAGACATCAAAAGATTCCTAGGTTGGAAAGGCACCTTGGTTTTTTTTTTTTTTTTTTTTTTTGTTTTTTTCTTTAAACTCTGGCCTGATTTCAGGACGGCTCAGTGAAGAGTTAACTCTGGGCACTTGAGATTGCAGCAATCTCTTGCCTGCCCATTAGAGTGGCCATGCCGTATGTGAGGACTACTGAAGGAGGTGCAGAATTTCCTGGAACCTTAGATTATTAGTAATCAAGGGCGTGATGAAGTCATGTGATGCACAGGAAACTCTTCTGGTCAGATTCAGACTCCTTGCTATCCAACAGATGAACAGACACGCGGACGCACCTTTGATTTGCCCTCCTAAGGGCACAGTGCCCTCAGATCAAGTTATCACGTGACTGACACATACGTGTGTGTGTGTGTGTGTGTGTGTGTGTGTGTGTGTGTGTGTGTATGGCATTCCTCAGCCTAGGTTGTGCTAAGAACTTACTGTGTAGTCCAAGCTGGCTAGAAATGTATGGTGCTCCTCCTACCTCTGGCTTCTGAGTGCTGAGATTGCAGGTGTGAACCACCACACCTGGATGAACCACCCCATCTGGATAAACTGCCACATCTGGGCCCATTTATCACTAACAGAGATCCAATTCTTGTTTTTATAACATCAGATCCCAAACTATAGATTTTCATGTTCTATTTATTAAACTCAGGGATATTTTGCTATTATACTACATCATAAACCATCTTTCTTTAAGTCCATTGCGGAATTCCATCTTAAAGAAATAACAGGGAGGAAGCAGGAGGGAGGAGAGGAAGGGGAAGGGAGGAGCGAGGGAGTGGGGATTGAAAACTACCCATCAAATACTTGCATTCGCTGGGCGGTGGTGGCACATGCCTTTAATCCCAGCACTTGGGAGGCAGAGGCAGGCAGGTTTCTGAGTTTGAAGCCAGCCTGGTCTACAAAGTGAGTTCCAGGACAGCCAGGGCTACACAGAGAAACCCTGTCTCTAAAAAACAAAAAAAAAAACAAAACAAAAACAAAAACAAAAACAAAAACAAAAAAAAAACAAAAAAAACCAAAAACTTGCATTCATGCAGACCCCAAGGCTTAGAGGACTGTCAACTATGACTCCCAAGAGTCACTAGAGTGCCTTTAACACTTTCTCCATGTAGCAAAAGGAACTTCCATTTCATAGGATCCAAAAGCATGGCCACTCTGTAACATACCAACAGGACACATAATCACAGTTACTTAGATACCAGACCATGATCAGCAACCAATATTTTATATTCAACTTTACTTAGAAATTACCCAGGGAACCAAAGATTATCCATTAATTGCTTCAATTTTAAATTGGCATATGGCTTTAAAGTTAACTATGGATGTTGAAAGAAAGCAAGATACATCCAAACAGACATTTGACAAACGTAAGTGGTTTAAAAGGCTTGTCAGTATTACACAGCTCAATTTATTTTAGAATAATTCAATTTAGTTGAAAATTTCTACATTCCTCAATCCTAAATATTACATAGGAACAGTATTAGCTAATTTGTATTATTCCCCTATTGAGAAACCCCCAGTTACATACAGTTATTATTGCTTCAAAGCCTGATGTGGTTCACTTTGTATGAACCATGACTCCTTGAAAAAATGCCCAGAGTTTCTAATTCTCTCTTATTTAATATGTCAAAAGTGTAGGTACTTTAGTTTGAGAGGAATTCTGGGAATATTACTTAATGCAGGTGCTTAAAATCTCTATGAACCCATTAATTAAGACATACCATATTCTAATTTATTAGTGCCTTTCAGGAAAAGGAAAATATTTCTCTCTTTTACACACATACACATACCCACACACACACACATGCATACACTCACACATTCATAGAAATACACACATATTTATGCACATGCACATACTTATGCACACATGCACACACATACTTATGCATATACACACATACACTTGTATACTCATACACAAATGCACACACATACACACATATGTGCACACATACTCATATACACATTCACAGGCACATACTCACATGTGCACACACTAAGTTTGCCTTGGTCACATCCAGTTATATGTGCACAGACCTTGCGGTTTCCCTCCTAGAGACTCAGTTACAGGACAGGAGCTCTACACACACACTGTCCACATCTGAAAAAGTCCCACTTTGTGTCACAGAAGTTCACACGATTGGAGGCCAGATGTCAAGCAGATGAATTGAGTCAACCAACAAAGTAGAGTCTTGGTCATTTCTCATCCGAGAGAAGAGACGTTCTTATCCCTGTTGGGATTGCCAGGTGATCTCAGGCCATCTGAGACCCAGTCACTGGAGCCTCTACAGAAAGTAAGTTATCGATTAGCCATAAAGTAGGAGCAGAGCTGAAGCTGGATCCAAATAAAAACAGGAGGGAGGAAGACAAGGGAGAAGGAAGAGAGTCTGGAGAGAGTTGGTGTTGGGACCGATGCCAGGAGCCAAAATAGCCGCGTCAGCTACGGCACTGCACAGCGCTCTTCCCCGGCACATTTTAATTGGCACAGACAGGTTTCCCTGAAGCCTCCAAACTGACAACTGTAATGACTTCAGCCCTCTAAAAGTTAAAAACACACAGAGACGGAGTGAGTGGAGTGAGTGCGTGTGAAGGAGGGGCTGAGTCATCAGTCCCAGTCAGTCTGGAAGCAGGCAGGTTGTCAGGCTGCTGAGAGAGCTGGTGTTTCTAGAGGCATCACCCTCTCCTGACGCTCACTACTTCATTTCTTGTGAGGTTCCATGCCAGGGAAATGGAGCTATTTAGTTTACCAGGACCCACACTCTGAAATAGCAGTTGTTGATATATATTCTTGTGGCCTCAATAGTAATCCCCCCCCCCGAAGGTGCTAGTACCTTAATCTTTCAAGCCAAGTAGGTCCTTGGCAGGTTTATGGCAAGATTATTTTGCAGATTCACTTCCTTAAGGATCCAGAAATTAAAGGAGGGTCTTGAATCATCTGGGCACGATCAATTAAACCTTATGAGTCCTCTCAGGTGAGAGAAGAAAGCAGAACCAGGTCAGCCTGGTGCCGCCTGGTGAGGACCTGCAGGTGTGAGTTGTGAAGATGGTGGAGGGGGCGGGGCCAGCAGCCAAGAATCATGGTGGCCATTAAATTTCATCAATACCCTGGTCTGGCCTCAACAAGAGAAGACACACCTAACCCTTGAGAGACTTGAGGCCCCAGGGAATGGGAAGGCCTGGTGGGGAATCCTTTTGGATGGGGAGGAGGAATGGGGTGAGGAACTTGTGGAGGGCAGAACAGAAGGGGGATAATGACTGGACTGTCAAGGTTAAAAGATTTAAAAATTACCTACACAGAATTGAATTCTTTCAGCTTTCAGTGAGGGAACATAGATTCTCTCCTAGAACTTCCAGAAAGGCAAGAGACACCTAATTTATCCTACTTGAGCCTGCCCCTGACCCCTGCTTTCCAGAGCTGCATGACTGCACTTAGCGTCCCCGTTAAACGAGGGATAATTTACTGTGTCAACAGCGGGAAATAGACGCAGTGAGGCAGACATAAATTTGCTAACATTCCACAGGATGACAGAGCTAATTATTGATGTCACCTTTCTAGTGACCTCACTCCCCTCTAATATCACAACTACTACACAGGGCAAAGCCAAACACAGGTACATTATTCTAGTCAACTGGCTTCTTATCGAGTAATTTCATTAGACGATGTTCAGTCTGACACAGAAAGAGTATGGCGGCCACCCTTTGCCTTCCCCAAATGGAAATGATCAGGAGATATCTTTTCATTTCATAGGATATAAGATGCATGAGGTTGAAGTTGTACTTATATCAATTCACATGGACTGACCAGGGTTTCCCATAATGCCTGCTGTGTTATGGGTGTCAAGCGTGTATTTATTGAATAGAAATGACCCTCCAAAACTTTGTCTATTTCTGGCTATGAAATTGGTGACCAGCCACACTGAATTCTTCCTGTTCCCTGGGTGTAACCCTACAAAACTTTCTCTCCAGTGAGACTTCTGTAGTTGTTTGTCTCTGGAGCCCACATCCCCACTGGATGAGCTAATATGCAAATGGGCACATCATGTCTCTATCAGCATACCCTCTTGTGTCTGGCTATTCTCACCCTCTCATGAATCCTCCTGGCTCTCACAGTCCCTACACACCCTTTCATGATCCCTAAACATGACGTCATCTGCTTACGTGGCCCTCCTCCATGCTCTGATGCAACAAAGTAATCATTTAAGTATGTCTGGCTCTGTAATAATTGATGGCTATGTTGTTTAGAGAAGCTTGCTAATCTCTGACTTTATTGTCTCACCTGTAAAACAGGTGATATTAATCCTGCGAGGATGGATGTGAGAATTCAGTGGCCAGGGCTTCTAAGGGCAGACATAGCTGGTGTACAGGACACTCTTGCCCTATCGTGTACTCCGTGCTGGTAACCTATCCTCAATGTCTGACATGAAATATCCGGCATTGTGCTTGGTGTGCATGAGTCCGTTTGTTCACAGTGTGTTATAACCTAAGATGAACTGTATGTCCAGAACCATAGAAAAAGCAGCACTGTCTAATGAGAAAATCTGCACAAAGCCAGGAGACACATCACCCTCTACTTCCAAAAAATGTCTGGAAGCCAATGTACTTGTGCTGCTGACCAAGGGTGTAGACTAAGCCTTATGCCTTATGTTGTTACAAAGACAAACATCCCATTCTCCCAAAGGACCATGAACTCTGAACAACGGAAGACCCCCATATAGTCTCTCTCTTTTCCCTCCCCTTTCCCTGTGTTCCTATACCCTCTCCTCTCCCCCTCTCCCCACCTCCCTCTCTCCCTCTCCTTCTTCCAACCCCATCACTGTACTTCCTAGATCAGGAACTTTTCTGGAATTCTCAAAACCCATTAAATTAACCACAGAACCAGCCTTTGAACTCCCAGGAGCCCAGACAAGCCTGGGACATGTCTTGGAGGATCGTACGAGCTTGTTCTGGCTGTGGAGAGCCAGTGGTCACTTCCTGTCTTCTCTGGCTCCTGGGTTGGTAGCTAGCTGAGCTGACAGCCCTTGGTGCACACGTTGACTGCCGCCCTCCTCCAGCCTTTCTGTCTCAGGTTGGGAACACTAGCCGGTTCCCAACACCAGGGAACTCTGCCATCTATCATGGTGGCTTTATCAAATCCCCACCCTTTTGGTCGTCATCTTGAAGACCTGCAGAGGAGAAAGGGATTATATATAATGAGAGAATAGTCACTTTGTAGCTATGCATCCATGAGCCAGCATGGATTTTGTAGGTGGAGAGAAGCTATAACCTTTAGCATATGTTTAGAGAGCCCTGATATTATCAGTGATGTGGACTGCCTCCAAGTAGCTTCATTGATAGCCATCCAAACCTTCCTGTTTCCCATCTGTTATTAGATAAGGTTTTATAATCATTATTTTGTGGTTCACATTTGGATGCTTTGATTTTCTTACCATGAAAGAGCCAAAAATAATGCATAAATATAAGCATGAAAAATATCTAAACAGAACCCCTGGATCATTAACTTTGCCTCTGAGCAAAGTAATCTGGGAAAGATTATACAGCCTGTGAAAGGTCGCCTCAGTAATAGGCACAGAAGCCAGGTCCTGGATCCAGAGCTCATCTGATACTCATGACCTCATCCAATGCTCACAGCACTCTGTGTCTGAACAAGATAAGAGGAGATTCTGGGGCAGACTCATCACAGAAAGTCTGGGTCCCAGTCTCCATACCAAAATGAGTCCATTGAGATGCTTAGCAGGACAGGCAAAGGGACGCCCCAGAGTCAGGCCAGGCTTGTTTCCGTCCCATCTCTCTAGTGTGACATTTGAAGGTCACTGTCCCAGGAAGCAGCCAGCCTGAGCTCACAATGCTGCCAGAAGCCAAGGCCCCTACTGACATTGCTGTGCAATTTCAACAACAGAAAAAAAAAAAAAAAAAAAACAACCTCCACTCTAGCTTTTCTTTTGAGAACTATCACCTTGGGCTGACCTTAGGAAGAGAGAACGTTTTCAAATATGTTCCCTTCTATCCAACTTCCCTCCTGAGTCTCTCCCAGGTGGCTGGGGAGGAGGGACAGTGTGGTGCCACTGAGCGGACAAGGTCACACTTTGACAAGAGCTGGGAGAGCAGAACATGTCAAGTCCCCTCCCCTGGTCTCTAAGCTGTAATTCAAATCATTCCTTCAGGGCTCTGAGATGTGTCGGACTGAACTGGGCCCATCTGCTGGATCCTTGCTGTGGTGGTTTGTATATGCTCAGCCCAGGGAGTGGCACTATTAGAAGGTGTGGCCTTGTTGGAGTAGGTGTGTCACTGTGGGTGTGGGCTTTAAGACCCTTATCCTAGTTGCCTAGAAGCCAGTATTCTGCTAGCAGCCTCAGATGAAGATGTAGAACTCTCAGCTCCTCCTGCACCATGCCTGCCTGGATGCCGCCATGCTCCCACCTTGATGATAATAGACTGAACCTCTGAACCTGTAAGCCAGCCCCAATTAACTGTTGTCATTTATAAGACTTGTCTTGGTCATGGTGTCTAGTCACAGCAGTAAAACCCTAAGTAAGACACTTGCCTCTTCTCCAACCCTGTTACCTCTGTCCCAGCTCCTTCCTGAGAGACTCACTCAGCATGTTGATCTCCCCAGCATCACACAGGGGTCTCTTTGCCTGAAAGTGGCATGATGGCCAAAGGGAAGATTCTGGAAGGCTCTGGCACTAGTCCCACACAGCCAGTTGCCAACTAAACCTTATGTATTTATCAAGTTGCAATCCCCCTACTCATTCCCCATTCTGCAGCCTCTGATTTCCTCTGGTCTTGGTACGTGTGATCTAGAAAGAGAAGGGTTGAAGGATTCAGACCGGCTATAGTAGTGGACCAAGCATTCAGTCACGGATGTGGTTAGATGGTGGGGGAACTGGCGCAGCAGGCACAGGCTCCTGCTGACAGGCCTACTAAGCTGAGTTCTGTCCCTTAAGAGAACTGGCTCTTCATACATACTCTTGTTTTCCACCTCTACATACATGCCATGGTTCACGCACATGTGCACACATGAATAAATACTGATTACTTTTTAAAATGTTTTAATTAGAATAAGCAAGAAAACAGGAAATCTGTTCTTTAGAAGACACAGTGGGGCCAGGTAAGCACTGTCTTGCTCTCAGCACCAGGCTTAGGTTTCCTCTCTCTGCCTTCTCTGGGGCAGCCACTTCTGGCAAAGGGGAAAGCGTTCCCCACAAGCCCATTTTACCCACAATTCAATCTTTTTGAGAAGATATATAGTATGTGAGAATCTGCATAGGAGTTTAAGTACTCCAAAGACTAGGTTACTGGGTTAAAGGAAACAGCTGATACGCCCTTGAGGGAATATGGGGTTGCTCTGACCACGGTCGCCCGCGGGCTCTTACAGCTGGCTTTGGAGCACTCGGCTGGCCCCAACAGAGTCACCCGCCTCCATATTGTGATATCTTGACTACCAGTTGACAGCACTGTTATCTTTATACCCCCAGTCAGGGCCTTGACCGGTCACCCCACTGTCCTTTCCTCGTATGTTTGGGGGCCTGTTGTTCAGTCACTGCTTGAACCTCCTGCCTATCCCACAGGGCTTGAGTAGAACATCTAGTGTGGGCATGTATGTGCATGTGTGTGTGTGCATATTCATAGGTGTGTATGTGTTTGTTTGTTTGTATGTATGTATGTATGTATGTATGTATATATGCATGTGTGGATGTGTGTATGCGTGTGGATGTGTGTATATATGTGTGCATGTATGTGTATTTGTGTATGTGTGTGCATGCATGTGCATGTGTGTGTGTGCATGTGTATGTGCATGTGTGTGGTGTGCATGTGTAGGTGTGTATGTGTATGTATGTGTGCATGTGTGTGGTGTATATGTGTGTATGTGTGCATGTGTGTGTATGTGTGTATGTGTGTGTGTGCATATATGTGGTATGTTTGTGTGTGTGTATGTGTGTGTGTGTGTTTGGGAATGAGAATGACACACCAAAACAGTACAGAGTACTGTGTTTGTGACACTTTCCTGCTACATTACAACTCCTTAGGAAAATAAACTCACATGAAAGAAAGATTTGTTTTGTTTTGTGGCTTAAGTAGCTTCTGTCCAGGTAACACAACTCTATGAAATGTGAATCTGTGGGGAGCAGAATACCATGGCAGGGAACACGTGGTAGAGGAATACACTTTCTCACATGTCTGCGTCGCTGCTCTATGGCTCTGGAGAGACATGATGAACATGCTAACATTCCCAAAAGAAAGCCTGACACTGGAGACTTGCTTATAGTTTCAGAGGGTTTTGCTGGCATAGTGGGGAACATGATGGAATGCAGGTAGGTATGGCCCTGGAGCAGAGCTGAGAGCTACATCCAGATCACGGGCAGCAGGGAGAGAAAGACAGACACTGAGCCTGGCCTGCTCTTTGAAAACTCAAAACCCACCTGCAGTGACACACCTCCTCCAACAAGGCCACGCCTCCTGATCTTTCTAATCCTCTCAAACCCTTTCGCTCAATGGTGACTAAGAGTTTGAACATATGAGTCTGTGGGGGTCAGTCCTACTTCGACCACCAGACCATGTCTGGGGCTTATTTTTGTAGAACGGGAGCAAGGCCACGCACATCTGTATCATGGCTGTTGCCTGCAGTGGAGTCAAGATGACCAAAAGTCTGGGGTGAAGAAGAGAGAAGCCAGGGGCTCTCTCACTCAGCATCTCAATTTCCTTCCCCATCTTGCCTGGTGCAGCCATCCAGGTACTTCCTCATTAGTGTTTGGAATACAGTCAGTCTACCCCCTGCACGCAGAGGGCATGGTGGGGGTCTCTGCTTATTCCCAGTCTTAGCTGCTGTGAGGACAACCCAGACAAGAGGGAGGAAGGTGGCAGGAAGCGCGGTTGTTTCTTGGTTTCCTGCTCAAGAGTTCCAGTTCTGTCACAGTTCCTCTTGGGTCACATGGTGGTTCACTTGGTCAGACGTCCACTGTCCTGCTAACCTCCCCAGCCAGGATGCAGTGCCTCAGATACCAGAACCTTCTGTTTCTCTACACTGCATGCAAATACACAGAGCTAGGTAAAGCAGACGCCAGGACTGAGCATTTTCTCTTTGACATGAGGACGCAACCGCACACACTACCCAGCAGGTGCCTTGGAGCAACTCCCACCTGACCTGACAGTGTCACGGATGGGGAAGCCGAGCTCTCAGCAGGGATGTGGGCCTCTCAAGGCGGCAAAGGGGTTGAACACAGGCTCAGTAGATACACAGCAGATCCCCACCCTACTGCTCCAGGCTTCCTGGAACCAGGTGGAGGGCTTGGGCAATTTGCTGAAATGTCCAAACCTAGGGCCTTGCTAAAGTCTCACCGGAAGTTTAGGTTTCTACGGAGGTCAGTCCACTGAGGTTCTAAGTGAAGTGTCCTGTGTTTGAATGGCTGGTCTCCAGCTGCTGGCGCTGGCTTAGAAACTTGTAGAACTTTCAGGAAATGGTACCTTGCTGGAGGAAAGGGAAGATTGGTGGCTGGTTTGGGGGTTTTATAGCCCAGCCTCACTTCCTTGTTAGTATCTGCTTCCTGATTACCATTGTACCGAGACCCCCTGTCCTTGTGTCAAGACCTCCCCAACATGATGGACTGTATTTCTCCAAACTGTAAGCCAGAGGAAGCCATTTCTCCCGTAAATGCTTTCTGTCCTGTATTTGATTGTAGCGATAAGAGAAGGGTAAGCATTGCTTTGTTTTTGGGCGTTTCAGAGGAAAACATCCAAACCTTCCCTGGTTGGAGAGAGGGTAGGAAGGCACTCCGGTGGGCTTGCCACCGAACTGGGGAGCTCTGGCAAATGCCTCACCTGCCCCACCTCAAGCAGCTCCCCAGCTCAGAGACTCCAGGATAAAAGGCTGAAGTCAAGGATAAATCAGTGCTTACTCCAGAGGAAGTGAGGAGTCTACTGCTCAGTTATCGTGAGGTTCTGCTGTGTTGGGAGGGTTTCCTCTTCTCACTGATGTGTTGGATGTGAGCTCAGGGCCCTGAGCTTTGAGCCATGAAACCAGCCTTGTTCATACACTAGTTAGTGGTCATGGTCAGATAAAGTAACCTCCTATAGATGCTAAAACAGCTCTTCCCCTCACCTCTACAGGTGTGAGGCACAGCCCCCGCCCCAGAAGCTCACAGCTACTGTGGCTTGTGTGGGACAAAGGCATAGACACACCTGACAGTGAGGGTGTTCACCCACTGCTGCTGGCCAACAGTCACAAAGCATAGAACTTGCGAGTCTTGCTACTTTCACCAAGTTACATGACCTAGCTGTGGCCAGAACAGGGTGGTGGTACCTGTTAGGATGGCCCCAAAATTCATCTCCCCATCACAGCAGATGCTGGCGTGGCTGTGAGGTGTCTGGCCAGCGAGCCTCAGACGCAGAGGTTTACTGTAGGTCTTCTCTGCAGTTTGTAGGGAAGCCACCTTCTGGGGCCAGAAGCATGCTTGGGCAAGATGGCCCCCATATCTAGGAGGAGCAGAAAGTTCCTGGGACCTAGATCTTAGTAAATTCTTTCCCAGAAAGTGTTTGCTGACTGACTGCCAGGGGTGAAGGTACTCTAAAGAGACATTCAGTTCCCTCCCATCGTCTGTCTTACTGTTGAGACAAGAGGTCCCGGGGAACTGGAACTTCCCCAGGAATCACATACAGAGAGAAGGAAAAAGCTGTACCCTGGAGATCTGTGCCATCCCCAGGAGATCTGGTTTCTGGAAAGAGATTTCACACAGTTCTGACAACTGACTGGACAAATATGCAGGAGAGCCCGGAGTCAACTGAGACCATGCAGGGCAGTGACGGGCAGGGCCAGGGTGCAGTCCCTGGACTGATTTGTTCCTTTCACATTGAGTAAATCTTTCTGGTTTTTTTTTTTTTTAAGTCTTATGTACCTACTGAGGACTGAGAGGCAGCCTAGCCTAGATGTTGGGACTACGGGGTCCAGGCTTTGACCCTAGTATCTCTAATGACAATGTCCAGCTATTTTATCTTTGGGACTGGTCTTAGCTGCAGGGAGCCACTAGCCTGTCTCCACCTTCCCCAGTGTGGTTGTTTGAATAAAAATGGCCCCCATAGGCCCACTGAGAATGGCACTATTAGGGGGTGTGGCCTTGTTGGAGGAAGTGTGTCACTAGGGCTGGGCTTTGAGGTCTTAGGAGCTCAAGCCAGGCCCAGTGTCACTCTCTCCCTGCTGCCTCTGAATCTGAGTATTGAACCCTAGGCTACCTCTCCATTGTAATTCAGACCCTCCTGCAAGAGCTTCCCGGCTACCCCACTTCCTGCCGCAGGTACTCCTGTCTGGTGGAAACTGCCTGCTCCATACCTGGTCCCAGCATCCTCTTTAGAGATTCCGTCCTGCCTCCATGCTAGACACCTGCAGAGAGCACTGCTCACCGGCAGGATGGCTCCTCTTCCTCCTGCTGGGAGCCTTATGGGTAGCACATTTCAGATTCTCATCTTCAAGAAGTAATTTCATACTGTGATCCCCCTGCCTCTGCTCAATAGTCAGCACAGGGGTCCCTTCTCCGTGCTCAGCCTGTCTGAAGGCCGATCACAAGGGTGGGCCACACACAGTCCTCTGGCCCTGATGGGCGGCTTCTCCCCGGATAACTCTCTAGATGCCTTGTTGGCACCGTTCTCATGTCCCCAACGCTGTCCTGCTGACACCAACACCATCCTTTCCTCGTCTCCGAGGCCCCTCTGCTCCCAGCATCCTCTGCACCACGTGAATCAGGTCTGGCACACCCACTCCAAACGCTCAGTGGCTCTTCCTGCCTCTGGACTAAAACTCTGAACGACCTAACTCAAGCTGGGATCTTCTTCGCAGCCTGTCCCCCACACTCCAGGCACGGAGCCCGATGCTGGTGACACGGCACCACACAGAACGGAGCAGGTGGTAACAAATCGCTGTCACACCACCACGGAGAGAAATATTAGTGTCCCGAGAAGATAAGGAGAGGAGAGAGAGGAGCCGAGCCGAGAGAGGCCTCCATATCAAGATGCCTTTCAGTGGACATGAAGGACTTTAAGACAGGAAGATACACGGAGTATGTGTGCCAGGGAAGGCCCAAGGGCAAAGGCCTTGAGGGGGGAGTGCACTCAAGGAGTTAGCAGAGCAAGAGGCTTCTGCAGCAGAGTGCGAGGAACCAGTGTGGAGGGGAGTCCAAGTAAGTGAAGTCCTCCGGGCCACAAGAGGAATTGTGGCTGTCCTCAGGAGGAGGTCACAAGATTCATGGTAGCTGTGCTCA
The DNA here is from genome assembly GCA_964023405.1 of Apodemus agrarius. Taxonomy (NCBI): domain Eukaryota; kingdom Metazoa; phylum Chordata; class Mammalia; order Rodentia; family Muridae; genus Apodemus; species Apodemus agrarius. Next base: position 6,986,405 of record OZ030019.1, on the reverse strand, counting down.
GAAGGGGGAAGGGACCCTCAGGGGTCACAAGATGCACCACGAGCTTGCACTTTTCCACAGGTAAAGAGGATGGAGCAGGGTTTGGGCTAGGGTGGCCACCATGAAGGTGGGGAAAGTAGTCTGAGCCCAGAGGACAGTGGAGCTGATTGCACCTTCTAAAGACTAGCTGTAGAGCACAGGAAGGGGTCAGTTAACTGCAAGGCTGCCCGCCCCCAGCAGTAAGAAAATGGAGGTTCCGAGATGAGGCGACAGCCGTGAAGCCAGTTTTGCGAAGAACTCATTGCAACTTGGATATGTCAAGTTCAAATTTTCATCTCCTGCCATACACACTCACACTGTGTATTCATCAGTTGTTTTACCACCCCAGGCCCTTTGGACTTGCTGTATCCCCTCGCACACAGAAGTGGGGTTGAGTCAGATGAGAAGCCAATAGGCGCTGACCACCAGGCACCTCCTCTCTGGTCCCAGTGTGATGGTCAATTCCTCTCATGTGGAAAACAGTTTGACATCACATCTTGTTTTTAATGATGTTGATTGCCACCCATCACTGAAAGCTTCCCAGCTGGTAAGAGTTGACATCCTGTCTCTTGAGCTGCCTGGGACCAGCTTGGAGACTGGCATGTGGTAGATGCCCAGTACACATTTGTTAAAGTAACTTAGCAGTGGACAGGAGTCATGCCTCTGCGCCCCAGCCGCTCCCTGCCAGGGCAAGCTGGAGTCTCTAACGAGTAGTCAGGTGGAAGGGGGCAAGCTCGGGTGAGGGACGGTGAGCATCTGAGGGGTGGCTGGGGTTGGTGCTGGACCAGAGACAGGACGTGGCAGGGAGAGCCATCCAGAGTCAACTAAATAGAAGTGAGCAGACTGGGGGACTGTGCTTCTCAGGATGAGGAAGGGGCAGAGGTGGAGGGGTGCAGGTCCAGGCCAGGGTGGCTTCCTTCCCTGACACTGAGCTTACGGGGCACAGGGCAGGGAATGCTGCAGTAGCTCCTTCTTGGGGTTGGGGATAGAGCCATGTAGTCTAAAATCAGAACTCACTGCAGTTGTCAATCAAGGGCTGCTTCCCCTACTCAGAGAAAAGAGAAACCACTGAACCTGCCATCGGGGCCGGCTTGAGGTCCTCAAATCCTGCAAAGCCTGTCAAAGCCTCTGGCGATGCTGACCAGGCAGGTGATTTGGAGCACAGTGGGAGGATCGGCCCTCCCCCACCTCTAAAGCTTAGGCTTCTGGAACCAGAAGAATGTCAGTGTGCTCTCCCTGCATAAATCTTTACTCCCTGGCCAGATCTAGAAGTTTCTCTGAGGTTGCAGGTAGCAGCGTTGTGGGAGTGGCATTTCTGCATTATGTTTAACTCTTTCCTGGAGAGATAGCAGTAAACTGAGGCAAGCATAGAGAATGGGTTAATAGCCTAGGACTCCACTTGGTATGGGCTGTGTACAAAACCCTTTGGATAACAAACGCACTTGGAAGCCTGAGACCCTGTCCTCTACTGACTATGCACACCTGGCTTCTGAACAACACACCTAGCTACCTGCTGGACAACCTCTGACAGCCACTTGCATTGAGATTGAGCTACATGCATACCACACTGGAGAACACAGAGTTCTCTTCCCCTTGCCAACCACCAAATAGATAAGTCTATACTCAGATAATACCAGGTACAAGAGTAAAAAGGACAATTAAATTTGAACTGGTTTGGGGGTCTAGCTAAGGCAAACTGTGCCTTGTGAACTTTTAGGGAGAATTCCCTACTTACCATCTTATGCCTCTGCATAACTGATCAAACATACAAAATAGGTGCATTATGGGAAGAGACATGCACAGTGCAAAATGGTTATATAATAACCTGTCAATCAAAAAAAAAAAACCCACCCAAATCTTAACCTTAAATGAGAACCTTAGCAATCAGCTTCCCATTAAAAAACAGCTCCAATCAATATCCTGGGCCCTGGAGTACTGTCAGTCTTGTAGTTTCTGGAGATCCTAACAATGTATCTCCCTAATCTGTACTTCTGTTTTTCTGTGATTAGAATATTCTTGCTACTTTGTAATCAGTGCAGTCTACTCTTATTAAAAGAGACAGGAGAACTGGACACATCAGGCCTAGCTTAAGGTCTGGAAACAAAGGCCCACTTCACCTCAGATAAGGCGCTGATGAAACCAGACCAGAGCAATGAACCATCACACACCAGTCTAGATTGGTGAGCTGGTTTATTTGGGTTACTCACAGAAGCATGGGTGACAGGCAGCTGCCTCACTGGAAATCGCAGAGGAGTATGGGTAGCAATTCAGGAACGCTGCATCATTGGTGTTCCTGATGCACCTTGCAGGAGCCCCCACCGTACCCGCCCCATGCCCAGCATTTGTTGACTGTTTACGTAAGCCCAGTGAGAGGCCTCATGACTTTCTGAGTCTCTTGAAACTCCTTAGTCCCTGAGAAGAAAACTGCAACTCCCTTTATCACCAAGGGAGGCAGACAGCTGTCAGCTCAGAGCAGGGATAGACCAGAATGGGAAGATGCTCAGAGGGGGGCGGGGCACCATAGGACAGGCCTGTCTGTCAGGCTTCCTTGGAGCTGTGGGGGAGATTCGAGGCTTGCAGAGCCAAGCTTAATTGGACCAATGGATTTCTTGACTGCGGGACGTTTTTCTTAAGCTCCCACGACCCTAAAACCATGGTATTCCTTTTCTATGACTCTAGCTAGAATGTGTGCAGGATTCCTTGCATGTAGAGAAGACCTTTCCTTCATCAGCAGTGTTCATGGAAGGTCCCGGGCCTCTCTGAGGTGATTAGAGACATATCTACAAGTGTGGGGACTTTGGAAGGCTTGATTCTGGGTAGCTTCTTTTCCTGCTTGCTCAGTCTTCGGAACCTGGAGAATAGCTTTATCTTGTGTCACCCACCCTGGCTGATGTGAATTTCCTGCCTTCCTAGTCCAGAGGCCTAGCCAGTCCCAGTTTGGTCCTTTACTGCCCCCTGGCGGCCATCTGGGCTCATTACCGGTGGATTTGATGCTTCCTTTCCTGAGTGACAGACACTCAGATGACTACAGTGTTGCCCCAAGGAGAGTCCTCCATGGTTTATGCGCAAAGAACACATGTCAGTTCAGTGTCTGGAGCTTGGATAGACTAACCCCTCCTATCCTGTGCGTTCCCCCGACACACACATTCCTCTGACAATGATATAGACTAGGGCTCTTGATCAGGCTTGTTTTCCCTACCTGTTAAGGAATCAAAAGGCAGAAAAATCTTGAGCAACTTCAGTAGCAGTGGAGAGATCTCAGACACCTCGGACAGGAACAAGCAGATCAACAATTGAAGGGCGGCTTTGGTGTGTGTGTGTGTGTGTGTGTGTGTGTGTAAACACATGCAGCAGACAAGCAAAGAAAAAGATCCTCTGCAAAGCAGAGGGGACTCGGAGAGCTGGAAATCCACTGGTGGTTTTAAAGTTCTCTGAAGAATTCTCCCCTACTTTAGGTCAGTCGCCTTGAAGAAGGGATGCTGACGGGATGGTCTGCAGTTGCTGTGTAATCTGTCCTTGAGTGTGTTAATCCAGTCCATCATCAGGGGCCTGCTGGCTGGGGTGGGGGGCGAGCAAAAACCTGCAATACCTTTGTTTTACGCTGGCAAGCTTTTTGTCTCAAGTCAGGAGGGTGAGGAAGAAGTGGCCATGTCTCTGTCCCTCTGCCCACCAGGGACTCTGTCTGACTCCTGGTCTCTCAATAGTTTATATATTAGGCACTGTAGGTCTCTCAGGAACAGGCACTGTAAGAGACTGACAACACCAATCCTTGATGAAATAGGACAGTCTTAACAACATACAGATAGTATGGCAGCAGGCTTGACACCCAAGGTGGCTGTACATATAGAGCCAAAAAGGTCTCCCTTCTCCCTGGCCCTAGCTGCGGCATGCTGGGTATAAGCCATGGCTTCGCCTTGCTCTGGAAGGATCCCCCCAGTCAGAACCCAACATATAGAAGGTGTCTGTAAACTGTGGAGTTGGTTATACACTTCCACTTTCATGCATGTTTGCTTTAACTTGTTCTGTGTGCTCTGCATGCACTTGATGTAGGATCTGTTGGTGAGGACTGGAGAGGGGGCTCAGTGGTTAAGCATGCAGATTGTTCATGGAGAAAACACTAGTTTCATTCCCAGCATGCACCTGGACCCATTCACAGCCACCTGTGCATCCTGCTTCAGAGGATCATACATAGCTCCTGGGCTCTACAGGTATCACACTCAAGTGCACAGTATACACACGCATGCGCATACACAAACATACACACAATTAAAAGTAGAACATTATGTCTGCAAATCAAGTCTGGGCCTTCAGGGATTGCTTTGCCATTAAGATCACTGGTCACTCTTCCACGGAGTCTGGGTTTGACTCCCAGCACCCACTCGACAGCTCACAACCATCTGTAACTCTAGTTTCAAATACTCTGACACCCTCTTCTGGTATCCACCATATACACACAGGCAAGACACACATGTACTTAGAATAAAGACCATTTAAAAATACAAAGTTACACACGAGAGAAAATCCGTTGGCTCTCCTACCAACATGAAGTAAGTCTGCCATTTCTTCCCCGTGGATATAGATGGCTCCTTATTTTATATACCAAAACGTTCTTTTGAAAACCATCTATATTTTCCTTTTGAGGGTTGCCTTGTTACCTGCTGAAGACTCACAACCACTGTGCTTCTGTCTGTCACCTACCTAAAAGCAGTTAGCTATAGGCCTACAGGACTGTTAAACAGTGGACTCCAGCAAGTGCCATGAATCACTTACCTTTTTGACCTCGGGTTGCTCCATCAATAAAAACCCCAAGTGTGGCAGCATGTAGAGGCACCTTGGGCAGGTGGGCAGTGCCCCTCGGGCACACTGTGTCTACGCCTGGGTTCTTTTCCCAGCAGGAACCCGGGCGTGGCCGAGCTGGTGCAGAGGAGAGGAGCAGCCACACAGGAAGACACGGTCTTGTCCTGGGAACTGAAATACAATCTAGCCTATGCCTGGCTTAGCTGACAAGGGCAGCGGCCCAAGCTAATGGCAGGAGAGGACCCATGGAGGAATCGGTGGTGTGAAGACCTGCATTTCCACTGTTATTTGTATTCATAGCATGAATCCCAAAGCAGTGGAGTGTAGCACTTGAGTCGTCTTTGGGTTAGCACAAGGACTGGTCTAAATGTGGCATACAGAGTTCACCTTAAAGACGGCCAGTCCCTCCGAGGATAGCTGTGGTCGTTGGGAAGGACAAACAGTGGTGGGACCACTATGAAGTTTTCTTAGTTGCTTACCTTCTTTGAACCTTGCTTTTTCTCATTTCTGAAAGAGTACAGTTGTATAACTCTCTCTCAAGACCCCTGGAGTCTTACAACTGCAGCAGGTGGTCAGAGGTCTGAGGGGTCAGCACAGTGGGAGCTCAGTGAGTGAGGGGGGCTCAGTGAGTGAGTGGGGGGCTCAGTGAGTGAGGGGGGCTCAGTGAGTGAGTGGGGGAGCTCAGTGAGTGAGTGGGGGCTTCCTGGCACTGCAAACTACTCTGACGTCACCCCCACCATCCAAGTGCTTCCGCGTGTGCATTTCCTCTGGTCCCACTGCCCCTAGATGCCAGGTGCAGATAGCAGGTCATGTGATATTCTATCCAATCTCTTTGTTTGCAGAATAAACTCTAGTTCTTTTTCTTATAATCAAACCAAAGTTACACCCCCCCCCCCCGCCCCGTCACAAAACAACTTTATCAAGGCTCTTCCCTCTGCCTCTTTGAGTAGCTTTTAATGTCTGGTACATGCGATCATGTGATAATTCTGATTCCTTTACTAAGGAGAAACCTTTGTGGCAGGCGGACTGTCTGAGGTGCTGCTTTATGTTCTTGTCCTATTTTCTGGAGAAGCTCCTTCGGAAGTACCTCTCTCAATCAAAGGAAGGCTGCTTATTTTCCAGATCTATAAATAGCAATGGTTCTTTAAGGGGCTTCTAGAACATTCTCTCCCTCTGACTCTCCATAGTGTTTCTCCACGCCCCCACCCCTCGACCCCCCCACTCCCCCACCCCCGGTTTCCTTATCCCTACAAGGCCCCTTTGTGTGACAGGGTATGACAGATGTACCAGAGCAAAGAGCAGCACTCTGCAAGTGCACAGAGGATAGCAACTGCTAACTCAGAGGCAGGAAGATGGCCACAAGTCTCCACAGGTCAGGTACAGACTGAAGCAGATGGCTAAGGATGGATTCCTAGGGAAGTTTAGTTCCACGACTCTGAATAAACACTAAGAAGGCTGTGCTGCCAGAAGCCAGGGGGCCACTCCCCGAGGCTCAGCCTCTGCTCTGGTTCTGCCTACTCTGGAAGAATCCACCTGTGTGGACTCAGAACCAAATAAATAAGGAACAGAGATCACCTGGTGACTTGGGGAATTTGCTCACAGATATACTTGAGACAATCTGGTTTTCATTTCTTCTTAGTGTGTTTTATTTCTGTGTCGGGTTTGATTTGGCTCCTGCTCTCCTAACCCGTGCGCACGTCAGCACAAGATGCTTTGCTGTAGTTTATAAGCTGTCAGACAACCAATCTTTAGGAATAGTAAGTGTGATTAAGGGATTTTTTTAAATATTAAAAAAAATGTGTTTGAGTGTTTGCCTGTGTGCATGTAAATGTCATATGCGTGTATGGTGTCCCAGAGGCCAGAAGAGGGCTTTGGACCCTGTAGTGGTGAATTAGGTAAACAGCTTTGGCTCCTGGGAGGTTGCTCTTCCAGTCACCGGCCAGAGCCCTGTAGATTTGTGAATGAAAGACACACACACACACACACACACACACACACACACACACACAAGCTAATTTTGATATGCCTTGACTAGCTCAATAGCTGGGTATTTCCCCAAGACTAACAAACACCTTCCGTCTGTATTCCTGAGTTAATATCTTTTAAAATCTATATTTTATCCTGCTACCCGAGTCCCAGTCAGGGAAATGACCTCTAGGCCTACTTTCTTGGATTCTCACATGCTAGCAGGCCTTAAAAGTTTCATCTATCTCTCCTCTCTCTCCTGTCTGCTCACCTGAACAATCTAAAAGTCCTGCCTCCATCTTTCTGCCCAGTCATTGGCTGTATGGTGATTCTTTATTACCAGTCAAAGCCAGCAGGGGGCAGGACCCTCAGGTCTGGACGCAAGACTTTTTGGGAGCTGAAATAAAACAAGGCATTAGAACCAATCCCTGACCGGGCCCTCTGACACTGGAGTTATGGACAGTCGTAAGCCACTATGTGTGTGTGCTGGAAACCAAGTCTGGGGCCTCTCCAAGAGCAGCCTGTGCTCTTTGCTGCTGAGCCAACTCTCCAGCCCTGAGATAAAGATTTTTGGGTAGCTGAACCAATCCTGAATAATCAAAGAACCACTGGCGATATCACTATCCCTAGCCTCAAATCATACTACAGAAATATCATAATAAAAATAACACAGTGTTAGCACAAATACAGACATGTCAATCAATGGAAATAAACTGAAGACATAGACATAAATCCACACACTTGTGAACATCTGAGTTTTGATATTAAAAAAGCCAGAAATACACACTGGGAAAAAGACAGCATCTTTAACAAATGGTGCTGGTCAATCTTGACGGCTGTATGTAGCTGAATCCAAATAGATCCACACTTATCAACCTGAACAAAATTCAAGTCCAAATGGATCAAAGGCCTCAACATAAATCCATGTACACAGAACCCAGAAGAAGAGAAACTGGAGAACGGCCTTGAACTCATGGGCACAGAAGACTTCCTGAACATTTCTACAGGCACTAAGATTAATAATTAACATATGGTATCTTGTGAAACTGAAAAGTTTATGTATGGCAAAGGGCACTGTCCATTGGACAAGTGGCAGACAGCCAACAGAATAAAAAATAAAAAGACATCTAGCAACTACACATTTGATAAAAGACTGATATACAAAATATATAAAGAACTCAAATAAAACTAGATATCAAGGAAACAATCCAATTAAAACAGAATTACAGACCTAGACAGAGAATTCTCAAAAGAGAAAATTCAAATGGTCGATCAAGAAATGCTCATCACCCTTAGTTAATAGGGAGTGCAAATGAGAACAACTTTGTCATCTTGCACCCACCAGAAGGCTACGATCAATCACACAGTGATTGGCCATGCTGGAGGGAGGCGGAGAAGGAGAACACTTCCATTGCTGGTGGAAATGCAAACTTGTACAGCCACTGTGGAAATCGGCGTGGCAGTTCTTAGGAAGTTGGGAACTGATCTACCTCAAGATCCAGCTCTACCACTCTTGGGCATGTTCCTAAGGAAGCTCCATCCCACCACAGAGACACTTGCCCAACCACGTTCACTGCTGCTCGATTCATAATAGCCAGAAGTTGGAAACAGCTTAGATGTCCCTCAGCAGATGCATGGGTAAAGAATATGGGATACATTTAGACGATAGAGTATGACTCATTCATTTAGAACATAAAATTAACAGGTAAATGGATGAAATTAGAAAAAAATTATCCTAAGTGATCTAATCCAGACCCAGAAAGAGAAATATGATAGTATCCACTCCTATGTGGATATCAGATGTTAAGTCAATGATGCACAAGCTACTATCCATAGAACCACAGAGGTTAGGTATAGAGTAAGGGACAGGGGGTGGCATATAGGTTTCCCTAGGAAAGGGAATTATGATCAATAGCTGTAGATGGATGGGGGGAGGGAACCTAAGTGGAAGGATTAAATTGAGAGGAGGGAAGAGAGGACAAGGGGGGGATGCAGAGAGAGGCAGCTAGACCTGAGGGCCATTGAGGGCTGGCATGGAAACCCAACGCAGTAGATGCTTCCTAAAATAAAAACGTAAGTGAGATCTCCAATTACTAAATAACATCCCCAAACAATGGGGAGAAAGATCCCCTCACTGAACATCTGTCACCAAACAAAGCTTCCAGTTCCAGGACTGGGTTTATATCTAATTGAGTTGCTGACCAGAGTGTCTGGCCCCTGGGAACCCCCAAACAGCCCAGGCTGTTGCCAAGTCTACAAGTTGCTCTCCACAAACTGGTGGAAAGGTCCCGTTGCTGAAGATGTCCCCTACACAACTCATTGAACATGGAGAACAGAGCCTCATTTTCTGTGTTAGCATCTTTGGTACAGGAAGGGACCCTACGTGCTCCCAAAGGAGAAATATCAAGCCAGCCACGAACTCTTTGATCTACAATGCTTGCTGACTTCAAGATATGCTAGGGCAATGGCGACACACATTCTGTGAGAGTAACCAACTGTACTGGCTGGTTTTGTATGTCAGCTTGACACAGGCTGGAGTTATCACAGAGAAAGGAGCCTCCCTTGAGGAAATGCTTCCATGAGACCCAGCTGTAAGGCATTTTCTCAATTAGTGATCAAGGGTGGGAGGGCCCCTTGTGGGTGGTGTCATCCCTGGGCTGGTAGTCTTTGGTTCTACAAGAAAGCAAACTGAGCAAGCCAGGGGAAGCAAGCCAGGAACTAACATCCCTCCATGGCCTCTGCATCAGCTCCTGCTTCCTGACCTTCTTGAGTTCCTGTCCTGACTTCCTTTGGTGATGAACAGCAGTGTGGAAGTGTAAGCTGAATAAGCCCTTTTCTCCCCAACTTGCTTCTTGGTCATGATGTTTGTGCAGGAATAGAAACCCTGACTAAGACACCAACTAATATCTGATTTGACTTAAGGGCCCACACTTCTAGATGCTAGAAAGCTCGGGAACCAATGTTAAAACCAAACATTGATGTTCAAAACAAAAGAAGCAATAAAATGACTCCTAATAATATTCTGAGACAATCATAGATGAGTGCCTTTGTCAGTTGTCATCAGAGAAGCTTCCTCTGTGTGGCAGGTGAGAACAAATACAGCCACAGCAGTGAGAGAGAGAGAGAGAGAGAGAGAGAGAGAGAGAGAGAGAGAGAGAGAGAGAGACCTTGGGACACTCACTACTAAAAGGGATATCTCATCAAATCTCTCCTCTAAGGGCTCGGGAACACTAAGCAAGTAGAGGAAGGAAGAATGTATGATAGAAGGAATGTGTGGGGCAGTGGACTGTACCTCCAGACAGAACTAGTAAGGTGGTAGCAAAATTCAGAACCCTGACAAAACTCATAATTGACAACAGCAAGAATCTGAACTAGCTCCTGACCAGATTCCTGTAACAACACCCCACTAAGAAGATCGACACCTGGCCACTTAGCATAGAACTTAGACTTCTCCATGCTAATGAGGAATCTGGATGGGCCCGGGGTTTAGCCAGTGAGCTTCCCTTCCTGCAGAAGGTACTGAATCCCTGGTTCTCCCTGAGTATGCATCCTCATCCAACATGGATAAAGCAGTTTGGACGAGCAAGGACCGTCACCTTCATTAAGGACTGCCATGGGAGGAGGCCTTCATCGTACAGAGCCATGCTAAAGTCTACCATAGAAGGCTCTCTTTCAGCCCCTCCACACTCCTGGCACTCACTCGGAGCTGGGGCCCCTTGCCCCAGGCTCATCGTAGGGCCATTGACCCATTCCCAACTCTTCCCAGGAGTTTGAGAACCATGGCATGCCAGCTCCGGTCAGAGAAATATGGGCTGGGACCCCTATCTTAGACTGTTTTGACTCCCCCAGCAGCGAGGTAGAACTGCAGACCCACAGGGATGGGGGAGACTAAGGGAACAAGGCCTTTTAAATCAAGATGGGCGCTCAGGTGCTCTAACAGGGACTGGGACAGCATGCTCGGCGCCCGCACCAGTCTGCAGAAGTGGAGCTCTAGAGCTAAAGGGAGAAGCGGTCACATGCCCATCCCTAACCCAGAAGCAACCTCCAATTGATAACCACTTGCAAATGAAAATTTAGCTTTCTCCAGGGGAATCTCACTGGGGAAACAAACTACCTCACACCCAGAAATAGACGGCGACAGAGAACAGACTCAAGGACGCCTTCGGAGGTTCCTTGTCGCCTGATGTTGGGTTAAGGCTCCTCCTACTACAGGTTTTTATTTTATTATTTACTATTTTTATTTTATTATATTTGTACATCTCTCTTTTTACCCTATAGGTCCTTTGCATATATATTATGATTTCCAGCTCAGTGTTTTTTAATGAGATTCCTGAGTTTGACAATGAGCAGACCTCTGTCTCCTGTGCCTTCTGTTGGTTTGTTTTGTCCAACTCCAATGTGTTAGATTTTGTTTTATATATTATATATATATTATATAATATATCTATTTCATAGAAACTGTTTGTTTTCTAATTAATGGAAGAACTGTGGTGGGGGAACTGGGGGGTGTAGAGGGAGGGGAAACTGTGGATAATGAGGATATATTATATGAAGAAAAAGATCTGTTTTCAATAAAAGGAAAAGGGTTTTTTTCAGGGTTTAAATTAGGTAATGACTAGATAAAGTGTCCAAGAGAGGTGTAACCACGCCTGTCTCTAGCTGCCCTGCTTTACCTCTAACGCACACATGGGCTTTAATGGTCTCCCAGAGAGCTCAAGACTTTGGAAATGCTTGGGTTTCAGTCTGCTGTGCTCTTGCCATAGGAGAAGAATACAGGGAGGCTCGGGGCACAGGGAGGCTCGGGGCACAGGGAGGCTCGGGGCACAGGGAGGCTCAGGGCACAGGGAGGCTTGGGGCACAGGGAGGCTCAGGCCACAGGGAGGCTCAGGGCATAGCGAGGCTCAGGCCACAGGGAGGCTCAGGGCACAGGGAGGCTCGGGGCACAGGGAGGCTCGGGGCACAGGGAGGCTCGGGGCACAGGGAGGCGCGGGGCACAGGGAAGCTCGGGGCATAGGGAGGCTCGGGGCACAGGGAGGCTCGGGGCACAGGGAGGCTCAGGGCACAGGGAGGCTCGGGGCACAGGGAGGCTCGGGGCACAGGGAGGCTCGGGGCACAGGGAGGCTCGGGGCACAGGGAGGCTTGGGGCGCAAGGTGAGGCTAGGGTCTGGGTCACACAGCCATTCAGCTGTAAGCTTGTCACAATGGCAAGGGCAGATGGACCGAGCTCGTCCGCAGCACTAGTGAGGAGGTTTGGCTTAACTGGTTATTTGGTTAAAATGAAAGAATGAGAGCCACACAGGCCGATGTCACTCAGGTACTGCCAAATTAGCGTCTCCCTGACTCCCCGAGTACTTCCCAACAGGGCTGTCCTTCCTTCCTTCCCAGTGTTGACTCAAAGGCTTCATTTACCAAGGCCTTAAACTCACCCATAAGAAGAGCAGTTTTCCTGTCGTGCACACGGGGAAAATGTGTTCCAGGATTTCCATTTTCCCATCTCCTTCCTTCTGGAAAGTGATAAAGCATAATCACATTAGACACAGGTTCATAGAGACACGGCCCGGTATGGGACACCGTGGTTCCTGTTTCCTTGGGTACCTGCGAGGGAAATACAGCCGGCACACTGCTCTATAAAGCACAGCGTCACGCAACATTAGGATCCAATCTTACTAAATCAGCATGCCTCCAGTTTACAAGTGCAACTTTGACTTCCTGAATTCATATTATGGGGTCCGGCTCAGCCTTCCCACTGTGAAGATGTGCTGTCTGGCTTCTTCGCCTCGGATAGCCCATAAGTCGATACCTAGCTTCTGCGATCAAGGTCTCCATTGTGCTGGGAGAAAAGTAAATGTTAAAATCGGAACACATCTGGTTTGGAATTTTGGGGCATCCAAGTTTAATGTTCTTTGTTCTCAAGCTCATGTTTCTTCACCTAGGTAATTAAATAATCATTGCATTTTTTCTTTTTCTTTTCTTTTTCTTTTTCTTTTTCTTTTTTTTTTTGTTTTGTTTTGTTTTTCTTTTTCCTTTTTTTGACTGAACAAAGTCATGCGCACAAAGTGGCTTCCTTACTATCTGATTTGTGGAGAATGCATTTCTCTGGTTGACTCAGGTAGCTGAAAAGTTGAAAACTATATTCCCTTGGGTGAGGACGGTGGGGGTGTTGCCTGGGCTTTGCAGCTAACTGGCAAACACTGAGAGGGTGGTTGCATGGGAAAGGGACGGGGAAACAGGTGACCAGCAACAAACCCCTTGTTCTGGGAGAGCCGCAGCTTTGCATGTCTCAGAACCATAACCACCCTGAACTTAAAGCAAACTGGATTTGAATGGATGGTTTGGCCACATTACAGGAACAACACTAACGACAACCCAGAAACCAGTTGGTGTTAAATCACTTTTCATCAAGCCTGGAGTCTTCAGTTAAAAAGTTAGACAGAGACATTTTGTAGTGGGAAAATCTCAGCACAGGCTTACTATGAGACATACATTTATTTATTTTTAAAAGATTTACTTTATTTTTAATTATGCATATGTATGTGTGACCACTTGAGCACAGGCGCCCTTGAAACCAGAAGAGGGTATCGGATGCCCTCTGGAGCTGGAGTTAGACACGGCTGTGTGCCACCTGACTTGGGTGCTGGGAACCCAACTTGGTCCCTCTATAAGGACTGGCAGCGCTCTTAACTGCTGAGCCTTCTCTCTGAGACTTTTCTAAGCCCATCTGTAACAATGTATCCACTAAGTAGTTAACCCTCACATGAGGCCCTGTCAATCATCTTTAAGCTTCCACCCCTAGCAGCTCTTGCATATGAATCAAAACCATCTCTCCTGTGTTTGAAGTCTGCTCTGCTTTATCTCCTTTATAGTGGTGAGGGAACTCGCTGCTGTGGACTTCTAGAACCTTCCTTCTTGTAGCTGCACTGAAGTATCTAGTTTCAGAGTCTCTGTGGGCACCAGGAGGTTAGCTGTCAGTACAAAGGATGTCAGATCTCCCCAGCTTCAGAAAAGGATGTTTTAGCCTAGACTTTCTTCTAGTCAGCTCCTCACAAATAAACACCTGGTGTGCTATGCGACTGTTTGCTTGTTTGCTCTCTGCTTTGGTACGAGAATCAATTCAGAAGGGGCTTTGATCAGACACCAAAGGCTCTAGGATGTAACAATCCCACACCAAGGATTCCCTGCCAACCTCAGTTTCAAACATTACATCAGATTTTCATGTCAGGAGTTTCAAATTTCAGTTGTGGAAACAGTCGCCATGGTTAGGCGTGGTTAGGGGAAGGGCAGGGGAAGTGACTGCAAAACCACCCCTGGTCGGAGACCAGAGATGAGATGAGGAAGTCCATACTCCACACAGAGCAGAGCCAGCCCGGTAGACAGAAAGGTCACTGAGACAGTACATTAGCCGCTCCACGCATGTGACTCTGCTTCCCTCTAGTGTCTCTGGATGAAGTTGAACCTGGAACCGTTTCTTCCCACCCACTCAGGGACACAGATCATATACACTACCTCAGCCACGGCAACCAAAACACGGGTACACAAAATTTAGTGAGCGCCATTAGTAGCTAGACAGGAGGGAAACTGAATACCAGAAAGAAAGTAACTACATCATTCTGCCAAAATTAGCCACAGCAAGGATTAATCAGCTTACCCACCCCTTTCCTGGGGGCCTGTGGGTAAAATTTACTATGAGTAAAATTCATTACATGCTCGGTTTGCTCCTCAGATTGTTCTTTCTGAGGTTCCTGAGAAGTAGTACAAGCCAGTTCTCTATTGGGTCATTGTCCCTAAGCGCTTTGAATCCTCCAGGGGCAACCCCGCATTCCAAGAGCTTTGCAGAAAGTGGTCTGTGTTTGACCTAAATCAATAGTTGCTGGACATAAGAATCAATGAATGAGTGGTATAGTAATTTATTGGAACATTTATTCAACAATCATAGTTAATGGCTAATTAATTAACGACTTATTAATTAGCCAGACCTGTTATTCTCAGTGCTTGCAGACCCAAGCAGAGTGTGGTCGCCTTTTTTTTTTACACAGTATGGAACTGTCGGTCACTTAGGGTCGGATGTCACAGTTCTGGGGTCACTTGAACACAGGGAGGGGCTTGTTTCCTGTGATCTCATTGGATGGGGAGATCAGGTTTCAGGGCCTCCCAAGGAAGAGGGGTCCTAGCGAACAACCCTGAATTTGCAACTGCCCCTTCCTTCCCCACCCAGTCCCATACAGCTACATAGTTAGGCTGCCTCCACAAAGGACGAAGCAAAGGCTCCTAGCTCACTGTTGCCTCTTGACCTACTGCCTTCCAGAAGTATGTGCAAATCCCCTCTGGAGGAAGATAATGTCCCCAGAACTTCAAATGATCTTCAAAGTTTTAAGAACACGAGCCTCGTAGTCAACAATATTGTACAGTTAAGATCATATCTCCCCAGCCACTGTAGACAGCAGGGATAGACCTTGGAGGATCCCCAATGAACAGCACCTGTCCTACCAGGAGCACAGGGACACTGCATGTTAATAGTATTTAAATATCTATTTAGCATATCCAGCAATATTAAGACTTCAAGTAAATATATATTGTGAGTACATAAGAATTTCAAAGTGCAAAAAAAAAAAAAAAAGTGAAATAAACCCTGAAGTTTATAGTGAACTAAACCAGAATTCTATTTAACTTTGGGAAAGTAAGGGGCAAAAGTGTTCCTAAGCAGCAAAGAGACCATGTTAAATAATAACACAATGTCAGGGGATTTAAATGTATACAAATAAGTCCATACATATTTATAAAAAATTATATTAAAAAGCTACTTTAGTATACTTACTATGGTCTTTGATATGTTATATTAAATCTGAAATAGGTAATAAAAGATTAATAGGAAATTTTAATGTATGTGGAAACTTGGCAATATTTTAAAAACTCATTAGATAAAGGAATTATAAATAAAAATAAAAATAATATTTTAAATAAGTGATAAAAAGCTTTTGAATTGTAGCTGGTAACATCCTTAGAGGTATATTTATCATTTTGAGTATATCTTTTTAGCAAAAAAAAAAGGAGCCTAAAATTTTATAATTTAGCTATTGCAAGCAGTCCTGGGAAAGGGCAATTGAACCCAAGAGAAAGAAGAGAAAAGGAAGCAATAAAAATAGACTCAGAATGATTGAATTAGAGAACAGAACAGACTCAGCAAAGTCAGCATTGTTTCCTCCAAAACTAACAGCACAGAACTGTTGCCAGTGACCCAAGGGAAGTAAAAGACAAGATACACTATCATCAGAGGTCATATGGCAGGCCAAACATCAGTAAGAAACCATGGTAAGAATGTCTCACCAACAGTTTTCTACCCATCTCTTGTCCAGAAATGAGCTATAGTAGCCCTGCTTTGGGTTTTGAGAGAGAGCTTGTCAAGCATGCAGCAAGCAGATCGAGAACACGTGGCAAGCAGCAGGTACACAACAAACACCACGCAAATGCTCATAGCAGAGAGCAGATGCTTCCACGTCCAGCAGAAATAACAGGGGAAGCCAGACTTCTGGACTGAGAGAGTACTGGAAGAGAGTTCTCTCCCCATGCAGGGCTTCTGGCTTCTTGTGTCTGAGACAGGTACTTATATGTCACGTGACGGGCAACAGCAATGACTGTTGGGAATAGGCTTCCTTCTAGCTGCTCTCAAGGCTTCAGTTTCTACTGCTCTGAGCTGTTTGACCCTGTTACAGGCTCCAAACAGCACAGGAAGTGTCAGAGGACATGCAAGTCCGTCTTGCTAGACAGTTTACCATATAGCCTACGTTACAGTCAACGTGGCTGAAGCTTTAGATGAAATGGACAATGTAGCTTGTTAAAACTGATGTCAGAAAGTTCCAGGCTCTACTTAATTATATCAGCCATTAAAATCCTTTGCCCGTGGAGTGTAAGGAACTGGGAATCACTGGTAAATCATTACATTTCAAGAAGTAATAATGTCGGCACATACAGATCCTTCCTGATAGGGAAAGAGGAAACATGATCCAGCTCTTCCTGTAAAGCTGTACCTTGAGGAGGAAGTTGCAAAGTGAGAGAAACCATAGACCTAGTATCTTATATCCATTTCAGGGTGGAGCACACAAATGTCAGCAAGCAGAATCCAGCAAGATTTATATAAATATAAATGTACGTATTATAATGCATGTAATATGTTATATGTAGTATGTAGTATGTATGTGTATGCAGTTTATAATATTTTACATGTATTAATTATAGCTAATACAGTGAAAGAAATACAAACTGCTTCTATGTGCTTGTATTTGTTTAAATTGTGTGTGTGTCTATCACTCAAAAAGGGGCTCGAGAATATTGAATATTTTCAAAGTAATCAGTGTGATTTATCACATTAATATGCACAGAACAAAAAAGTGGCATGATGTTTTCAAGAGATAAAATGATAAAATTTAATCATTTATGTTTCTCAAATCTCCAAGAAAAGCTTATTATTCAAATATCTAAATGTTTACATAAAATTTACTGAGAATCCTAGACTGGAAAAATACAGGACAATAAAGAATCGACGCCATAAAGGTTTGAGAGGAAGAAATTAAAAATCTGGCATGTAGACAACAAGCTTGCTAATTACTAGGTGTAAGGAGCCCCATGATGATTACAGGACACAAGGTCAGTAGCCCACTGTCCCTTACAGTTCTACAAGCACCCCATAAATAGTTAGGCAATCGAGTGTCATAACATATTAAGAGTAGCATTACAAATATATATTAGGTAGGATTGTAATGAAAAATATGTAAGACCTCTATTTAGAAAACATCATAATTCAAAGAAAAACATTTAAAGATTCTTCCATGTCTTTAAATAACCTGGCTATTTTAAATAAGTTATTTCAATTTGATTTACATACATACATGATGCAACCTTAGAAATATATTGATTGCATACATCTTCTTATGGAAATCAAGAAACATAAAATTTACATGGCAAGTAAAGAGCTAAGTAAGTATAGGCAGAAGAGTTGTGCTAAAGCAAGGAAGTGCCTGAGTTGCAGCCCTGGACGGGACATCAGTAACAGCACTCAGAACAGCAGGGGCAGTAGAAAAGGGACTAGGCTCACAGATTTAGACGCCTGTGATTAGTGGGAAAATGAAACATAGTAACACTGAAGAAATGAGAAAATGAAACATCGTAACACTGAAGAAATGACTCTTCCCTTGATGCTTCTGGGTGCTCAGCATCCTTAGCCAGCAGGGGGATGTAAATGAGAACTTCCCTGAGATCATCCTAATGAAAACAAATGAATCCTGTGGAATGCCCGGGGAGAAGACAGCACCATTCAGTAAAGGTAAGAGTGTAAATTAGTTTCGCTACCGTGGAATCCTTATGTCGATTCCTAAGAAAAAACTGAAAATAGAACTGTCACATAACCCTTCCCTGCAACTTCTGGGTACACGCCGGAGGGATTCTAAGTCAATATACCACAGGAACACCTGCCTATCCATGTTTATTGCACACCGTTCATAATAGCCAAACTAAGTCAGCCTAAGTGTCCATCAATGTGAATTGATAAGGAAACTGATTATAAATATGTAAACTATATATACATACATATCTGTAATTATAGTGTATGTATGTATGTATATGTGTAATAGAGCATTATTCACTCATACATAAGAATGAAATTATGTCATTGGTGAAAACTCTTGTAATTGGTAATCATTAAGCAAAGTAAGCCAGGCTCACTCAAAGGAACAGATACTAGGTTGGTTTTCTCTTATTTGTGGATCCTGGTTTTTTTTACATATATAGGATCATGTGTACATGCACACATACACATATATACACAAATATACACAGATGCATATAAACACACACAGAAACATACATACATATACAAACATACACACAAAAACATAAAATACACATAAATACACATAAATACACACATGCATTCAAACAAACACACACGGAAACACACACACAAACACATAAACACATATACAAACACACACATATACACATACAAATATAAGCACATATACATACAAACACACAAAAATATATACACATGCATATAAACACACACATACAAACACACATATACATACATATGCATACAAACATGGAAGCACACATATACAAACAAACACACAAAGTGCACACAACAAGAGATGAGACAAGTAGAAGGAAAAAGGGAAGAAAGAAGAAAGGGGACGTGAGGGGTGTTTGGAATGCAAGCCACACGTGAAGGAGATTTCTTTACAAAACCCATCATCTTGTACAATGAATATATGCCAATAAAAAGAAAACATATACTTTAGAT
Organism: Apodemus agrarius; assembly: GCA_964023405.1. Taxonomy (NCBI): domain Eukaryota; kingdom Metazoa; phylum Chordata; class Mammalia; order Rodentia; family Muridae; genus Apodemus; species Apodemus agrarius. The sequence continues at coordinate 6,967,333 of OZ030019.1, read as the reverse complement.
GGATTATGTATGAAACTCTCATCAAATATGTTTAAAGATTTAAAAAAATGTAATCTAGCCTACTCTTTAGGGATTTGGGCTCTGGAGTCAAATGCTCACATTTAAATCTCAGCGCCTGACAGCCCTCCCATGATTTAGTATTTTCAATCTGTGAAACGAGAGAATAAAATATTCTCTGTAATAAAATCCTTGATAAATTGTTCTTCATTAAGATTATGGATTTCGGAGGCTGGAGAGAGGGTGCAGAAGTTTGGGAAACTGCAGCTTCTGCAGAGGATTCAACTTTGGTCCCCACTCCCATGCCTGCCGGGCAGCTCACAGCAGCCTGTAACTCTGTAACTCCCGGCTCCAGAGAACCCAACGCCCTCTTCTGGATTCTGAAGACACTGTACATGTGTGCCATTCACATAAGTAAAACATTCAGGAAATAAAACTGTTAACTTATGTTCATCAAACGTGTGATGGGGGCTGTAAAATGACAAACCACAGGATGTGAAGAAGACGTGTCTGTAATGTATATGAACAGTGCAGTTCTCATATCTGTATCTTTAAAATCCATAAGAAAACTGACTCAGAGCATGTAGATAAATGGTCTGAGAGGAACCTCACTAGAGACACCCAATGGAAAGACACCTAGTGAGAACTGAAATCACAGTACAGTTGTCACAGACCTAAAGCAAAAGTGCACACTGGCACATCTTCTTATATAAACTGCCTAGCACCATCTAAAAAAATTATGTTTGCAGAAAGATCAAAATATATATACCAAAATATACATGTGTATCTCTTTATTTCTCATGAGATGTGAAAGCATCACCAACCTCGGTGTTCACAGCCAGGACAATAGGTGGTGTGTGTCATTATGGTATTTTCACATATGAACGCCCACTGGACAATCACCGGAAATACATATCAGAGGTCACGTGACACATCTCATAAACAGACTACAGAATAAAAGACATCAGACCCAAAGTGTGAGTTATGCCGCTGCAGATGTGACAAGACGCGGACCCAGGAGAACTCATCTATGCTCTTGGATGCTGGGACAGCAACTCTGCTTCGGAGCAGGAAGAGCAGTGTTGGGGGCTTAAGGATATGAGTTGCTGGTGGCGTGCTGTCTCTTGACCTGTGCTGTAGTTGCAGCTGCCTAACAAGAAGTTCTTAGGCTGAGCTTGCTTTTCCTTAAGCCTTACCTACAGCATTGCTCAGCAAAGAGCATGTAAACAGTGGTCATGAAACAATGTAACCAAAGATCTTGAAACAATGTAACCAAAGACTGGAGGAGTGGCTTAGCAGGGAAGAGCCTTTAGCGCTCTTGCAGAGGGCCTACAGTTTGCAGCAGCACACTGGGAGTTCAAAACCACCCAGAACTCAAAACCACCCAGAACCGCAGTTCCAGAGGCACCTGTGTGCCCTTCTGACTTCTGCTGCATCCCCCATGCTCACGGTGCATATATACACATTCAGATGCACGCACATACACATAAAAATGTTTTTTTTTAAAAATGCAATCCGGTTTCCAATCCTTTAATTTGGAGAATTTTACTCTGTAATATAGAGATGAAGTCACTGAAGATGTACAGAAAAGTAGAAGGACTTATCTGTGAAAATGTTAAAGACAGCATCGTCAGCAACAGGGGAAATGGAAAGTGTCTCCATGAAAAACAAATGACAGGTGGGAGGGCCCAAAGGGGAGGCTCGAAAGCCCACCCTGGCCCCAGCCCTCGGTACCCACCGGGTCAACCCTGCCCAGCTATGATCAAGGCCATCCTCATCTCCAGCAACCACAGGAAGCCTCTGGTCTCCAAGTTCTACCCGCCCTGTAGTGACGATGAGGAACAGCAACCCATCAGGAGATGCTCCATTTCATACTTCAGTGGGCTGAGAACGTGTGTAATTGCCCAGGAGGATGGTCAGTCAGAGGATCTGGCACAGCAAACTGATTTCTAGACATTGTGCAGCATCAAACCTTGTCTTCTGTGTAGATTCCTCAGAAAGTGAACTTGGCATTTTAGATCTAACTCAAGTATTTGTGTCAACATTAGACAAAATTTTTTTTTAAATGTCTGTGAACTGGGTTTACTATTCCGTATAGACAAGGTTCATAGTATTCTTGCAGAAATGGTGATGAGGGACAAGAGATATTGGAGACCAACATGAGTAAGATTGTTGCAAAAAACGGATGCACAAAATTAAATCAGAGAAATCAGAGGTCTCTGAGCTATCCAGCCTCAGATTCCTGGTTAGACAGGCAGTGTGGGGCGTGGCCTTCCTCTTGTGACATGAGCCTCAAATTAGACCAGTCATTGGTTGACCATTCCCACAAGTTCTGTGACATCACTGCCCCAGTGCCTCTTGCAGGGCAGATTGTAGATTGAAGGTTTTGTGGCTGGGTTGGTGCCCCTGTCTCACATCAGGAAGTCTTGCCTGCAAACCAGGTTTCTAAACTCCCCTCTAAGGATCTTGGTGAGAGTGAGAGAAACTGTGAACACAGTGGCCTCTGGTGGACGAGGGAAGGTGGTTGGGTTTTAATTGCAGTATTTTAATGGTGGATGACTCCAAGAAAACAGACTCTTCTAGACACAGCGGGGCAGGTAACAAAGTCACAAAGATAGAAAGCGTGCACAAGACCGACACAAGTTCAAACCAGATGACAGTCTCAGCACCAAGAATGGGAAATGGGCAAAAGCCCCACCCCTAATCAAGAAGCCGTCTGCAGGTGGTGCCCACTGTCATAGGAAAATCCCTTTCCTCCCATGGAGAGTCACAGGTTATATCAACCACTCCAGGGCAAGGCAGTTGGCTAACACAAAAGAAACTCCACGGTTTTCTTGTGGGGAAAATGGCTTAATTAATTATATTACCGCAAACCTAAAAATGTGAAAGTAAATGTTTTGACTTGAAAAGCTACAATTAGGTAGAAACACCAAGTTACCAAATAACATGTCTTTTTAGGATTCTAATTATATTAAATAAATTTGTCAGACCATAGCTGACAAAAAAAATCCCCTTCTGAGTGGTACTTAAGATATTTTAATTTTTGCTTGTATTGTTCTCATTTGTTTTGTTTCTGGAATAACAACACATTTAGGCATGTTTGATGACTCGGGTCTGGTGTTCCTCTAAGAGCTAAGGGCCCGACAGTCCTGTGACTGGTCTAATGTGGGGACAGGAAGCTAGTCTCCTGCTGGCATGCCTCTTCTGTGGTTTGGAAACCTGGGCAAGTGGATGAATTACTTTCTGCCTTTTGGCTACCATAATCCTCTAATCAAGGAATCCTCTTGGGTCTAGGGACTGATTGGTGGCTGGTATGCATATACAGTAACAACTTTTCCAAGAAAAATAATGACCCCCCCCCTCCCCGCCACTTTTTTCTGGACCAGATTCCCACAGGGAGGTTCCATGGGCTGGGTGTTTTGAGTGTCCTGTAGCTGAACTGGGTGGCAGGGGAGGGGGTGTTCAAGTCGCTCCCCTGTGATCATATCAATTACAGAATATTCCTTCTGCATCTTTAATTTTCATCTTTTGCATATGAGTGTTTTGGCTCTATGGGTCTATGCACCACCTGTATGCCTGGTGCCTATGGAGAGGCCAGAAGCAGGCATTGGATTCCTTGTGGAATTTTCCGACAGTTGTGAGATGCCATCTAGGTGCTGGAGCTCAGATCCGGGTCCTCTGTGAGAAGCACCTGGTAACCTTCACCCTTGAGCCATCTCTCCAGCCCTGACCATTGGCTGTTTCTAATGAGAGGGATTCTGAATTTGGGGACCGCTGATGTGCAAACTCCGATCATTGCAGCTCACGTGAAGTTTGTTCTTTGTTTTTAGAGGCAGCCGCAGACGGAGTAGAATTGTACTTTCCTGTGCTGCTGTCAGAAGTTTGAAGATAAGACTGTTGCAAAGCATGGGTTATTTAGCTGCTCACAGAATGGAACCGAAGGTGCTCACCGAGTGGATCCTTACGCTGCTGCCATCTGGCGGTCAGCGTAATGACTTCGGAAAGCTTTGCAAAAATCTTTTTTAAAAGCAACCTTTTGGGGGCGCTGTAGCGTAGATTGAAAGACAAACCTTCAGCTAGGATAAATGCACTCAAGAGTGACTATTGTTCTTTTTGAAAGTTGCTAACGTTGTGTGTGTGGTGGTGTCCGGGGCATATGTGCGCATGCGCACGTATGAGTGCGTGGCTATGTTTGTGTGCGCCTGAGTGGAGATGAGAGGTCAATGGCACGTCTTCCTCAGTCGCTCAGCAGGGTCTTTCAGTGAATCTGGAGCTCCAAGGCCAGTGAGTGCCAGGATCTAGCTGTCTCTCTGGGATTGTAGATGTGCGTCGTTGTGCTTGGCTTTAACTTCTGTTATTGGGATTTAGACTTAGATCTTCATGCTTGTTTGTTTACTAATTCGTCCTTCCTGCTGAAAATTGCCAGTAGTTTCAGATTTTCGTGTTACAAAAACTGACAAGTGGGGAGCTGGGTTTCATCAGGCTGTGTCGTGTACCTATTCCAAAAGGTCACGTGTAGGTGATTAATATAGACTTTATTTGCCAGCTAAAAATAAAAAGAGAACACTCCCTCTTACTAAGTGTATATCTTGTTTGAAACCAGCGTGTTCATTTTACAACCTTATTGGGTGAGGAGTAGCTGCCTTTCCTGAGTTCTGTCTGGTGACTGGCATGGTCGGGTTGGAACAGGAATATCCTAACATCAGACTTCTTTTCCATTTCCCCCACCCCACCCCCACCCCCGACCTCTCTCCCACGTCAGCAGTCTTGTGCGTGAGTCTGGCTGATTCCACTGTTGAGACAGGAGCATTGAGCATTGCACAGATTTGCTTTTCCTGAGAGTTATGAAATGCCTTGTGGTGTGCCCCAGATCTCTCTGTCGGGGTGGCTGGTTCTTAAGCGTTCAGTGGTGACTCTTTGATTTTCTGATCTTTCCCAGGACAGTTTGTGGGGGATGAAGTCATATGCAGTCAGTTCTGGTGTCAGTTTCCTCATGTAATCATGACAACTGCTGGTCAGTGCTTTGAGAGCAGAAGCGTTTGCTAGCCTCTGGGTGCTTGCCAAGGTACCTAGCTCACGGCCCATAATCACTAAGTGATCATGCCCTGGCTCCCAATGTGTGTCGATGACAATCCTTACTCTCATTTTGGGCATACATAACCATTTTCTGGGGTAAACACCCCCCAAATAAAATAAGATAGACATTGAAAAGTTTTAAACAAAAGACTTCTAAAAGGTCTCAGAGTAACCTGGAACGCGTCAGTCTCTATCAAGAGTTTACCAAGGTAGCTTGGTCACCTCCCTGCCATCAGACATTGCCTGCTCTTTAAAAAAAAAAAAAAAAAAACTTATCTAAGGTTGCAAAGATTTTCCTCCTTATTTCTACACATCATCTCTAGTACATTTGGCACATACGGGCTTTTCTTTTAACATCCTACACATTGTGACCTAATTGGGATCTCCTAGAAGTTTTGTCTTTAAGTGGCACCATTATAGATGCGACAACTTAATTTAGGTGTTTTCTCCATGTTGGGATGGGCAGCTGGGATTGCTAACAGCTTCCTTTCTTGCTACTGAGTGCCTTCGCATTGTCGGTATGGTGTGTGCATATGTGTGCACATGCGCACACTCACAGGCATGCACAAGGAAGCCAGAGAGGGCGCTGGCTTCCCCTCGGTCACCCTTCACTTTGTTCTTTTGAGACAGGATTTCTCGCCGAAGACCTGAGGTCTGAGGTTTGGCTTGGCGTGCTGGCCAGCAAGCTCCCCTCATCCTCCTGAATCTGCTCCTAGTGCTGGGGTTCCAGCCACACGAAGCCATGCCCATCTTTAGGTAGGAGAGACTTGAACTCAGATCCTCATGTTTGTTCTTCAAGCCCTCTTACCCACTGAGTCATCTACTTGGCCTGAGAATCTTTTATATACGCCTATTTTACACATTTTGGTTCTCTACCCCTTAGAATAGAGTCTAAAAGTAAGTATAGATGTTAGATTAAGGGTCTGTAACCTTGTTTACAAGTCTTGATATTTTCTAGCAATTCCCTCTATCCAACTTATATCATATGCACTCCTTAAGAGAATCTTAGCATTTTACAAGAGGAAACCTAAGCCTCTGCCACATGTAAATGCTGCAGCTGCGTTTTTACAACCAGTGCTGATAACGGTCTCCTGAGTGAGCACAGACTTGGTGATCTCTTTGTGTGTGGGGGTGTGTGTGTGCGCGCGCACGCGTGTGTGCGTGCTAATTTCAGATACACAATTTAACCTTTGCATTTTTTTTCCTTAATATTTCACCTGTCTCCTTTACATTGTCCAGCCAAAATTAGCTTCCTTCTTGATCCCCATTTCAACAGCAACCATTGCCCCCAAACAATTCATTTATTTGATCTCCATATAGAGAAAACTAACATTAACAATCATTTTATTAGGCAAAAACAACCAAAAAAGTTCTCAAAGAAGCTATATGTCTAAGTTGCCAGGAGGGGGCACTGTTGGTCTTACTCTACTTCAGAAACAAATCAGGCGAGGTCAGGTTTTGAGATGGTTTTTCTTAGGGGCAGGGGCTGTCCACTGAAGGAATATTAAACTCGTAGCCCATGTACAGAGCCCTTTCCCAATGGGATTCCTTGGATTTCTCTCTGCATGATTTATCCACACAAGTGAACAATTGTGTTATAAAATGAATGTGAAGCCATGATTTTAAAAGACATTGAATTGTTTTAGGTGGGTATGTTAGCGTCGCCCTCACTCCCATGGATATAAGGCCAAAATCACATTTTCCTTTAAGAGTTTAATAGAACCGGGAGTCGGCAAAGGTCACGAAGAGGCGCTGCACGTTTGTACACTTTGTTCTGTGGGAACCTTTGATGTATGGTCACATTAGCTCAAGCAGAAGGCTTGCTTATGCTCTCTAAGGCTGCCCCTCCCTGCCCGGTCTACAGCACAGCTTCCTTAATGATGTCCCCTGGACCACTTCAATCGTCCATCCCAGCTCCACGCTCACCCCAGCCCTGCACTGCTACTGCATCCGGGATGAATGCCTGGGACTAAACTCATCTCATCCCTTGCGTAAAACGTGCCAGTGGCTTCCGTGTGGGAGAACAAAGGCCTTCATCGTGTTTTGGTCCAATGCTGGCCTCACAGTCCAGCCTCTCCTGGAGCTCCCTGACAGGTGCCATGCAGTGCTTCCCGACACCCACGCTGCTGCTATGGCCCAGACATCTGAGTGGGCCCTCCAAAATCTGTGCCCTGGAAAGGTCTCGAGCACGAGCATTAGGAGGTAGGGCCTAGTGTTTTTTGTTTGGTTCACACGGGCCCTTGTACATAGATTGATACTGCTCTACAAAAGATTCCAGGAGAGAAAATCCCTCCTTACCCAGTCTTCTGTGTGAGACATAGTGTTCCTTTTTTTTCTGGAGTTTGCAGCAGAAGGTGCTGTGTAGAACCAGGGAGCGAGTCTACTGACACCAAGAACTTCTCAGCCTCCTGAACTGTGAGGACTAACCATCTGCTCTTCATAAATAGCCCGGCCCTCCTCGACCACAGCAGCACAAAATGATCGAGGGGCCCTCCCCGCGCTCTTCCCTCTGCGCTCCGGGCCCTCCGAAGCTCTCTGTTAGACCATTCTTCTCCATTTCTCCAAGCTAGCAATGCTTCTTTCCCACCCTCGGAGCTAGCACAGTCTCAGTCATTCTTCAAAACCCAATTAACAAGTCACTCCTCATTCACACCCTCCCCAAATCTCCACGTTTGATCTACCAGAATTCTTCAAAGAAGCAGAATCCATAAGGAACCAGAGATGCCAGCCACAGGGCTGGGTTCCTTCCAGTCTAAAGCTAAAGGCTTGAAAATCTGGAGACAGGTAGTGCTGAAAACAGAAGATCACAGGGGCCAGGTTATAGTTAGACAACATGGCGCTGGGGTGGGTTTCTGGGATGAATTGTGGGGGTCACAGCTAAATTGTGACTAACAGCGGATAATTTGGGGCCAAGAGTCAGCACAAGTTAGCTGATACCTAATGTCTGGGGAACCCCAAAGTACAGAGTGATTTCAACTGTTATATATTTTTTTTTCAGATATATTTGTGTCATTCTGTGTAAGCATGGCCTTGAGGTCAGAGGCCCGTTCCTAAGTCTCTCCTTTGCCAGCCTGTCTGTGGGGGTGTGGCTGTAGGTGAGTGTGCCCACCTCTGTGCATCCTGTAAGCCCATCTGTGGGTGTGTATGTGTGTGTGTGTGTGTGTGTGTGTGTGCGTGCACACGCATGCGTGCGTGTGTACTTGCTTGTGAGAGTATGCTTGCATGCCTGCCTAGCAGCCTTCAACAGAAGTGAATATCGCACATCTTATCTGCCCACAGCTCCTCAGAATCTCTTCACCCTCCTAGCTTCCTGGGACTGTACTCCCTACCACCCTCCTCTCTGTGACAGTCCTGCCTGCCACCCTCCTCTCTATGATGATCCTCCCTGCTGCCCTCATCCCTATGACAGTCTTCCCTGCCTCCCTCCTCCCTGCGACAGTCCTCCCTGCCACTCTCCTCCCTGTGACAGTCCTCCCTGCCACCCTCCTCCCTGTGACAGTCCTCTCTGCCACCCTCCTCACTGTGACAGTCCTCTCTGCCATCCTCCTCCCTGTGATAGTCTTCTGTGCCACCCTCCTCCCTATAACGGTCCTCCTTACCACCTTCCTCCCTATGATGGTCTTCCTTGCCACCATCCTCCCTATGATGGTCCTCCCAGCCACCCTCTTCCCTGTGATCATCCTCTACCTCCTCCTTTCCTGGCATGGGAATGTAGACTCGCAGAGGACACTAGTGTAAGACTTCGCATCCAGGGCCTTGGAAATCTTGTTTCTTTTAAAAAATTAATTAACACATTGTACATGCTAGTGAGATTCAGTGCGATATTTACATGTATGTAACTAGCATGCAGTGATCAAATTCAACCTTCCATTTCATACCTTTCTTCCCACTCTGCCTTTCTATGCTGTTAGCAGTCGACATGTTTCCTTGACCCCGGGAAGTGAAAGAGAACAGGAACCTCGAGCCTGCCTGTGCTGTCCAGGCCGGCTTATTCCACTTAACATCATATATTCTGCTCTTGCCCATGGCGTTGGGAAGGACTGGATTTCATTCTTTTTGACTGTAGTTTACCTGCTCATGTGCCGCTGGACAGGCAGGCCAGTTCTCTGTCTCAGCTATTAGAGTCTGACGATAGACGTGAGTGTGTGGCTATCTCGTTGGTGTGTGATTTTATATCCTTTAAGGGTTGGCGTGTGACCACGGTGGCTGGTGCACAGACCTATTGTGATCTATGCTAATCTGTTATGAAGATCTATTGTTAGTGTTTGGCAGAACCCCTGTGCCCCTCCCTGGAACAGCCATCCTAATTCACATCCCCTTTACTGGCCATGAAATTGCTTCTTCTTCACATCCTTCTTAGAATCCTTTTTTTTTTCCTTCTTTTTTTGCAGTTGCCATTTGACTTGGGGCGATCGATGGCTGACACTAACAGACGGTTAATGCTCCCGAATCTTTTCTGTGCTTTCATGGGACCATTTGAGTTTCTTCTTTTGAGATGCATCCATTCCTGTCATTTCCTCACTTTTAAATTAAATTACTGGGCTCTTTTCTTGCTAAACCTTGCGAATTCTCAATATTCTAGATTTTTTAACACTCTTCCAGGTAAAACAGCCACCTCACAGCTTCCCACGCTGTGGCCCGTCTGCTTAGGCCCTTGATCTCTGTCTTTTCAGTCCGCAGGTCTTTTAGTTTCCTGCATCTGTCAGGTTTCACTTTCCGTTTTTCCCTTCATATCCTTTTGAGGTTCTCCCTAGGGACCACAGCTTAGAGCAGCGTCTATGAACGTCATACCCATGTCTTCTTTAAGTCGTTTCAGAATTTCCCGGCTGGTGTTTGGGCTTTGGTCCCTCTTGAGTTGACTTTCTGTGGCGTAAAGGAGAAGAGTCAAGGGCCGGTGGTCTTCCTGTGCAGCCAGCGTGCTGATTCCTTCCATGTGTGCTTTTGTGTCTTTGCCGGGAACCATCTGTGGATGTGTGGGGTTGTACAGTCTCGATTCTTTCCTACCTGCTTGTGTGTCTCCTTTGATGCCTACACCCTGCTGCTTCGATGGCTGCAGCTTTGCAGGACATTCTGCAGTGAGGCAGTGTGATGCTTCCTCCTTTGTCCTTTGGGCTCAAGACTGCTTTGGCCATTTGTTTGTTTGTTTGTTTGTTTGTTTGATTTTTATCTTATTTTTTTCTTTCCTAGCACTGTTTATGATGAAGCCAATTAAACAAAATAATAATTACACAGATTAGAGAGCCAGCTCGGGGATGGTGATCATAAAGTTAACGGCTTTTCTAGTAAACTTAAACATCGTAGTTTCCACCCGAAAAATACTTACACTAACATAGTGTGAAACATACAGTACCCCCCTTTCTCAGCAAGATAAGGACATTTTTCAGAAGTGACTGTCCACATACAGTTGAAGATTGTGGAAACGCTGTGATTTGGAACGCGTCCGTCTTTTAGCAGCTGCATTTGATTGATAATGTCCAGAGGTGTGTGCTGCATCCATCCTTTAAGGCTGCCATTTCCAGCTTAGATTTAAAGTGCGATTTCCTGAGTGCCTCTCTGGGACAACTCTAAGGCACCCTCTAGTGGATGAGAACACTCGGTGCCCGAGGAGCCATCCGTCCTCTGTCACCGTCCCTGTGCCCACATGGCCGGAAATTTTCTTCCATAGCTTCGTTCAGTAGCCTCTTGGGATCCCTTGCAGGAACTTTGACTCTGCCACATACTGCCCAGCTTCAGTGATTCTCTGGTGCCACGACTCAGGCCTCTACGATGCCCCGGACCTTGCACTCTGATTTGCCAGCTCTCATACCATGCTTTCTTGATCTCTAACCCCTGGCATCTTTCTCCTCTCTCCAGCACCTTCTCCCTCTCCTCATGCTCCTGCTTTGGCCATTCGTGGTTGTTTAAATAGGTTTGGCTCCCAGAGATTTATGTCTTTGAACGCTTGGCCATACAGAATGACACCATTAGGAGGCGTGGCCTTATTGGAGGAGGTGTGGCCTTGTCGAAGGAAGTGCGTCACTGTGTAGGCAGGCTTTAAGGCCTCCTATGCTTAGGCTCCGCTCAATGGGGGAGGACTACCTCCTCTTGGCTGCCTGCAAAAGAAGGTCTCATCTTGATTGCTGCCTTCACATTGAGATGTAGAACTCTCAGCTCCTCCTCCAGCACCAAGTCTGCCTGCACATCGCTATGCTCCCACCATGATGATAATGGACTGAACTTCCGAAACTGAAGCCAGCCCCAATTACATGTTGACCTTTATAGGAATCGCCGTTTGTCAGTGTGTGTCATCACAGCAATGAAACCCTAACTAAGACACTCTTCCAGGGGGTTGTGGTTGTATACTGATTTTAGAGTTGATTTCTCCAGTTCTTTATGGAATGCCATTGATACTCCGATGAGGGATTCATTGAATCTCTGAATTATTTCTGATAAATGGAAATTTTTAACAAGATTAATCCATTAATTTAAAAGAGTTTTCTTTCCATTTGTGTTTTCTTTGATAATTTAAGGTTTGCTTTCTGGAAGGTTTTTCTTTCCCTGGTTAAGTTCATTCTTAAGCACTTTATCGACTTCTCTAGTAGCTTCCACAATAGCATGGTTTCATGCTATTTTTTAAAATTTATTTATTTTATTCATGTAAGTACACTGTAACTGTCTTCAGACACACCAGAAGAGGGCATCAGATCTTATTATAGATGGTTGTGAGCCACCATGTGGTTGCTGGAATTTGAACTCAGAACCTTTGGAAGAGCAGTCAATGCTCTTAGCCACTGAGCCATCTCTCCAGCCTGCTATTTTTCTTTTTAAAATATTTAATTATTTACTTTTATTTATGTATATAATAAGCATTTTGCCCGAGTGAGCGTATGTGTACTACGGGCAAGCAGGAGCCTTTGGATGTCAGAGGACATGTAATCCCATGGGGCTGGAGTTACATGCAGATGTGAACCATCATGTAAATGCTGGGAACTGAGCCCAGGTCCTCCGCAGATGCTCTGAACCACAGAGCCACCTCTCCATCCCATCTGGTATTTCTATTTAGGACTCTTTCCTCATAGTTACAATGTTTGTCTTGTACAGTGCAGGGCACCTAGGAGGCCTAGCTCCTACTCAGTGAGCCAAGCTGAGTTTGTAAGGCAGCTGCTTGTGTTCTAAAGATGGGAGTATAGCTCCTGGAGCAGTCTGGAGTCAAACCGCAGCTCCTCTCAGGATGACACCCTGGGTTGTCTGGGATGAGCTGTAAGATCTTTCATGACCCCCTTGCAAGGCCTTGGATACATTGTTGTATCCATCCCTGCTGGATACATCCTTGCCTGCAATATCACCCTCAGTCAGGTACCAGGCTACACACCGCTCACATTTGCTAGATGAAAGCTGACAGTCTGAACCAGTGATCAATCAGGTCTGTCATACTGCAGAGAAGGCAAATGGAGGGCCATTGGGCATAGAAGGGAAATGGGAGTGCACTTGGATACCTTCTTGGATATCTTCTGCTTCTGCCTCCAATCGTAGAAATGATTATCACTGAAAGACAACTGCCAACTTTCTGTAGGCTGAATTTTTTTTAACAGAGAAATGGCTTTCAAGTGGCTGTGCCACCTTGAAGTGTAGAAAAGAAACATTGCTCAAATGCAGAAATCCATGGATTTGCTTCAATATGAAACTCTGTGTGCTGACCCTATGTTCACATATGGAGCCACAACCACCGACAGTTCTAACCACAGGAGGATACATGCACATGCACATGCACAAACATGGGGTCCCACCCACCTGCAGTCCGCGTGGGGCATAATTCTACTTTCCTGCTGAATGATGTGGCTCTTGCGTTGTCGTGGACCATCTGTCTCCCACATGGCAGTTCTAGTGTTTCAAACACATCTCCAATAATCACTTCCCCTAAACACATTAGTGGGAAATGATGTAAAAAATAATTAAGCATGGCTACCCACTGCATTAGAAACTGATGACAATCTGTGTTTTATAATTAGAGGCATAAATGAAGATGCTGCTACATAGGGCTCTCCTGTCTTGCTGTGGTAGAACACAGCCTGGTAAGAAGAATGGCTGAGAACTTGGTAGTGAGAAGGGAAGAAGTGACTACTTTTAATAAAAGATAGAGATACTAAGGGCTGGAGAGATGGCTCAGTGGTTAAGAGCACTGACTGCTCTTCCAAAGGTCCTGAGTTCAATTCCCAGCCACTACATGGTGGCTCACAACCAGCTGTAATGGGATCTGATGCCCTCTTCTGGTGTGTCTGAAGACAGCTACAATGTACTTACATACATAAATAAATCTAAATAAATAAATAAATAAATAAATAAATAAATAAAAGAGGTACTAATAAAACTGGGCAAGGGAGACGGCCCCGTGGTTAACACTTCTGACTGCTCTTGTTAAGGGCTGGGTGGAATTCCAGCATCCATATCAAGCTGCTTATATTTATTTATTTATATTTATTCCCTGTAACTCCAGCTCCAGAGAATCTGAAAGCCCCTACCTCCTGTGGGCACTTGCATGTATATGGTGTACATAAACTCACACAGGCAAAACACTTACACATAAATACCTTTTTAAATGATACAGACAGGTCTACAAGGGGGTAATAATATATAGAGAACTATTGGGGGCTGGAGAAAGCTCACATTCTTCATTCAAGGCAAAACATCTATGGGATCTATCTTGTGTTCTACAGGATTGGTGAATACATGTTATATTAAATATACAGAAAAAAATCAGAAAGCCTTTAAAGATAATGAACTATAGGGGGGAAAAGGTTCAATAAATTAGATACTTAGTAGAATACTAAGAAACATGGTCTCTATGAAACAGAAACAGACATGCACACATGATTAACTAGAATAAAAAGATAGCAGTCTAAGTCAGAGAGGGAAACTGATTACATGTGACCTATAGGATAAGAACGTAGGGTTAAGTCTGTGTGGGAATCACTCAAGATTAGAAATCATCAAAATTCAACTTAATGTTACAGTAATATATTTACAAATATTTAATAATTAGAGGCTGGAGGAATGGTTCAGCAGCTAAGAGCACTTGCTTTGCAGAGGACCTAGGTTCCATTGCCAGCACCCATGTGGTGCTTCATAACCCTCTGTAATCTCAATTCCAAATTCCAGTGCCCTCTTGTGGCCTCTGCAGGTACTGCACACAAATGAGACAGGTGTTAGTGCAGGCAAAACATTTATACATATAAAACAAAATAAATGGAGAAATGCAACAAGTGTTTAAAATGGGAGAAATAATACAGTAAAAAACAGAAAGTAGACAATTCAGTTAACATTTTTAAAAGGAAAACACACAGAATCTCCAATATTTAATCAAAAGTGGAGAATTAACAAGAGAAAGTTCTGCAGAAATATGTTTTAATAAGAACGGATTTAAATGGCACATACAGAGGCAAGAAAACATTATATTCTCCAGTGGGATCAAAGAATTTCACTCATACCTAGATATCACCATGAAATAAATCATTCTAATTGTAAAATAAATCTACACATACTGTTTTATGTAATTCACAAGTGACTCTCCTCAAACAACCCCCACACATATTTGAATAACTCCAGAGTTTCTTCTGTGGCACCGAACTGCAGAGAATAAGAAAGAGTTAGAGAAAAACTGGTGAATGAGAACTCAAAAGAATAAGAAAATACTCTTGAGTACTGTGATGGTTTGTATATACTTGGCTTAGGGAGTAGCACGATTAGTAGATGTGACCCTGTTGGAGGAATGTGGCCTTGATGGAGGAGGTGTGGCCTTGTTGGGGAGGTGTGGCCTTGTTGGAGGAGGTGTGGCCTTGTTGGAGGAGGTGTGGTTTTGTTGGAGGGGGTGTGGCCTTGTTGGAGGAGGTGTGGCCTTGTTGAAGGAAGTATGTCACTGTGGGTGAGGGCTCTAAGATCCTCACCCTGCTGCCTGGAAGCCAGCATTCTGCTAGCAGTCGCAGATGAAGATGTAGAACTCTCAGCTCCTCCTGCACTATGCCTACCTGGATGCTGCCATGCTCCCACCTTGATGATAATGGACTGAACCTCTGAACCTGTAAGCCAGTCCTAATAAAATGCGGTCCTTAAAACAGTTGTCTTGGTAATGGTGTCTGTTCACAGCTTTAGAACATTGACTAAGACAGGAACATGAGTGTTAGACATGGCATACATGTATTTATGTTTAGAAATATTCAGAGAAATAGCTTCAGTCAGTAAAATGGTCCATAATAGGAACTTGAGATGATGCAGAAAAAGTACACAAATTTTTTCTGTCAGTCACAGTCTGTCCTGGGGAAATAATTTTATGTGTTGATTTATTGCACCAAAGTATTGAAGCCATGGCGCTTTAACCAAATATTCTAGACAAATTAACAGACATCATTTCTGAAAGAGGCATACAGCGTTCAGGTCTTTACCCATTACAGCACGTTAGCAAGGATTATAAGGAACTGAGAAAGTGCCTATGATAATATCCAAGGGATACAAAAATGTGAGTTTGCATCGAATATTATACATAAGAATACATGGAAAAATAGGCTTGAGAAAAATTCAGTATGGACTCCGAGAACCTCTGCACGGGGCTTAGGACTGAGCTCTGTGCTTTGCGATTTTAGAACTTTCTAGATAAACCTTGAGGACAGGTGGAAAGGGTGTCATGAATTAACGTTGTGGGACATCAAAGGACTTTTGAGAAGTGTCTGATGTTATGATTCATAGTCACAATATAGTTTCTGGAATCCCTGGAGTGGTACTGAGGGCTTCCGACGTCAGCACGCTGCCTTTAGTTCATACCCACCTGGTGCTAGTCATGATGGGAACTCAGTTACTTACACTCCCTCACGGCCGAGCACGGCAGCCTAGAAATGGAATCTCACGTCTCCTACCAACAGGTGTAAAACAGCCTTCGTATTCATTTGCACAATTGGAGCGTTTCTGTGGGTTGAGTGGTCAGGACGCTTGGTTTATGGCGGGCTAGTTCCTTTTCTGTGCCCATGAGGACAGGAGGAAGGCGTCTGCTGAAGCACACACATGCCAAGTGCCAGGAGCCCAGCAGCATCCGCTTTCAAATGTGATCCAAAACTTAAAAACTGGATGATTTCAGGCGAGTCAATTAACCTTTCTGAGTCTCTCTATTCTCCTAGAAGTGTGCGGTAAGAATTTAATTAGATGACACAGGCAGAGCGCCTGGCACATTGCCTGGCACATGAAAACGGTTGTGACTATTGATTCTCTTTCCCATACCCTTGATGGCTTCAGTCCCTGAGCTGCTGGTCCCTCCCACACCATGACCTTGTCATAGTCCCTGTGCCCCACGTCTAGATGTGACAGAGCAGCACTTGTTTGCCCTAAAACCCATCCAAGCGCCCTTCTCCAGCCCTGCTTGCTGAGCACCCAGACCCCCCTGCACTCTCCCAAGAGCTTTCTGCTTCCTTGAGAGCAGGCTCCGATTTCTCCCATTCTCCTTACCCTTCGCCAGACTACCAGAGCTCTCTACAGGGCTGCCTTGGGTCTGGGAATGATGTCCATGCTAGTTTGGGCCACGAGCACAGGCCCCCTTTGCGTTCTTGGGTTAAGTCCTGTCAGACACTTGCTGATGAAGAAAGTGTAGGCTAAAGTCTGCTTTTTTTTTTTTTTTCAGTTTCGTGGACAGATCTCAGGGAGGGATAAGGTGGGAGGCTAGCTCAAGCCCACCTTGATCCTAAACTCCTCTTCTGCCCAAGACTGTCCTCATCTTCTCGGGGGTAAGTCAGGATGACCACAATCCCCACACCGGCCATCATGGCCTCCCCTTGGGGGGGCATCTTACTGCCTCTACAGCTCTCACATAATTAAAACCCACCCTCCACGCCTCAGTTACAGTCACATTCAGCCAGGAAGCATTTTCCCATTGCCTGGCCAGCATGCCCCGCTCCCCACCCGCCTCGCCTGAACCTCCTCACTCAGCTGTCCACAGACAAAGATGCCAGCCGGAGGTAGGAAAGAGCTGACTCTCAATCTTCTCATTAGTTACATTATCTTGATGAAGTAATTCTTTCCTCCTTTTTGTTTTTTGTTTTTGTTTTTGTTTTGGAAAGGGTTTCTTTGTATAGTCCTGGCTGTTCTGGAACTCACTCTTGCTGGCCTTGAACTCAGAGATCTGCTTTCCTCTGCCTCCTGAGAAGTAATTCTTTTCTAAGTAACAGTCATCTTACTTTTGTCAAAAAGGCACACCAATACCATACTCCCATGGATGTACTATGAGTGTTAGATGGAAAAATCTAGAAACACGACTGAGAAATGTTCTTGTCATGTAATGAGGTGTCCACAAAGCATGTTCTAAGTGGCAATCACTGCATGCTTCCTTTTTAAAGATTTGTTTTACGTGTATGAGTGAACATACATGTATATTGCATGGTGCCTATGGAGGTCAGAAGACCTCTGAAACTGGAGTTACGGACAGTCATGAGCTGCCCGTGGGAGCTGGGAGCCAAACCCATGTCTTCCGCAGGAGCAACCAATTATGCCTGAGCTGCCTCTCCAGCATCCACTGTATGTGTCTGTAAGAGTCCTCCAAGGGACGCAGACATGTGGGCAGCTTAGCCATGGCGCTACACGTGTGATGGGCTGAGGGCCTTTCATCTAGGATCCAGCCAGGGGTGTGACAGCAAAGACTCCCCTTTGGCTGCAGTGTGTTTCTTCCCCATTGTGTGGGCTGCTCACTGGAGCCTCTGGTCCCAGAGATGTGGTTGGGAGCCACGGCTGCACAGTGGTCTGGAGAGAGCTGGGTGTGTCCTGATTTCAAGACCACCACAGCTCCCTCGCCTGCTGTAAGGGAAGAGGAGCAGCTTTTCAGCCCAGGCTGGGGAAGCTTCCAGGAACCCAGCCAAAAGTTTAATTGATCCAAACTAATTACTGGAGGAAGATGATGAGTTCCAGCTCGGGATGGCAGGAGTTGAAGGTCACCTGACACCTCCTCGGTCCTTTCTGCCCCGTGGGGCTGTCCACGCAGTGGCAAACGAGGAGGGTAGACGTCATTGGAAGACATTTAGAGGATGCAGTTTCACAGATGTCCTTTTCAATGTGAGATTAATCGTAATACCTCCGAATCACCACACAGACTTTCGAAAGCATCTGGATACAGAAACAGTGTCCAATTAGCTCAAGGGATTACGAGAGCCTGTGAGCACAATCTCAGCGAGGGCTGAGAGTCCTGTGTAAGCTGGCTGGCCTTTCTCTGATGCCAGCAGACTCAACGGTGGTAGGACAGCATATGGTCTTTGAAGACCATGGTAGAGTGTGAACGACACTCTACCCACAGGACTGCCACTCAAAGGCGGCTTCCCATCTCCCCACCTTTGCCTTCTCACAGCTTGGTTTTGTCTATTGGCACCCGCTGCCTACCTGGTTAATCGCGGTGATCCTGCCAGGCCATTGCTTGTGTCTTTAGCCATATTTTCCTATTTTTTAATAGATCACCTTCTAGGGCCTCTATTCACAAGACACTTTAAGGATTTTTTCTATTTCAGTATACAGATGTCGCTGTGTTTTATTAAGCACGGGCAAGCCTGTAGTGTCAAGGGCAGGCAGTGTCTTCTCTATCCCCACACTCAACACAGAGTTCTTTTACATCCTGGCCACCAGTCCTTGCTTTTCTTTAATTATTTCACTGTCAAATTTTCTCTTATTTCTGTTCTTAGACTTTCAACATTTATTTTTAACTGTGTGGTATACCACCTATACATTAATTTATTACTCAAAGATAAGAGCTGTCAATAAGCTTATCAGTCTATAGAGTAGTGATAACATTTGAGCCTATTTCATCTTGTATAACATTGCTTATTTAATGCATCATTCATAAAATGTAGTTATGCTTATATAAACATATAAGTTACTTAATTGTAAATGTATACATTCACTTACAATGGGATTGCCTTCCAGTGAGGTCATCTGAGGGGGGGAGCGAATATATGATAAACTAAAAATGCGTTAATACACCTAATCTACAGAACACCAGTGTTACGGCGTTCAGAACACGGAACACTCCGCTGCTCTACAGAATATGCACTTGTGTCCCACTGGTCCTGAAGTTGACCATGAGCTGTGGTTCACTCCCGAAATCTAACAAAGGGAGGTGTTGTCAGACAACATATTGCCAGCTGTAACAGACAGAAGCTCAAAATCCCAAGTACACATTCTATTGAGTGTATGCTGCTTTTGTGCTACCATAAAGTTAAAAATCCATAAGCTGACACATTGTAAGCTGAGGACCATCTGCCACCTAATTTTAGCATGGCTGTGTGTTTAAGGAGTGACGTGGTAGATGGCACATGCATGCAGGATGATAGCTCAGATCACCTGGGCCTCTCCACGCTTTATAGGCCAATGGGATGCTTTGCAGCAGAGTTTATGTTCCAGCTGGACACTTAAGATTGTCTAGACATACTCATGATCAAAAAAAATCTGGCCATCAGATCTGCTGCTCTGCCCAGATAGGAGACGGGAACTTTTAAGTCTACAAACAAGGCCAGCCTTTTAACCATTGGCTGAGTTAGCCTCTACATTTGTCAGTGATATATGATTCTTAGAAGCAACAGAAGTACAGATTCTGTTTTCTAATCCAATATGCTAATAAGTTTTTTATTGGAGGAATTACGGAAAGATGTATGTTAATTTCTACCATTTTGTTGACTTTTGGGGTGTCTTTTTAACATCTCTTATGACTAGTTGTTGTTGCACTATGAACCCTGAGATTGTATCCCGGATTGTCTCTAGGTGTGGTGTGGCTCAGCCCTAGAAAACACCATTAATCCAGTGGTGTTGCGGGACTAATTTGCTCACACTGAGACTGTGCACTGGAAAAACCTGTTCAAGTTGTGTGGCTCAACCCTAACACACATCTTTACTCCTAGAGCTTTCTGTTTATTGTAAACAAGATTGAATAAAGTCAACCATAGGTCAAGAGGAGGAGCAAGCAGCCAGCTGACAGGGAGTGGATATAGGAAAAAAACTTAGAGAGTGACAGGAAGTCAGGAGGACAGATAGAGACAAACAGGATGTGGAAAGGAGGGACATTCAGTAGGATGAGTTTTTAAAACAGTGTGGAGTAGGAGAGCTGTTTCTTTTTTTTCCTCCTGGGATATCGGTTGAGGAGGAAGGTCAGCTGGGTGCTTTCTCTGTCTCTCTGAGACAGCAGGCTTTTACCACAGCATCTGGCTCCTGAGTCTTCATTTGGTAAATTGAATGATTGGGAATTTTGTTTTGAAAAAACAACAAATAGTCCTAGGACTGTTCATTTATTCCCTATGCCCTCCTGGGTGTATTTATCATTCTCTTCAAACTGAGGTATCCTCTGTAGAGATGGCTTAGTTTTCTATTTCTATTTGAGTTCTATTAATATTTATACTATTTCTATTAATCTATTATTAATCATGGAAATTAATTTTATTTATCTTTTAATTTTAATGGGTAGTTGTGCTGGGTATCACATTCTGGGTTGAGAGTTGATGTCTTTCAGAACTTGGAGTCTATCTACCAGGTTCTTCTGGCTTTAAAAGTTTCTGGTGCCATCCTGATGGGCCTGCCTTTATAAGTGACTTTAGCTTTCATGCAGCTTTTAATACTGTATCTTTATTCTGTGTTTTTTAATATCTTAAGTATACTATGTCATGGGAGTTTCTTTTCTGGTCCTGTCTATTTGGTATTCTATATGCCTGCATGGTGTGATGGTGTGGTGTGGGAATGTTCTTCTATGGCTTTATTAAAATTATTCTCTATGCCTTCACTATGCTTCTTCTTCTTCTTTCTCCTCCTCCTCTTCCTCTTCCTCCTCTTTCTCTTCCTCTTCCTTCTCCTCCTCTTCTTTCTCCTCCTCCTATTTCTTCTATGTCCATAATTTGAAGGCTAATTCTTTTCATAACATCCCAAAGCTTGTCAATGTTTTATACACACACACACACATACACACACACACACACACACACACACACACATACACACACAT
This sequence comes from Apodemus agrarius, assembly GCA_964023405.1. Classification (NCBI taxonomy): domain Eukaryota; kingdom Metazoa; phylum Chordata; class Mammalia; order Rodentia; family Muridae; genus Apodemus; species Apodemus agrarius. The sequence goes on along the minus strand of OZ030019.1, from coordinate 6,946,281 downwards.
AGATTGAATTTTACTGAATGACCCAATTCCTCTATTCTGTTTTCCAGCCTTGACTCTGATCTGTTCTGTTGATGATGCTTTCCACTAAAGTTTTTTTTGAATTGCTGAATTTTCTATTCCAGCTTCACATCACATTGGCTTCTCTTCAACAATTACATCTCTTTATTGAATTCAATTTTTCATATTTTGGATTGACTTCCTGATTTCATTATGTTCGTTTGTTCTCTCTCTCTCTCTCTCTCTCTCTCTCTCTCTCTCTCTCTCTCTCTCACACACACACACACACACACACACACACACACACTGCTTATACACAGTTATTCTTTTGAATTCTTTGGAAGATCTTCAAGGTCATTTTCATTGTGATTTATGACTAGAGGATTAGTGACTTTGGGAAGGACACATGGTCTCATTTTTTGTCTTGTTCTTACATTTGGTTCTTTACCAAAAAGGAAGGAAAGATGTAACTAACAGACTGCTTCAGATATACAGTTCCTCAGGCAGCACCAGCATAAGGAAACGACATTTACCAATGTAGGCTTCTAGGTAGAAACATCATAATGCATTGTCAATATTTGTTTTCTTTAATTTGCCTGGCATGCCTCATATTTATCTCACTCTCTTGAACCTCAAAGGGAGGAAAGTTGGTTGACATGACAAGACTATGGAGTCTCCAGGCCCTTCCAGGCAGCAGGCATTGCTTGTTTACAATGCCTGGTGTACTGTGCTGCGTTCTTTTGTTACCTGGGGCTCATCTGTTATGTAGGAACTCCCACAGCTTGCAGGGCCACTCCCTCTTCTTTCTCCTGTGAGAGGTTTTCGTTACCATAGCTCTGTTCCTCTTGTCTGATGTCACACAGCAAGAGATGAGGGAAATTGATTGCATTTCAAATTGTTGGTCAAAAGGGAAGCCAGCAGCCAGCATGACCTCTGTTCAACTCTTAGTGGTCCTGTCTGTATCCGTTCTTATGAAAACACTATCTTAACCTGTGTCTCCCTACTGGGGATCCTGCTCATCTTCCTCCTCAGGGGAATGATCCCAGACCCCCCACCCCTTGCTTCATCTCCTTTCTCTGCACCAATAAGGGATCCATCAAGAGAAAGCAGCAATGCACACAAGTTGGAGAACTAAAGGGAGCTTTGTTGAAGGGGTATTTTACAAAAGTATGGTCAGGATTTAAAGGAAAAGGTAGAGGGAGTTCTCCGTCTGGGAGCAGAAGTGTTGCAGCCACTAGAACCCAGAGGGGGGGGAGCTCTGTGGAGAAGCCATTGGTTCCTACTCACGGTCCATATTCAGGAATCAAAAGTCACTTGTAGCGACAACATAGCAGAGAGGGGGATAAGAACTCTCTTCCTGTGGTCTGGTCTCCTGCAGGGGAATTCCACTGGGCTTGACTCAGTTGGCACTGGCTCATAAGAGAGCAGAGTGACCTAAAGCTCAGAGTTCAAAGGGGACAGGGCAGGATCACAGGGAGGGCAAAGATGGCACTCAAGCAGCAGGGTAGAGGTTTCCCAGGCCACTGCCATCTGGCAGCCGCTCTCCTGACCATGGGAGAGAGAAGAGTATTTTTTTTTTTTTGTTCCAAGCAAAGTCTATATACCCATAGGCTTTTCCTCTTCAGTCTTACTTAATCTCCAACGTGATCTTGAGCAAACTACTTAATCTGCAAGCATCTCAGCGTCTACCTTTGCAAATTGATGATAATAACATACATTGCACAGGGTTTTAGAAGACTGTTCAGACAGGTATAAAGCCCATAGCATGTCGCTTAGCACGTAAGAGGCCTGTGCAAATGACAAATATCCTTGCTGGGGCCATCTTTCTCCTGTGTCCTTAATCATATCTGTTCCCTCTTGCTTTTACAGTTTGATTCTCTCAGAGGATGGCTTCCTTTTCTCAGAAAACGTGTCTGGGCAACCTTTCTACTAATTCAGTTCATAAAAATAAGTGTGGCTATTGGCATTTGACACCTTTTCTTTCCATTCCTAGGGGACCAGACCTCAGGGTAGGATGCAGCCTCCAACCAGAAGAGAGCTCATTTGGGGGGAGGGATGCTATAAGCACTGAATTACTCTAGTCTTCTGCTTGGGTCTGCTGGCAGGAGTCCAGATGTGAGTGATAAGTATGAGCCACGTAGCACCCAAATTGGGCAGCTACTGCAGCCACATCTGGTTGTATTAAGTCCTCTGTCAGAAGGGGCCATAGACGAATCTGGAAAATACTGCCTGGCTTTGGGGCTGATTCACCCCACAGCATGAAGGTGTGTGGTTCATTGACCTTTTGCCATGGTATATCAGTTATGTTTGCTGCTCTATATAAGGGAAACTTACAGAAGACTGTTTGGGCTTGTGGTTCCAGAGAGGGCGTCCAAAATGAAAGGGGAGGCATGGCAGCAGGGAGCTACAACAGGAAGCTGAGAGATCTCATCTTTAACCAGAACATGAAGCAAAGTGACCTGGAAATAAGGTGAGGATCTAGATCTCTAAAGGCTGATCGCCACCCCCAGGCTCCACCTCCTAATGGTTCCATCAACAACCAAGGGTGAAGTGTTCAAATAGCTGCACCTATATGGGGACATTCCTCTCGTTCAAACCATGACACTCGATGTTCTGGGCGAGCTGAGACAGTCTTCACTGACGCTCTCTTAGGATCACAGCCCTTTGGTAGCTGTCTCCCTCCCATCAGAACTGGCAGCAGGGGGATAACACATGAGAGGCACACACCAGTTCTTGGATTAATTTCTCAGGGCTTTCGTAGCAAAATGTCATGGACTAGAGGCTTAGAGGAAACCATTGCTCCATAACTGTGGAGCCAGAACTCTGAAGTCCAGGTGTCGGGGTGGGTGGTTCTTCTTGCGTGCTGAAGTCAAGACACCTCACACTTTCAAGTGGCTGATCAAGGCATTGATCCAGTAGAGCAGATTGTCATTAGGAGCCATGCTATTGTTCCTTTGGTTTTTCCCTAGTTCCTTGAGCTGTCTACTCTCAGGGTTTTGGTCACCCCAGCAGTGTTGAGAATGGGTTCCATCATGTGGAGTGGACCCGAAGTCAAATCACAGATTGGTTGGGTACTCCCACAAGCTTTGCGCCATCACTGTGCCAGTGTATGTTGCAAGTAGGACACCTTTGTAGATCAAAGGGTTTGGGTCTGGGTTCATGTTTTCTCCATTGTTTCTGTACCAAAGCTGTTAGCACGCTGGGTAAAGGTTGTATGTAGGTGCCTTCTTGACTTCTCCATGTCCAATGAGTTGTGTAGATGTTGCCTTCAGCAGTGGAGCCTTGCCGTTAGTTTGTGGAGAATAGCCTGTGTAGTCATGGCAACATCCTGGGTTATCTGGGGGAATCCTTTTGAGTAACAACTCAACTAGATATAAGCAGAATCTCAGTCCTGAAAGCTTCATTTCGTGACAAGAGATATCCTGTTGGGGCTCTGTTTTCCCCTATTATTCGATGACTTTATTTAGATTGCATTCACGCACACACACACACACACACACACACACACACATATATTTTTTTCAGGAAGTCTCTACTATATTATGTTTCCATACTACCCCTCAAAAGTCCCTCAAATTTATTTGTCTCTTCCCATATTGATAATCCCCTCTCCCTCACCACTTGATAATCCCTTTTTAGCTCCTCAATCCATTCATAGCCATTTTATTTCCCTTTCCTAGGGAGACCTACCTGCTGTCATTCCTCCTCCCCCATGCCCCAGTCCCTTATTTTATACCTAACCTCTGGTTCTATGGACTGTGCTCAGATGTCAATTACTTACCAGCTCACACCCACATGTAAGTGAGCACATACCATGTTCCTTTTTCTGGGTCTGGGTTATATCAGGATGATTTTTCCAAGTTTGTCTATTTACTTGCTAATTTCATGATTTTTAATACTTCACTGTGTAAAAGTATCACAGTTTCCTTACCCATTCATCTGCTGAGGGACATTGAGGTTGTTTCCAAGTTCTGACTGCTGTGAATACTGCAACGGTGACATGATCGAGCAAGTGTCTGTGGTAGAATGAAGTGTACTTTGGGTATATGCCCAAGAGCAGTGGGATCTTGAGGTAGATCATTTCCTATCTGTTGCAGTTAGGTTTAGTTCTTTCTTCCAGCCCCTTGTTCCCAGAAACAACACTCAGACTCAAAATATATTTACACATATCTTGGCCATATAGATAGGCTCTTCTTTTACCAGATCATAACGAAGATAGCCCAATTCTTTCAACCTCCATTCTTCCATGTGACAGGTTCCAGTCCCTCTTCTCACGTCTGCCCGATTGATCTTCAGATATCTATTTTCCTGTGCCTGGCTCTATCTCAGAATCCTTTCTCCTCCCAGATTTCCCACCTCTATTTCCTGCCTAAGCCATAGGCCATAGGCTTTTTAGTTGACAGGTGATGTATCCAGAGTCTCTACACCCATCTTCTGGAGGGACCACCACATGGACTTCCATAGGACAAGTTTACACTCTTGGGAGCAATGGACGAGTGTTCCCCTTGCTCTCCATCCTCTCCAGCATGAGCTGTCTCTTGGGTTATTTATCTTAGCAATTCTGACAGGTGAAAGACGGAGTCTCAAAGTAGCTTTGATTTGCATTTCCCTGCAAATGTTGACTAAAAATATCGAACATTTCTAAGTTATTTTCAGGCATTTAAGCTTCCTCTTTTGAGAAGTCAGTCTAGATCTGTATCCCATGTTTTAATTGAATTATTTGTTTTCTTGGTGTCTACTTTTCTTTTTTCTTTTTCTTGTTTTCTGTTTTCTTAATATCAGGTATGTAGTTGGTAAAACCCCCATTCTATAGGCTGGCACTTGGTCTGAATGACAATGCCCTTTGCTGTGTAGAAGCTTCTCAGTTGCATAAGGTCCCATTTATTAATGTTGATCTTAGTGCCTGCACTAGCATTCAGAAAGCCTTCTTCTGTGCCAGTGAGTCCAACCAAGGCGAGGCCCCATTTCTCTTCTATCAGACTCATTTGTATCTGGTTTTACACTGAGAACTTTAATCCAGTTGGAGTTGAGTTTGTGCAGGGTGAGAAGCATAGATCTCTTTGGATTCTTCTATGTGCAGGCATCCAGTCTGACTAGCAGCAAGAACCCTTTGTTGAAGATGCTGTCTTTTTTATTCCAGCTCTGTCTTCCTGATCAAAAAATCAGGCATCAATGGTCATAAGCAGACAATGATATATGTCTGCTTCCTAAATTTGATACCATTCATCCACCTGTCTGGTTTTGTACCAATATGTTGTTTTTATTACTGCAGCTCTGAAATACTACTTGAAGGCAGGAACCAGGCCTCCGGCAGTTCTCCTATTATCTACAATTGTTTTAGCTATCCTGGTGTTTTGTGTTTCCATATGAAGCTGAAAAAAAATTTTTTTCAAGACCTGTGAAGAGCCATGTTGAAATTTTGATGGAGATTGCGCTGAATCTGTAGATAACTTTGGGAAAATGGCCATTTTTACTATGTTAATCCTACTGATCCATGAACTTGAGGGATCTTTCCATCTTCTGATAATCTTCAATTTCTTTCTTCAAGGACTTGAGGCTTTTATCATGCAAATTTTTCATTAGCTTTGTTAGAGAAACTCTAAGATAGTTCCTATTATTTGAGGCTCTTGAGAAAAGAATTATTTCTTTGATTTCTCTCTCAGTCCCTTTGTAATTTGTAAAAAAGGGGGACTATTAATTTTTGTGAGTTAATTTTGTATTTAGTTACTTTGCTGAAAGTGTATATCAGCTGTAGGAGTTACCTGGTGGAATTTTTAGGGTGACTTCTGTATAGTATCATATCATCTGCAAATAGAGATACTTTGACTTCTTTCTTTCCAGTTAATATCCCATTGATGTCCTTCAGCTGTCTCAAGGCTCTAGCTAACATGTCCAGTAGTATATTAAATAGATATGGAAAGATTGAATAGTCTTGTTCCTAATTTTAATAAAATTGCTTTGTGTTTTTCTCCATTTAAGTTGATGTTGGCTACAGGCTTGCTGTAAACTGCTTTTATTCTGTTGAGGTATGTCTCTTGTATCTCCAATCTCTCCAGTACTTTTATCATGAAGGGGTTTTATTATGGTTGGAGTTTGTCAAATGTCTTTTCAAAATCTAATGAGATGATCATATGGGTTTTTTCTTTCATTTTGTTCGGTTACTAGATTATATTTATTGATTTTTATATGTTGAGCATCCCCACATCTCTGGAATGAAGCCTACTTGATCATGGTTGGTGATCTTTTTGATGTGTTCTTGGATTTGCTTTGCAAGTATTTCATTGAGAATTGGTGTATCTATGTTCATAAGGGAAACTGGTTTATAATTCTCTTTCTTTGTTGAATCTTTCTGTGGTTTGGGTAACAGGGTAACTGTGACCTCATAAAATGAGGAAATGAGGAATTTTTGGAAATATTCCTTCTGTTTCTATTTTGTGTATGAATTTGAGGTGTATTGGCATTAACTTTTCCTTGAAAACCTTGTAGAATTCTGCCATACCACTGTTTGGCTGAGTTTGTTTGTTTTTTTGTTTGTTTTTTGACTGGTGTACTTTTAATTACTGCTTCTTTATCACAAGAGACTACATAACTGTTTAAATTGCCTATCTGTTCTTGACTTAACTTTGGTAAGTAGTATAACTGAGGAAATTATCCATGTCTTTTAGATTTTCTGATTTGGTGGAATATGGTTTTTTTTTTTTAAGTGTGTCCTCATGACTCTCTTGATTTCCTCAGTGTCTGTTGTTATAACTCCCTTCTCATTTCCAATCTTGTTAATTCACATATTCTCTCTCTGCCTTGTAGTTTCTTTTGGATAAGGTTTTGTCAATCTTATTTATTTTCTCAAAAACTAATTCTGCTTTTCATTGATCCTTTGCTTTCATTTTATTTCTATCAGATTGATTTAAACCCCCAAGTTTGATGATTTTTTTGAAGTCTATACCACTTATTTGCAATTTCTTCTTTTCCTACTGCTTTCAGTATGCCTGAGTGCTCTCTAACTCTCTGTCTATCTGTCTATCTCTTGTAGGCACTTAATGGTATGAACTTATGAACTTGCCTTCTGGAATGCCCTTAATTATGTCCATAAGAGTGGATATGTTGTATATTCATTCAGTTCCAGGGAGTCATTAGTTTCTTTCTTAACTTTCTTGTATCATTTATCACTCAATATTGAGTTATTCAGGTTCCCTGAGTATTTCTGTTGATGTTGATATCAAATTTTAACTTGTGTTGGTCAGATAGGATACCCAGTGTCTTAGTCAGGGTTTCTATTCCTGCACAAACATCATGACCAAGAAGCAAGTTGGGGAGGAAAGGGTTTATCGAGCTTACACTTCCACACAGCTGTTTATTACCAAAGGAAGTCAGGACTGGAACTCAAGCAGGTCAGGAAGCAGGAGCTGATGCAGAGGCCATGGAGGGATGTTACTTACTGGCTTGCTTAACCTGCTCTCTTATAGAACCCAAAATACCAGCCCAGAGATGGTACCACCCACAAGGGGCCCTCCCCCACTTGATCACTAATTGAGAAAATGCCCCACAGCTGGATCTCATGGAGGCACTTCCTCAACTGAAGCTTCTTTTCCTATGATAACTCCAGCCTGTGTCAAGTTGATTCACAAAACTAGCCAGTACAATTGACCCCTTGTCAACTTGACACACTAACATATCACTATTAAGCCTCAACCCTTACTTTCTTATTCATCCCCAAGATCTAAATAATGTTAAAAGTCCCACGGTCTTTACATATTAAAAGTTCAATCCCTTAGCCAGGCGTGGTGGCGCACGCCTGTAATCCCAGCACTTGGGAGGCAGAGGCAGGCAGATTTCTGAGTTTGAGGTCAGCCTGGTCTACAGAGTGAGTTCCAGGACAGCCAGGACTACACAGAGAAACCCTGTCTCAAAAAAGCAAAAAAAAAAAAAAGTTCAATCCCTTTAAAATGTCCAATATCTTAAAATTCAAAGTCTTTTAAAAATTCAAAGTCTCTTAACTGTGGGCTCCACTAAAATACCTTCTTCTTTCAAGAGGAAAAAATATCAGGGCACAGTCACAATCAAAAGCAAAACTCAAACTCCAATGACTCAATGTCTGGGATCCAACTCACGATCTTCTGGGCTCCTCCAAGGGCTTGGGTCACTTCTCCAGTTCTGCTCTTTGTAGCACACAGCTTGTCTTCTAGGCTCCCACTGCCTGTACTCCACTGCTGCTGCTGTCCTTGTTGGTCATTGCATGGTACCGGCATCTCCAAAACACTGCTATCTTCCGCTGTAACTAGGTTTCACCAATAGTCTCTCATAGGCTTCTTCATGGTGCCAAGCCCCAACTCTTTTGCATGACCCCTTCAGTCCTGGGTCATCAATTGCAACTGAGGCTACACCTTCACCTATGGCCTTCTGCAGCCTCTCACAGTGCCAAACCTCAGCTGCTCTTCATGACCCCCTCATGCCTTCAAAACCAGTACCATCTGGGTGACTCTTAAATAGCACCAAATCCTGCTACAGCATGAGGCATAACCTTGGCTATCTGGAACACACCCTCTGTGCTCTCAGAAAACACTTCCCAGAAGATTTCAACTCAGTGATGCTGGTTTCTTCTTAATCGCTAACCAGCATCAATAGTCCCAGTAACACAAAGGTTGACTTTAGTGGTTTTGGTGTCTTGTTAATCACAGCTGATTCTTCAGCCCCAACTAACCAAAACCACAGAATCTTCATGGCGCTGATAAGAGTCTTTAATCTTCCCTCTGAAATTTCACAAGCCAGACCTCCATCTTCTGCACTGTTCTCAACATAATCTTCCAAGCTCTTACACAACATCTCACAGAGGTTTCAGCACTGAATGGACCATCTAGCCCAAAGTTCCAAAGTCCTTCCACGATCCTCCCCAAAACATGGTCAAGTTGTCACAGGAATACCCCACTCCTGGTACCAATTTGTCTTAGGGTTTCAATTCCTGCACAAACATCATGACTAAGAAGCAAGTTGGGGAGGAAAGGGTTTATTGAGCTTACACTTCCACATTGCTGTTCATTACCAAAGGAAGTCAGAACGGGAACTCAAGCAGGTCAGGAAGCAGGAGCTGATGCAGAGGCCATGGAGGGATGTTACTTACTGGCTTGCTTAGCCTGCTGTCTTATAGAACCCAAAAATACCAGCCCAGAGATGGTACCACCCACAAGGGGCCCTCCCCCACTTGATCACTAATTGAGAAAATGCCCCACAGCTGGATCTCATGGAGGCACTTCCCCAACTGAAGCTCCTTTTCCTATAACTCCAGCCTGTGTCAAGTTGACACACATAACTAGCCAGTACACCCAGTGTTATTTTAATTTTCTTGTGTCTGTTGAGACTTGCTTTGTAATCACTTTTTCAAAGAGGCCCATGATGTGCTGAGAAGAAGATACAGTCTTTTGTGTTTATGCAATATTATATAAATGTCTGTTAGGTCCATGAGTTTATAACTGCAGTTAGCTCTAGCAGTCTGTTTAGTATTTGTCTGGATGACTAGTTTGTTGGGAGCATGGACTTTTCTCACTATCAGTGTGGGGGGTCACTATGTACTTTAAGATGTAACCGTGTTTCTTTCACAAACATGGGTGCTATTGTGTTTGCAGCATAAAGTTAAGGCATCCTCCTGGCTGACCTTTCTTTGGGTGAGTATGCAGTATTCTCCTCTGTCTCTTCTGATTAGTTTTGGTTTGAAATCTATTTTGTCAGACACTAAAATGGCTACTGCACCAGCTTGCTTCTTTGATCTATTTGCTTGGAATACTTTTTCCATTCTTTTACCCTGAGATGATGTCTGTTCTTGATGTTGTGGTCTTCTATCCAGGCTTTTAAAGTTTCCATTGAGAATTCAGGTATTATTCTAATAAGTCTGCCTTTATATGTTACTTGGTCTTTTTTTCTTGCAGCTTTTTATATTCTTTCTTTGTTCTGTACATTTAGTGTTTTGATTATTATGTGCCGGTGGGAGTTGGGGTGTATTTCTTTTCTGGTCCAGTCTATTTGGTCTCCTTATATGTCCTTATAGACTTCTAGTATTTTAGTCATTTTCATTTTTATGTTAAGGAAATTTTCTTTTATGATCTTGTTGAAAATATTTTCTGTGCCTCTGACCCGGGTTTCTTCTTCTTTCTCTATTCCTATTATTTTTAGATTTGATCTTTTCATAGTGTCCCAGATTTCTCGATGTTTTGCACCAGGACATTTTTAGATTTAATGTTTCCTTTGGCCACTGTATCTATTTCTTCTACCGTGTCTGCAATGCCCTCACCCACCCTTGACTCTGCAGCAGACACCTTGCTGATGATCCCCCTCTTTCCTGGCCCATCTCCAATGGCTCACGCATGTCTTCCCTTCCAATGGCTCACACAGGCGTCCCCTTCAACATTTCTGAGGCCTTCATTGCTTTACCCAAGTCCCCAGCTCCAGCAGGCTTTCCCTGGGAACCTGCAGAACACCCACTTGTACCAGGGAAGCATGTGGCCTGATTAAGGATCTTCACCATTCCCTCCTCTCAATCCAGTCCCCCGGTCTCATCCCCATCTTGGTATCAAAGCGCGTGCGATGGCTTCCATTCCCCTCTGCCCCCTCTCCTGGGGCTCACACAAATCTCCTCTTCCAACTTTCTTCTCCAGTCATCCTGTTAGCCCAGACGCCGGTTCCAGCGGGCTTTCCCTCGGCACCCGCCAGCCAAGCCCGCCAGGGAAGCAGCCAGGCCAGCCTGGTTCTTCACCGTCTCCTTTCTCCGGACTCCACCCCTGCCCCGCAGGCTTAGACCTGCAGTGACCTCTCCTCACCTTCTGTCCCCATTCCCAGGGCATTATAAAGCCCAGGCTGTCATACCCAGTAAATGTTTTAATAACAATAGATAGATAAATAAAACATTTATAATAAAACCAAGGTTTAGATCAACAAAGATCTAAGCAGATCCTTGTTGAATCCTGCTTTCCTCCCTCATTCAAACGCCCTCATCACCCCACCCGCCCCAGCCCATCCCCATTCCTAAGTTTCAGTTCTCAATACCTAGACAGACATTCATCCAGAACCCCTAGAGGCCATACCTAGCAGGATCCCAAAATAATTCCCTCCTTACATAATTCCTATAGTAAGGCACTATACCCTTCCAAGAACCAGAGAGGGCAAACAGATACCAAGGAATGCAATTCCTACCAAAACAAACAAACAAACAAACAAAACAAAACAAAACAAAAACAACCCAAAGACTAGCTATTAGCACCTAGACTTAGAGCCTTCCCAAACCCAAATAACTAGATGTCTGTGTAAAAAGACAATCAATAACAATCAAGACAGTATGTCTCTCCTAGAGCCTGGCAACCCTACCACAGCCCTGAGAACTGAATCAGGGCTGAAGCACAAGACAAAGACCTTAAAATCATCTCTATGACTATAACAGCAATCCTCAAAGAGGAAATTAATAATTTCCTTAAAGAATCCTATGACAACACCAACAAATGGTGGAAGAAAATGAATAAAACATTTCAGGACCTGATAGTGAAAGTAGACTCCATAAAGAAAACCCAGACTGAGGGAAATACTGAAATGGAAAATGTAGAAATATGAACAGGAATCCCAGAGGCAAGCCCCAACAGCAGGAGAGATGGGAGAGAGCTGGTGGGTGACACTGGCAGTTGCATTTGGAGGGGAGTGAAGACCTGCAGGTCGCCTGCCTGCTTCACGGGCTGGGGTGCCATAATTAATTTCCCAAGCAAGAATTCTTGCTGAAGTCAGCATCCTTTCCTATCTACTCTTAAAAGTCTTTTTGGCCACTGCCCATGCATATTGTCTTAGTTGGAGTTCCTATTGTTGTGATGAAACACCATGACCAAAAGCCAGTTGGTGAGGAAAGGATTTATTTACATTTCTAAATCCATAGGCCACCACAGAAGGAACTGAAACAGGGCAGGAACCTGGAGGCCGGAGCTGATGGAGAGGCCATGGAGGGATGCTGCTTACTGGCTTGCTCCTCAATGCTTGCTTGGACTGCTTTCTTATAGAACATAGGACACCAGCCCAGGGATGGCCCCACCCACCTATGTCATGTTGACATACAACTAGTCAGCATATGTGCCAAATAAACGGAAGAATTTGCACACAATTTGACTACACCTCTTTCCTTTGCGCGGAGCTCTGAATACGCTGACAGAGGACTTGGCGTTTCAGACTGAGCCTGTCCTCCATCTGTCTCTGTCACATCCTTGCCTCGAACTGTCTGAGAGCCATTGTTTGTCCTGTCAACACAGACCAAGAATAGAACATTAAATCTGATTTTGTGAACCCTGCTTTTTCTCCACCAAGTCCTCTCCTTTGTGTCTGGAGTCCCAGGGCATGCCTGGCATCTTCCCTTAGGGTGATATGAAAGTGTCTTTTCTCTCTAGGGCTTGGATGCTCAGATTGGCTCCCGGCTTCTGAGTGTTAGTTAGATGCTGTGCTGCTGGAAGCTGACATTTCTCTAGGGCTCAGCGGTGAGCCTGAGACAGAAGCAGGCAGGGTGGAAACGACGGGCATTCCTCTTACTAACGTAGAAGCTATAAAAATCAGCCTTGCAGGAGAGGTGCTGGGCTGGCCCAAGAGAGAGAGATGAGTGTGTGGCAACGCTCTGCTTTCAAAGAAATCACAGCCACGTAATTACATCATGGACCACTAGGAATGAAGACCCAGAAAGTCTGGGCAGAAGTTGCCCTGGAATCGTGTGACCTACCTAAAGTGAACTCTACCCCATTCAGGGGATGAGCCTTGGAGAGTCTTCCTGTCATTGGGTCTCTGTGAGATTTTTATTTTAGGCCCATGGAGATGAGATTCTTATGGGAATCCAGCCACATTATCATTATGAGCCATGAGGGACTTGGAAGGTGGGCCTTGCTTGTGAAAAACCACCATTTCTGTCTTTCCCAGGGTCCTTCTGATTGACCCTGAAGAACAGGGCAGGGTGCTGGTTTAGAGGTAGCCATGGGAAGGCCACTCATTCCTAAGAAGTAGAATTTAGGGAGAAGTCCTAGGCTGGGGTCCACTCGTACCCACTGCCCTTTCCCTGTGCTACTCTCAGCACTGAAACTGTGACATTTCAAAGACACAGCCTGATCCACACCCTACTTAGTGCAGGTGATGGGGAATCAGACAAGGGCACCTTCAGGGATGGCTGGCAGCGCCAGCTGTGGGACAGCAAAGATCTTGGAATATGTCACTGAGACTCAAGCTCTCCAAGCAGGCAGGGAATTCGTTCTGATAAAGGCTGTGCACCGGGTGTGACCACAGATGGCTTCCATGTGACCACAAATGCAGTGTCGGTGAGTGGTCCAGGACAAGAAGTTTGGGGGCCAGTCAGCTGCAGTCTGAGACTGTCAGCACTGGCTTCCTGAGTGTGACTGGTGGTAGGTTGGTTTTGTTAAGCCTCAGTTTCTTCATCATACAATATGGAGATTGTACTGTTGCCCTGTAAGAGTCTCAGTCAAAATAACCTGTCGTGGACTGTTGTCCTGTTGCTGTGATAAAGCACCATAACAAACACAACCTAGGAAAGAGAGGCATTCCCTGGCTCGTAGCTCAAAGGTGCAGTCCGTCGCGGCAGAGAATTCAAGCCAGCGGGATCTTGGCACATCGTATCTACAGTTGGGAGCAGAGAAAGATGACTGAGTTCTGCTCGATCCCTTTCTTCATCCATACAGCTTATGTACTGGCTGGTTTTGTGTGTCAGCTTGACACAGGCTGGAGTTATCACCGAGAAAGGAGCTTCAGGTGGGGAAGTGCCTCCATGAGATCCGGCTGTGGGGCATTTTCTCAATTAGTGATCAAGAGGGGAGGGCCCCTTGTGGGTAGAGCCATCCCTGGGCTGGTATTCTTGGGTTCTATAAGAGAGCAGGCTGAGCAAGCCAGGGGAAGCAAGCCAGTAAGGAACATCCCTCCATGGCCTCTGCATCAGCTCCTGCTTCCTGACCTGCCTGAGTTCCAGTCCTGACTTCCTTTAGTGATGAACAGCAATTTGGAAGTGTAAGCTGAATAAACCTTTTCCTCCCCAACCTGATCTTGGTCGTGATGTTTGCACAGGAATAGAAACCCTGACTAAGACAGCCTGGGATCCCCGCCAGGGAACAGGACCACACACCACGGGTGGATGGAATGTTGTGCCATCTCACAGAAATCAAGCTAATCACCCACAGGCGTGTCCAGAGGCCGGTCTCCCAGAAGATTCTCAGTCCTGTTGGCAGCTGATTGTTGCCATCCGACATGTTTAGCATCGTTGCTTCCTCCACAGCGCCGAGGTACGTGCTGAATTCTGACAGAGTCACCAGCCCATGCCTCAGGGGCAAGTTGTGTCAGTAAGCATAGCCGATCAAAATCCCCGCTCACACTCCACAGTCCACTCTACCTCCACTCCTGAGGGTGTGCGCACACGGTAATGCAAACCCTTCAAGGTTAACAAGATCTAGCATTTCTCATATAGCATTTGGGAAAGGAATAAGAGGATGACGAGGGAGGAGGGAGGTGACGGCAAAGGATTCACAGCAAAACCTGGGCCGACAGGACACGCAGGCTCTGGCGTCTGAGTGGCCTCCGGCAGCCGCTCTCCATCTCACTAGGACTGACCACGTTGGGTCAGTTCCATCTCAAGTGGGGGCAAGTGTCTGTCCAGCTTCATAGCTTGGAAGTCCTCTGTCGGAGGCCAGAGAATTCTGCTGCAAGCCGGAGTGGCAACCTGGGGAGAAACCCGAAAGGCCCTAAGACTCCTTCCCTGTTCTCCCAGCCCACTGTGATCTCACGATCTGCTTTCCGTGGGAAGAGCACATGGAGGGGGATGAAGGGACTCAGGGTGTTAGCCCAAGAGAGGGTGTTACACTGCGACAGAATATGAGACGGGGGAATTTTAAGAGCAGTAGATACCCCGGCTGAGACAGTCATCCTGTGGAAAATTCTAGCAGCACTGTAATAAAACATTTCCGATTTCAAGTCAACGAAAGACCCCCACTGCCTCAGAAAATTGGGTCACATCTCTGAGCTCTCGTCTCAGGACCCCTGCCAGGCTGAGCCAGGGTAGAATGCTTTCTGGACTTACCTAGGAGACTACCCATTTGTCCCTGCCTTAATCAGTTCTCTCGTAAGTCCTTAACTGGTCGTCCTCCCCCCCCCCCGTGGCTATTTAGAGAATCACAGTGCAGGGACATTCATCAATATCCTAATACCTGGTGGATCATAGAACACAGCGCGCAGGGAGGCAAGTGAGCCTTGGTGCCATTACGTTCTGCGTGACAGACACTGGCGCTGTTTACCACAGAGCGAGAGCTACAGGAGGAATTGTGTAACCTGGCCAGGCCTGGTAATTACGGAGACAAATCGTTAATACCAATTACGGAATATTGGTCAGAGTGCAAGTCGCTGCAATGAATTAATTGTAAATGTTCTAAATAGGTTGTCTAAGCCTCACCAAGCCTCCTGTAAGGTAGGTGACATGATGAATTCTATTCTACAGGTATTGTTTTTGGTTTTGTTAAGTTGACACAGAACTAGGTATGCCTGCATGCCTGGGAAGAGAGAGAGAATCTTAGTTGAGAAAATGCCTCTGTGATTAAAGGTTGACGGGGCATGGGGGGGGGGAGGGGGCAGGGCCTGTGATCCTGATTTGTATGAGAGGGCCATGAGGAGTGAGCCAGCGAGCAGTGCCTCTCTGTGGTCTCCAGATCCTGCCTTCAGACCCCTTCCCTGACTTCCCTCACTGACAGAAGTGTGGCCCGAGAGTTGCAAGCGGGTGTAAACCCTTTCCACCCTGCAAGCGGGTGTAAACCCTTTCTACCCTGCAAGCGGGTGTAAACCCTTTCCACCCTGCAAGCGGGTGTAAACCCTTTCCACCCTGAGCTGTTCTCGTTCATGGCGCCTTTTCATAGCAATAGAGACCCTAGTCAAAATGGCGGGTTAGACCGACGAGATCCTCTGAGCTTAGCCATGTTGTTCAAAGCAAGTTATAGAAAAGTATTTAGTAAGCAGTTGGCAACCGTGCAGTTTTGTTCTACTCTTCAGATGTGGAAGGTCAGACAGACAACCACATGGGCAACAGAAGACAGTGCAGCCTTTGTGTCAGAGGAAAACCTGCTGAGGTCTTTGTAAGAGTCAAAGTGAGGGGCTACAGGACAGAAACGGGGGAAGACTCCGGTCAGGTCAAATGCCTGTCCCCTTTTACCCAAGATTGGCCATTGCTAGGCATGACCAAGGTGAATTGTAAGGAGGACAAAGTCAAGTGATGGATAAGCGTTATCTTAGCAGACTCCAACTAGCTGTTAACTCCAATTCAAAGGTATTTTCTGCCCTCTTCTGGCCATGGTGAGTACTGCATGCATGTGATGCCTACACTCACACTTAGGTACACATGTACATTAAACTGATAATCCCTTCTTTTAAGTTTACAAGGCAGAGAAAAATTCAAAGTAAAACATAGTGAAAGAAAATAGGGAGTAGTGTACCTAACCTATCAAATTACAAAGGGAATAATTAAAACTGTGGGAACGTGGGTGTCAACAAATAGACTGTTAGAATAAGACAGGAGCCAGGCATGTCTTCATGCATACACAAAGCCCATGGGACGGATAGATTCCATAGAAGTAGGAACCGAAACAGACATTTTTGCAAATCCTCCCCCAATGCTATTGACTTGAGAGAATTAGACACTCACAGCTCTCTGGCTCACATTCAAATGAGGTGCATTAAAAAAAATCTACATTTAAGGCAGCAATATGCTAACGCAAATGGGAATTTTTCAATGACCTTGGAAAATAAATTAAGCTCTTAGGTGGAGAGGGTGCAAAATGTCAGGAGTTAAAAAAAAAAAAAAAAACCAAACATTCTTTCCAGATGTGTAACATGTAATTAAATTCTATACAAAAGCTGCTGTGGAATAGAAAAAATTTTTTTTCAGACTGCTGAGTATTTGGAAGTTTTTGTAATAAATTTCTGAGAAAAACAAGCAGCAGTCTAAGAGAAAATGTGATACAAATTATAGCAGGATTAATATTCAAAATTCATAAAAAGCTTCTGTAAATTCTAAAATGCAAAAAATAGAGGAGGAATACAGATCAGCACAAGAGACTGTAAATGCATAAGGTTGTCCATTGTGACTAGGAATCAGGGAAACAAAGTAAATCAACAACTAGTTCACATTGATACCCACTGGATAGGAAATAATTAGACATATCGATCACAGCCTATCGCTGCCGACTTCTGTTGGGGCGTTCATTGCAAAGCCTTCGGGAAGGCAGCGAGGAACTCTAAAAGCATTTTAAATGTTCACAACACGTACGCTACACATTCTGTGTCTTAGAATTTAGTCCACAGAAAACTTTATTTTTTATCAAGATTAACATCTCTCCCAGTAGAGAAATCATTAAATAAGCCATTGCTATACATAAACTGTGGTGGTTAGCAAGAATAAGGTGTGGTCTCTGTGTGTGAATCAATAGTTCAAGGGCATTTTCTTTTGTCAGTGAGAAAGGCCATTGAGAAATCAACTTCCGGAAAATGGTTCTCATTTGAAAGGTTTGCGTGCTTTCTTAATGTATGTGTGCGTGTGTCCTCTGGTATATACGAGTGAACACAGGTGCCCTTGGGCCCAGAGATGCTGGATTCCGGGGTTCTGGAGTTAGGGATAGCTGAGCTGCCCGACAGGAATGCTGGGAACTGAGCCTGAATCCTTGGGAAGAGCAGCAGGCGCTCTTCATTGAGCCATCTTTCCAGTCACTCCTCTTTCAGTAACGCGGGATGGAATGCTGTCAGCTCTTACCTTGTCTGATATTGCTGGGGCCAGTCATTTGCAGCCTCTGCAAGTTAAGCCTCCAGGACGTGGCTCCGCCTCCGGGACGTGGCTCCGCCCCCTTCTTCAGACTGTTACACCCTTCTACCCCCTCTTCCTTCCTCGGTGTTCCCTGAGCCTTGCCAAGTGGGATGGGATGGGTGAGTCCTGTTTAAGAATTGAAAACTCAACCTTCACTTTTTCTCAGGACCTTGAATAGTCAAAGAACACATTTAATTAATAAAAAAGCACGAGATACTTCAAAGAGGATGAAAGGGAATAATTTACAAAGGCCGTTCTGAGCTCCACTTCAAGTGTTCTGAAGTGTGGATTAGCCATCACATCATGAACAAGCAGGAACAGTGCTGGGCCAATGGAGAGGAATCTAGAAAAGAACAGAACAGAGAACACTCGGGCTCTGGGGAAAGCCAACCGTGATTCCTACTGCGAGGGCTATTATGCCAATTAAAAAATCAACAAAGGTTCTCTGTCCCACCCCATGGCGGAGCTGGTTCCGTGAAGTGGGCACTCAGGAGGGCTTGTGACTGAGTGAGGCTTATTTTATAATCCTCAGTGATTTCTTCTTTGGCACAATACCTCCCCCAGTTTAATTGTACACAAGTTCCTCTATGACAGAGACTTTGCTTTGCAGCTTCTGTGGCCATTTCCTGGGGTAAATGAGACCAAGGAAAATAATTCTCCTAGCCTCTTTACAAACACATAGTTACATATGCGCGCGCGCGCGCACGCGCGCGCGTGCACACACACACACACACACACACACACGCATACACAGACTCACATATACACACACGCATACACAGACTCACAAACACATGTACACAGAGAGGCACATGCACACACAGAAACTCACAAACACAAATACACACAAACTCACAAATACACATACACACATAAAAAGAGAAAGACATGCACACACAGAGATTCACAAACATATACACACATATATGCACACACAGGCACATTAACACAGATACAGACACACAGACACATACTCTTATATACATGCATACATACATATGCACACACCAATATACTCATACATACACACATTGATACACACATGCACAGAGAGTGAGCAACACATGCCCACAGAGACTCACAAATACACATACACAGATAGGCATATACACTTATACAGACAGATAAACATGCGCAGATATGCACACACATATGTGCACATATATAGATGTACAGACATACACATACAAATAGACACACAAATGCATACACAGATACATACATACACATAAGCACAGCAACATAAATACACAGAAGCATGTACTCACACACAGACCGTATACAGATACATACACATGCACACACAGACACATACACACAGACACATGCACATACATACAGATACATATATCAGTGCATGCACACTCAAACACATGAACACACACATACATGCAAACATGCATACACTGCTCACAGAATTAGATCCTAATTATATATTCAAAGCTTCTTTCTCTACTCTATGATTTCATATCACATTCCATGTCTCAGATTCGTCAGAACTGTTCATTCAAACTCTGCTCTGAGCTGCAGGAGGGAGGGGCTGTGTGTAACACACACATGAGTGGTCACATGTTTGCAACACAGACAGGCACCTAACAATTGTTTAAAGTGTGACTCCTCTGTTCATACATGGCAGTATTGATAACTGGCTGGATCTAACAACTCTGCAACATATAAAAATACAGTAGAGATGAAACACTCTTTGTTCATTTTTTTTTCGAGACAGGGTTTCTCTGTGTAGTGCTGGCTGTCCTGGAACTCACTCTGTAGACCAGGCTGGCCTCGAACTCAGAAATCTGCCTGCCTCTACCTCCCAGAGTGCTGGGATTACAGGCGTGCGCCACCACCGCCCGGGGTTGTCCATTTTTTAAAAAAATAAAGACGCTATTGAAATAAATTAGTCATTGCTAATGAGTGAATAAATTAGCATTCCTCATATCAAATTACTAGTTGGAGGAGTTCATAGGTGACGTATGGACTTCCTCCTGTGCACACTCTCCCATGGGTAATACGCCTGTCCCTGCTTTTCCTTTTCAGAGAAAAGGGATCAGCTGCTTGTCCTTATATTTTGGGGACACAAGCACAAGCCTTACCAAGTATCCTTTCAGCACCAGTGATGTGTGAAACCTTGACATACTAAGGACAGTGGTGGGTGTGAAATACTTCATCATCATGAACACTATCACTCGGCTTTTATATTAGCAGCAGAGCATCCACACCACTATAGATAAAGCAGGAAGAGGGTTCTACAGAAATGATAAGCAGTAGGAATAATCTGTCCTTGTGGAAACACAGATAGTGTGACGTCTCTCTGGGTCTCAGGGGTAGAGATACCAGAGGCATTACCTATTCCCACAGGATCATTTGTACTCTATTCTAGACATCTGTAGTGGCTACATTATCACTGGGCGGGGGTACATTCCCAGAGACAGACAGACAGACAGACAGATAGACAGATAGACAGATAGACAGACAGACAGACAGACAGAGAAAGAGACTGAGAGAGACAGAGAGATCGCGATAGCTGGACACGCAACCTCCTATCTCCTGAGGTTGCCTGTTCCCATTCTTTCTGCTGGCCCTCAGGGCTTCAGTCCTTCCCCCTTACCCAAAGTCAGATCAGGTTCCCCTCTTTATGGATGGATGCTGTCTTCTGTTTGAAAGTAGCCAGTGGCTTTAGGAGAAAAGGGTGGATGGGGAGGCAGGCATGTGGGGGTGGGGGCTGTTGAAAGTCTTTATGTTCCATTGGGTCTTTTGATTGGCATGTGAGTTTTCGCACAGGCTTGGGTTCGTGTGGTAAGTTTTGACCTGTTCCCTAAGTAATATTGGAGGTGGAGCAGCTCAAGAGAAACAAGCGAAGTTCAGGGCTCCTCATTCTTAGACGGCTCTCACTTAACATCTGGGGCTCTCTCTGAGTCCTCCGAGAAAAGTTAGGGAGGCCAGAGGGCAAGAAGGGGTAAGGAACCCAGGCTTTTCTGTCCTTCAGCCCTGTGGTCCTCATTGAGCGCTCTCTCACTGTGGGGTGACTGTCCTGCCCTCCCTCCGAGAAGCCCATCAATCCAGACACAGTCTGTCAAGGGCAATGCTGGGCAGCCATGACAATGCCGTGCTATAGCTCTCGCTGCAACAACAGGAGCAAATCGATCCTTGCCTGAGAATCCCCCTCCCCTTCCCCCACCTCCTTCTCCTCCCCTCCCCCTCCCCCAGAGCCAAAGCCTTTTCTCGGGGCTGTGCAGTTGGAAGACCGTGTAGAAGACTAAGGGGCACTGTAGCAGGGAAGACCCGAGGACACAGCAGGGGTGCTGAGAGAAGCCTGGGAGGGAGGAGCTCCTGCTAGGAGCTGGCGGAGAGTCCATGGACAGGGCAAAGGCAAGGACAGATGCCAGACCTTAGACGCATGTCCGCACAGCTGCATGCAGCAAGGGACTTGCCCACGAGTAGCTATGAGGTCTCTTCCTTACAAGAAAAATCCTGGCAGAGTGCTGCCGTGGCTGCCGTCTGTTACTCAGTGTTTCTAGTCTCTGCGACACTTATAAACACAGGATGTTATCCTCGGTTAATACATGTTAGTGTGGAGTAGTGTGTGCATGTGCATGTATGGTGCATGTGGTGTGTGTGTGTGGTGTATGTGTGCACACGTGAGTGTGAATGGGTGTGTGGTATGACATGTGTATCTGTGTGTGGTATATGTATGTGTGTGTATGTATGTGTGTGGTGTGTGTGTATGATGTGTATGTGGTGTGTATATGTGGTATGTGATGTATCTGTGTATGTCTGGTATGCATGTGTCTGTGTGTATAGTGTGGTATGTCTTTCTGTGTGTAATATGCATGTGTGCTGTGTGTGTGATATGTATATGTGGTGTGTGTGGTGTATGTGTAGTATTTGTATGCGGTGTGTGTGGTGTGTGTGTAGTATGTGTATGTAGTGTGTGTTGTCTCTGTGTAGTATGTGTGTGTGGTGTGTGTGTAGTATGTATATGTGGTGTGTGTAGTGTGTGTAGTATGTGTATGTGGTATATGTGGTGTGTGTGTAGTATGTGCATGTGGTATGTGTGGTGTGTATGTAGAATGTGTATGTGGTGTGTGTGTAGTATGTGTATGTTGTGTGTGTGGTGTGGTGTATGCATACATGGGCATTCTGGTGCCCCGAGCACCTCATGTGGTGTATGTGGTTTGTGTGTACTGTGTGTGTGTGTGTGTATGTGTGTGTGTGTGTGTGTGTGTGTGGTGTGGTGTATGCATACATGGGCATTCTGGTGCCCCGAGCACCTCATGTGGTGTATGTGGTTTGTGTGTAGTGTGTGTGTGTGTGTGTGTGTGTGTGTGTGTGTGTGGTGTGGTGTATGCATACATGGGCATTCTGGTGCCCCAAGCACCTCATGTGGTGTATGTGGTGTGTGTGTGTGTGTGTGTGTGTGTGTGTGTGGTGTGGTGTATGCATACATGGGCATTCTGGTGCCCCGAGTACCTCATGTGGTGTATGTGGTTTGTGTGTAGTGTGTGTGTGTGTGTGTGTGTGTGTGTGTGTGTGTGGTGTGGTGTATGCATACATGGGCATTCTGGTGCCCCAAGCACCTCTTGTGGTATATGTGATATGTGTGTAGTATGTGTATGTGGTATGTGTGTGTGTGGTGTGGTATATGCATACATGGGCATTCTGGTGCCCCAAGCACCTCATGTGGTGTATGTGGTGTGTGTGTAGTGTGTGTGTGTGTGTGTGTGTGTGTGTGGTGGTGTATGCATAAATGGGCATTGGGGTGTCCCGAGCACCTCATGTGGTGTATGTGGTATGTGTGTAGTATGTGTATGTGGTGTGTATTTGTGTGTGTGTGTGTGTGTGTGTGTGTGTGTATGTGTGTGTGTGGTGTGGTGTATGCATACATGGGCATTCTGATGCCCCGAGCACCTCATGTGGTTTATGTGGTTTGTGTGTAGTGTGTGTGTGTGTGTGTGTGTGTGTGTGTGTGTGTGGTGTATGCATACATGGGCATTCTGATGCCCCGAGCACCTCATGCTATCCACCCCCTTTGCCTCCATCTCCTCACCCAACCTCCTTCTCTTTCCAAGACTCCGTTTGCTACAACAGTTCCCTTGGTCATTTGTATCAAGCTCAGAGGTACTTTATTTCTTCTTTGATGAGGTTTCTCCGTACGGTACGACCTTTTATATGACTGCCCCTGGGCTGGGGAAGAGAATGCCTGCTGTGTCAGAGGGTGAGCCTTCCCAGCGCTCCAAAGTCGGCTTCCTGCCACCAGGCTTCTCAGCTCAGACTGAGTATAAATCTGGGACAGTTGTTCTGGCGATCACTGGTGTCACAGGGATCTATAGAGAAGGATGCTCCCAGGTCCTCCGAGGCCTGACTGAAGAGTTGCAAGTCATTTTGGAAAAGGGAGAGGCTTTCACTCTTCAAAACAGTGCTCTGCCTGCCCCCAAGCCTCTGGCCCACAGGTACAAAATTAGCTTGAACAGACAGACAATCCTCTCAGCCCCACCTGGCTTGTCATTTCAAATCCCACCTGACAGCGCTTTGTATTTTAGAAAGAAGGCTGTGGAGATGCAAAAATCTGCTGTCAGACAGGAAGGACTGAAATGGCCAGGAGCATGCAGGGACCCAGCAAGGAACGCAAAGGTGCCAGGGACACAGGTCCCCAGCCTCATTTCTGATCCCACTGCCCAACCAGGCCTCCTCCACCTGAATCTATGTAGACTGACAAGCCCAAGAGGAGGGAAGAGACGGGCCCCAGTGACACCTGTCAGTCTCAGGATAAGAAAGGCAAGGTTTCAGAAGTGGAGGCAAAAGCAGCCACAGCTGTAAGCCGGAGCTCTCGGCCAGTGCTGGGAGCTGAAAAGAGGAGAAAGCGCCCACTGCAGGGAACTTCTAAAACCACCTGCATTCTGCACACGGCTTCCTACAAACGGCAAAACCTACCCAGGCCTTGGGGTTTACTCTTCGAACATGCTGGACACTCCATTCCTACACCTGATTTGAGTCCTAATGTCTACTAGGCAGGTTTTATTACCCCCACTTTCCACAGGAAGAAGTAGATCTATGTAACAAAGACAAAAGCAAAAACAAAAACAAAAACTCCACAAAACCGTCCTGGTATCAGAGAAGCCTAGACTTAAAGCAAGGTATCCTTGACCCTAAAATTAGTTGTCTCTGGCAGTGTGCCTGCTCCATATGCTGTTGGTCTTGGATACCACAGTCAGAGACTTCTAGGGTTTTCATTTCTGTTATATCCCCACTTGTGATGGTTTATATATGCTTGGCCCAAGAAGTGGCACTATTAGGAGGTATGACCTTGTTGAAGTGGGAGTGACCTTGTTGGAGTGGGTGTGGCCTTGTTGGAGTGGGTGTGGCCTTGTTGGAGTAGGTGTGTCATTGTGGGCCTGGGCTTTAATAAGCTAGTCCTAAGCTTCCTGGGAGCAGTATTCTGATAGCAGCCTTCAGATGAAGATGTAGAACTCTCAGCTCCTCCTGCACCATGCCTGCCTGGATGCTGCCATGCTCCTGCCTTGATGATAATAGACTGAACCTCTGAACCTGTAAGTCAGCCCCAATTAAATGTTCTCCTTGTAAGAGTTGCCTTGGCCATGGTGTCTGTCCACAGCAGTAAAACCCTAACTAGGACACCCCCTCCTGCTCCCTCCCTCTCTTTCTCCCCCCTCTTTTCCTTCCTCCTCTCCTGTCCCCCTTCACCTCCTCCTCCTTAATCCCCTCCCCCACCCCCAGTTTCCATGCAGAAGAAGCTCTTCTTTACCCAACACTGCCATAGACACTGGTATTTGCTTGGTTCACTGTGTCAAACATTTCTAGTCTAGTGTCGGAGATTCTGTTTAACTCTGTTTCTTTAGTAATTTCTGGGTCTTTTCAAATCAAAACCTTCAAGTAAGCATCTAATAGCTACAGGGAACTATAAATGGCTGTCAACACTCACAACGGAGGTGGCAAATATTGTCACTAAAGAAACATGACCCAAGCGTCAAAAGCCATGGAAAGAATCCGAACATAAAGGATGTTAAGTCCCCAAAGAAAGGAATCCTGAAGAGGGCATTAGGGCATTATCCCGGAGAGGAGAGGAAGTGTGGGTATGTGGTTAGTGTGCAGCCTTTCTTCCGGTCTCCAGACAGTGTCCCTCCCAACCCTGGGCCCTGGGCTCAGCTGGAAACAGGCCTATCTCCTTCCTCTCACTTTTCCCCTGAGCTATTTAGACTGACTCAGACTCCTACTGAATGTCTCACCACAGAGACCTGAGGAATCTCAGCTTCTTTTGTCCCAGAGATGACTTACTGATCTAAGCCCTGGAGCCTTCGTGAACACACACCTACCCAATATGCCCTTGGCCATGACAAAACTCAGCAAGATCAGCACTAGAAAATGGCTTCTTTAGAAATCCTCGGGGTGTGTACCCTTCACTGCTGGAGAGAACAGATACCAGACGAATCTGTCCCTGCTGTGGGACAAGACACAGATGTCTGTCCCAGTCTTAGACAACAGAAACAGATGTCTGTCCCAGCCATAGACAGCAGACCCAGCAGGACCATTTCTCCCATTCCAGTGTTTTATTAGCTCAGCAGCATCTGACTTAACTCGAACAGACAGAGGCTTATTAAAATATCATGCTGGCCAGGATGTAATTCTCAGAATAATGTTAACATCAAACAAGCAGTTGGAAGATAGCATGGCTCCAGCTTTGCAAGTGACAAGCACTTTGCAGGGTGTGCATGCTACACACTGGTGGGGCTTACAACCTGGAAGAGAGAAAATGGAGGCTGCTCAAGAGGCTGGTGCAGGGACTGAAGGTGCGGCTCGGCAGTTAGGAGCGTGCGCTGCTCTTGTGGAGGACAAGGGTCTCATTCCCAGCACCTGTGCTGGAGCTCACACCTGCCTATGGATCTGTTGCGTTTCTATTACTGCGATAAGACACCACCACCAAAGTAACATAAAGGAAAGATGAATCTGGGCTGATGGTTTCAGAGGGATAAGAGTCCGTCACCATCTCTGGGAGACGCACGGAAGCAGACAGTCATGGAGGCTGGAGCAGTAAGCTGAGAGATCATATCTCAAGCCACAAGCAGGAAGCAGAGAGCAAACCTGGATGTTAGGAGACTCTGAAAGCTCAAAGCCCACCCTAGTGACGTACTTTTTCCAACAAAGCCATAATTCCTAAGCATCTCCAGACCGTGCTACCAACTCAGGATGAAGCATTCAGATTCTTGAGGCACTGGGACACATCTGTCATTCAAACCAGCACAGCCAGCGCTCTCGCCCCCCACCCCATAGCCTTGTGGCCATATCATAAAACAAAATGCTTTTAGCCCAACATCAAAAGCCCTCATGGTCTTTTAGAATCCCAATGCTGTTTAAAATTCCAAAGTCTAAAATCTATTTGTAACCCACTGTAGACTCAGAAGAAGCAAATTACATACTTCTAATACGTGGTGACACAGATTATACATTTCCATTCTAAAAGGAGGGAAGGGGGCATAGTAAGAAAATATACACCTCTGAAAACACCTCAAAAAGGCACATTTCCTACCACAGCAGTGCCCCTAAACAAACCTGAGATGGTAGTGAGCGTATTTAGTATGCTGACTAATCATTTCATGGCCACAAATAAGTCTTTACTCATGGTGAAAGATCTGAAACACTAAAGCTAAGTGTCTTCCTGGGACCGGCTCCTGTTCCCAGCAGACGTCTTTAATTAGGCAGGCTTTTTTTTTTTTTTTTTTTTTTTTTTTTTGAGTTAGAGTTTAGGCAAGGCTTGAGCCTCATCAAACAACCCTCTAGTGTACACCACTAGATCTGAATTGACGCATAAGATTTAATTGCTTGGCCATCCCCAATTTCCTTGAGCAAGGCATAGAAGCCAACCTTGGCAACAATAGGAAATTCTGACTCTTCAGGACTCCTCTGGTTTGCAGCCTAACTTCTGGGAATGGCTTTTCCAGGCATAAAACAGAATCGCACGGCTTAGAGCAGCTGTGGAGACATGACAGCCCTGCAGCAGGCCCCCCACTGAGAGCAGGGGAAGCACAGGCAGACAGGCAGAGGGCCTGCTGCTTGCAAAGGTATCCGGGGCTCACGAGGTAACAGCAGCATCTTCTTGGGGTTACCCAGTGATTATGGGGGCAGGAAAGATCCTATGCACTCTCCAAAGTGCACACAGGAGTGACGGTGCAACTTAAAATGCAGTTACTGCTCCCAAGTAGGTCCCTTTGAGCCCTCAGGGTTGTCTCTGGGTCTGCAAAGGAGCTAACTGGAAGCGGATCAGAAACATGACTTAGAGTTCCTCCCGCGGGGCAGTGTCCAGGCAGAGATGGATACCTGTCAGGGCCTATAGGACTAACCCCGAGTCTCCGAACCAAGGAAGGGTCCCACCATCACTCATAGCCAGCCTTACTTTGCCCTCAGACTGTTTTCAAGAAGGACAAATATTTCTTTTACGTATGTGCAGGCTACACGGTATATTGGCTCTACCACGGACTGTGCCAAAAGCAGGCTCAGAGGCTCAGAGGCTCAGGCTTGTGTCAGATGAAATGAAGAGTAGTTAAAAGAACTGGGGAATTGAAATGTTGACCTAGTCAGTCAGTGTGTGTGTGTGTGTGTGTGTGTGTGTGTGTACACGTGCGTGTGTGCGTGCATTTGCGTTTTTTGTGTGTATGAGTATGTGTGTGCATGTATGTGTATGTTTGTGTTCATGTGTGTATTTCTGTGTGTGTGCATGTGTGTGTGGGTGCACATGTGTGTGATATTTAATTTGAGATTTTTCAGAAAGTCTTAACCAAGGTTCTTATATCTAAAACAATATTTCCATGAAGAGAAGCCAGGAAAGGCAGGCAGGGAAGTCCTGGAGGCAGGCCTATCCAGGCAGGTGAAGTCCTCTCAGTTCTAACCACTGGGTGTCCTATGTCCTTGCTAGAAGATGTTCAAAAATGTTTACTCTGGTGTGCATAAAGGTACCACCTAATTCCAGTTTTCATATCTGAGTACAGTAATATCTACCTTTCCCTGGAGCTAGTTCATTCCAGTTTTTATTTTATTGCCATGTTTGGTTTTATGCATGGTATGAAAACCTCACACTCCAGTCCACCAAAGTCTACAAGGCTTCTGCAAGCTCCTCTGAAGAAAGCACTACTGGAATGCATTCGTGCTAGAGATGAGAATCTCACTGGTTTATACAAAGCTCGCCAGCAAGCAAAGGCACGGACTGAAGTACATTTGCTATGTTTTTAGCACAATGTGCATTGCTGAAAGCGTTAACACATCCAGACAGCTGATCAGGGGCGTTGTTAGGATTGAATGGGGAGGAAAACTCTGGATAAAATATGGAGTTTAAATGCACTATTTGAAATTTCACCAGTGGGGTAGCTTTAATGAATATAATGGTATATAATGATATATAAGACAACCTTTAATTACATTTATCTCCCTTCATTGAGGTAGCTATTTGAAATCAGAACAGTATTGTCTTTGAGTAGGAAGAAAGGGCAAGTACAATCTAAGGATGATATCCTCAGTTCTAAGCAAAATACAATAGGAAAACAGGAATTTAAATCTCACTTCAAGAAAGGTGGTCACAGGAGCGTGCGCTGGGAATGAAGTAGTCAACGTGGGGAAGATGGCGGGGAACCTTACATATTTTACTCCTGGACAAAGGACTAAGGAAAGTGTCTTCAATGACTCAGGGAAGTCTATGGAAGGAAATTCTCCCCGTGCCATTCCAGGGGCTGAAGCCAGGAGCACACGTACCTTGGCTAAGAGTCTCAAGCTATTCCAACTCCACAGTGATTGAATCTGGAGAAATGGAGGAAAGATTCCTCAGCTGAAGAATGAGGAGATGAACAGAGGTGCTCAGACCTGAGCCATGTCTCTACAGTCTACAGAACGGAATCAGAACAAGGCTCTTTGTTTTTTTTCCCATAAACTTATGTTCTTATTGATTAATTGATTGGTTGATGATTGATTGATTGATTGACTGACTGACTGACTGACTGACTGATTGATTGATTGATTGATTGATTGATTGATTGATTGATTGATTGAGACAGGATTTCTCTGTGTAACAGCCTTAGCTGTCCTGGAACTCACTTTGTAGTCCAGATTGACTTCAAACTCACAGAGATCCGATTCCCTCTGCCTCCTGAGTGCTTGGATTTAAAGAGTGTGCTACCACTATTGGCTAACTGAAAGTCCACAATTTATGCAGATTTCTTTAGTTTGACCTAACGTCTTTTTTGGTTCCTGAATCCCTCCCAGGAGATTGCATGACACTAAGATACCATATATCCTTGAGCTCTTCTGGACTGTGACAATTCCATATTTTATTTGTGACCAATTTGACAATTTTGATGTGTACTTACCATCTATCTTGTAGCATGTCCTACCCTTCAGATGTGTTTGGTGTGTGGGTTTGGGGAAAGCAGGCCCATAGAAACAATGGACTGAGCCGGGCAGTGGTGGCGCACGCCTGTAATCCCAGCACTTGGGAGGCAGAGGCAGGCGGATTTCTGAGTTCGAGGCCAGCCTGCTCTACAGAGTGTGTTCCAGGACAGCCAAGCTACACAGGGAAACACTGTCTCGAAAAACAAAAACAAAAACAAAACAAAACAAAAATGAAAAAAGCAAAAAGAAGCAATGGACTGTTTTCAGCAGATCTTGTCATGTGGGTCTTGTAGATGGAGGTGTTGGCCTTGCCTGCACATCTGATGTCATCATGTTTATAAAGTTTCTCATTATCTTCCCCGTTGATCCCATGCTGTGCTCTCAGAAAGGAAGCCTGAGCTGCCGCATCTTAGGTCAACTTGACAGAAGCTAAAGGGAACCTCAGTGGAGAAAATGCCCCTGTAAAATCTGCCTGTAGGACATTTTCTTAATTAGCGATTGATGTGCGAGGGCCCAGCCCTTGTGGGTGGTTCTTCACCTGGGCTGGTGATCCTAGGTTCTAGAAGAAAGCAGGCTGAGCAAGCCATGATAAGCAGGCAAGCGGCGCCCCTCCATGCCCTTTGCATCAGCTCCTGCCTCCAGGTTCCTGCCCTGGTCCAGGTCCTGCCCTGACTTCCTTCCATGATGAGCTGTGATATGGAAGTATAAGCCAAATAAACCCTTTCCTCCCCAACTTGCCTTTTGGTTATTGTACTTCATCTCTCAATAGAAACTCTAACAAAGACCGAGTCACTGAGCAAAAACCCCTCTGATGCAGGGAAGGTTTATGTCCTTTCCTTATTTGTACCATTACTTTGGTATTTTGTGAGGGAACTCTGTCTCTTACCCATCTCTTCTCAGTCGTTCCTGATGTTTGCATGGATTTGTGGATTTGAGTAGATTTATCCAGTCCTCCTTCCCACCATGCTCTGCTTGGATCGCTCCAGCTCTTACCTCCAGGACAGCTCTCCCTGTTGGCTTTTGTGTCCTTTCGCTCTGACTTTATCCCTGTATTGTGTTTTATTTGTTAATATTTAATCGCTTGCTTGCTGGCATCATAACAAGCTCTGGGCTCCTACTGTGTTGTTTTTGCTCAACCTCATATAGCAACAACCTCTTCTCTACAGGGACTTAGTTCTTTTAAATGGAAAATGGCGTCATGGATCAAGACCAGGGAGCTAGCTTGTTTGCTACTGGGGCAAGACCATTTTGAGCCCTTTTCCCCAGATAGAACCAGGATATACATATGTATACTAAGAATATTCATACAGTATCTGTAAAAGTGCCTGCGTTGGCTAAGCATGAGGCTGACTGGGGTCTCCAACAATAACCCAGGCCTACAACCAAATGCTCATTTACCTGTGAGTTGTCCCCACCTGAGTAAACCTAGCCCTCACACTATTGCTACTTCGTATAAGTGTTTGATTGCTTATCCACCTAGAGAACCATCAATGACTGAATTGTACTTTGCGGAAAATCACCATGCAGCATCTGTGTGCATCTCCTTTGCCTGTAGTTTTGGAGACCTCAGCACTGTGCTACAGGCTCAGGGCACCACTGGACCTGGGTCTCAGAGGTCAGCAGCTGCTATTGTTCATAATTGACAAGAACTAGATAGCCATGAAAGTGTCACTCCATAGGTCAAAAGTGAGATGAACAGATCAACATTAACTCTGTAGAAAGATACAGTGAGCCTTTCACGCAAATCGCTAAGTAGAAAAGTCTGCAGGGGCAGTTTCCTGTCTGTGGAACTGCCTCTTGCTATGATCTGGTTCCTTCCTGAGGCCCGACCTCCTGCTATTTTTAAAGCATTGCTTTCATTAGGGCTTGCTCTTTGTGCTGTAAATAAATTCAATGAATTTAAAAATATAATAATATGGTGTGTTCACAATCACAATATGGGGAGCAATTGCGGTCTCCCAGGGACCTCCTGGGATATGCATAGTTATTCACCCCCTCCAACTGAAATCAGAAAACAGTGTTTACCACCACAGCAGCACTACTGATTTTCAGACGATCTGTAACGAACCTCTCAGCCTGCAGCCCGCTCAGCCTGACTTGTCTACTTAGCGATTTGCCTGAAAGGCCGGTTGTATCTTTCTACACAGTTAATGTTGATCGGTTCATCTCACTTTTGACCTATGGAGTGACACTTTCATGGCTATCTAGTTCTTGTCAATTATGAACAAAGTAGCCATAAGCATTCACTTACGTCTCCCCTGCCATGTAATTTTTCAAATAACTTTGGTAAGTGTACAAAGGTGTTCTTATCATTTGAGGGGGAATATTTTAGCTGTCTTGAGTCTTAATCAGTGTGTAAGGTATTTCATTTTGGATTAACTTTAGTTTCCTTTGACAAGCAATGTTCTTTCCTGTGGTTATTTTCTCTCTACATAGCTCCTTTGATGATGGGCCTGTCCAGACCTTTGCATGTTACCAAAGTTACATTGTATTGTTTTCTCATGTTACATCTCAAGGGTTTTTGGGGTTTGGATACAACTTCTTTATCAGACACTGGCTTGGCAAAGTCTCCTCCAGCCTGTGGTTTTTCTCCCATTCCTTTATTGATGTCTTCCACAGCAAAGATTTTCATTTCAACGAGGTATACCTTAGCAACCTTGATCTCTATGGGCCATGTTTTAATCATGTCTACGAATTCACCACCAAGCTCAAAGCTACTGTGAAGGCTGGCTTAAACTATCCACTTGCCTGTGTAGAATCTTGTGGCAATAGAGTCTCAGGGAGGGGTTGCTTAAGTGGAACTGGGCTGTGGGCAGGCCTGGGGGTGACTTCCTTAATTATGTTCATTGATATGGGAAGACCCCTCATTTCCCTGGGAGCGTGTGTGTGTGTGTGGGGGGGGTACCATCGCATGGTGTGAATTTAGACTGTGTAGGTAGGGAAGGGCGAGCATTAAGCAATCTTTCTGCTGCTTATGTGTCTTATGTCTGCTCTTGGCTGTGGATGTAATGGTACTGGCTGTGTCAGTGTCCTGTGGCCTTCACATCCCTGCAGCAGTGATTGTAATTTGGGATTGCAAGGTAAAATGAATCCTCTCTCCCCTGCTTTGCTCTTTGTCGGGGTATCTTATCCCGGCACCAGGATTTCCTCTTACACTTTCTCCTATAAGCTGAGTACTTCGTATCTTACATTCAGCTCTATAATATACTAATTATCTTCTGTGAGAGGTGTAAAGTCATGTTTATGTCCTTGGGAGTTTATGTTGGTTTGTGTATGCACTTCGAGATGTCAATTTTCCAGCTTCATTCATTGAAAAGATTATCTTTCCTCCACTAAATTGCTTTCAAGACATTCATCATAGGCCAACCAACTCTGTGTGCCTGGCTCGGTTTCTGAACTTGCTATTATTCCAGGCTAGTGATTTATGTAACGTTTCTTCACCAGTACCATGCTGCTGTGATGACTACAGGTTCATTGTAAATTCTGAAGTCACACAGTGACCTTGTTCTCCTTCAGTGCAAAGACATTTAGGCTCTTCTGGGCCTTTTGCATTTCTATAGAAACTTTAGAAGCAACTCACTGATAACAAGATGATAGCCTGCTGAGATTTTGATTGTCAAGGCACAGAATCTTTAGAACAACTTGGAAAGATTTGAAGACTTCAGAATATTGATCTTTCTCCAATTATTTGGCTCTGCTACTTGTCTTATGAGATGTTCTATAGTTTTCTACATAAGGATGGTCAACAAAGAAACCACAATTGAGATTAAATTAAGATCAAAGAGAGATTTATCTGGTGCAGAGTTGACTTGCCCATTGGAAATGCAGGTTTAATTAGACAGCGTGTAGGCTGCAGGTGGGAATGGGGTGGGCTGGGTGGGACTTTTCAAAGCAGGTGTGAACGCATCTTGGCATTCTTTGAGGAAGGATAACCAGGGTGGAGGTCAGTCAGTGATGGGAAACTGACATAAGCCGGGGAGTGTTGAACTTCCTAAGTCTACTGAAATGCTTGGCTTAAGAAGCAGAACTAGTGAGGTTTTTCTCAGCCCTTGCAACATACTGTTCAATTCCAGAAAACTGTTCCCTCAGGCAGATTCTGTCACCGGCAGGGCATCTGTGTGGCTGTTGTCCCTGGCAGCAAGTCTCTGAGGCTCAGAAAAAGATTTTCACCTGTTTTTAACCATCCTTTATCCATTTTCTTTGTGTCACTGAGGTCTTATGCGTGCCTTGGATTTATATCTACGCATTAAATATTTAATGGATGTACAAATACAAAATGGCGTGGCATGTTAATTTCACAATTCTTTGCAAAACTTCTTAGCTACTCCTGCCCCAAACACTTAGTTACAACAGAGGCTAAACAGAGGCCTGTAGTAAGTTACATGCTTCTGTCTCTTCTGCCTAGAAAAATGGGGGCTGTCAGGCCTCTTCAGTGGAGAACAGATGTATTTCAACATGACCCCTCTTCCTGCTGGAATTGAGGAATGATTTTCTCATACTCAGTCGATACTCTCTCGTGTCCTAGAAATGTGACTCAGCCTCAGGAGTTCTCAGCCTCAGAGACTCACACGCAGCATCTAGCGACCCATCAAACTTTGTATTTATACGGTCATCCTCAGTTTTAGCACTTGGGGCTTCCTGGCTAAGTTTTCTGTGTCCGTTTCTCTCTTCAGATTTAGAGGTTGCGACTCAAGCTGGGACATTAATTCTTCTCCTGGTCAGAGAACACTTGCTGAGTTTGACTTGTTTGGCTTCCTGTTGTAGTAAAGAGGGTAGGGGAAGCTTCTAGATTTCTTTACAGGTCAGAGTTCAAACTAGAAGAGCATGGGGGTTGGTGGGGGCAGATGAGTCAGGGCACACATTACAAATGAGATACAATTTAGCTTTGAGTGTGTGTGTGGAGGGGCACGGAGTGGAGTGGGGAGGGGTGGGGGAGTGGTGTGGGGGTGAGGGGCTCTAAGTGCACACGGTGTCCACTCTGACATCCGTTCACCCAGCTGGAAGTAACAGTCAAAGGAGTAGAGAAGGAAGATGGGTAGGTCTTGCCTGACATACAGCACAGAGGACCCAGGGCTGGAAAACATGGTTCCCAACTCCTGACCTTGGCCTTCTTTTTTATTTTTATTTATATTTTTATTTTTTTTAAAAAAAATGTTAATTTAATTGTTTGAGACAAAGTTTCACTATGCAGCCCTAGCTGTCCTGAAATTCAATATGTAGACCAGACTGGGCTCAAACTCACTAAGATTTTCCTGACTGTGTCTGCTTCAAGAGTGCTGGGACTAAAGGAGTGCACTGCCTTCTCCCTCTCCCTTCCTCACTCTCCCTCTTCCCGTCCCCCTCCCTCTCTCACTCTCCCTCTTCCCGTGCCCCTCCCTCTCCCCTGTCCTTCTCTCCGACACACTCTCTCTCTCTCTCTCTCTCTCTCTCTCTCACACACACACACACACACACATATTTTAGGCCAAAAATATCCAGCCACGGTTGTTATTATTACTAGTCTCAGTTTATCTTTTGCATATACTGTCGCATTTCCCCCGAATGAGTTACTTGCCGACATCTAGAAATTTTAAAGAAGGCATTTTCATAATCATAGCTCCTCACCACCACCTTCAGAAGACCCTGCCTAGCTGCATCAGGATTACCCAGCATGCCGTTCACTTGCCGTTGCTCTGGCTGCCTCTCATTAGCTGGGTGCTTGTCCTTAGTTTCCTCTCAAGACAGACTCTTGTCCGAGCAGTTCCTCGGAACTTGATTTCATCTGTGGAGTGACTTTGATGAGGTAGATGTTCTTCATGAAACTTGAGTTTGCATGGCAGTCTTCCAACATCCACAGCGAGTCAAACATTTCAGGGAGGAATTCTGTATTGGTAATGCCATATCTCCTGTGTATGTGTGTATAAGTTCATATGGATTGGACATGTATGTGTGCCGGTACATCTCTCATCCACACCACTGCAAGGGAGACGAGCGGTAGGTCTCCCATCCTTGTATCCTCAGGAGCTGATTCACCCACAACTGCCTTTTTTTATTGTTAAGATAGGGTCTCACTGTATAAACTTGGCTGACCTGGAATCCCTGTGAAGATCAGGATGGTCTTGGAACCCCACAGATCTGCCCCGATAAAGAAAGGAGAGAGCAATGAAGAAGATATGTGGTGTTAACTTCAGGCCTACACACACACACACACACACACACACACACACCACACACACACATACACACACACACACACATGTACTGGCACACATACATATCCACATCCATATGAACATATACACACATACACAGGAGATATGGCATTACCAATACAGAATTTCTCCCTGAAATGTTTGACTCGCTGTGGATGTTGGAAGACTGCCATGCAAACTCAAATTTCATGAAGAACATCTACCTCATCAAAGTCACTCCACAGATGAAATCAAGTTCCGAGGAACTGCTCAGACACCTTCCTCACTCTCTATGGCAGATCGGTGACCTGGCCCTGGGGTCCTGAGAGCAGGCGAGCCGGCCCTGCCCCTCAGCAGCTGCGGTGCTCAGGAGACCCGGCCCGGTCCCTCACCTGGGCAGCGCAGTAGAACTGGCCCTGCATATTGGGGTTGTAGGTGAGCCGGGCCCGAGTATGGGAGTGCCTCACATCTTCTGGGCCCTCCCCTCCCTCTTACCACCCTCCCGCTTGTCCTTTGACATCTTGGCAGGCAGGAGAGCTGACCCTGGGGTCATGAGAGCAGAACTAGCCAAGCTCCTCACTGGTAGCAGCACTCGGGAGAGCAGCCCTGCGCCTTGTCTGGGCAGTGGAGTAGAGCTGGCCCTAGAAGCAGAGGTGGTTGGTGAGCCAGCCTAGGGGTATGAGATGGAGAGATGGCGGACTGACCAGCTTAGATACCTCTCAGGCCCAGATCCAGGGCTTTCAGTTGGCCCACCCCAACATCTCCCCCATTGACAGACTGCTAGAGTACACAGACGGGCCAGACCTGCAGATCTCCATGACAGAGCACCAACAGAATGTCTGAGAGAAATCCCCAGCGAGGTTCTAGCATCAACAGAATAGCAGAAGCCAGAGGCCTCATACTGGACCAACAAACCATTGCAATGAACATTTGCAAGCAGAGACGTATGGACCAAAGGGTACCCTGTGGGACACACTGTGATACACTACAGTTTCCACAGCAGGATTTGTTTTCCTCTGCAGAGGGGGAGGTTGCAAGGGTGGAGGGCAGGTGTGAGGGGAGGGGGAGATGAGTGGGATTGATGAGCGCATTATGTAAAATTCACCAAGAACTAATAAAAAGTAAAAAAAAAAAAAAAGAATTAAAAAGGCATTATTTGACGATGTTTAAATTTAATTCAATGTTCTTACATCAAGGGTTTTTATTTTGATTAAATATGTAAGTCATTAATTTTAAATCAAAAGCAAAACTATAAAGGGTGTGCGCAGAGAGGTTCTGGCTCCCTCCTAACCCTGCACCCCACCCCAGCCATTCTTCCGGGTACTCAGTTAGTAGCTAATTAGTGTTTAGTGTATCCTCCTCCTGCTCTGCCACGGCACACACGCCTGCTCCTTCCCCTTTCTACCTCTGCTTCTTCATCAGCTCTCTCTCTCTCTCTCTCTCTCTCTCTCTCTCTCTCTCCTCCTCCTCCTCCTCCTCCTCTTCCTCTCTCTGTCCCTCTCTATCTTTCTCTGTCTCCCTCTATCTCTCTCTGTCTGTCTCTCTGTGTGTGTCTCTCTCTGTCTGTCTGTCTCTCTCTGTGTCTTTGTCTGTCTTTCTCTCTGTGTCTCTATCTCTTTCTATCTCTTTCTGTCTCTTTCTCTCATCTCTATCTCTCTGTATCTCTCTGTCTCTTTGTCTTTCTGTATCTCTCTATCCCTGTCTCTCTTTGTCTCTTTCTCTCTCTATATCTCTGTCTCTATCTGTCTCTTTCTGTATCTCTCAATCTCTCTCTCTGTATTTGTCTCTTTCTGTCTCTCTCTGTCTGTCCCTCTCTTTCTATCTCTCTCTGTATTTCCTTCTCTGTCTCTCTTTGTTTCTCTTTATCTCTCTATCTCTCTGTATCTCTCAATCTCTGTCTGTTTCTCTCTGTATTTGTCTCGCTCTGTCTGTCTCTATCTCTCTTTCTCTGTCTTTCCTTCTGTCTCTATCTCTCTGTTTCTCTTTGTCTCTCTATCTCTGTATCTGTCTCTTTTCTCTCTGTATCTCTCAATCTCTATCTTTCTGATTCTCTTTGTTTGCCTATCTCTTATCTTTGTCTCTGTCTCTCTGTGTGTGTTGCATTTTTATAAAAGTCTTTAGTAAAGGTCTATAATATATGTAATTCCTGTAGAGCAGTTTTGGGCACAGGGAGAGCTGAGAGGATAACTCCGATCTTCTCTTTCAAATACAGCCTCCTTCATTATCCGCTCACCGCTGAGCTGATGCACCCGTCCAGCCGGCACCACCCAAAGCTGTAGCTTACATAGGGCTTGCCTTTGGCGTTCTACATTCTGTGCGTTTGGCCAAGTGTTTAATGGCACACACAATGCCAAGAACTGAGTGTCTCATTGCCCTGGAGAGTCTCTGTGCTCTGCGTGTTCACCCCCACACCCCATTCTTGGCCAACACTCATCTTAAACATGTTCATAGTTTTCCCTTCCCCAGGTGTCATCCAGCTGAAATGGTGCAGGGCAGTGTCTTTATAGATCTTCTTTTTAATACACTTTCAGTGGTTATGGAATGGTAGAGATTCTATACAAAGGTTTATTTGGCTCATGGTTCTTGTGTGTGTGTGTGTGTGTGTGTGTGTGTGTGCGCGTGCGCGCACGCGCGTGCTGGCATCTGCTTAGCTCCTGCTGAACCTTAAATTGTATTAACTCATGACAGAAAAATAGAAGGGCAAAGGGTGGTGCAGAAGAGACCACATGGTGGGAAAAGAAGCAGGCTGTGGTAAGCTTGGCATGGGGACACAGGCACAGAGTCCAGGACAGGAGGCAGTAGATCCAACATGGACTGGAAACCCCCTTCTTGTTATTATCCTCTCTCTCTCTCTCTCTCTCTCTCTCTCTCTCTCTCTCTCTCTCTCTCTCTGTGTGTGTGTGTGTGTGTGTGTGTGTGTGTAGAATACACACATGTGAAGGCTGGACAATGATATCTGGTGCCTTGAAAACCCCCCACTTTATTCTTTGAGAGAGGGTCTCTCCCTGAACCTGGTCTCACCAGCTCAGTAGACTGAGCGCCAAGAAGCCAGTTCTGCTGTCTGGCACAGCCCAGGTAAGCAGCATTTCATGAATACAGAGGAGGAACATCAGAATGAGGGAGGAGAGGAGGGAGGAGGGTGATGGCCCGCTGGGTCACAATTGAAAGGGACACACCATTTCAGCTGGAGACACTCAAAACATCATTACGTGGGAATTGCTGAGTGAATTCAGTGGCTGGTATTGCTTTGCTAATGTGTTAATAATAATCCCGCAGTTAGACTGGTGCCTGTGCTGTTAGCGTTCAAGGCCACTTAAAATTTAAAGAGTCATTTTATGGAAAGTTTTAATTAGCTCTGGATTGTAACTAACATTCTCTTTAAAACTGTGGTGAGTGTCTGATTAGGATTGGGTTTCAGTGATGGAATGGGAGCTAGATTTTACTCATGTCTTTCCTGTCAGGTCCAAAGAGTCCTTTTTTTTTTTTTTTTTTTTTTTTTTTTTTTTTTTGAGGTGGGGTCCCCTGCATGAGTTTTGGGTAGCAGGTACTAGACCCACTAGGAAATTCCAGCATGGGTATCCTCTGGCCTCCAGGAAGAGGACTCTGACCCTGAACCCCAGACTACAAGCCCCTGATTCCTTCCTCTCCGAGTCCCTGAGCTCTGACTGCCCTCAGCAGTGAGAGGCCTTCTGGGACAGCTGTGTTTCTAGTTTCACGTACCTCCTCATTGTCTTTTGCATACACAGTGGGCAGAAGAAGACCTGTTCTTCGACTGCGGCATTTCTACATCCAGACACCTGTAGCCTGTCACCTGCTGGTGGACAGAGCTACCTGATCACGCCTGTGGCTACCAAGCATCCTAGTTTAGAAGACCCAGCGAATTGTTCAAGGAATGATGAACAAACCCTGAATGACTAAACTATTTCCTAGCTAATTTAGCCCCGCCAACTTTAGCTAGTTTAATCAGTTCTCATTTGTAAGAGGATAAATGGTCTTCATCATAGACTTAACCACGCAGCTAATATGGTTTTGAGATAGATTGATTAACAAAGCCCTAGTTGAGGCTAAATAGTGAGATAAATTCCAAAGTCCGTAAAGCCAACAAATCAGCTAGAAATGCCAGCGGGCAAAGCTCGGTTGCCAAATGTGTCAACTACTGCAGCAGACACTTATGTTATGCTCCCACTTTGTGCGAGGTGGGCTAGAGATGCGTCCTTTGTTGAGGTTGGAGCTTAAGTGAGCACCGGCCCAGCAATGACCACCAGGACAAAAAAAGTACTAAGAAGTTTGTCTGCTCAGGAATTAGAGCTGTGGCATGTGGAGTCAAAGTGGGGGCAGAGGACAGAGCACCGGGCCAAGCAGTCAGCTGGGTCCAAACCAAGAGATCTGGAGGCCATGGCCTGATGACAGAGGCAGGCATGAGCAGGAAGGGAGAGGCTCAGACCAGCTCTCATCTGCCTGCCACATGTGATACATGTGATGTCCACTTCTTGGTTGAAAGTCCGTGATGGGTTTTACTTTCCATGTGTTAGATTTTCATCTCTATGATCACCTACCTGAGAGAAAAAAAATGTACTTGGGAGTGATTTACTTTTGAAAATGTTTTCATTGGCCTCAGCTCGCTGGGGCTGGGAGGAGTGCTTGTATCATTTGTATCATGGTGTGTGTGTGTGTGTGTGTGTGTGTGTGTGTGTGAGAGAGAGAGAGAGAGAGAGAGAGAGGGGGGGGGTGGGGAGGATGAAAATGTATGCTGTTTTCTTTTTGCCCACTTTATGCCCTTGGCCCTGCAGTCGATGGCATGGTGCTGGCACCTCGTGAATATCCCCCCAGCTGTGCTTCACTGACGCTCTAGGCCTTCAACCAAGCAAGTTGTCAATCAAGGCTACCCTTTGCAAGTCATGCTTTTGCCAATGTTAAGCCCAAGTGCTTGTCCCTAAACCACAACACTGTGTCAGCTACAGAAGCTTCTTTCATCTGCCTCAGGGGTCTGCTTGAGGGGAAGCCATGTACTGTGAGACACCAAGGCCTCCTGTCTTCTATTTTGGAAACTGAGGTTCCAGAAAAGCTCTTGGTTTAGGGAAATTCCCAAAGCACCATGGGAACAATCAAAACACCAATATGTCTCAGTACCTGACAGGCTTCTGAATACATCTCAAATTTTAAAAACTTTTGATTTGTTTAGTTGGGAAGGCTGGTGGTCACAAATGACACTGCAAAATTAAATACACACTGGGACTGATGGGACCTTGTGAGCGAGTGGGCGTGGACACAGCCTGGAGCTCTCATGGCTCAGTCTCTCTCTGAGATTCTGCTTTCTTATGGGGGAGGATGGGCAATTTTATCTTGTTCTAGGATATTTGAATCTGTTTCTACTTGTGGTGTGGCTCAGCCTTTAGCACACAACTTTAATCCCTCTGGTTGTAATACAGACATGCCTTTAATACACATCTTTAATCCCAAACAATGAAGGTAAAGTTACTTTGTAGAAGGAAGCAGCCCTGTTTGAAAGTGATGTGTAATTGAGTGGCAGAAAAAGTGACCAATCAGGGAAAGATCTGACAGAAACAGATCTGCCCAACTCTCAGGAGAAGAGAGGGAAGAGGTAAGTTACTTAATGGAGAGACAGGCAGTACAGAAGGAGAGACTACAGAACAGGAATACAGTAGAATCCATGGGGAAGGTACAGTAGAGGCCCAGAGAGGGAGAAGAAGGCAGTGTCACCAGGAGATTTTTACAGAGATAGACTGAAGAGAGAACAAGCTAGACACAGGTAAAGACAGAACGAGCAGGAGAACGAGGAGCCAGAAGATGAGAATGAGAAGGATCCAGATCAGAAGAGATCGCTGGAGCTTGTTTGGGGCCAAACAGAGCAATTCCAAGGCGGAGAGAGAAGCCACATCAAATCAGTGAGCTTGGAGAAAAGTTTGAGCCAGAACAGCTGAGTTGAACCAACCAGCCAGAGTTCAGAAAGAGCAAGAAAGGGTGAGCTTATTCAGCAGCAAGTCTCAGAGGCTGAAACATCCTAGGCCTCTATAGGATTGCATAGAAACTAGAAGCTTCTAGGACTAGGTCTGGGCTAGAGGACAGAGGCAGTAAGCCTTCCAGACAACAAATTCAACAGGAGAATAAAGTTATTTTACATTACCCCCTCAGCCCCATTTAAAAACTTTTACCTGTAGAACAGAGTAGATTATTTGCCTTACTGATCATGTTTGTAGGAGACCGTTAGTGTCTTCCTTATATGAGTCACACTATGCTCGGAGAGGCTGCCAAGGAGGTACATCTACACACACACACACACACACACACACACACACACACACAATGAGGCAGGATAGGAAAAAACAGGGAAAATTTGGGGGACATGGAGAGGCAAAGAATCCCTTCTCTCAAGAATCATCAGGAACTTCAATACAACTGATAAAATAGAAATTGACTACTGCAGCCTGGAGTAGTGGCAGAGTGATGTAATCCCAGGAGGTGAGGCAGGAGGCTCAGAGTTCAAGCCTTGGCAATATAGTGAGTTTGAGGCCCATCTGGGGTACACGAGGAAGAATAGAAAAAAAAAAGAATACACAAAAGAAGAGATTTCCTGCAGTGGGTGGAGAGTGGTCTTCACAGTGACATCCCAGACAGGGATGTTGGAAACTGGGGATGGCCCACAGCCAGAACAGTCCTAGCCTCTACTTTAACGGTGTCAGCATGTCTACATCTGAACAAGCAGTGCAGCCCAAAAAACCGCCCTACGATCTCACTTACCAAAGGAAACGAAGGGAAGAGAAATGAGCAATCCTGCTCGCCTGTCCTCGCTTTGCTCAATCTTTAAACTGCCGGAAGTTAACAGTCCTTAAGCAAAGTAACTTAGAAAGTCACAAAGTCCCAAACACCGCTGTGAACCAGAGTGTCTCTTTCAAAAGCCCCACACTCAGAGCTGTGCTGTGTGCCTCCATTTTCCTTAATGCCTTCTTTGTTTTCCCCTCTAAATATTTGATGAACTCACTGATTTTACTTCATTCTGTCTAGTCCTGAAGTTTCTTTTCTGAAGTGTAGCCAAAGGCCTGACTTTAATGACATCACAGATGTCCCATGCGGGTCATGGAGCTTCCAATGCTGTCTATCAAATGCTGTGATTGTAGAGGCAAGTTTGATCTTTCTTTTTAAAAAAAATCATTTATTTATTATATGTAAGTATACTATAGCTGTCTTCAGACACACCAGAAGAGAACATCTCATTACGGACGGTTGTAAGCCACCGTGTATGTGGTTGCTGGGAATTGAACTCAGGACCTCCGGAAGAGCAGTCAATGCTCTTAAGCACTGAGCCATCTCTCCAGTCTGATCTTTTCTTTTTTCTCTTTTTTTCTTTTTTTCTTTTCTTTTCTTTCTTTCTTTTCTTTCTTTCTTTCTTTCTTTTTTTTTTTTTTTTTTTTTTTTGGTTTTTCAAGACAGGGTTTCTCTGTGTAGCCCTGGCTGTCCTGGGACTCACTCTGTAGACCAGGCTAGCCTCGAACTCAGAAATCCGCCTGCCTCTGCCTCCCAAGTGCTGGGATTAAAGGCATGCACCACCACGCCCAGCTGATCTTTTCTTTTTTTAAGAAAACAAAACAACTTTTTACTGATTCTTTGTGAATTTCCCATCATGCACTCCAGTCCCACTCCTTTCTGCATCTTTCTATACCCACCCTCTGTCCTTTCAACCTCCCCCACAAAGTTGACAAACAGTGAAAATAAAAACAACAGCAATCACAGCAACAGCCACCTGGCCGAGGAAGCTGCGGTGTGCCGCACACCCTTTTGCCTGCACGTCTTCCCTTGCAAATAAATGCTCATGCAATGAGCCATTGGTCTGATTCCAGGCCTCTCGCTTCTGCTACACTAATCAATACTGGATCCTTGCCAGCACTCCTCTCGGGCGTCCCTGTGTCATGGAGATCCATGACAAGCTTCTGATCTGCAGGACTGCCCCCTCCCCTCCCCTAGCAGTTCGCAGTTGGGGTGGGTGCTGGGGTGGGCCTGGATTTGGGCCTGGTTGGTAGCTGAGTTGTTCAGCCCATCAGCAATCCGGAGCTGGCTACTCTGCTCACTGGCTTCAGCTCTTGGGAGAGCAGCAGGCTCTACACTTTGACTGGGTGCCATGGTAGATCATGTTTCATCTTTTAGGGCATCTGATCTAGGTGGTATACCTCACAATTGCCATTCAGAATTCTCCTGCACACCCTGACCCTGTGTGTGGGGTTGGAAGGCCAAGCCTTCCAGAGAGGGGTTGTTAGCGTCTTTCGTTCCCTCATTTAAGCAGCTCCCGACTGTTCTTCTCAGCTGCTGGAGAGCACCCCAACAAGGCCGCTTCTCCAAGCGGCCACTTCCATGCTAAACTCTCGGAATAAATGAATTTTTAGAAGGAGTATATTCAGAAGCAGGTTTTTGACATTTTTTTTTAAAAAGATTAGGCGTTGGAACATCTCTTTCCTTACCAAATGAACAATGGCGGGGCGTATCCTTAATTTCAAGAAGAGTCATTAAACATTTCTATCTCCATACACAATTAGCAAGAGTCAAAGTGGCCATGATTAGTCAAGCCTCACAATTAAAATCCTGTTTGATGAACTTTCGAAATAAAATGCCATCACCCCCCGAACCTCAATCATCTCTGATAACGAAGCTCTCAATGAATTCTTTTGTTCTTCACACAAGAAAGATTCATCACGCAGGCTCAGAACTCTCTTATGTATCAACATCTGTGAGAGGCAAATCATATAAACCACTCATTGCTTCTAAAAGGAACAAGGAAATGATTTGGGCATATCTTTTATGGACAAATACTGTTTTCCTTACAATATCTGTTCCTGCTACTTATTTTTCTTGAATTGTTCATGTTTGCAATAAATTATTATCTTTGTGATTATTGTTCCAGGCAATTATTCATAAAGTAATGGTGGTTAGTCTAAGTGACCTTACACTGGTTAGTTTCTCAGATGCACTCCACATTAAGTAGATGCTTACTGTGATCCGATCCTTACCCTTCAATATTTTCTTCCTCCTCTCCTCCTCCCCCTCCTCTTTGTCTTCTGCCCCTTCCTCCTCTCCCCTTGTGATGGTTTGTATATGCTTGGCCCAGGGAGTGTGTCCTTGATGGAGTAGGTGTGTCACTGTGGGTGTAGGCTGTAAGACCCTCACCCTAGCTGCCTAGAA
Source organism: Apodemus agrarius (assembly GCA_964023405.1). Classification (NCBI taxonomy): domain Eukaryota; kingdom Metazoa; phylum Chordata; class Mammalia; order Rodentia; family Muridae; genus Apodemus; species Apodemus agrarius. The sequence goes on along the minus strand of OZ030019.1, from coordinate 6,901,698 downwards.
GTCAGTCTTCCAATAGCAGCCTTCAGATGAAGATGTAGAACTCTCAGCTCCTCCTGCACCTTGCCTGCCCAGATGCTGCCATGCTTCCTGCTTTGATAATAATGGATTGACCCTCTGAACCTATAAGCCAGCCCCAATTAAATGTTGTCTTTATGAGATCTGCCTTTGGTCATGGTGTCTGTTCACAGCAGTGAAACCCTAACTAAGACACCCCCTCTTCCTCCTCCTTCTATCTTCCTAGACCTTCTGATCATCAGCATTACATTTTGTAACTATTTAGACTGCATCAGAACCTGTCACGTGAGTCCTTATGTTTGCATAGAAGACTGTAAAGATTCTCATGAGTTTGATTCAGGAGACTTGACTTACTCTATTGTGGAAGCCAAGGGTTCTTGTGTCGAATGCATCTTCAAAGAGGCTCCTTAGAGCTGAATATGCTGGCCCATGCCTTTAATCCCAGCTCAGCACAGGGCAGCAGAGGCAGGTAGATTCCTGAGTTCAAGGTTGGTCTGGTCTATATAAAGAGTTCTGGGCCTGCCAGGGATGCCCAAAAGGACACTGTCACACAAACTAACAAAGTCCCAGCTCCTCGGCTTCCCACTGGAATGGGCAGGGCTTCACTTTAGTTACCGTGTCTACTGTGAGCCGCTTCCCCTCCAAGCACCTTGACTTCCTGTGGTCAGTGAGGCAGAAACCTTTACCAGTTTCTTCCTCGATAGACCAAAGCATGCATCGACCAGGGCAGCCATGCTTCCTTCCTTGGTGTCCTCTTAAGGTGTGGTTTGAGAAGCACCAAAAAGAATGAAGCACCATGTTCATTAAATGGGTTAGAGGAGACACGGTGAGAGGAACCCTCAGGGAAATGAGCTCGGGATATAGTGCTGCTTAGTTCTCTACTCCAAGATGCCCCCGCGTCCAACAGAGATGGGAGCATTCACTGCGCTGACTCTGCAGGGTCATCGTGGATAAGCATCTACTGACAGATAGTATGAGATGGTTGTGAGGAGACACATGGCAGTGTTTGATCTCAGGGATGGACACCCACAGCAGCAGGTAAGGCCCGGGAAGGCACTCGGAGGGTCTGAAGGGAGCTCGTGTGCGTAGGCACACGCACACAGCACAGCTACAAGATAGTGGTTGCTGAGCCTGTGGAGATGGCGGGGTTACAGTCTGTGCGGGAGGTAGAGGAGAGCCACTGCAGGCCATTGCAGAGGCAGCGCTGTTATTGGATGTGAATTTTAAAAAGCGTTCTCTCACGGCAGTGTGCACCCTGGGATGAGGGAGGTCAGAAGAAGACCCATAAACATGCTGGAAATATAACCAAGGATTACGAATGAGCCACAGTCCAACCACAACTGCCTTTCCTTGTTCCCTGCAAGGGGGAAAAAACTGCTTTGGGATCCAAGTTAACAGTTCAAGCGTGTTCTCAGCTCTTTGGAGTAAAAACATGATCTACTTTAGATGAGAAAAAAAATGCTGTTTGCCATAGTTAAAATGGGCTCAATTGGTAGTTCTCTGGGAGAAACTACTCAGTCTGCTGAAAATTTAAATACCCACAAGTAAAACACAAAGACGGCTAATAAGAAATGTGTCATTGAAATGAAACAGAAAACAGAGAAGCCCTGGTTTCTTGTTCCTTTTATCTTTTCAGAAGTGCGGTTCTGTGGCAATTTACCAGTGTTTTCATCCATCCTTCCCGTCGTTAGCATTTGGGGAAAGCCTAAAACTGTCACCAAGAGACAAGCACCATGTACAAACCAGAAATGCAGTTAGGGGAAATGAGAAAGGAAAACTCTGAAAGCCAAGGATTGAGTGTTTCATTAAACCTAAAGATGATGCATAAAAAAAAAAAAAAATTCTGTCTAATGTTAAAAATTGTAGGCTGCCAAAATGTTATCATTAAGCCTTCTTCGCATGCTCTGGAGTGTAAAATCAATTACCCAGACATCCTCACACTCATGTGGCCAGGTGGAGCCTGCGGTGGCTCCCGTGCAAGCGTGGGCTGAGATAGGGAGCACTCCTAAAGTGAAACTCGTCAACCGGTCATGCATTTGCTCTCATACATCCAGTCACAAGAGTACACAGCACACATGGCAGAAGGCGTCAGAACTGGGTGCCGGGATGTGAAGACAGGGCCAGGCCCACAGCAGGCTTGGCCGTGTTCTGGAGGGAATTCTACAGCATGGAGAAAATTGCAAGAATTGGTTTAGGACCCCATGGCTCTGTTGCTGGAGCGGGTGCCTAGTGCGTGTTCAGGGTTCTGGCTTCGATCCTTAGTGTCACAAGAGCAGGAGTTACGAGCAGACTGTGTCCCAGTAAGAAGTGAGCCAGCTAGAGAAACGGAAAAGAGGCCATCAGTGAATGCCGGTGGGTTGGGCATTGTGGGGCTCAATGTCTCACCTGAGAGGTAGAATTTATGCCGATGGGATACATATTGTAGCTAAGGGAACCAAGAAGTCTCAGTGGCTTGCTGCTCTAGGACGGTGTGATTACATCATGCCCCTGCACTCCCCCTTAGCTTCCTAGACATGAGCTTTCTGGGGGAAACAGAGACCATGATGGCTTTCCAGGCTTTTACCAACTCGAAGGGCTCCATTTAGTGTGGCTTTAAGTTTGAGAACCCCATGTGTACTCTTCTAGTAGAACTCAGCACCAAGGAGGGTAGAGACTCTGAGGTGGCGTCTGGATGAGCAGTTCAGACAGTGACATGTGTCCAGACTGACACGACAGCATGCTAAGAGAAGCCAGAGGAGTGAGCATGTGCCCGGCCACCTTTGACAGTAGGGCACGAGCCAGGGAAGATGGAAATCCCAGGATGGCAAAGGGGGCGGGGGAGGGAGAGTGAAACCATGTTGTTATTCCAGGGAAGGTGAGTGAGCAGAGCCTGTCTGCGGTGTGGAAACAGAGAACACCCTGAGGTTGTCCGCCGTGGTCACCTGCACTGCCGTGACTGAGGAGATGTGGTTTATAGAAGCCGCTGGTGGAGGCTGGGGAGATGGCTCGGCAGTTAAGGGAGTAGTATAGCATTCCTGCAGGGGACTCGAGTTTGGATCTTAGCAACCACACTGGGAGGCTCACAACTAACTCACTCTAGCAATCTGAGACTCTCGGTTCACCTGCCTGTACCCAATATACTCATAGACTTAGACACAGAAAGACAGAGAGATAACACACACACACACACACACACACACACACACACACACACGCATGCGCACACACACACCCCACACACGCATGCATGCACATACATACACAGGCAATAAAAATTTTTAAAAAGTCATTGATGCCTGAGAAGGACAGGCTAATCTGCCGAGTATACACTCGCCACTCCCTCTCACCTTGGATATTCACAGCAGACATGTTTTTCCTCTCCCACAATTTTCCTCCCATCCCCCATCCTCTCTGGTGCCCCCCTCACACACACACACACCATGGCACATCATTTCTGTGAGGCTAGGCACATCCTTTCCCACTGAGGCCAAACATGGCAGCCCAGCTAGAAGAACATATCTCCATACAGCAACAGCTTTGTGGACAGGCCCCGCTCTGGTTGTTCAGGACCCACATGAAGACCAAGCCACACATCTGCTACATATGTGTGGGGAGACCTAGGTCCAGCCTGTGTAGACTCTTTGGTTGGTGGTTCAGTCTCTGAGAGCCCCAAGGGTCCAGGTTAGTTGACTCTGTTGGTCATGTGGAATTCCTATCCCCTTCGAGGCTGCATTCCTTTCTCCACCTCTTCCAAAAGTGTCCCCAAGCTCTGTCCATTGTTTGGCTGTGGGTACCTGTATCTGTATCTGTATCTGTATCTGTATCTGTATCTGTATCTGTATCTGTATCTGTATCTGTATCTAAATCTGTATCTGTATCTGTATCTGTATCTGTATCTGTATCTGTATCTGTATCTGTATCTGTATCTGTATCTGTATCTGTATCTGTCTGAGTCAGCCACTAGGTGGAGCCTCCCAGAGGGCAGTCATGCTAGACTCCAGCAGACATGCTCTTAGTTTTGACTAATGCTGTTCTTTATCTCTCTGTATACCGACTTGATGCCTGTGGTTAATATTTAAACATGAAATACCTCTCATAGCTCCCAAGCCAGTGGCACTAGGGTGGAACGTTCAGCCTTCGATGCTAGAGGAGGAAGGCCGAGCTGCTCAGTCTCCACGTGCTGCCTTCACCCTGGATACACATAGCAGACATGGTTTTTTTTTTTTTACTTATTCACTGTATATCCCATTCCCTGCCCCCTCCAGCCACCCCTCCCACAGTTCCTCCCCACACCCCTCATCCCCTTCTCTGAGCAGGTCATAGGATGTATTGGAAGAAGTAGGTCCTTGGGAGAGCTTCTTGGAGATGTTTGCCAGTGGCCCTTCCTGGAGCCCCCTACTCTGCTCTGGACTGGAGAACCTTGCCTGTCATGGCCCCGCTTTTATGATCTTCTACCTCACCGCAAAGCCCCAACTATAGAGCTAAGAGACTGTGGCTAATTCAAAAGATAGGAGCCCAAACAAATACCTCTTCTTCTACCATATGGGCCAGGCACATGGTCTCAACACTGGTGAAAACTAGAGGCTGAACCAGTCTTAAACTGTCACTGGAGGAAGGCCAATGTAAAGGAAGTGTGTAGAGAAGGCTAAATCACTGCTTATTCCTTGCCTGTCTCAGTCAGGGTTTCTATTCCTGCACAAACATCATGAAGCAAGCTGGGGAGGAAAGGGTTTAATCAGCTTACACTTCCACACTGCTGTTCATCACCAAAGGAAGTCAGGACTGGAACTCAAGCAGATCAGGAAGTAGGACCTGAAGCAGAGGACATGGAGATATGTTTCTTACTGGCTTGCTTCCCCTGGCTTGCTCAGCCTACTTTCTTATAGAACCCAAGAATACCAGCCCAGGGAAGGCACCACCCACAATGGGCCCTCCCCACTTGATCACTAATTGAGAAAATGCCCCACAGCTGGATCTCATGGAGGCATTTCCCCCAACTGAAGTTCCTTTCTCTGTGATAACTCCAGCCTGTGTCAAGCTGACACACAGAACCAGCCAGGACATCACTATCAATGTCTCCTCCTGCATCATAGATTTCTCGCATCCCTTCCGTTACCAGATGAACAACATACCAGCCAACACCCAATGTCAGAAGCTCCGTTCTCTTTTTTTTTTTTCCTTTGAGGATGTATTTATATAATTTTATGTGTGGGGGTGTTTTGCCCGCACGTGTGTCTGTGTATCGTGTGCGTGCAGTGCTCACGGGAGTTAGAAGGACACGTCAGACCCTGGAACTGGAGTGATGAGTGCCTGTGGGCTGCCTTGTAGTTGCTGAGAACTAATGCAGAGCTCAGATGATGTGAGACGTGCTCTTAACTGCTGAGCCAGCTCCCCAGCCCCCAGAGAGGTCTGCTCTGTCTGCACATGTATGGCTGAAAAGGAGGTTAGTGAAGGAGGGGGAGAAGCCAACTGTTAACGGTAGGATATGGGATTCACAGACCGTGGTGCATTCTGTGAGGCGGGCTCAGTCATGACGGAGATATAGGACTAGGCGAGTTAGTGAGGTGAAATGGTGAGGTCTCCCTCTTATCACTTGCCTTCTTTACAGGTAAGTGTGCAAAAGAGGGTTGTCTTCTCATAGATCCCGCTGCTGTAACACAGCACCCACAAGTATAATTTATAAGAAAAAGAGATATGGTTTTGTTCACCCTTCTGGAGGCTGTGACATCCAAGGATATGATGCTGACATCTATGGGCGTATAGTGAGTGTTCTTGTAACAACTCACAGTAAAAGGCAGAAGAGCTAGCAGGGTTTGTGGAAGACAGGAAACACAAGTGCTTTATAGGAATCTTGTAGTAGCTCATATAATCCTGAGAATAGGAACTCATAAAGATGTCAGTCCACTCTTCCCCTGGGATAGAGGCGTTTCCTACCTGGCCCCTCCTGACACAGCCATGCTGAGAGTAAGCTTCCGGATGAGTTGTGATGAATAAAATCTCAGTAAGGGAAAGCAGCCCTATGCTCCTACACCTAAACTGACCTGTTTGTCTCAGTGCCATTGGCAGATGACTAAGTACAGCCAATTTTAAAGGGCTCAGCACTCCTGTAATGGTGGACTCACTTAAAGTGTCTCTAGGAGTGTTCAAATATGAACTGATCTATTGAAATAAAAACCAGGTGATACACAGGATTTAAAAGCATGAAATATACTCACTAGAAGCATGCACATGGCTTCTGTGTCCTGCGATGATGTCCTCTGGGACCTCAAGGAAGCAAGACATGGCTTCAGAGCTGCACAGCAATCCTGGGGTGGAGACCAACCTGGCTATGGGTGGCTTTCTGTGGAAAAACTCTTCTATTTTCTAATACTATTAGAGTATTAGAAATTAGAGTATTAGTGATCACTTGGGGGGGTTGATCAAGAAACCTTTTTAAGATGCCACTGTTCTGCATAGTGTTATCCCAGGGTTAACCCCCCCTGTTCTAGTCTGGCCAATTTTAAATCTCCAAAACAAGAGTCTGACTCTATGAAACTGGGAGTCACTGTGTGGAAAAATCTCCTTTAGGTCCTGCCTCAGGTGACGGCGTTCCACACATAGTATGCAAAGTTCTGGTCAACAGAATCGGTAATTGATGGCCCTGACAAAGAGAATTAATGATGATGATGATGATGATGATGATGATGATGATGATGATGTTGATGTTGATGATGATGATGATGATACCTCTCCTCCTCTTGAGTGAATTCATGAATACTTTCCCTTAAGATTATGAACCATTTACCTGTATCCAAGGCACCATGCAAAAGAAATCAATAGTACTGTTCAACACGTCAAATCATGTCCACCCCAACCCTTTCCTTGACCATTTTGTGTTATCCTTTTTCCTGGTGCTGAAATCAGCCATGGCTCAGAACAAAGGTAGAAATGTTTCAAGAGAGGAGACGGGAATAAAAAAAAAATAAAGGGCTTGTGAGGACGGGGCGGGAATTAGCAATTAGGGAGTGGGAAGGATTAATTAATGTTTTCCAGTTTAACATAATCACATTTCCTCGCCACTGTGGGCTGCAAAGTCAAAATGTAAGTGAAGAAAATATAATCAAATCAGTTTCTTTGAAATGTGCTTTATACGGGATTAGTGCGAGTTCCTTGATTCACCTCTTTGTTGAAGAAGATCTATGGACTTAGTAATTATTTTGGTACAACCATTAAACACTTTTAAAGTTAATTCTCCACAGAATATCAAAGCAATTTCCAGATGAGCCTGAAAGTTTATACATAAATACTTATGTTATAAAGGCGCGTAAAAGAAGCATCTCGGATGTAAACTCACTTTAGAGCGGTGCTGCTGAGCATGACTTTAAAGAATGAACCCACAGAAGAGGTGAGAAGGAAGACACAGACCTGACCATGTGAAATTCTTTCTGTTTTTAATTTTAGGTAGCCAAGACTCCCCCCAACCCACCCCCCAATTTCCCCCAAAAAGGGATACACCTCAACCCAAGCTGAACTAGCAAGCCACAAATATGGTCAAAATGGCTTCTATCTTTTATCCTTAATATGGGGGTTAGGGGATGGGATGAGGGGGTAGACTGGCTGTTTCTCATTGGTTGAGAGTCAGCTTCATGGTATATATTTGACTGGTTAATTTGAAAAAACATCCCTCCAAAGGCTTAGATGCTTGAACATTCAGTCTCCATTGGTGATGCTGTTTGGGGAGGCTGAGTCAGAGCGCATCCCTGGGAATGGGCTTGGAATGTTTAAATCCACCACTCCCAATTTGTCCCTCCTGCTTTATGCTGGTGGCTCCAGAAGTGAGCTCTCAGCTACCTGTTCCTGCCACTCACTACTGTGCCTGCCGCGATAAACTTGTATCCAGCCAGAATCATAAGCCAAAATTAACTCATTGTCCACAAGGTACTCTGGTCATAGTGTTTTGTGACTTCACAGGAAAGGATCTACTACAGAAACCTAGCCTATGGAATAACCACGCAGAAAAATAACACAGCATCTCTACAATGCTCTCTACACATACATCATGTGTGAGACCCCATGCCAAATAGTCTACCTTCTTTATTTCATTTAGTGTCCCCAGTGATCACATGAGACAGAGGCTGTGATGATCCAAGAGCTCTATTTCCCCTCAACATCTTGGATATATGTTGTGTCCCAGGGACACTTGGTTAGCCATCCACCCATGACCGGAATCTCTGATTTTAAAGTTAGGTTCTTACTAAGTAGCTCAGGCTGCCCTTGAGGTTACAATCCTGTATCAGCCTCCAAAGTGTAGCAGTAAATTGAGCTATACAGCTTTGGCTCCCAGCCAGTCACGTACTTCCAGCCACCTGCCCAGGAACTCTTTGAATCCAGGAATCACTCACACACACACACACACACACACACACACACACACACAAGCTTATGTTTTAAAATGTCTTGGCTAGCTCAAAGGCTGGACAGTTCTAACTCTCCACCTGGCTGTCATAGACTTCCCGCTGATACTCCTAACTCAACACTCTCCAAATCTGTGATCCAATGTTGCTGCCCTGTTCCTTCTGGGTGCTCCCTAGTCTTTGCTACCCAAGATGCTTCTAGGCAGCTCTTTCTCGCGCATTTGCTGTGCAAATGCTATGTTCCTGTGCTGTACCCTTGTCTCTGGTATTCCTTCTTTCTTAAATTAATTAATTTAGCCCTGACCCTAACCCTAAACCCTAACTCTATCCCTAACTCTTAACACTCTAATACAACCTTAACCCTAACCCTAACCCCTAGCCCTAACCCTAACATTTAATTGTTTAAGTTAATTAAAGAAACTAAATTAACAATTTCTTGAATTATGCTTTAAACTTGCTCTCTGAAACTCTCATATACATGTCTTGATCATATTCTCTTTCTACGTCTTCCACCTTCCCTCTGGGACCCCACAACACATCTTCCTGACTGTATATATCTTTAGCCTATTTTTTATCCTATTGGATACTCTTGGTGTTTTCCAGATATGTGTGGCGTGGGGTTATCTGCTGGGACATGTGTAACCTACAGTGGTTACTTCCCTTTAAAGAAAAGTGACTTCCACTACAGCAGTCATCAGCAGACTCTGCATTAATAACTGCCTATCACAAACAAAGACTTCTCTAACCAAGAGAACAGCGCAAATCTACAGATAAAAACAGATCTTAGACAGGGGCCTAGTGATACAACTGTTTAGAAAACTAAGAGCAGGTTCTGAGGGTCCATGGCCTTGCTGCTGTGGGTTTTGATTGTCTGCAGTGCAAGGAATGAATCCCTCTTCACTTCTGCAGAAAGTTTGAACATGAAATGTTTGCTTTTTATTGGATATTATTTCTCTATGGTAGACCATTAAACAAATTAAAGGTCTTAGATAAGAATTTGCTACATTGTATCACAATTAGACAACACAATTCAATTATCTCAATTTTGAAACAGGTTATAGAATATCTTCAAAACACAAATATGTAGATGGTGTATTAAGTATGAGAACAAGTGTTATAAAGATGGAGAGACACTCAGCAGCAAAGAACACTGCCTGCTCCTCTAGAGGACCAGGATCGATTCTCAGCACCTACATGGTGACTCACAATTGCTTGCACCTCCAGGCCCAGGAGATCTGATACTGTCTTCTGGTCTCTGTGGGTACTGTATGCACATGTTAATGAAGACAGACCACTGATACAAACCAAATAAAAATAAATAAATCTTTAAAGAAAATGGGTTATAAGAGAATGATTAAAATCAGTTTGTTTAGAAATAGGTATCAGTATATTTACATGTGTATATAAATTTCAAAGTACATGCATCAAAATATAAATAGCATTTATGCCTGGCAGGGGGTTTTGGGGTAAGGGTGGACACCACATGCACTCCTTTCTCTGTGCTCTTTCTTATTTTTAATGCATTTTACTTGTAGGTTTCTGCACTGAAGGCTTTTATGAGACAGAACAGCATCAGTTAATCATTGTTTATTTTTATCACAAGTTGAAAATAGAAAATCCAATTGTACAACATCCAGTAGTGTGCTGATTCAGATATAAAATGTTTCCTCCACAGAGCTGGAGAGATGGCTCAGCAGTTAAGAGCCCTGACTACTCTTGTAGAGGACGTGGTTTAGTTCCCAACACCCACATGGTTGTACACAGCCTTCACAACTCCAGTTCCAAGGGACCCCACACCCTCTTCTGATCTGTGCTGTCACAGTTTGCATGTGGTCCATATACATACATGCATGAAGACACCCAAACAGATAAAAAGTAAATCTAACAGCAAGGTTCCCTACAGGCTCATGTGTGGAACACTGATCCCTAGGTGGTGACAGTGTTTCAGAATGTGGTGGAACTGTCATGAAGTGAGACACCCCGCAGAGGACATAGTTCTGGGGACAGGACCTTGGGGCCTATCACTTGTCTCTGGCTCTTTCCTCTTCTCTGCTTCCTAGATGCCGTGTGATGCTGCTTGCTGACACACCACTGATGTATTGCTTCACACAGTCCTCTGACACACTAAGCCAAAATAAATCTTTATTATTTTTGGTATGTTTAGTCAGGTATTGTATCATAGCAACAAAATATCAATTAAGGCAGACAGAAGAAAAGCAACAAAATGTCAATTAAAACAAACCCAAGAAAAACAGGTTCCCCCCCCCCTTGTCCAACAGAAAATAAAAATTGAGGTGTGTGGTGGTTTGACTGGGAATAGTTCCCAGAGGCTCACATATTTGCGTGATTGATCATTAAGGAGTGACACTATTTGACAGGGATTGGGAAGTGTGGCCTTGTTGGAGGAAGTGTGCCACTGGGGGGTGATCCTTGAGATTTGGAATGCTCAAACCAGGCCCAGTGTCTGTCTCTTCCTGCTGCCCGTGGATCTTGATAAAGAACTCTCAGCTACCTCTTCAGCGCCATGTCTGCCCACATGCCGCCATGTTTCCTGCCATGCTGACAATGGACTGAACTCTGGAACTACGAGCCGGCACTGATAAAATACTTTCGTTTGTGAGAGTTACTGTATCACCTCACAGCAACAGGACACTAACACAAGGTGCATACCACTGATAGGTTGTTAGGTCTATGTGGCTTCACAATGAGCAACACAGAGGACTTGGGCATTTCCTCATGTGCCCCTCCATTTGGGTGTTTTGGCTCTGTGAGTAGAATTAAAGTGTCCATGAGCCTGGATAGAAGAAAACTACTTTTTAATGTCTATCTCTAAATTAGACTTTTCTTTAGTTATAAATATCAATACCAACACCTTCACTGGGTAAATACCTGTCCAGTAAAAGGTATATTATATATATATGTGTGTATACACACACACTTTTTGTATTACTATCTGTGTTTGACATTACTGTGGAATTATAGTAGTTATTAGATTTCCCTCAAGTCTTATCAAATTCAATAATAAAGGATGTGTATACTTATATCCCTTTTGTTCATTTGTTTGGAGATAGGATCTCCCTGCATAGCCCAAGCTGGTCTTGAACCCATAATAATCTTTCATCTTCAACCTCCCAAGTGCTGTGGATAATGCCCAATGCATAAGATGTTAAAGATAAACTGTTTTTTAATTTCTTGGTAACACTGTCATGTTTGAAACCCTATGTGTTTTGTTGTATAGGTGTATAAATAGAACTTCAGGAAATGGTCCATAGACGTCGTCAGCATGTCAAGAGATCCACACGACAGAACAGGGCACTCAGAGGCGGTGGCATGTACCTGTTAGCCTGGTGACAAGTAGACTTAGAAGGAAGGCAAGCTCCAGGCCAATGTGGGGTTCACAGTGAGACCTGTCCCTGTACCCGCCTCAAACAAAACAGGACCAAAAGAACATCTGCAGCAAGCTCAAGATCTCCAAACCCGCCAGTTCTATGCAATGAACCAGCTTCTGCCCCGTACGGTCCTGTAAGCAGTGGGTGCTGAGGCTGAAGAACAGGTCACAGAGCTGGTTAGAAGCATGTGCCACAGCACCTGCATAGAGTCTCCACTGTGATGGCTGCCTTTGTTTTGTTTTGTTTTGTTTTGTTTTGTTTTGTTTTGTTTTGTTTCCTTGCCTGGCTCTCTAGTGGCCAACTGCTATCTCTTCTTAGAAGCCAGCTAAGAAATGCATTGGTATTCCTTGAGCGGACATCTGTTTAACACTGTTGAGTAGGGCGATTTTCCTACTGATGTGTATGTAAATGAGTTGTGTCTTCAGACATCTGCTGAGCATGTAGGAGGTATAAGGCCCATGCTGTGGTCTTTGGAGGCACAGGTTCTTGGTCCTCAGTTCTGGAGGAGAGCATCACCCTACAGGAAAGAGACGGTAGCCCATGAACCAACACTTAAGAGCTTCGTTTAGAGGCATGTTGAATACTGATTTCTGGGATGATCGTGCCTGTGTTTATTCTGTTTTTGCAAATGTGTGTGTGATATGAACATGTGCACCTTGTCTGAATGTGTGTGGTGCAGGGGTGTGCTTGCTGGTGTGGAGGTCTGAGATGGGCTTTATGCATCTTCTTCCAGCATTCTCCACCTTGTATTTTGAGGTGGAGTATTTCTCTCACTGAGCCTGAAGCTGCCCCTTTCAGCTTGGAGAGCTTCTTCCATGGAGCCCAGTCTGCCTCCCACTCACTGGGTCTGTGAGCAGTGGGTTTTGGGGAATCTTAACTCCAGTCCTCACGCTTGCGTAGACATTTCCTTGATCCGCTACGCTGTCTTCCCAGTGCTATGTTTAGTCTTGATGGGACCTTTGCTCATTTCAGTGTTCCTAGGAAACCACTTTTTCTTGTCTCTTTGAGAATTTCTGTCTACTCGTGGTTGGTTGCTTATACCTGCCACCGACATGCAACGGGTACTCTCAAAGCTGCTGTCTTCGGATTTCTATTGCTGTGAAGAGACGCCACAACCACAGCAGTTCTTATAAAGGCAAACATTTAGCTGGGGCTGGCTTACACTGTCAGAGCCTTAGTCCATTATCATCACGGCAGGCAGCATGGCGGCACACAGGCAGACATGGCGCTGGAATGGGAGCTGAGAGTTCTACATCCAGATCGGCAGGCAAGCCAGAAGTGAATGTCACTCTGGGTTTACATTGGACTCTGAGACCTCAAAGCCTGAACCTATCCCAAGAAGGGCACACATCCTATGAGTGCCACTCCCTATGAGCATGTGGGGGCCATGCTTATTCAGACCGCCACAGGCCGCATGCATTGTAGTCTATGAAACACCTTCATATTCGTTGGCCAATAACAGGCTTTCTCCAAGTAGGGCTCAGAAGACCCTGAAATTGTGCCACCCATGAAGTCAGACCATCTGACACAAACCCTGGTTCTAATCTCTCCCCTGATCTGTCCACTGCTCACGGTGACTTGCAAGCGTTTGAAATTTTGAGAGAAAAAAAATTAATGAAAATGGTATACATTAAGTAGAATACCACCAGCTCTTTCTAGAAACCAGGAACTTACATGGGCTTGTTCATGAAAAGACATCCATACCATGTTAGCTGGTCAAAGATGATTCAGAGAGCAGCTAGGCGGGAAGGGTGTTGTAGTTGCTATTTCTGGTTGTCAACGTGGCTATATCTGGGATGAACTACAATCAAGAATTGGAAGGTTCACCTGTGATCCTAATCTGGAGGCTCAGAGATATGTTTCTGACCTGGATCTTAGCATGGAGATCTTGAAGCACAGTGGCTATGAATTCCAGAAGATTAAGACAGGGAGATCTCTAAGTTCAAGGTCATCTGGGATTAAAGGCACAGTGGCACACACCTTTCTTTAATCTGGGCCACACCCTCTGCTGGAGACCTATATAAGGACATTGGAAGAAGACTCTCTTACTCTTCTTCTTTGCCTGCTTGCCTCGTGGGACTGAGCAACTGCTAGATCCTTGAACTTCCATCCATCACATACGTTCTGTGACTCTAGAGAACCCTGACTAATACAGGTGTCATGGGAAGAGACCCACCCCCTGCCAATCAGAACATGTGAATTAAAGCACAGAGAATGGAGACCTAAAGGAATCACATGGGCAATATAAGGGCAGTATTGGGGGCACATGGGCAGTATGGGGGGCACATGGGCAGTATGGGGGGCACATGGGCTGTATGGGGGCACATGGGCAGTATGGGGGGTACATGGGCAGTATGGGGGCACATGGGCAGTGTGGGGGCACATGGGCAGTACAAGGTTGGATTAAGGTAAAGTGTCATAGGGAACTGACAAATGGAAGCTCTATGGCGGGGCTCTTTTACTATTTACAAACTCGATACTTGCCTCTGGGCTCAAATTTAAAATCAATACTTTGGTTGTTTTCAGTGGCATTCACGGACATGCATAAAATGTCAAAAACCCTGAGCGGCTCGACAGACTTCCCACTGAGATGGAGCCTGGCGAAGCTTTGCTCTCTGCGCGCTTGTTTATGCTCTCTCTCTGAGAGAGAGTTCGCTGACAGTTTGTCTGGCAGTGTCTCGCTTTACAGGGCTTTGAACACTGCATTGGTGATGTCACTGTTGGATGCCCTTAGGCACAATGCTAATCTCTAGGTTCACAAAGGCAAAGGTGTACCCTACGAGGAGAAAGTATGAATTGGGTGAACTCTATTCAGTCACCTTATAATCTTGAACCTTTCAGCCCAATGTCAGTGGATCTATGGTATGCAGTGTGTTTAAGGAGTAACTTGTAATAGAGTTGGTGAGACGTGGTAATCCAGCACTTGTGGGAGCCCTATAGACTAAGAAGGTAGCAGTTTTGCTAAGAATAGATATGAGGAAAATGTGTGCACATAGTTCTTGGTTAGCTGGTTGTTGGGTAAAAAGACAAAACTTGACTTTAGCTTTGGAGGCTGCCCACAAAGAGGCATTTACAGCAAGAGACAAGAACAGACGGGCGTCTCCCACTGCCAGAGGAGGTGTGCTCAAAGTGGCATTGTCCTCATGGTCCAGCTGCCCGTTAACAGTGCAACCAGCTGGGGCCCAGGCTTTAACAGGAGAGATGTTGGGAGGGACACACATCGGAAGAGGAATAGAGAAGAACAAACAAAACCACAGTCAGAGGTGGGGAGGGGGATGATGGGATTAATGTGAATTGTGAACTTCCTACAAAGGTGAGAAGAGGGCCCATCCTGTGAGAGACTCTAAAAGGTCAGCCCAAAGTCTGAAGAAAGGGCACTGCCTTTGCCGTGGGAATGTCACAGGTGCCCTGTGCTGATGAAGGGGACGAGGACAAAGAGAAAGAGTAGGTCAGAGGCTGCGCTCTCCTCCACAGCTGTGGGAGGATGAAGAAGGGGGCAAGAGTCTTCTCAGAGATGCTGTGAAGAGCAACATTGTTTCAAACCAAGGCAGGACAAAGCGGTAGGAAAGAAGAGAATTCCTGCTGCAGAAAAACAGGCGGTGGTTTTGGAGGCTTTTGTTTTGCTTATTGTTGTTGCTGCTGCTGCTGTTGTTGTCTTTTTGAGACAAGAGGGAGCTTGCTTATGCTGGCTCACAGACAGAATATGACATTCCCAGGTGAGGCTTCGGCCAGTAAACAAATTACTATCTGAAAAGATAAAACACAGTTAGTGTAGGTCGACTCATGACCGCTGGGTTTGGAGTCTTGGCTGTGATGTCACGGTATGCGGCTGTGGTGGGAGGACATCCATTCACCTGGGGAAACGCTGTTGAGGAATAGAGCATTACCTCATAGGCGGTGGAGTTAGAAATTTCCCAGAAGTTACGGCCTGGAAAGCTTGCTGAGTCTGCTTTGGCCATTAATAAAAGCAATTAGGACCTGGCATTTGGTAGAGATCCAGGCTTAATTTCCTCACAAATAAAACCAAACCCGTCAGACATCTCAAGGAGGTAAAACTTCCCATATTTACTTGTCTACTTTTCTTATTCATCAAAAAAAAAAAAAAATCCCACAAGCCTTTTATCTCCAGATGTTATAGGAGACAGACTCCAGCCAGGCTTATGTCAAATTGTCACAAAACTCCAAATTAACAAGACCTGGCTGCGTGACTCTGCGCACGTGCAGGGCCTGAATGTCCTTAATTGGCCTGCTACAGGCGCAGGAAAGCAGGCTAGCCGGTGGTGATAAAATGCTTCCAGACAGACTACAACAAAGAGCCGCCTCCAGGAAGTGCTGTGCAGAAGCTGATATAACCGCAGCTCCCGCCGACCGTGTGCCGAGCCTTAAGAATTAAGATATTAAACGATGATGGGCCGGGGAAGCCAGTCACCTCTGCTGTGTCTCATGGGCTGTTAGTGTCCTTTCTCTGTCGCTGGGCACAGGAGGAAAGTGCTCATCGCCCCCCAGTGCTTCCGGACAATGTCCTCCCACTGGACTTCTGGGTGTGTCGCAGCCCCTACCTACACTCCTCCATGTCCACCAGGCATGGGCCTCTCTCCAGCCCTTCAACAAAACACAAATCAGCAACCCAAACTGTTTTTTTTTTAAGATTTATTTATTATTATATGTAAATACACTGTAGCTGTCTTCAGACACACCAGAAGAAGGCGTCAGATCTCATTACAGATGGTTGTGAGCCACCATGTGGTTGCTGGGATTTGAACTCAGGACCTTCGGGAGAGCAGTCAGTGTTCTTAACCGCTGAGCCATCTCACCAGCCCCCTCACACTGTTGTTTTAAAAATCAGACATTCTACATTTGACGGCAAAGAAGCGGTAAAAGCCACTTCCTGTACTGAAACCATAGTGTTTGCACGTGATCAGAAAACTTGGCGCCCGGGGCCAGATTCGGAACTGTGATTGCTAACTTGGGCTGCTCTCAGACTCAGCGGAGGTGTTTCAGGCCGCGTCTGCCGGCACTACACTGTGTGATGGTGCACACTGGGCAAACCTCGTATGTCGTGTGTCACGGGAGCAGAGGCTTCCGTGACGTGGCTCTATGGCAGTCAGGGCAGCTGCCAGAAACGCCTCAGGTTCATTACCCACATGATTGTCAAGTCAGTTTGTGGTGGCCATTCACGCGGACACCCTCCACTGCTGGAGGGACGTTCCCAACCTCCGTGTTCAGGTCACATCCCCTTTCGGTGTCACAGTTTGCAGCCTAAGAGGCTGTGTACTAGATGACTGGTTAATAGAAATAACAACAACAACAACAACAACAACAACAACACTCTATTGATTCAGCCACCCCCGTCTTGGTACAAAGTCAGGATACCTGTCACTATATAAAATTGTCAGTAATCATGATATATTCCATTATGGGCATCAAACTGGGCCTCCTATAAATTCACAATCTTGATGGGAAACTTGGAATTCAGAATTAAGTCTATCTTCTATGTTACCCTCCCCTCTTGGCCCCCTCCATCTCCTTCCCCACTCTCGGGCCTCCTCTCTTCCCAGCCCTGGCTTAGCTGGAATGAAGGCAGCTGAGTCGGGCTCTTCTCCTTCCTGCATTTTTCCTGGGCCGGCCTTCAGGCACCCTCGTCACTTTTATGACCTCGTGACGGTGGTTGAAAATGGTCTTCACAATCCCTAAGCAGAGGGTCCGGAAATGAGCCACAAGGCTGGGCTCTACTTGCTCCCACTGGTGGGCTTGCCTCCTCTGCTCATCTCCCCAGGGAAAAATCACAGGGATGAGCATTTCCTTCCCCACAGCCCAGCTCCCCACTCACTCCAGAGGAGCCTTCCCCACAGGCCAGCTCTTACATCAAGAGACTCTGCCTCGGAAATCTGTCCTCGTAACTCCTGTCACAAGCCGCATTTGTGGATCTGGGAGCCCAGATGTGTAGGCTGCTTCTGGGAGCCTCGTTCACCCTCAGCATCCTGTAGCCTCAGGCCCTGGCATGTGCAGGGAACGGGTTTGTTTAGAGGGTAAAGGCCCAAAGCCGTGGCTCATGGGGTGTTTTATACAAATATAAGGAAGAGAAGGAAAGTTTGGTGGAGGTGTAGCCAGGTGCTGGGGCGGGGGGGTGCCTCTGTGGTTTCAGTAGAGTTTATTCAGGGCACGGGCAGGGGAGTTGAGAGGGTAGTAGAGACAGAGGATGGCAGAGAGAGTGGCGGGGGGAGTAGAGGAGTAGAGGCCAGCCATGAGCACATGGAGGGGGGCAGCAGGAGCAAGAGGGCAGGAGTGGGAGTCAGGCACACCTGGCTGTTGCCAGGTAACTGTGGGGTGGAGGCTGGACTAAATGCAACAGCTTCCCTTGCCTCCCAGTGACAGTGCCCACGGACAGCCAGCACTGGACATGTAATGCTTAGGATCGAATGCGGGGAAAGATAGGAATAGTCCGGGTTGGGACAAAGTCTGCCCTCTAGGACACAAAAGAATTGGCCCAGCAGAGCCTACAGGCATGGCCTTGGCTGGCCTGTTAAGTTTCTACAATTGAATCTGGCACTGCTCCTTTACAATCAGTTCAACCTTTATTTTGGTTCCATGTAGATTCAAAGTCCTGCCTTGGTTAGGGATTGCAGTTCAGGGTGCCCCACCCCTCACCCATCCCCATACATGCTGATCCCAGATGCCTCGAGGTCTGTCCAAGCTAACCGGGCAGAGAGATGCCTATCCAGGTCCTCTCTGGCCTCCCCTCCCCTTCTCCACGCTTCAGAGTTGGAAGCAGACAGGTTTTCACCAGCCTTTGGGGGACATGTAAGTCTCAGCCTTTGTTCTGCTGGGGGTAGCTTGGCAAACCTGCCTGCATTCATGTCCCATGCCAGGCTGGGCCAGCTGGCTCTTGGCGGAGAAGCTTGGCTGGCCAGGTTCTCACTCTGCCTCCCGTTATCAGTTAAACGCTCAGCCCGGTTCCCTGCGGGCTGCCGCCACAGGAAGCACCTACAGTAATTTCAGGACCAGAGTCTCAGCCATGATGGGCTTGCCCGCGGGTGCTGTGTTCACAGCTGCCTCCATGTTGTGGAGCTCTGGAGATCACCCAGGAGGAAGAAACACTAAGGGCCAGGTTTCCCAACTCGTCTCTTTCGAAGGCCCTTTTGTCTGATGGCAAAAGCCACTGAGCCAGCCAAGTTCCATTTTCTGCTCATTGGGGATGGAGAGGGTCCTGTGAACTGCACTACCTCCCAACTGGAAGATAAAAGAGATAGATTCTCTGCCTCTCAGCCGTGAGCCTGTCTAGACACTGATAGGGCCGGGGATCAGTGGACAGCCCAAAAGGGCAGAGGAAGTATCTTCTGGTGACATTTCATATTGCTTCATCTCAGCATTCCATAATTAATTATGCCACTGGTTGCTGAGTATTGGTTTGCCCCCTTGTGCTGAGGGAGACAGTGTTTGTCTCATGGGGGCTAATACTGTGCAGAACTCAGGGTTCTGTCTTCAGCACTCTGCACGTGACCTGGCATGTCACGGATGCGTGGGTATCGGTGAATGAATGAATGAAGAACTATGAATCCAGTGTCTGAGGTCAGAACCCAATTGTCTCCAAAATCGAGATCTTCCAACCCTACTGCTCTCCGAGTCCACGCCCGAGGGCTAGAATAGATGGCAGAGGCCAGGGCACCCAGAAGGAGCAGCTTCGGGGAGAAGGAGAAGGATCTGGGGAAATGGGTGTGACCTAGTGTGGAAGGAGCTGGAATCTGCCCGCCCGAAGCCCCCTGCTCCGAAGTGTGCACCTTTTATGTCCTAGCATCAAAAATGAGCGCTCGCTCGCTCGCTCGCCCGCTCTGTCAGAGCTAGATTGCAGCCGTCATCAACGGCCATTTGCTGTACCTTAACTTGGGTTGAATTTATAAAGGAAAAGGAGAGAAGAATCTAAATCCCATCCATTTTTCTCCTTTATTTGAAAGGGCTTTGTCTGTGTGCCTGAGTGCACGTGACCAAAATCCACAAGTGCGGGGCACTTTCTTCGAGTTTTCGGCAGCTTTTGTTATTCCCGAGTCTGTGTGGGAGGCAGTACAGCATAGTGTTCAAAATGGTTTGAAATCCAGATTCTGGCATGTGTGAGCTGTTTTATCCATTACTAATTTGTAAGACTTATCTGCAAAACAAGAGAATATGATTTTAATCAACATTTAATAAACATTAACATCTGTCACAGGTAGAAACAAAACACAGCCCACACCCCTGGCTCTCCTGTAGCATCCAAATAGTATTCATTCCTTTACAAACTGGTTCCTTCAATAAACACTTCTAAAGGCACTACTGTGACCCGGGAGACTAGAGGTTCAGATGTTTACTAGCTGGGCGATCCCAGGCAAGTTAATTAACCTCTCTGTTCCCTTAAACCTCTGTCCCCACAATAAATGTATTAAGAAGAACGCAGTATTTGAGACTGTGGCTAACAGCAGGTGTAAAGGTCAAGCTAGGTAGAGCATGGTAAATTGGGGAAACTGAGGCAAGGCTGATGTCACGGGGGCAGAAGGGGGATAGAGGTTCGGCAGGTACCAAGTAATCCAGGACTTTTATGTCAGATGAGGATTCTACCCATGGCAGATGCCATCAAGCCAAGCTCGAGGCAGCACGGGGCTTCACTGCCTTTGGGGCTGGGAGTCTAGTCGGGGAAGCTGCCCTTGCAGGAGTAATTCAGCCATCAAAGGGAAGGTGACCTATTGTTCAAGGCTCTTAGGGCACTGAGTCAGCCTTCATGGCTTTACCCTGGGATCCTGTCCTAGTCTTGAGGCAGAATAGAAGAATGTCTGAAATTGAGGAGACGTGAGGGGAGAAAGCAATCCCTCATTCTGGAGTCTGGTTTAAACCTCTCCCCAGCAGAGGATCAGCAACTCCAGCACAACTGACCTTTGCCCCCAGCCTTTTTCCAGCTGTAAACCTACATTTTCTAGGAGTCTCACCAGAAACCCCACGTATAGAAAACAAGAGTCCTTAGACCCCGGTGGAACACTGCTGTTGCCAGATATTTGAGGGAGCCCCATGGGACACCCCA
Organism: Apodemus agrarius; assembly: GCA_964023405.1. NCBI lineage: Eukaryota > Metazoa > Chordata > Mammalia > Rodentia > Muridae > Apodemus > Apodemus agrarius. The sequence goes on along the minus strand of OZ030019.1, from coordinate 6,880,876 downwards.
CAAGCTACCAAGGACAATGCAGTCCTATCTTGGGGTTCTTGGTGTCATTAACAAAAGGATTTAAGAACAGACTGAAACAGAAGCTTGAAGGCAGTTTTATTAGAATTATAAAGTGAAACTGCAGAGCAGTGAAACTGAGTATCTCGTTTGCTTCCTGGAGGAGGGGGCTAGAGGAAGAGAGAATGCATGCTGTTTGACTTAGGTATGGCGGACAGCCACATGGGGAACAGGCATCCATGTGGTGGAAAGAGGACCTTGAGGGAAAGTGTGAAGTCCAAGGCGTCAGGGAAAGCATCCTTAGAAAGAGAAAGGAGGAAGTACGCTTTTCTGAGTAATTCAGTGGCACGCACTCAGGAAGCTGCGTGGTTGAAGTTTTGTAAGCAACTCTGCTGCGGGTGGGGATTCTGTTACGGGAAGAAAGAATACATTGTATCACATTGTCTCATTCAAGAATACATTGTATCACATTGTCTCATTCAAGAGATAATTATTCCTCCAGTCTTTTCAGTGGGCCTTAGGTGAAACCACTTTCCTGAGGGATGGCCGGGTGATTGACAGTTACAACTAGTGGCTCCTGATTTTAACATTCTAGATATATTATAACAAACACAGCATAATAGACATATTATATAGTCCCATCTAAGCCACACCCAGAGATACCCTATAACCTCATTTATCAAAGGGTGGGGAAAGGAAAAGATTCTTACAGCTTTTTGAGATAAGTCTTGAGAGCCATCCAAATGGTTTAAATGGCATTGCAAAAGCAATGGCCATTCTTCAAGATGTCCCCACCCCACGCTCTTGCGTTATTCTTTCCCCGAGAACCTTTTTTTCTGTTTTTACCTCTAGCTCACTCTGTGAAATTGAACACAAGGACCTGACATTACCTGAGTTGAAGTCCCTAGAACATAAAGGGGACTCTTGCAGGTGCCAGAGTGACAGGGTGGGACCAGGTCTCCCCACCGTTGCCACCCATTCTGCCCTTGTAGGATCCAAGACCCTCACTCTGTGGCAACAAAACTCCAAGACTTGAGATAGCAAGAGTGAACAGTCTTCATTCACATTTCTAGAAGCAATTCTCAGCCTAGACAAAAGGCAAAATGGCTGGCCCAGAAATTTGGCACAGAGCAGTGGCCATTACCATTCTAACTGCAAAATCACATAGTGTGGGGGTTTCAGAGAGTCACGGATTTCTTCCTTGCCTACTGTAGCATCTACCCCAGGCTCCCCCATCATCAGCGGTATTGGGACCCTCTCTTCTTTTCCTGATATGTTGGCTCAGCCAAGAAGCAACCTGTAACTTTTAGCTCTAAGATGGACAGAAAGCACTTGATTAAACAGGAACTAGATGATATCTAGGGAAGAGAGGGCCCTGGTACCTTCTGCTAGATATTTTATACCTTGATGAGCTCTAAAAATCCAGCATACTGAAAGTGGAACAGGGTGATTTATTCCTTACCCTCAGCTCCCTAGTCCTTGTCTCTAAGTCAGATGAGACACACCAAACACGGGATAGGATAGACGGTAGATGAGGTTTATTAGCATAAGGTCATGAAGGCAGAGAGAGGGGATTGACAAAGTCATAGTTGCTCTGAACTACATTTTAGGTAGACTTTACACTAGGTCTAAAGCCTCTAGGGCAGGAAGCTCTTCTTGATGAGGTCTTTTCTGCTCAGGGGACGAACAGGGTTATCTGGGACAGCAAAACAGAGGAATCTTTGAGGACATTCTTAGCTTCTCAGTTGGTGCAAACGAGTGGCCCTTTAAAACATTTAAAACAAGTTTTACTTGTTAGGCACAGATGGGCAAGGAATGACTATTAAGGAAGGTGATGGTAGCCCAAGCTAAGGGTAGTTAGGCTCTGGACCTGGGATTTTCCCACATCTCCACAGTCACTGAGTTCTATCTGGTTAGCCATCCCTGTAGGAGGATCAGTGCATGTCATGTCCTTGTTCTCTCTGGGAGAGCCTTGCCTAGGTAGTTAGCAAGCACAGAATAACAAGACTTTATCCAGGGTGAGAGGTCTTAGTCTCAGGACTCACAGTCTGAGTAGTCACAGTTTGAGCTCCTAAGCTTTAGATGTTGGGGACGAGGGTGCATCTTTAATGGTCTTCAGATCTGCTAAAAGCTATCTAGTGGCCCAGAAGCTTCATTAATCCACCTCAGCAGCCTCAAAGCCAGGTTTACATCTCAGAAAACTCTAGCTAGGAGCGGAGCCACTTTGACAATGAGCTGTGCCTGCCTGTTCTTGCATGCTTTTACAGAAAAGCAAGAACACTCCTTTGTCTGCTCCCACCAAACATGTGGTGCTTACCGCAGTGAAAGGCACCATAGAACCGAGCCATCCTTGGACAGCGCATCATGGGTGCTCCACACATAGAACCCAAAGCGCTCTGCACCGCACCTTAGGGTTCTGATAAGTGGGAGAGTGGGGAGCAGAGGGCATGAATGGGGTGCTGAAGCCCAGGACTGCATGTCACAGTTATTTCTGCTTCTAGGAGTCTCTGAGGTCCCCAGTGTGAGCAAAAGTTCCTGGAAAGAACTGCACCTCATACTGAGTATGCTTTGCATACTCATACTGATGCAAAGCTGATTAACTGTTTAGCATGTCAGTCAGTGACTGTGAAGAGGGGATGTCCCAGGTCCAGAGACTAATTACAGGTTATCTTGGGCTATCTGTAGCATCCTTAAGTGTCACCTTTTGCTCATCAGTATCTGACCTTGTGACTAAAGGTGAAACTTTCTGCAGTGCTTTAAAAGACTGCTAGCTTCCACTAACCATAAAGTTATGACTATCCTTAGCTAGTGTCTGGGGCCTACAGTGGAGCCACCTCTCTGGTTTGCTGTAACTGTCTGCTCGACATCCCAATGCATGTAATTGAAAGGAGCCTTTCACAATGACTTAGTACTTTTCTGTTACTAGAAAAGCTCCCTGATTCTGCTACCACACCGGAACATTAGAACATCTGGCTCTCTAGAAAAAGTGATCTTTGAGGTGAGAGTCTGTTTTGAATTGACACCAGAGACAAGCCACCCTGACACTGCAGGGCTTCCTGTCTGTGTTTTGGCTTTGAGCAGCCACTTGTTCCTCTTTGCTAGCTCTTTGAATGGTTCCTGGTTCTATGGGGATGAAACATTTGCATTACAATGCTTCCCTTGCAAGCCTAGTCTGCGGCACCAGTGAAACTTTCCCTTGATCAAATGCTGCACTGTTGTGGAGGTTTGAAAAGGCACATGCTTCCTTTGCTCTACCTGAGGAGCGAGCTGAGCTTTAAGAACAAAACACTGCATTCTTTTTGTTACAAATCATAGCTGTCAGGTACACAGCCCATCCTGGGAAGAATTACAGGCAGGGCCAAACTCTGCAATCTTCCCTGGTTGTAGGTGATTTCCAGAGGCCCCATTAAGCTGCACATGCAGTCTGTACAAACAAATATAGGTCAACTTCTCCTTTGATGACTAAATCACTTCTGCAGGTAGAGCTCCTGCATGCCAGTTCTCTAACAAGGTTTTGTTTTACATTCCAAACGGAAACATGCTCACAGAAACTCTGCCACCCACAGGACTCCCATCCCCCTCCCCCGCAAGCCTCCCATCCCCCACCCCAAGCCCCTCTCCTCCTCCCAAGATCTAAGAACTTGAGTTAAATTCAATGATGATACTGTTCAATTCCATTTCTGTTTGGGGGAAATCTTTTGATTTTCTGCTTGAGTTATTCTAGAAAAGATACAGGTTTAGACCTGAGTCCAACTGGCTTATTGGATTTATGTATTTAAAAGCAACTTTGATTTGCTTCACAGCCAACTTTTAAAATAATCTGGGCTCAATCTGCTTTTGGAAATGAGTGTGACCTATCCTGATTTCCCGGTGATGCTTCTTCACTCAAGACCCTACATCCAACACAGGAAGCTGGCAGAGGCTCAGTCCTGGAGAATAAACCCTCCAGGGGTTCCAGGCTAACAGTCCTCGAAACAAAGGGCTTCTGGAAAGAATGCTTTCAGCAAAGAGTTGGTCACAGCCAATTTGAGTAAATATTTATTTATTTACTTGCTTATTTTGACAGGAACCACAGCATTATCCTTCCATAAGACAAGAGAAACCTGGAGCAGTAACAACGTTCTCACCAACTTAGCAGTTGACCTAAGTTCTTCCAGAAAATAGAAAATGGACATTGCCCAAATGTGCGCGTCTTTAGAAGTCTCCAGAGACCTCTGTTTGATTGTCTAGAAAGTCTTTGCTCTGTTTTCTAGAAGTCTCTGTTTTCTATGTTGTGATTTCTCTTGACATCCCTGAAACCAATCAGCAGGTCTCGTATGTATTTGGTGCTATCTGTGAACTAGGGAGTGGAACCAGGTCCAGCTCTGACTTGGTAGAAATCAGGATTTGAACTGGCTGTGAGGAACCAAAGTCTGCCAACCAGGCCTAAGCCGGCACAAGGGGAGCTTGTTTCACATTGGCTTGGATGGCCAGAGCTTGGTGCTCCAAGGCTGAACATTTATCTTCGTCATGACCTGAACTGGGGTTTTTCTCTATCATCTTTATCATCTGCACCTATAGCCTTATTCCTAAAAGAAGACTGTCCCTAGTTCTTTTCATAAAGTTTTCATGAGTTGGGTGTGGAGAGATGGCTCAGGGATTAAGAATACACACTGCTGGCTGGAGAGATGGCTCAGAGATTAAGAATACACACTGCTGGCTGGAGAGATGGCTCAGAGATTAAGAATACACACTGCTCTTTCAAAGACCCCAAGTTTGGTTCTCAGTATCTACTTTAGGCAGAACGTGCCCTTAACCTCTGAGCCATCTTTACAGCTGCTAAGGATTCTTGAGTGCATGAAGTAAGATCAAGTATTCTGGGCTGGCTACCCTCCAGTTGAAATGTCACTTGTTAGAAAGCCATTCCTTCTTTTGTCCTCTGCAGCTTTTCTCCACGGCTATGTGCATGCATGTGTGTGTGTGTGGGGGGGGGTTGGTATGTGAGTGTGCGTGTATGCGTATATATGGGTATGTGCATATGTCTGTGCATGTGTGTGCCTGTGTGTATGTGTGTGCCTGTGTGTATGTGTGTACATGTGTGCTCTTATATGCATGTGAATGTGTGTGCCTGTGTGTGTATGTGTGTATTTGTGTATATGTGTGCATGTGCCTACAAATGTGTGTGCCTGTGTGTGGGACTGTGGTATGAGGCTGTCTGTAGCCTGGTTGAAGCAAGGCCACTCTGGAGACCCAGTAGAACATTCTACAAGGAATGGAACCCGTGAGCTATGCTCCCAGACTGCTGACTCCTCAACTCCATGATCCTGTGGCCATCAGTCACTCACTTCAGTGACTGGGGAAAGCCAGGCTTTCCTCGCCCCTCAGTTACCTGGCTGTTGCCAGGTAACCCAGCTTACTATAGAAGAAGGCTTCTTGCCCCTCCTCGTGCTCTCTCTGGCCTCTTATCTCTCTCACCCCTTTCCCCTCTCTGTCCCCCTCTCTCTACTTGTCATGGCCATCCTTCTGTCTTCTCTTTTCTCTTTATTTCTCTATTTCCTTTCCTCTTTCTATTTTTCTAATAATAAAGCATTAAAACTACGAGCTGTCTCTTCTTATCAAAACCCGCCATGTAAGAGCATGGAGCAGGCCTCAGCGTTTCCAGCCATCAGGGAAGGATCAAGCTGCCAAGCAGCTTCCTCAACAGGCACCCTGGGCCGCTTGCACTGCCGTTTACTGCCCTCTGGGAAAGACCTCTGAGCTAGCCACGAAGTATCTTGCTCTATAGGTACCTGGGTGCCTGCATTCCCTACCTTGGTACAGTGCGTGATCCTGCTGGTGTTCCCCTATCCCCCTGGGCTCTTTGTGCCAGAGTTCTCCTATGCTGCTGCCTCCGCCACCGCCCCCCATCTCTGCTTCCTTTTTTCCCCACACCTGCGTGTATGTTGTGCATGTATGTGTATGTGTGTGCGTGCGTGTGTGTGTGTGTGTGTGTGTGTGTGTGTGTGTGTGCACGCTCTGCAGACTCTACTCAGCCCCATTGATTCCCTGTCTCTTTGGTTCGATGCTGCACTGTAAAACTCGCTGTAGCTATAAGGACGAATACTTGACACACCGTGCCCTTTTACTTTCTTCTTTAAGAATATCTCAATTTTCTTGGCCTCATATTTCATTTCAAATTTGGCTTGTCAGGTCTTATGGTTTAACCATGAAGCCCCCACCCAGCAGAGCATCTGTCAAATGCTTGGTGCCTTTCTGTGACTGTTCCTGGCTCTTCCCTCGCCCACTGTTTCTGTCTACCATGAGGTGACCAGAAGCTCCTACCACATGTTCCCAGAGCAGAATCCTGCTGCATCAGAACGCAGGATCCTGAGGCTTGCAACCCGACTCTCTGACACTGGGAGCAAAATAAACTCTCCCTTTATCTTGTTCTGTCAGGCATTTAGACTCAGGGAAGAGCCGGTGGACAGTGCTGTGCTTGACTGCCCCTAACAGTCTACCCGCGACTCCACTGGACTTGAGATTAATTTACTCATTCAATTTTGGGGGCCGGGGCAGGGGAGGGGGGCTCACATCTGTTTGTACTGACAGTTCTGACCCGAGTGTGTGATCCACTCCTTCTTTTAAGGAGGTCTTTACTTTCTCTCGCTGGCACAGACTCCATGTGTGACACTCTTACACTTCACCTGCGTGAGCCCCGCTGATCTCACATCGAATCCGAGTTCTCCATTATGGCCATTCAGTTAAGTCCAGCCTATCAGTTTTTCTTCAGTTTTCTGGTTTATCTATTTCAGTTCTGTGCCTACTGTTTGTGCTTTATGTTTGCTGATGTTTTCCTGCAGTGAAACCTGGTTTGTTTTCCTTCCTTGTGTCTCTGTCTGTCTGTCTGTCTGTCTGTCTGTCTCTCTCTCTCTCTCTCTCTCTCTCTCCTCATTAGTCCTTCCCAGCTTGCCCTCAGTTTGCTGTATCCCTGGATTCTTTGAAAGTCGGGCCATCTCAGATTACATGTGAGCGTGGTGACTGTTGAGGGAGGAGGATCCTGGAGTCTTTCATCTGAACCAGTGAGCACTGCTTCCTTTGTCAACGGGGCCTCTCCTTGGCTGTGTTGATCACAGATTCTGAATCAGAAGCTTCGGCTTGGAGCAGAGCTCCATTCCTCAGTTCCTGGTCTTTAGTCTCCATCCTGCCTGGCTACATTACTTCCTCCACCCTCCCTCACTTCCTCTCTCCCCAAGATCCACTGTTCCTCCATTTCCCTTCAGAAAACAGCAGCCCTCTCAGGGATATCAACCGAACATGGCATAAGTTATAAGACCAGACACAAACCCTTATATCAAGGCTAGATGAAGCAACCCAGGGATAGGAAAAGGGTCCCAAGAATCAGAGACATACCACCTCCCACTGTCAGTTGTCCCACAAAACCTCAGGCTAAATAACCACACTGGACATGCAGAAGGCCTAGGGAAGACCCATGCTGGCTCCGGGATGGCCACTTCAGTCTCTGTGAGCCCATGAGCCCTGCGAACTGTGTTCTCCGGGTGTCTTTACATTCTCTGTTTCCTTTAATCCTTCCTCCCTGGACTTCTACAGCACCCCCCCCTGACTCCCCCTAATGTTTGCCTGGATTCTTTGAACCAGGAAAAAAATCAGGAGAACCTGCTCAAAGAGAACATTTGAGGTATGAGCTCCACAGGGAGGCACCAAGAGAACCCTGAGGACTCACATCTTCTGGGGACTAGGGAACAGAGAGGGAAATCAAACCCTGGTTGTCTTTTTACCACTTGCCCAAGGTTTCACGGGTAGGGGTGACAGAATCATAGTATCTATCTTGCCTCAGAATATGGAATGAAGCCTGGGCAGCAGGCCCTGAAGCCTTCTCAAAACAAGAGGCACTGAGCCCTCCCTAGGACTTAAGACCAACAGTAAATCTTTATAATCCATTCAAGGAAACATTGAGAGACAAAGAGCGGGCTGTGTGTTCAAACATTACCAGAAATCCTGATTTATTTAAGGCAAAAGAGAGAAGGAAGAGGAGGAAACTCTTGGCATGTTTCAGTATTCTGTGAAAGTTCTCTGCCCCTGAAGAGTGTCCATCCTGTGGTTGTCTGGATGAGAACAGCCCCCATAGGCTCATATATTTCAATGTTCAGTCCTTAGTTTGTGGAACTGTTTGAAAAGGATTAGGAGGTGTGGCCTTGTTGGAGGAGGTGTGTCACTGAGAGTAGGTTTTGACAGTTCAAAAGCCCTTACCAGGCTGAGGCTTTCTCTCTCAGTATGCCCGTCTCCTGCCAGGCTTCCTGCCACCATGGTTGTGAACTTTGATCCTCTGAAACAGCATGCAAACCCTAATTAAATAGAACAGCAACCAAGACAGTCATCCTGCTGAAGGTGAGGGCCTGTTTCTGGGTACAGGGACTGGCCAGGAAGAGGTGAAAGCAGGCAATTCCTCCAGGACTTCACCGCCAAGCAAGAGGGCAACATAACCAAATCCTGCCTTCTCGGAGCTGTGGGGCCCTGCCCTCCCCAGCCCGCTCCTGGCCTGTGTTCAGTCTGACCTGTTAGAGCTATTGATCAGCCTGCCTGAAAGCCTTTGCTGAATTCCATCTCCGTTCGAGTCCATTTTCCCACTTCAGAGACTGCCAATTGGATTTCTCAATTATCAAATTGTGGGGCTGTGAGCCCAGGCACTTCGAAAGGTAACACGTGTAAGCTTCTCTGCCATGGAAACGTCATAGTGGCTTTTACAGGGAGTGACAGGAGTGGTTAGAACACTTGTTCTGGATGTCCTTTTGAGAGGCAGGGAAGGTGAGATGGGCTTCATTCAGGCTGCAGGCTGTGGACAGCGAGCCGCGGGCCATGGGTGGGCTGAACTGTGGGCCGCGGGCTGCGGGCTGTAGGCTGTGGGCTGCAGGACTCTGCTCTGGCTGACAGCCTCATGACAGTGTCTTTGCCTAGTCAAAACCCTTTCTCTTTCCAGTTCTGCATCTAGTGCAGAAGTGTACAAACAGGCAAAGGCAACCTCTCTCTCAACACATATCTTTGACATATATGCTAATGTGGATAATGTTTTAACATCTTTAAACCTAATTAAATCATCACATGAAAAAAATAAATCAACTTCTACTTGCTGGTCATATCCTTTGTGTCAAGCAGTAGTGGGGTGCGTTGAACGTGCTACTTAATTTGAGAAAATAGCTTTTCTTATAAAAATTCAAAAATCCATGCCCTGGCTGAAGACTGCCATTCTACCCCAAAATGGAGGCTTTGCAGTGTTTTGTGCTGTTCTGGATTTTTTTGTGTGTTCCTGTGGAAGAGTTATAATAGAGTTGTGTGTGTGTGTGTGTGAGCTGCTAACAGAATTACTTGTATCTTTCTACAGTTTGCCGTTCACATTTAATAATGTCTTGTGCATTTTCCTAGCATTGGTAAGAGGTCCAGCTCATTCCTCTCATTGTTTTTCCCTATCGAAGCCCAGCGGGCTTGTGCCTCTTCTCCCTTTCCTGTCTAGTACAAGTGAGAGTTTCTGTGTGTTTCCTAGTACCAAGCCCTACCTTCCTCACTGGGGGGAGGCGTTCAAATGTTAACACTGGCGGGTGTCCAAACAAGATTTCAAAGCTCCATTTCCTTGGGCAAGTTAATCTGCATATTATTTTGAGGGAGTTTGAGGTGGAGGAGAGCTAAAGCCAGGACCGCTGTTCATGGAGATAGCCCCTCTGGAGTCACTCATATTTTTCAGACAATGAAAAGGACAATCAGCTCCCAGGAAACACATGGCTGTCACTTTCATTTCTGTCTGTTTGTATTTTACATTAGGAGGCAGCAGAAATCTCCTGTAGAGACAAGGAAAACAACCTCTTAATTAAGGAGAAAGTGTTGAGCACACGGAGGCCCCATTCCTTCTGGTCACTGCGTGTAAGCACTAAGTCCTGTGCTCCCTGGAAGGTATCCCCCAGGGGGCTGACGCTGTTCCCCATCCCAGCCCCACCCCAGGGGCTTCTATCCTGCAGGCTTCAGAACGAAATACAAATCTCTGCACCGTATATCATCCTAAAATTTGCGGCTTGTTTTTAATGGGAGGTTTATGTAAACATGACTCGTTTCCATCTGAAATACTCAGGCATTATGGAAATGTAGGAGAAGAAACCATCAAACCTACATCTCCTAATTTCTGCCTTAATATTTACGCATATTTTTAGCAAATAGCTTCCATATGGTAAATTCCTAGTACCTTTTTAAAAAGGCATACATTTTCATAACTGGCTGGGTTGGGTGCATGTGTGTGTATGCAAGTATATGTGATTGCATGTGTGTGTGTGTGTGTGTGTGTGTGTGTACACGCATGCATGAATGTGCAGGCATGTGGGTGCCAGAGGTTGATTTCAGAAATCTTTGGTCACCTTTATTTCTGACACAGGCTCTCTCACTGAACTGGGAGCCCATTAGTTTATCAAGACTCTGTGGTCTGAGAGTTCCAGGGAATATCCTGTCTGCCTTACCAACACTGGAACTACAGGAAACCACCACCACTCCTAGTTTCCACGCGGTTTCTGGGGATCCGGACTCCGCTCCCATGCTCACAGGCAGTTTTTACGGACTGTGCTGCCCCTCCAGCCACACACTGATGTTTTCTTAAGAATTAGATCTTTCACTGTAGAGCATGCTCTGAGTGTCTTTCTATGGCAGTGCTAATGTACGGGATTTGTGCAGATATTGACTAAATGAGTTGCTTGGTGCTATTGTGCATTTGACCAGCCATTTAATCCTTCACCCGAGTGCTCCCCAGAACTTTATTGTATGCTCTGGTGCACGACGAGTAGTGTGCTAAGCAGTGGACACACGGGATGTGCAGCACGAGGCTCCTGTATTCCCATACCGTGGAGAGATGAATGAACAGGGTATGTGGTCAATCTAACGGGACTTAGTTCGAGAGTGTATTGGGCGGCTGAGGCGGCTGAGCTGCTGAGATACAGGAGTGGATTGAGGAAGTTCACGAGGCTATGGGAGGGACGTGTTCAGTCGGGTAGAACAATGTCCGTGAAGCTCTGCAAACAATAGGATTCTTGGCCATTCTGCAGCGCTGTCCTAGTGGATATAACGGATCGGAGAACAGTGTTGGAGGTGTGGAGACAGATGAGCCCGGTCCAAGCAGCAGCACTGGCCATTTGTGACCTCTTACAGAGTCAGCCTATGTCTCCAAACATGAACAGACCCCTAAGTCTTCAACATAACTCAGACTAGGAGGGACAGACTGTGTGGACTCAGAATAAATGTGACCACAGAATTTTTAAAAGGATTTTGAAATCAGGTGGTGAGAGAAGATGGATTGGTCCTTTCTCTAGAGCCCAATTTTATTGAGGGGAACTATAGAAGGAAGTGTGTGTGTGTGTGTGTGTGTGTGTGTGTGTGTGTGAAAAATTTCACTATTACCAGGTCTCTATTCTGTACATCCGGCTAGATTTAGGAAGCATAGGTAAAAGAGAATCCATAAAGAAAATTAAGTTATAGGTATTATGGAAACACTTGAAACTTTCGGCATTCAGAGCAAACAAGCCTGAGCAGCCAGACCACACTGGCTCAGCAGGCGGAGACCTGCGAGTGCTTGTAACCCAAGACTATCGGACCATTTTGGGCGACCGGCCGTTGCAACAGGTTTGCCACACCACAGTGATATCACAGGAAGAAAACCCTCCTGAGAAAAGAGAAGGCAGATTCCACGGGTAGCTTGTGCATTAGAGGGACATGTTTATTGACTGTACAGTATACAAAGAACTAGGGAAGAGGGCCATGATGCATGGGATGTGAAGACACCTTTCTCCTCTGGAAGCAGAAGCAGAGGAAGGGCTGTGTCCAGCTTGGCTCTCAGTTCCAGCCTGTTTAGGGAGACTGCTACCTGAGAGGAGCCCACAGCATGGGTTCTGTGCAGGCAAGTCAGGGTTCTTGCCAGGGCTTGACTTTGCCTGCGCTCTGTGCTTTCTAACGCTGTGTCATCTTCAGAGTGAAGTCAGGGCACTTGCACACCGAAATCAGTATGATCTCTAGGGATGGTGGCAGCTGGTGGCCCGCCCCTGCCCTTACAATATCTGATAGGAGGAGAGCAGGGGCCAAAGGCAGGGACGGTGCTCCACAGGAACATTGCGGCATGGCTTTGAGCCCTTGTTTGGCAGGAAAGATCGGCTGTGCATGGGAAGCAAAGTGCGGCCTCTGCAGAGGGCAGGACAGGCTTCTCACCAAACCACCCTCAACAGGAGGGCAAGGAGGAAGGCAGCATCCTGGATGCCCCGCCACACCCTACCTGGTTGGAGTGTGGAACCCCCTGACCATGTGCTGTCTTAGGATTCCTGGCTTTGACAGACCAAGGATAACCCAGCAAAGTTCTGATCTCAAGGGTGAGATCAAAGGGCTCATGAGGGAATCAAAGAATAAACAACACTTAGGATTTTGACATTTAAAAGCACTTAAAAACAAAAAACAAAAAACAAAAAAAACACATGTCCTGTCTACAAGAAATACAGGGGAAAAGATAGAGCAGAGACTGAGGGAATGGCCAACCAATAACCAGCCCAACTTGAGAGCCATCCCATAGGCAAACATCAATCTGCAACACCATAAATGATACTGTTATACTTTTAGACAGGAGCCTAGCATAACTGTCCTCTGAGAGGATCCACTCAGCAGCTGACTGAAACAGACATGGAGACTGACAGCCAAGCATTGGACAGAGCTCGGGGACTCTTATGGAGGAGTTGGGGGAAGGATTGAAGGCCTGGAAGGGGATAGGAACTCCACAGGAAGACCAACAGAGTCAACCAACCTGGACCCTTGGGGCTCTCAGAGACTGAACAAGGGACCATAGAACACACATGGGTTGGACCTCCACCACCACGCATTTGCAGCAGATGTGCAGCTTGGTCTTCATGTGGGTCCTAAACAATTGGAGCAGGGGCTGTCCCTAAAGCTGTTGCCTTTCTGTGGAATCTGTTCCTCTAACTGGGCTGCGTGGTCTGGCCTCAGTGGAAGAGGATGGGTCTAGTCCTGTAGTGACTTGACAGCAGGATGGGGCGGTGGGGGGTGGGGGGTGAGGGGAATGGGTGGGGATACCTAGAGGAGCCCTACGCTCTCAGAGGAGAAGGGGCTGGGGGCTGGGGAATGGAGGAAGGGACTGTGAGTGAGAACTGGGGGTGGGGAGCAGTGATCAGGATGTAAAATGAATAAATAATGAATGGGGAAAAATAAAATACTTGCATTCCTTAAGGATGGCTCTGGGACTTTTTGGATTTAGGGAGTTTCCATGTTCATTCCCCAAAGGAAACTACAGAGGGAGGCACAGCACAGTGCCCCCTGCTCTCTGACTACTGAGATTCCCTGGTTTTCCCGGTAAAATATCATTTTCTCTCCATGGTGAACAAGTATGCTTCAGGTCTGGCTAGACTTGAAAGTAACTTGGGGCCCTGCCCAAAGTGCTAGGGAAAAAACAGTTTTGATCCCACTTGGATCCCAGTAGTCAAGTTAAAAGCAAATTATTCAAAGACCTGGGGAAAGGATTTGCAAATAAATTAAATTCCAGTGGGCACTCTGCAGGTGCTGTGCATTAGAGGGACACATTTGTTGACTGCATATTATACTGAGAGGAAGGGAAGATAAACATCTGTGCTTGTGCTGAGACACAGTTCAGGTTCCCAAACTCCTGTTTTAAAATCTGCTAGGCAGTTTCCCCAACGACTTTGTATTTTCTTCTTTTCAGAGTTTGTTTCTTTTTTTGTGCACACCTATCTGTGCACCACACAGAGACCAGAAGAGGGCTTGGGATCCTCTAGAATTGGTGTTGCAGGCTGTTGCAAGCCACCATGTGGGTGTTGGAAGTTGAACCTGGGTCCCCTAGAAGATCAAGGGAATTAACCACCAAGCCATCTCTCCAGATCCTGAATTTAACTTTTTGAACAACAGATAATCGCAGTGATATTTTTTGTTGCTGTTTTGGGCGATTATTTTTAGTTCTTTATCTTTTGGGTTTCTTCTTTTCTCTTTTTCTTCTTTGGACTGTATGATACTCATCTAATATTATAAAATAAATTGATATTGATTATCAAAAAAATCAGCATTTCTCCATTGACAAAATATACAACTTACAATCTTGAAAACATTGATGCGAAAATATTAATTAGGTATTATTACTCTTTCTAAAGATATGGAATTGAGTGTTGTGGATAAGATACAGTTAAAAAGCAGTAAAATATCTGTCAATAAAGTAATATCAAACCTTTTTTCATACTAAGGAGGTGCCTTGGGACTGTCAAATGGCTTGGAAGATGCCACCATTCATCATTTCTCAGGGTAGGACAGCCATAAATAAACAAACAAACAAACAAACAAACAAACAAAAACGCATGCAGTAGCTCACTCTCTGATTGGCTAGCTGCAGCGGTGGCAGAGACAGCTGGGCTGTGGGAAGTCAGGCACACAACACAACATAGACGCTGTAAACATTCAAGAGAATCCACTGGGTCTCACGGCGCTCTTAACTTCTGGAGTTATGAGAATTTAGTTGATCACAGAATTTTTTCATTCAAATCGCATTTGCCTTTCTCCTCCCACAGTGGACTCTTGGATAACGGGCCATTCTTTTTTATCTTGAAGCACCTGGTGCCATGCCAGCCACATAATACTGAGAGCAAGAGTTCCAGAAAGAAGCTGTGCCTATGCAGGCGGTGGACACATTAGAAGTGCAGTGGTGTGGAGGGGTTGGGATGGTGCAGGTCCAGAAGCTAATCAACTGATTTGGGGTTCCCTTTAGCCCCTTTAACCCTCTTTTAACCCACCATTACGTGACCACCTTGACCTAAGTTCTTGTGATTCATAGATTTCAAGGCCCTTTTGAAATCTCTCAACTCAGGAGGCCAATAGCTTCCATCAACCCAAAAGCTCAGCCTGCCATCAGCCGACATCTGAGAGCTTTGGAAAAGCTCCCCCATCTTTCTGCAATGGATGCTTCTCAAATAGCCTTAAGTCTTTTTCTCTGTGAAACTATGAGACTGCTTCCATGTTGGAATGGGAAGCCTGGGGTGGGTACCCAAACTCTGTGTTCCTCGGCTGCGGTCACACACATTTGGCTCTGGCATACACTGTCTTTTATTCCACTTAAGATGAGAGCTAGGCTTCGCGCTAACAGTTATGGCGCCACAGCTCGGTACTCTGAGAACGATCTGCTTTTCACCAGGGGACAACCTGGGATTACTGGTGAATTGTTTCCAGGCTGCTCTCGGTCTGGCTGATGGCTTCTTTGTTTATTCTGAGTTGGTTAATTAAGGATCCTAATTTGGTAGCTACCTTTCTTGGTCTGCTTTCAGCATCTTTGGTTTAGAGCATCTACTTGCTTGCTTTGAGAATTTTGGTCGTGTTATTTGGTTTGCTTCTTATTTGTTCACTTGCTTTCAGGTCTCTGAAGGTATTCTGGATTTTGTCCACTTTTGGAAGTCTGAAGACATTTTGGTTTCTTGGTTTTCATTGCCTTTGAAATATTTTTAAATACTTTGGGTTATTAAATTTTGGCCTTTGCTTCCTGACACTCCTCAAATGCTCAGTTCTGCATCTTCCTGTTGTTGCTCTTCACGCGGCCTTGCCAAGCCGTTAGCTTAGGGACTTTGTGAGTACTTCTCTTTGTCACCGTTCTATGGCCATGACAAGACACCAGGACCAAGGCAGCTCTTAGAAGGACAACATTTAAGTGGGGCTGGCTTACAGGTTCAGAAGTTCAGTCCATTATCATCAAGGCGGGAGCATGGCAGCATCCAGGCAGGCATGGTTCAGGAGAAGCTGAGCGTTCTACATCTTCATCTGAAGGCTGCTAGCAGATGCTGGCTTTCAGGGAGCTAGGATGAGGGTCTTAAAACCCGCACCTAGTGACACACCCACTCCAACAAGGCCACACCTACTCTGACAAGGCCACACCTTCTAATAGTGCCACTCCCTGGGCCAAGCATATTCTAACCATCACAGGTGCCAACAATAGAAGGCACTCATTCCCTCCACGCAGAAGTGTACAGATATCAGGGAACACCTCATGATGTGAAACAGCTTCCTTGGGGACCTAACAAACATTTCCTGCTCCCCATGTACTTATGTACATGATGGGTAACCCTGGGTCTCAGGGTAAAAGCTGAGAAAGCTGGTCCTGAAAGCAGCAC
Source organism: Apodemus agrarius (assembly GCA_964023405.1). Lineage (NCBI taxonomy): Eukaryota > Metazoa > Chordata > Mammalia > Rodentia > Muridae > Apodemus > Apodemus agrarius. The sequence continues at coordinate 6,864,722 of OZ030019.1, read as the reverse complement.
ATAAACTTGACCCAAAACAAGCGTCCCCACCTGGCAGAGACAGGCAACTTTTCTTTTTTTTTTCTTTCATATATATATATATATATATATATATATATATACATACATATATATAATTTTCTTTCATATATATATATATATAATATATATAATTTTCTATATTATTTGTTTACATTCCAAAGGCTTTCCCCTTTCTAGTTCCCCCCCTCACCATACGTCCCATAAGTCCTCTTCCCCCCCCCCATTCCCCAATCACCCCCTCTCCCCACCATTTCTCTGTTCTGGTACTCTCCTACAAAACTGGATTTAGTCTTTTCTGGACCAGGGTCCTCTCCATCCCTTTTCTTGGGAATCTTTTGCTTAGCTAATTGTGTCTTGAGTATTCAGAGCTTCTGGACTCGTTAATATCCACTAATCAGTGATTGCAATTCATGTGAATTCCTTTGTGATTGGGTTGACTCACTTAGGATGATATTTTCCAGATCCAACCATTTGCCTACAAACTGCATGAATTCATTATTTTTAATTGCTGAGTAGTATTCCATTGTATAAATATACCACATTTTCTATATCCATTCCTCCATTGAGGGACATCTGGGTTCTTTCCAGCTTCTGGCTATTATAAATAAGGCTGCTATGAACATAGTGGAGGATGTGTCTTTATTGCATGCAGGGGAATCCTCTGGGTATATGCCCAGGAGTGGTATGACAGGGTCCTCTGGAAGTGTCATGCCCAATTTTCTGAGGAACCGCCAGAATGATTTCCAGAGCAGTTGTACCATCTTGCAATCCCACCAACAATGGAGGAGTGATCCTCTTTTTCCACATCCTCGCCAGCACCTGTTGTCTCTTGAATTTTTAATCTTAGCCACTCTGACTGGTGTGAGGTGGAATCTCAGGGTTGTTTTGATTTGCATTTCCCTGATGACTAATGATGTTGAACATCTCTTAAGGTGCTTCTCAGCCATCTGAATTTCTTCTGGTGAAAATTCCTTGTTTAGCTCTGTACCCCATTTTTAATAGGGTTATTTGGTTCTTTGGGGTCTAACTTCTTCAGTTCTTTGTATATATTAGATATTAGCCTGCTGTCGGATGTGGGGTTGGTGAAGATCTTTTCCCAATTTGTTGGTTGCTGTTTTGTCCTTCTGACAGTGTCTTTTGCCTTACAGAAACTTTGTAATTTTATGAGGTCCCATTTGTCAATTCTTGATCTTAGAGCATAAGCTATTGGTGTTCTGTTCAGGAACTTTGCCCCTGTGCCCATGTCCTTCAGGGTCTTCCCCAGTTTCTTTTCTACTAGTTTCAGTGTGTCTGGTTTTATGTGGAGGTCCTTGATCCACTTGGAGTTGATCTTAGTGCAAGGAGATAAGAGTGGGTCAATTCACATTCTTCTGCATGTTGACCTCCAGTTGAACCAGCACCATTTGTTGAAAAGGCTATCTTTTTTCCACTGGATGGTTGTAGCTCCTTTATCAAAGATCAAGTGACCATAACTCTGTGGGTTCATTTCTGGATCATCAATTCTATTCCATTGATCTACTTGCCTGTCACTGTACCAATACCATGCAGTTTTTAACACAATTGTTCTGTAGTACTGCTTAAAGTCGGGGATATTGATTCGCCCAGAAGTCCTTTTATTGTTGAGAGTAGTTTTAGCTATCCTGGGTTTTTTGTTACTCCAAATGAATTTGAGAATTGCTCGTTCTAGATCTATGAAGAATTGATTTGGGATTTTGATGGGGATTGCATTGAATCTGTAGATTGCTTTTGGCAAGATGGCCATTTTTACTATATTGATCCTGCCAATCCAAGAGCATGAAATATTTTTCCATTTCCTGAGGTCTTCTTCAATTTCTTTCTTCAAGGACTTGAAGTTCCTGTCATACAGATCTTTCACTTGTTTGGTTAGAGTCATGCCAAGATACTTTATATTGTTTGTGGCTATTGTGAAGGGTGTTATTTCCCTAACTTCTTTCTCAGCCTGCTTGTCCTTTGAGTATAGGAAGGCTACTGATTTGCTTGAGTTGATTTTATAACCAGCCACTTTGCTGAAGTTGTTTATCAGCTGTAGGAGTTCTCTGGTGGAGTTTTTGGGGTCACTTAAATATACTATCATATCATCTGCAAATAATGACAAAACCAGGAGCTGGTTCTTTGAGAAAATCAACAAGATAGATAAACCCTTAGCCAGACTAACCAAAGGGCACAGAGACAGTATTCAAATTAATAAAATTAGAAATGAAAAGGGGGATATAACAACAGAGACTGAGGAAATTCAAAAGATCATCAGATCCTACTACAAAAGTCTATACTCAACACAACTGGAGAATCTGGAGGAAATGGACAATTTCCTAAACAGATACCAAATACCAAAATTAAATCAGGATCAATTAGATCAGCTAAACAGTCCCATAACCCCTAGGGAAATAGAAGGCGTTATAGAAAGCCTCCCAACCAAAAAAAGTATGGGACCAGATGGTTTTAGTGCAGAATTCTATCAGGCCTTCAAAGAAGACCTAATACCAATACTCTTCAAACTATTCCACAAAATAGAAACAGAAGGACACTGCCCAACTCATTCTGTGAAGCCACAATTATGCTGATACCAAAACCACACAAAGATCCAACAAAGAAAGAGAACTACAGGCCAATTTCCCTTATGAATATCGATGCAAAAATACTAAATAAAATTCTTGCCAACCGAATCCAAGAGCACATTAAATGGATCATTCACCAAGATCAAGTAGGCTTCATCCCAGGGATGCAGGGATGGTTCAATATACGGAAATCCATCAATGTAATCCACTACATAAACAAACTAAAAAAAAAAAAAAAAAAAAAAAAAAAAAACTACATGGTGATCTCATTAGATGCAGAAAAAGCATTTGACAAAATTCAGCATCCTTTCATGTTAAAAGTCCTGGAAAGAACAGGAATTCAAGGTCCATACCTAAACATAGTATAAGCAGTATACAGCAAACCAGTAGCCAACATCAAAATAAATGGAGAGAAACTTGAAGCAATCCCACTAAAATCAGGGACTAGACAAGGCTGCCCTCTCTCTCCATATCTTTTCAATATAGTACTTGAAGTTCTAGTGAGAGCAATTAGACAACATAAGGAAGTCAAAGGGATACAAATTGGAAAGGAAGAAGTCAAACTATCATTATTTGCAACTTTTCAAAAAAGGGGGAAAGGGACAAAGTTAAAAATCAGGAAGTGTCTGGGGATAATCTCCAGCAGGCCTTATGTGTCGTAATTACTGGCCTTCAACTTGCAAGTTTTTGGGGAAAGGAGAGATCTAACTGAAGTTTGCCTAGCTTCATAGTCCCTCAGTGGGGAACATTTACCACCTCCAAACTGATTTTTCTTGAACCCTTAAAGTCCTGGAAAATAAACATGTTTTAAAAATCACAAACATGCAGGCAGGTTTAATTACAATATAAAATTATCTGTAAAAATTGACTAAAATGGTAATTTGTAATGGTAAAGGACTCTAAAATACCACCAATGAATTAAATTGGATGGTAAAAGAAGAAATTGATTTTTAAATGTTGACGTTTATCTCAACACTAATGGTGAATTCTAAAACACCCACCTCCATATCTTCCTCTGACCGGCTCCTTTGTCTTCTACCATCCTACAGTTTTCCTTGGGTCGCAGTTTCCTCTTCTCCCTCCTCCTCCTTCTTCCTCTTCCTCTTCCCTCCTCCTTCTCTTAAATCATGCATACAGTAAAGTGTCATTATTATGCAAACTGGCCCCCAAATTCTGCCAGCCTTAAAGCCAGGAATCTTGGTTTGTTGGGTTCCTAAAGCTTTTGGGGGACCCCCCCAGCTGTTGAAGATAACCAAATGAAGTCGCCCCGCCCATCCCTGGGGTTTATGCTGAGACCCAGGAACTAGTGGTGAGCTTCTCTGTTTGTCATTTGGACAGATGGCAGTCTTGTCAGAATTGACTTATGTTTTCTTCTGCTTCTGTTTATTTCTGACCAGAGTCCCACTAAATGTTTATATGCCACTGACACCAGAAACAGGCATTTCCTGACCAGCCATACAGCTCCTGGGTCATGTGTAAAACACATCGATTTTTTTGAGAAAATGTTATCATGAAACCTGATGCTCATGTATCCTAAACCAGTTTATTCCTAGACAGCAGACTGGACACAATGGAAGACTACCTCCACCAGAGAAGGGGAGAGAGAGACAGAGAGACGGAGAGAGAGAGAGAGAGAGAGACAGAGAGAGACAGAGAGACATAGAGAGAAACACAGACAGAAGGGGAGACAGAGAGAGACACAGAAAAAGACAGCGACAGAGAGACAGAGACAAAAACAGAGAGACAGAGAGGGAGACAGAGACAGAAACAGACAGAGGCACACAGAGAGACACAGAGAAATACAGAGACAGAGATAAATAGGGATAGAAAGGGTCAGAGAGAGCCACAGAGACACACAGTGAGAGACACAGAAACAGAGAGAGACAGAGAGACAGAGAGAGACAAAGACAAAAACAGAGACAGAGAAAGTCAGAGAGAGAGAGAGAGAGACAGAGATGAACAGAGAGAGATAGAGAGAATCTTCAGTCTGTGTGACAACCTATGTGTTTACCTTTTGATCTTTTGTCTCCATACCTTTCTCGAATCTTAAAGAGATAGCAGAAACTTTCTACCATTTTTACACTGAACATGAGTTCACCTACTTCCATGGAATTGTGTCATGCATGTCTGTGGCAATTGTTTTTATATGTTTCTGGTTGTTTCCATATGTTGTTTGTATCAAAAAACTGTAACAAATTATGGCCACTTCAGTTTTTTTAATTCATTTTTTGTTGTGTGCTAAAAATTATTGTGATCGGCATGCCCCATTAAAATGCACATACAGTAACAAATTTAAACATGGTGCTGATGTATTAGAACACCAACATAAAACAGACAATCTTACAAATCTGGGCACTCTAAACATCTTAAAACATAGAAAAATGGTATATTTTTAAGTCTATTAAATGCTTCATAAAACCTTAAAATACTAATCGTTTATATAAAACAACATCATTAGAATAATACAATACAGTTTTCACTAAGCTATGAAATTTGTTGTTAAATAGATTTTTAAATATGAATTTCTTTAAAAACAAAATTTAAGTGCATATACTGAGATATACATATATCATTTATATAGTAAATTACATAATTTACTATGATTTCTTTTCCAAAATATTATCAATATAAAGCTATATGATTTCTTTTCAGGGTGAGGACTATAGGAATACAAGCCCAACAGCAGGTATATTTAATCAACGTGAACAGAAGAACAGAGTTAGCTACTTGTCCTAAATATTGGGGACAGTTAACATAAGTTTTTAAATTTTAAAAGAACTTGATTTTTTAAAAAAAATATACATATGTTAATATGTATAGTCACACATTTCTGGCCAATGGTCTTTATTGCCATTCTGGTTCTATGAGGTAAGAATTAGCTTCACGATGTGATTACTGGTTCTCAAGTGTTTCCTATTGGGTAATCATTCTCCTTTGAGATAATAAATATTTTTCTTTTTTAATTTTCATTTATTTATATTTCAAGTGTTATCCCCTTACTGGGTTTTCTCCTTTCCAGGAAAACCCCTCTCCCATCCCCCTCCCCCTGCTTCTATGAGGGTGTTCCTCTACCCACCCACCCACTCCCACCTCCCTGCCCTCGATTACCCTACTCTAGGGCATCTATCAAACCTTCATAGGACCAAGGACCTCTCCTCCCACTGATGCCTGACAAGGACGTCCTCTACTACATATGCAGCCAGAGCCATGTGCATTCCTTGGTTGGTGACTTAGTCCCTAGGAGTTATGAGCAGTCTGGTTGGTTGATGTTCCTATGGGGTTACAAACCCCTTCAGCTCCTTCAGTCCTTTCTCTGACTCCTCCACTGGGGACCCTGCACTCAGTGCAATACAAACCTTTTAAGAATTTAAGATATATATGTGTGTATATATATGTGTGTGTATATATATATATATATATATATACACACACATATATATACACACACATATATATATACATATATATATGTATATATATATACACACACACACATATATATATATATATATATATATATATATATATATAAAACCAAAACTGACTCTTTAAAAAGAAATAAATTGAATAAGCAAGTTATTTCAAGAGCCCTGTCTTAGCTAGGTTTAGTGGCTATTCCTGGTTGTCAACTTGACTATATCTGGAATGAACTACAATCTAGAATTGGAAGGCTCATCTATGATCCTAATCTGGAGGCTCAGAGATATAAGTTTCTGACCTAAACTTAGCATGGAGATCTTGAAGCATAGTGGCTATGGATTCCAGTTCAAGATCATCTGGGATTAAAGGCATGGAGACACACACCTTTAATCCCAGATTATGGCTATGGATTCCAGTTCAAGATCATCTGGGATTAAAGGCATGGAGACACACACCTTTAATCTGGGCTACACCCTCTACTGGAGACATATATAAGGACATTGAAAGAAGGAAGACGGATTCTTCCCTGCCAGCTTGCCTCGTGGGACTGAGCAACTGCTAGATCCTTGGACCTCCATCCACAGCTGCTGCTGACTATTTTTGGGGAGTTGGACTTACAGAATGTAAGTCATCCACAAATTCCCTAACTACATAGAGACTGCCCATACGTTCTGTGACTCTAGAGAACCCAGACTAATACACTAGGCTTATGTGACCACTCTGAACATTTGTTAGAAATTGTCAGTCTTTAAAACCTGCCTTAAGACTTCCAAAGACATCTTAGAGTTCACAGATAATCTTACTGTGTTACTTCATAGTGGAATCAATGGGGGAGTCACTTGTCTCTGTGTTGAGTCTTAAAATATTCAAGTCATAAATGCCAAACTTTCCTCTGCTCTAGATGCCTTATAAACATGGATGCTTTGTACAAACAACTTTAAGGTGTGCCCTATAATAAATAACTATTTAAGAAAAATTTAACATTGGTAAAGAAAACAAGAACTAATAATGTATTTACCTGCATTTATTACTGTTACATATATAAGATGTTTACTGTGTTTTAGAAGCATTGATATTTATTCTGAACTTTCATTTAACATTTTATTATAATTGCCTTCTAAACTTGATAATAATAATAATACAGTTAAGATTAAAGTATGTTGTAAAAAAGATTGTTTAAAAATGGTTATGTCTATAAGTTGAGTGTAATATAAAAATTATAGTCTGAGATAAAATTAATGTTTTTTCTTTATAACAATATTTTACTATTAATCTATTCTTAGTTACATTAATCAAATAGATACATGAATAAAAAATTAATATAACAAAGACTTTGTTTTATGCTGTTACTAAATTGATATTTGAAATATGTGATTAGATTTTTTAGTTTTTGTGTTTTCCCCTTGGACAAAGTCTTTGCTGTTCGGATAGCCATTGTTTAGTGAGTTATGTCTATTTAGGTCATTCTTACTAAATTATATGACTGTGAAACTCATTTCAATAGAAACACAATTAAAATAAAATTTGCTCCATTAGAAAATTGAATAACACAGGTCATAAAGAACTTTATGTATGATAACTAAAATTCAAAGTTAATTACAGTCTTCCTCAAAGGATTAAAAAAAAAAAACCTCAGATGACTTCATCAGCAAAAAAAGGACAAAATATTCTCTTCTGTATCTTGAGTCTTATTTAAGGATTGGACTGTATCCAGGGCCTTGTCACACACTCCTGGACCACGCACTCAAGGCACAGACTCTGACAGCGTGTCCTGTGCGCTTTGGCAGTGCTGGAAGGCATACCGCTCACTCTTATGTTTTAAAAACACCATCATAATCATAAATTTTAAAAATTGTATGTGATATTTAATATTCTGCCTGAAGTATTTCTAAATAATGAAATAATGCTAGCCTTGGCTTTAACGAGGTGGCAAATGAAGATAGTATGTCCTTTCACTTAAACCGGAGGTTTCTGTCATCATTATTGGCTTAGTCTAAACCCTGACCGCATTTAAAACTAGTATTTATTTTTAAAACATTCAAGTGTTTTATAAAAATACATACATATACACATATGTGCATATATATGTATATAATTATCTCATTATTAAACATAATTTGGATAAAATAAAAAATGAGTTTTTAAATTAAATTTTAAGCCCCACTACTCTAAGTAGAGGTATCCAAAGATTCGAGTTGCTTTTCTTATCCAGATTATCCAGAAGTCATCAAGCTGTAATGATGACATTCGTGATAGTTTTATACCTTAAATACTGATGTTTCCTGATCAAATCAGCATCTTAGATATCCTTTAATACAATGAACTGAGATTTAAAAATCCAACCATACCTGGGGCTTTGCTAATGAGATAGGGACACAACTACTGTGTCTCCTTCCAGAGGCCAATTTCTAACCATTTAAATATGTGAGAGAGCTCACCGAATATAGATAACAGTAACTGTTCAGTGGCGAACTACGGTCAATCCTGCTAAAACATATACATTTTAGTTATTTAAAATGTACGCTTTCTTTGTTACCTTCTTTAGCCCGTTAGACCAAACTCTTTCTGATTATTCTCATTTTAGGGTATAATAGCCCCACTATGTGGCTCCTGTAAATGTTGTGTCAGATACAGAAGACCCAGTCAGAGGGCAAGGGCATTAGATCTGGGCCATGGTGGCTAACAGTCTTGATATGATCCAGGAATTTCTTTATGTCTATTATTATTCCCCTGTCCTAAGGACAGCTGCCCTGCCCATTACTCAGTCTCTTGTATATCAGATAAGCCACCTAGTTATGAGGGACCTTATCATATCTGATAAATAATATTTGGCCCTACATGCACAAAACATTGTGGTGAGTCAGCAGGTGGGTCTGTGAAGGGGAACTGGGAAGACACCATGTCTGCAGAGACTGACGGACTGACAGTGGTGGGAAGAGGCTGGGAGGTCGCAGGTCCAGAAGCTAATTGCCTTATTTTGAAAGCTTTTGTGCCTTAATAGTCATTTCCTGGCCACCTCTGTGTCAGAACTAACACTGTGACTAATATAGTCGAACAAACTAGCAAACCCTTTGTAATCCACCAACTTAGCAGATCACTAGCGTCCAGCAATCCAAAAGCTAAGAATGCATTCAGATGACATCTTTGGCCTATTGAGAAGCTTCCCCCGACTTGCCATAACCACCTCTCTGACGTACCAAGCAGTGTCTTTTAAGCTTACCTTGATTTGTGATTTTCTTTGCTCTGTAAATCTATAACACTTCATGATGGAACATGGGATTTGGGGTAACCTAAATCTTTGTTCTTGGGCCAGGGTCACTCAAATTTCGCTTTAGAATAAACTATATTTTATTCCCTGTAAGGTGAAATCTGTGGGATTTTATGCATCCACAATAGGTACTTATTAACTGAGAGAGAGAGAGAGAGAGAGAGACAGAGACAGAGACAGAGACAGAGACAGAGAGACAGAGAGAGACAGAGAGACAGAGGGGCCCAAGGAGATGGTGTGTACTAGAAAACCTGAGTTCCAATCTGGGGAAGCCACATTAAAAATGAAACAAAACACACTGGATCTGTAGAATGTTGCTTGTATGTTTATGTTTTTCTGAGCTGACCACTTAGTATTAGGTAACCATTTTAAATGTATGTATTTATTAGTTTTATATATATGCACATATGAGGCTACGAATTTGAGAGGGGGATATATGAGGAGTTGGAGGAAATAATGTAACTATATTATAATTTAAAAACAAACAAACAAACAAACAAAACCAAGACAGCATGGTGGTGGTGGCAGAAACTTATTAAGGCAGCCAGGGGGGCACCAGGACGCGCTCGCTGCCTGGCCAGCTGGATCAGCCTGATTGGCAAGTCGCAGGCTTGTGAGAGACTCTGCCTCAAAACAACAACAAGAGCAAAACATCAACAAGGTGGGTGCCATCCGAGGTCTTCCTCTGCTTCTACATGTACCCTCATGTGTATACATGTACTCTCACTTGTGTATACACGTGTTCATGTACCTCACATGTGTCCATGTACTCTCACATGTGTTCATGTACCTCACATGTGTAAATGTACCCTCACATATTTACATGTACTTCACATGTGTACATATATCTCACATGTATACATGTACCTCACATGTGTACATTACCCTCACACATTTTCATGTATTTCACATGTGTATATGTACCCTCACATGTTTATATGTACCTCACATGTGTACATGTACCTTTATTGTGTACATATACCCTTACATGCATTCATATACCTCATATGTGTACATGTACTCTGACATGTTTACATGTACTTCACATGTGTACATGTACCCTCACATGCATTCATGCACCCTCATGTGTATATTTACCTTCAGATGTATATATGTACCCTCACATGTGTACATGCACCTCACATGTATACATATATCCCCACATGTGCACATGTACCCTCACATGCATACATGTAACCACACATGTGTACATATACTTCTCATGTGTACATATACCTCTCATTGTGTACATATACCCACCATCTCATGTGTACATATACCCTGACATATATACATGTACCCTCACATGTGTACATGTACCCTTACATGTGTACACATACACAGAGGAACTGCCTGAGAGATCAAGAGAAAATGAGTTACACCTCACTGCAAATATGCCACATGGATTAGCCTCTGAGAGGCTCCATGTTCAGATCCTCATTTACCTCTTCTCTTTTGTTATACAAATTACCATATTATATATTCTGATACATCTAATCCCCTTTTTTTCTGCTTGAAGATATCAAATACTCACCTCCACATGTAATGACTGTAAGTAACAAATTCCAGAAGAACACGCTCATTTCCCAGAATGGTAAATGGAAGAGACCAAGCAAAGGAAGTGATTGATTCAACCAAGGTCAGGCACAGAAGCAGAGGCAGGGCCTGCAACGGGATGCATCCTGTTGCCCTGTCTGTACCTGAAGAGCAAGCTTACCTCCATCCGGGGAGGGCGGCACCTGCCTGGTTACTTTCCCAGTGTCAACAAGGTTTGGGGCTCTGAAAAATATCCAGTAATGAATGAAAAGGAGAATCAGCCGGGGGGGGGGGGATTCTAACAAGGAAGGTCAGGATCAAGCTGCAAGGCACACTGGCTGTGTTTAGAAAGTTAAACATGTGAAATAATTATTTGACTACATTATTGGCAAGTAATCCATTCATATAATTTGGAGCACTGAACGAATGAGACTGTGTAAATAAGTAGGCACAGGCGTGGGGGGTGGGGGAGGTGCCTGGCCAACGCAGTGAAGTCAGTGCCGGCACATACATCTGCCTTAGCTTATTAATTGCAGCCACTCTCGGTCCCTGATGGTTGTACAAGCACAATAGAATGCATAGTCTTACTTTCTTCCTCTAAGTTACACAAAATTAGCATATTGCGGTGACAATCTGCATTGTGCTCTGCCTTTCTCTTTTCTTTCTTTTCCTCTTAAAATGTATCTCAGAGAACTCAAATGTCAAAGCCAATACCTTCACTTAGCTACAAAGTACCCTTGAATTCTGCATCATAATTTAATTAAATGGCCTCGTACTGATGAGCATTTGGTTTATTTCTAAGCCTTTGTTCTTAGGGGGAACTGTCCTTCTGTGACTAACACTGCCTACACCACAGGGGGTTGCATGCCGCCCTGACATATTGCCAATTGTCCTCCTCATGGCTGTACCGATTTATATGCAGGTCTGGTGTGCCACTGCCGCTCCCTCCCAGCTCCACACAGAGAGGAGTGAGGCATGGTTTGCTCCTAATTCTAGGAGTGAAATGGACACAGATCTGGCTTCCAAGAGGAGAGGCCGGCTCCCTGAGAGACGTCTGGGGCCAGACCACCCCCAAATGCAAGGTCTCCACCATAGACTATCTCATTCCAACCTATGTATTCTTGAATGGCAGGCACTGTTATAACCTGCTCTGTTTACCAGAGGAGGAAGCTGGGGTTAGGAAGGAACAGTCATCCCAGGAACTGTAAGTGAGGGAGCAGACACCAGAACTCAGATCAAGAAACCTGCCAGGATGGCAAACAGTGTTTAGGTTGACACGCTCAGTTTCCAGAATGGTAAACTGAGGAGCCCAAGCCAAGGACATGATTGATTCGCCCAAGGTCAGGGATAGAAGCAGAGGCAGGGCCAGCAATGTCGCCCTGTCTGTGCCTGCAGAGCAAGCTTGCCTCCATCCGGGAAGGGCAGCACCTGCCTAGTTTACTGTCCCAGTTTGGGACTCTGAAAAATACCCAGTAAGGAAGGCTCGGTCATGGGGATTCTAACAAGGAAAGTGAGGAGGGGGCTGCAAGCGTCCTGCCTGGGATGCTGTGTTTACGAGTAGAGTTTGAGTTTGGCCATTTGTGTGCTATTCATTTCCCAGTTGATTTATGATCTCTCCTGTGGCTTGGCTGTCTTCCAGTCCGTGTCTGGTTCTGAGAGACGTATTTGTATCTAATGTGGCTCTGGCTTATAGCTTTTCCCCGTAGGCATACGAGATGAGCAAGATTCTTCTCAGGCCGCTTCCCCTTTCTGCCAGGTTCTTGTTAAAAAGCCACCATGTTTGCTCCAGATTATAAATATTGATCCGTTTTCTCTCCCCACCTCCATATCAATATGAACATTGGAGCAGTGGACTACAGAACACTAGCAAATAAAGCAACTTGGGAAAAGTTTATTATTTCATTGATTGCATATGAAGGATTTAACTCAACATAATTGTAGGAAGATAAACATTGAGTTTGGGCTGTGCCCTGCATATCGTGTAAAACAGTCTCAAGCTGCAGCTTCCCTTGGTGATTCAACGTCGCGAGCAGTCGGTTCCTTTTGAGTGCAGGCTGACTCTGTGTCTTGTGCACATAGACAGCACCTCCTGCCCAGCACCACTCAGGGGATCCGTAAATTGGGGATTCAGTTCTAACCATGACCCCGTGGTCCCGCGCTACCGTCTCACCAGCAAGAACTACGCGGCACACTCAGGATCCTTCTGCAGCAAAGCTTGAATGCTCTTGAGAGGGAGAGCATAAGCCTACAGAGTGGAGAACCCAAACACCCAGAAGCCCATCCCTTATATAGGCTGCAACCCCCGCCTTGGACGTGTCATCCCCTGATTGGCTGCAGCTCATCAGGCCATATGATGTAACGGGAGAGGCGGAGACCAAGGGATGGTAAACTACCCAGCACCTGCGCACTGACTTGTTTACTTCATGGCGCCGGCCTGCCGGATGTTTACGCCGGCAGGATGTTTGTGCCGGCAGGATGTTTGTGCCGGCAGGATGTTTGTGCCGTCGCTCCCCACAACCCCGCGTCTTGGCTCCACAGGTAGGTCTCCAGGAGGTACTCTCGACTTGGTTTGTTATCTAATGTTCCCTGCGCCAACACCACCTAGGACTCTTTGCTTCTCTATCCGCCTCTGCCTCTCTATCCGCCTCAGAGTCCAATACAGTCTCTTTGAGCTCTGAGGCCTCTTGAACCATTTGGTAGCTGTCTTAGTTACTTTTATTTTGGTCTGAAGAGACACCATGACTAAGGCAACTTATAAAAGAGAACATTTAATGGTGAGGTTGTTTATAATTTCAGAGGGTAAGTTCATGGTCATTTTGGTGGGGAGCATGGCAGCCAGGAGGCAGGCAAGCAGACAGGCATGGTGACAGAGCGGTAGCTGGGAGCCTACATCTCCTTTGCAAGCTGGAGGCAGACAGAGCTAAGTGGAGTGGTGTGGCTTTTGAAACCTCAAAACCCACACCCAGTGACACACCTCCTCCAACAAGGCCACACCTCCTAATGCTGACTGAACAGTTCCACGAACTGGGAACCAGGTGTTCAAATACATAAACCTATGGGCCCTCCCCCATTCAAATCACCACACTAACCCACATATATAGATATTGTTTCTGTGTGATATACAATGTATCATCTGGTGACTTTAATAGTTAAGATGGCAAATAAAAGACCCCGTATTGGCCCGTGGTCATCTTTCAAAGGGAGAGCTGGCAAACTACAGCCAAGGGCAATGACATAGTTTGTGATTTTATTATTATCCAGTGAAGTCTGTTGTTGTAAGAACACACACACACACTCTTCTATATTTCTGATACAGAATGCTCACGACAACGAACGGTGTAAAAGCAGTTCATTTTAATGATTTATTAAACACACCCAGACCTTCTACAATCTCCCCGGGGAAGTTTATTTTCCCCAAACACAAGCACTCCACTGAAAAGGCTAGAGCACCTAAGAGAATATTCTGGACACAGTGCAGCTGTGTCTGAACTATCCTTCCCAGTCTTTCATGGAATGGTGCTCCTGCTGGAATAGCTGGGCACAGGGTAGCAGTGGCTGCCTGTCTGGGAAGCCACCACGTGGCTGTAAAATTAAGTGCATTTGCATCTCTCTGCTTCACTCAAAGGCCCAGCTGCCTTTGGTCCTTGTGCTTGCATCCAGCCACTGCCCTTCCCAGCAACCGTCAGAATCTCTCCAATTCGCAGCCTGCTTCTGCCTCTCCTGGCTGGCCTCTGTCATGCCTCCTGCCCTGAAGCTGGTGAAAGCTTTGGGGAATCTCATTCCCAAGAAACCAGAGTAAGCCCACCCATCCAACCTCCTCAGTGCAGTTAGAGATGTCCTGACACTAAGTTCTGGGTCAAGATTGCGTCTCATCAAAATCACCCAGGCAACTGAAATCACTGGGAAATTGCCATGGAAAAGCTCAGACAGCTCTGCCAGGGCTGGAGAGCATAAGGGGCACCGTGGCCAGGCTCTGCCAGGCACCTTTCCCTGAGCATTTCCCTCGGGGCTTCCTTCAGCACAGTTGTCTCCTTCCTGGGTAGAAGGCCCTCAGGCAGGGCCCGGAGGAAAGGGAGACAGAGCCGGTGTGCATTTTCTACCCTTTGCAAGTACCTTGAGCAATCGCCTTTCACTTTGATGGCCACTCTGCTTGACATACACACTGGAAATTAATACAAACAAACAAACACTAATTCTTGGATCCCATTGGACCACAGTTCAATTTCCTGGGAGGTACAACTATGTTCAGAGAAGCATCATTTACAATAAGAAGACATTCTAAGTGGATGGAAGGATATGCATACCAAGAATGGTATTTACCCTTCAAAAGGAAAAAAGAAATCCTGGTACATGTCATAACGGGAATGCGCCTTGTAGTGGCTATTTCTGGTTGTCAACTTGGCTATATCTGGAATGAACTACAATCCAGAATTGGAAGGCTCACCTGTGATCCTAATTGGGAGGCTGGGAGATACAGGTTTCTGACCTGGATCTCAGCATGGAGATCTTGAGGCATAATGGTCATGAATTCCAGAAGATTAAGACAGGGAGATCTGAGTTCAGGGTCATGTGGGACAAAGCAAATCCCAGATCCAGGCATGCACACACTTTTAATCTGGGCCACACCTTCTGCTAGAGACCTACATAAGGACATTGGAAGAAGGAAGATTACTCTCTTCTTCGCCTGCTTGCTTTGTGGGACTAGATCCTTGGACTTCCATCCACAGCTGCTGCTGACCATTGTTGGGAGTTGGGCTATAGATTGCAAGTCACCAACAAATTCCCTTACTATATAGACACTACCTATAAGTTCTGTGACTCTAGAGAACCCCGACTAATAGAAGCCTGGAGGACAGTTAACGCTGTGCCAGACACCCAGTGATGCATAAGGCTAGGCACACAAAGATAGAAAGGCAGCACGAGGTCTCATCCATGAACTGTTAACTACAGCACAGGAGACGTCAGTTTTTCTACCATCTCTAGGTTTCTCCAAGCCCTCAGGTCTATATTGTTCCCTAAAATTGTATAATCCAAACTGTGATGACTGAAACACAGGGACATAAACTTTAATAGCTCTCCGCCAAGTAATTCTGATGCCAGGAACGGCGGGTGCCCTGGATGTATCTGACCCTATTAGAATCTTGGGGGGTTTGGCTCCAGCATGCTTTGACGGCCTTGCCTGTCCAGTCCCTGCCCTCGGCTGGGACATTTTACCCTTTCCCTAATGCCCTGCACTCGCCTCATGCCCCAGTTCAAGACTTCCTTTCCCTGCTCCGTCTTTGCCTGTTGCAACTCCCTCAGCATCAAGGATGGTGCTCCCTGTGAGAATTCCCTGAGTGTTCCACAACTTAACCTGTCTCCCCATCTAGCAAAGTCCTAACATTAAGCTGTGCTCGTTAGGACTGCCTGTGTGTATATCTCACTCCTGTAATCTCCAGGACATGGACTCTAGCTTGGGACTGATGCTCTCTGAGAGGACACAGAATTTCCCCTGCTCCTAGTCTGATGCTTGTCTCTGAGTAAGTGTTCAAAATTTATATAGTAAATTGGATTTAGCTTTGCAGCCCAGACCTTACCTTTGAGCTCTACATAAACATATCCCAACAAAGGGACCTCTCCTTTTGTAGGGTTGTGGTGTCCTGCGTCTGCTTTACCACAGGGTTCGCGTTGCTCAGGGAGGCTAGATGTGGGAAGTTTTGACTGGGTTTACCCCCATGCTGGGGCTGGGCTGGTATTGGGTAGCTGCAGGACACAGCTTCAGGGGTGCAGGAGCACAGTCTGAGGTCCCTGAGGACAGCCAGAGCTGGCTTGGGGGTCCCCGGGTGTGCAAGGAGGCCGGGGCCATCTGGTTCTCAGGTTCTTGGGCACCCAGGCACTGCTGGGAGCTGTGGGAAAGCTGAGAACAGAGTGGGGGCCCACAGGCTGGATCTAGCCCAGGGCTGAAGGGGAAAGTGGAGAGAGCTCCAGCTGGGCTGGGTCTTGTGGGGAGGAGAGTCCTCGGCTTTTCAGTGGGTGGCTTGGCTTGGTGGAAACCGAGGCTGGGAGTGCTGAGAGGCCTCATGCAAGAGGCTAGATGTGGCTCTTTAGAAGAAGGCCTGTTCCATTGCTTCCCACTGTGGATGCCAATGAAAAGAGACAGTCCACGATTTAAGACATTGTCATGGTGGAAAGTAGATGAATTAAGCTGTACCCCACTTGGCAGGAGTGGGCCTGAGGTTAAATACCTTTTGCAGGGAGGAGTGTTTGGGAAGGGGAGTTTTTTGGTTAAGCCTCCAGGCCTTTAGGTACCTCATTAAAATGGAGCTCTGTCTTGAGGCTATGTAACCACAGGTCACATCCTCTACCTGTGGAGGGGCTTGGGGCATTGCCCTTGCGTGACTGATGGCCACAAATCTATGGAGGGCTGTGGCCTCATGTCAGGAGCCTGGTGTCCGGGGACCAGGCAAAATGCCTGCCATCCCTCAGGGTCGCCGGGATTTCTAACCTTAGCTCAGTCAGGGACCAAAGCTACCTTTCACGGTCCTACATCCATTCTCCATTGATTACTCAGGTCCGGATGTCAGGCATCACCTTTCGTAACAATTCTCTCTCTCTCTCTCTCTCTCTCTCTCACTCTCTCTCACTCTCTCTCACTCTCTCTCCTCTTATATACAACCAGTAATCATGTCTGCAAAATAAATTACAAAGATTCTCTTTTCTTGGTCTTTTCTGTGACCCGCCACAGGGCTCCTTCCGTTGCCCCTGCTGTCTGAAATGGCACCGTCCACACTTAGCTCTTTCAGTGCCTTCTCTTTCCTGCAACTTTGCAACATACCGAGCCATCCCAGCGTTCAGACCCTTTCATGGATAGCCCATGATGCTTGGCAGCAGCAATTCCAAAGAAGATTGGGAAGGCTCTGCAGAGCCCGGCCCCTGTGCGTGTCCTACTGCTCAGCGCTGGCTTCCTTCCTGACGTCAGCTCCATCACTGCTCTTTATTTTCATTCTGTCTCTTTCTTCCCCTCAGAAAATGTGCCCATAATGATCAATCAGTACGGGGAATGCTGATTCTCCTGTCAGGGTTCTGACTAAATGCTACTCAGAAAGACCTGTAGATCCCTTTTCTAACCTCCTTGGAGCCCCTGTCATCTTCTCATCTCAGCCCGGAGCCAGTTAGGCTCATTAAAGACGGAGCCCCGGAGGAATCGAACTGGACCCAGGTCACATTGAGGAAGGAAGCTCAGTGCTTCCCCTTGGGCTAACCTGACTACCAGGGAGCCTGAGTCTGTATTCTCACTTCTGCCCCTGTGTCTTCTGTCTGTCTGTGATTTGTGGTTTCTGATTTGTATGTAACCTGTCTCTTGTGTGTATCTGACCTGTACTGCTGTGTCTTGATATAGCCCCTTACAAAGGGCTTTGCTGTCTACTTACCGGTCAGTACAGAAAGCATCACATGGGGGAGGAAATTAGGGACACTTTCAGAAGTCTTTATAAGTGTTTTACACTGGGTTAAGTCACTGACTCCAGCTGACTCCAAAGCGTTCACTGCTTCAAACACAAAATCATCAAGCAATATTGTTACATTGTTTCCAAAACTCATAGTGGCTATTTGATGTACAGGTTACTTTGGACCTTCTCGTTATTTTCAATCAAGGACTACCACGACACACATTCACACATGTATGCGTTGCACTTTAGGTTATGGATTTGTGAACATGGAAGAGTATACAATGTAAGATTACAGCCATGGGTTGGTCTAGGAAGCAAGAGTCAATTTCATGGGAGTTGAAGGCAGTAGGAATTGTTATGTTGTTCTCTTAAAAGCAGGTTAACAAACAGGCTGAGCAGACGGCAGAGGATCAGTCTCCTAGGTTCAGGGCTGGGGGAGTGCCTAAGCCGTTAGGAACATGGGCTACTCTTGCCAAGGATGCGGGTTTGGTTCCCGGCACCCACATCATGGGCTCACAACCACCCCCATAACTCCAGTTCCATGGGCACCAGGTATGCATGTGGTGTATATGTATACCACGTATATATGGTCAAAACACTCATTCACAGACTTTTTCTTTTAACTTGACCCAAGTAAACCATTTATATACAAAACTGGGGAGGGGCTAGCTTAAGAGGGAGGCTTTATAAGTGGTTCCTCATCACCATCATTTTGAAAAAATAAAAAATAAAATCCAGTGCTCTGGCTCTTCCTAGATAAGCTTTGGACATGGTTGAAACAAGATGGTGAGCCTCCACCCTCACACACACCCCCGCCACAGGCTTCTGACCTAGGCCTGGGGTTGGGAAGAACCTTTCTCTGCCTCTCTAAACACATTAGCATGGACATAAGAGAGAGAGAGGAACACTGCTTTCTTGAAATGGATGCTGCATTTTCGATGCAGCTCCTTAGGCGTTTAAACAATCACATCTACTCTGCATGCAACAGCAGTTTCATTATATAGAGTGAAATCCGTCTAAATGTTAATGTCACATTGGCCCAAGGAACCTCTCATTTGGAAGGAAGAAACCAAGATGTAGCTTCTCGTTAGCAAAAATCTATTGAGTCTAGTTCTCAGCTGCAACGTTTCTTGGAGGTGTGTGTGTGTGTGTGTGTGTGTGTGTGATTGCATAGTTGTTAAGAGCCTACACCATCGTCAGAAAGAACTGAGTTCAAACCTTAGCTTATTAATAAGCAACTTTCAGGGAGCCATTGGCTAACAGGGAACCTATGCAGTGGGGCTTTTTGTTATCTCTGATTTGAGAGACCAGGTCCCACTATGTAGCCGAGGTTAGCCTTGACTTCACACACACACACACACACACACACACACATATACACACACAGTGCCTCAGCATATCGGTTTATGGGATTTCAGCGTGTTCCATTGCACCCACCTTTTACAGGTCTTTTGAATGAATGTAGAACAGCTCAGTATATAATGATTTTAGTATACATGGGCTGGCTACATAGTATGCTTCTGAAATGGATCCTACCAGAGCAGTCTTAGACATCCAACTTGGGGTTCTTTGAATATTATCAATTGTCAGTCTAAACACAAACTTCATTTTTATTTCTTTTATTTCCTATACACATAGCCCGAAAGTAACCATTTTTGATATTTTTGGTGTCTCTGCAAGGTGACGGGAATTTAGCGGGAATCGCGGCATGGAACAGGAGCCTACCACACGAAATCAGGGGCAGTTGAACTTGCCAGCTATATTGTGTGAGTGCTCAAAGAACTTGGAATCTAGCATATCTCAGATTTCAGGTTTTCGGATTAGGGCTGTTCAACCTGGAATTTATTTTCTGTAGTTACAGGTTTTTATAAGTCAGGTATAAGCCAAGAATCAACAAATGGTGTTAGTGTGCTGTACACAGTATTGATTTTTATTCTGAATGTTTTATATGCTAGCTCTGTAGTGGTTTTTGAAGGTGGGACAAGCTGGCTTGGTTAATGTTTATCATATGCTCAGTAACCAGTGCCAGAGTCCCTCTTTTGCTTCCGGCTGTGTTAGGGAACTGCAGGATATCTTAGGGAATACAATAGACGCTGCTTTGCCCTCATGGATTGCACAGGAAGGGAGAGTTTTGAGGTGTGTGTGTGTGTGTGTGTGTGTGTGTGTGTGTGTGTGTGCTGCAGAGCTGTGAGAAGAAATCTGGGGGAGAGCTTTGCCAATGCGGCCATCGAAGTGGTAAGGAAGTCCACGGCTACAGGCTGCAGCTCCTGCTTACTCTGCTCCCGCCCGCGCACAATGTCCCGTGAGCCTTTGCCAAATGCTGCGGAGCCCCCCGGTTCTCCCACATTTCCTGGTAGGTCTTTTAGAGCTGGCCTGAGAGATGCTTTCATCTCAGAAAAACGGTGGGTGGAAAAGGAAATCCTTTGATAAAATACTAGCAAACAAAATTCAGCAGCATCGGGAAGAAACGATCCCGTTCCACCCATTGGGCTTATTCCCAGACTCCCAAAGTGGGTTTCTGTAAATAGATTTGCCTGTGCGATTTAGCCTATCAGGAGGTCAGAGAAGGGCGCCATCCTCATCTGCCACGAGTAACAAAGGCATTTATATTTTATTCAAATTCTGAATGCTGCTTTTTCTTATGACACTTTACTGTGGTTATCTTGCCTGGAGCCACAGAGCCTTTGACTACCAAACGTGCTGATTAAAATAATTAAATACTGGGGGTTAAGTTGTTAAAAAAATATCACTTCATAGATGGAGTTCACACCCTGGCCATTTCTACTGTTACTCCAGGATCCACTATCATGCATCAGCCTCAAATCAACATCAGGCTGAGTCCCTGCCACATGAACTCGGCACCAAAAGCACCGGGAGAAACCGAGGCTCCGCGGCTGCTCTCTACTACGATCATATAACTGACAGACAGCCTCCATTTCTGAAATGGATTGCTTTTCCTCGGAAGTTAAATTTGCTGCTGATGCATCTCACCAAAAAACATGAGCCCCTCACATAGAAAATGCTCTAATTAAGTAAAAATAAAAGGCACCAAACTTCCAGCACTAAATGAGATCCATTTATTCTGTGCACGTGGTTTACTCTTTAATAATTTGAAATATAACCACTTCGTCCCTCCCGGGATGCTTCTGCGAGTGAGCCTGTGCCTGCATTTACATCTATCTCCTTCCTAATGTTATTTATGACTATGGCAAAGTCTGAGGTGGGGGAAGAGGCGGGGGCGCGTTGTTCTTTGCGGGATACCCCTGCAGAGCTCCCCAGGCGTAGTGGGTGGGGCCGGAAGTAGTGTTCTGCAGTTCCTGTTGAAGCCCTAACACTCAGTGTGTGCGGATGGAGACAGTCTTCGAACATAATGAAGAACGAATGAAACCGTAATAGGAGGGCCCCGATCCTCCAAGATTGGTGGCCCAGTAAGATGCCGAGGGCGGTCTCTCCCCTGCCCCCCTGCCTGCATCTCATCTGCGAGGAGTGCCAGCAGAGACCCCTGCTTCCTCCCTTCCTTCACCAGAGAAGCACCCTTTCTCGCATTTAGTGCCCAACCCAGTGTGCCAGGCGGCTCTGAGTTCTGGAGGCTGTGGGTGCTGCACGTGTGACGGAACTGCATTTCCCTCTCCATCCCCTCCCAACCCGCCCCCTCCCTGCTTGTTCCGCTACAGGGTAGAACAAAACTTTCCCACGGGGTGCCTGTCTCAGGGTTCCATGAGGAACCATAGGAGTTTTCCACCGGTGAATTAGAGTGTGTGGGTCCAGGGAGAGAAGTTCCCAGATAGGCAAGGCAATGAGTTGCATGTACTATAAGAGGCTGAGAGGAAGGTGCCCACTGACCGGATGGTGCCCGGATGAGAGAGTGCTCCTGATTGGCCAACTGAGAGATCTAGGGGAGACCGGTTCAGAGTAGAACTTAACAGTGCTTGCAATTATGTGAATTTCCAGGATGCATTGCTCTTAAGGGTGGTGAATGGGTGGGATATGTAGTAGACACAGGATCTAAAGTTTATGTCCCGAACATCTATTAGATGTATTTATGTGTTATCTAAGTCCAACCTGCCAATAGTTGTTCTGACGGGTAAATGCTAGTGGAGAAAGCTTTCTGCAACTGAATGGAAAGAGCATTCCAGTGCATGAATGAAAGTTTGTGCTGGGTTTGGACGGGCATGGTGGCTACCAGACACTGAGATGGATTAACTAGGAGACACAGAGTTTACTAGAAGATTTCTGGTGCCGTGGATTGACCGACAGAGGGACAGCAGCATGGCAGGGCTCTAAGGACAACCAGACCTGAGGACTTCCAGAGCAAGAACCTGCAGCCAGGCCCTCCGGTTCCCCGGCGAGAAAGGTGCCAGGGAGCCTTTGTGGTATGCCCAGGTGAGACGCCGAACACCAGCAGTTCTTGGAGCTGGAGGTGGGGGAGGCTCAGTGACTTGTTCAAGTGGAGAGAAATGCTTTGCGATTTGAGGAAATTTGTAGAAAAAGTTTGGTAAAAGTACAAACTACTAAAATTGTCATTAATTTTACTCAATCTCCCTTTGATCCCCATGGTGTTACATGAGGACCGGGATATCCCAGTGTGGTATCAGGCCCGAGGGATAGAGAGATACATTCCTTGCAGTGAGAAGCTCAGAGAAGTCTCATCTGTGGGCACAGGAATACAGACTGGAAACAGTAAGTACAACCTTCTCTCACTCCAGAGCCTGGAGCAGCAGCTGAGGATTCGGCCTGCACAGGACATGGGCCCTTCCCCATAGCGGTCGAGGGACTCAACCCAAGGCGCCATTAGAGCTGTCACTATTAAAGGGCAGCTCAGTAAATCTTTAAAAGAGAGGTAACAATATAATAGACTTTGGAGATTTTTTTTTTAGGGTGAGCTTATACCCCAAGCAACAACATGCCAGAGACACTATCCTGTAGCAGTGACTGTGAATGAGTCTCCCCAAAAGTTGATCCTACACTGCTGGGCAACCACTTTATAAAGCCTCTCATATAGAATAAATCTCATTTTTAATAAAAATGTATCTTTAAGATATACACAGCGATTACCCTGGAAATAGATTGGACTGTCTATTATATTGATATATACACAATCTCGGAAATTTGTCTCCAGTGCCCGGTTTACTATACACCAACCGAATTTAGAGGGCCATAAAAATACTTTATAGCACGCAGGCAGCGGCGTGGCGATTTCTTATGCGGGTACGCTGGAGACGCGGTTGGGGCTGTCACTCATTCTTGACACGCCAGTGTTTCTCACAAACAGTGGCTGCCTCGAGAAAGCATCGCCGAATGAAATCGTTTTATTTGGTCCTTTGATGATATGTCAATAGACATTAAAATAAAAACTCCCTTGTATGTAGGCACTACCGCCCACTTCAAAGTGTTTTCAAGGGGACCTGGAGGCTCTCTGGAGACCCATCAGCAAGGGGAGGAGGCAGAGGAGGAGACGGCCGTCTCTTAAAGGGATGGCTTTCTATGCTGCCCGCTTCACCTTTATTGGGAAGGAGGGAGAATAACAGAATTTATAAGGCATATTCTGGCAGGTTCAGAGGAGGATGGTCATATCCATGTGTCTTGGGTATGGGCCAGCAGAGAGGGACCAACAAATATGTTTCCTCATTTCCACAACCAACACTATACAAGTGTCAAACAAATACAGTCTGTGATATCCTCACCTGCCATGTATCCTGGGAGGGTGATACACAAACACTAAGGAGATACATCACATGTGTTCTATGCCCTTGCGTAGAAACAAGGTTGATTTTTGGCTCATAGCTTTGAAGTTTTTAGTCAACAGTTGACTGGTCTGTTGTATCAGGCAATGCGCCATGGGGGGAGAGTGCGGCTCAGCAGGGTGGCTCACTTCACTATTCAGGAAGCAGAAGGGGAAAGGGCTGCCTGGGTTCCCACAAACCCCCTGAGAGAGTCACCCCCACCCATCAAAGACCCAATACTACAGCCAGGTGTTGCCCTGCACCCGGTAACACCAGCATGTAGGAGACTGAGATAGGACAGTATTCAAGGCAAGCCTGGGCTAGAGCTTGTCCCAATCAAACAAGCACTAAAGTCGCTCCAACCTTCCTCTAAAGGTTTCATTTTTCCCAGGGCTACTTATCTAAGAGCAACAGGACATTAGAAATACACCTCCATCCCATAAATTATATCGCCCTGTCCAGCTGTATAGCTTAGGGCTTATCATCTGTGTGGAGGATTTTTTGACTCTTAGTATTATTAAAGATAAAAACAGTATTTCCTATTTCCTTTCCCTGCTTTGGTCTTCTCCCTAACAGTTATCGTTTGATATAAAACTTGTTTTATTGTTTGTTTATGGTTTGCCTTTCTCCATAATAATGTAAACCTTATACAAGTAAGCATTTGTGTGTATGCATGTGCAAATGTGGGCTTATTCATGTGTAGATACATAAATGGAGGCCAGAGAACAAACTAAGATGTCATGCCTCAGGCAGTGTCTACCACTGTCTGAGACGGGTTCCCTCACTAGTTCGGAACTTGCTAAGTAGGTCAGCGGGGCTTACATCTTTCTAGCATTGTGCTTGTGAGCACACACCTAGACTTTTTTTTTTTTTTTTTTTTTTAAGAACAGGGGTTCTGGTAATTCAGGTCCTAATTCTTTTGAGATAAGTAATTCACTAACTGAGCTGTATCCATACCCCTGACCCTATTTTTATTTTCTTAATTGTTTCTTGTTGCCCCATCCTCACAGCCTAGAACATCCCTCATTCAAAACATGAACCAAATAAAGCATCTTTAGGCAAAGTTATAAGCTCATGTTTGAAAAATTCTTGGTTGTTTGACCCTTGCATCCTATAATTAATATAACACTATAGGCAATACTATTTATTTGTTATTCCTACATTTTAGTTAAGGAAATAAATAAATGAGTGCATTTCTTTCCATATTAGAAGTTAAAACACTACCCGGGGACAGAGCATGATCTGCAATACTATTTTCAATTAAGTTTTTTTTTAAGGCTTTCTAGAAGAACAGCAGATTCCACAATTGTGACAGCAGGCAGAAGCGACGGCAGGAGAGTATCAAGTGTGGGGTGAGGGAGAGAAGGAAGGAAGGAAATAGAAGTGGGGGAGGAGGAAGAAAGAGAGGAGAGAAGAGAGGTCACAGGCAAGCACGGAGTCTCATGGCCTCGTGGGTTTATTTAACGGTCTGGAAAAGGGAGGCTCGCTCGCTTGAGCCCTCTCCTAGAACACAAAATTGTGTGGAGATTTCTTACGGGTCACTGTCTCCTAGATTCATAAAGCTTAGGTAAAGGTGAATATTGTCATTTATGAGACACAGGAATGTATAAGGAAACAACAGCAACAACAACGAACAGGACCCCGTAGGTGACCTGGTATAGACCTCCAGACAAGGAGAAACGGCTGGGAAGACGGAAGAACACTTCAGTCTGGGGGCTGACATGCAGGGTCCCGTGCTCTCACGGGTGCAGTCGCCCCTTGAGGATCTGAGGAATCAGCTCTGTTGATACTTTACAGAGACTGGTCTCTGTTGTAAGGCAAAAGGCTAACTTCCGAAGGCAGATTCAGCACAGACTGAAGTCTTGGTGCAAGTGAAGCCCCTGTAGAGTTCACCCACGTTGGATGCGCATGCCTGCCCACGCTGTCCTCAATCGCGAAGCCAGAGATATTAGTCTCCCCGTTCCGCTGCCCCCCATCCCCACCGCAAAAGAGCATGCGTGGTCTACAGACAGTGAGGCAGTTCCACTGGGAAGCGGAGCCTCAGCACGAGGTGCAATGCCAGGCAGGGGCAGAGCCCGAGACAAAGCCTTTGGCAAATCCATCCGCATCCAGACAGATGTAGATCCTTGCAAGCTGTTATTTAATTGGTGTCACATTTTTGAATTTTGTGTGTAGAATATTCCACTCAAACACCAAAGAATATAGATTCTCTTCAGCAGTACACGGAAGCTTCTCTATGGACCACATGCTGGGACACAAAGAAAGATTAAACAAAGACAGAAAATTTGAAATAATGTCATGTATCCTATCTCATGGAATAAAAGGACTGCAAGCATACATCTGGAAAGAGTATAAACTCATGGAGAGAGACGGCACATTATTGAATGATAAGCGAATTTTTAAAAAAAATCAAGAAAGATGCCAAAATATTACTGGAAATAAAATGAAACCACAACAGGGACCTCTGGGACACGTTAAATCAGCTGTAAGAGAAGCTTGCAGCAGCAAGTGTCGACATTACAAATTCACAATGATTACAAATAAATGACTTAATAATGCCACTCAAGAATTTCAGGAGACAATAACAAACCAAACTGGAGTGCAGCAGACAAGATATAACAAAACTAAAAGTAGAAATCAATGACACAGAAACAAAGAAAACAGCACAGGACAGGAATCTTAGAGTCAGGAATTCTAAGAGCTGGTTCTTTGAGAAGACAAGATTTACAGACACTTGGCCCAATTAACCAAAAGAAAGGAGGAGACAATGAGACGCAAATGAACAGAACTGGAAATGAACAGGAAACCATTACAACAGACACCAAAGAAACTCAGAATGTCATAAGGGAATACTTTAAAAACCTGTACTCCATTAATTTGGAAAATTTAAAAAAAAAAAAAAAAGAATTCCTTTATTCATCCGAACTACCTAAGTTAAACCAAGTAGAGTCTGCAGCCTAAACAGACTCAGGACAAAGGAGGGGATTGAAACAATAATAAAAAGCCTTCTAACTAAAGACAGCTCAAGCCCAGATAGATTCACAGCCAAATTCTATTAGACTTTCAAAAAAGAATTATTACCAGTCTTTATTTAACTTAAAAAAAAAAAAACACAAGGATACTCCCAACTCATTCTAGGAGGCCAGTATTACTTGAATACCCAAACCAGGTAAACACACACACACACACACACACACACACAGAGAGAGAGAGAGAGAGAGAGAGAGAGAGAGAGAACAAATCCTACAGACAGATATCCTTGATGAACATAGATGCAAACATTCTCAACAAAATGCTAATGAGCCAAGTACTGGAGCCTTTCAGGAAGACCATTCACACGATCGAGCTAGCTTTTTCTCTTGAAATGCAGGCTTTAGCTCAACCTATGCAAGTCAACAAATATAATAAGTCATAGCAGTGTACTTAGAAACAAAAATCTCGTGATCATTTCAGTAGCTACAGAAAGAAACCTTTGACAGAATCAAGCACACTTTCACCACAAACGTCCTGGTGAGAGAAGGGGACATCCATAAACCAAGGCAAGCTGTGTGTGACAAACCCATGGCCAACAGCATCCTAAATGAGGAAGCCTAAAGGCAGCCCCATTAAGGTCAGGAATGCCAGAACACCCACCATTCCCACTTTTTTTTCAAGAGTGTCGTACGCTCTTCCTGGGGCAAGAGAAGATTAACAGGGCACAAGTGTCAAAAGATAAGATCGAATGATTCCCATTTTCAGAAGAGATGAAATTATGCACGAGAGATCACAAAGGTTCCAAAAGGAAAATTCTAGATATGATCAACAGCTTCAGCAGACTAGCATGATATAGAATCAACTTACAAGAGTCTGTAACCTTCCATACGCCACCAGCAATTATATGAAGAAGGAGGTCGTGGATACAGTCTATTTTACAATAACACAAAACCAATAAGATATTTTGGAATAAATTTAGCCAAGGGGGTGCAAAACCTCTACAGTGAAAACCCACAAACCTCTGAAGAAAGGGATTAAGAAAGACAGAAGAAAGTAGAAGAGCATTCTGTGTTCACTGAAGGCTTGATGGTATGAGAAAGACTGCACAATTCAGCTGCCTGTCAATCAATATGGGGGACTCCTCAAGAGAAGAAGAGGAGGAGGAGGAAGGAGAAGGAGGAGGAGGAGGAGGAGGAGGAGGAGGAGGAGGAGGAAGGAGAAGGAGAAGGAGAAGGAGAAGGAGAAGGAGAAGGAGAAGGAGAAGGAGAAGGAGAAGGAGAAGGAGAAGGAGAATTATTCTATCATAGGATCCAGCAGGCCATTGCTTGGCATATGTCCAGACTCAACATCTCTTCACAATAGCCAGGAAATGAGAACAACATACATTTCATTCAGCAGACAATGGAGATGTGGTACGTACATATCCTTGGATACTACTCGGCTGTAAATAAAAGTGAAATCATGAACTTTTCAGGCAAAGGATAGAGCTAGAAAGGATTTTATTGTGAAGCAACCCAAACCCAAGAAGACAAACCACATATTCTTTCTCAAGACTAGGTCCAGATCCTTAGATGTGAACCTAAAACATGGAGTAACCACAGAAAACAGGAGAAGCACACAGGAACTATGGGAGTAGGGGAGGGGCTGAGGGGGGAATAGCAGGATACAAAATGGAAAACCTGGGAAGAACTCTATCAAGGAGGAAAGGGGTCAATACAGAAGAAAGCAGAATGAGGGACAAATAACACCAAAGTTGTTTGATAAAGCCTCAAGAAATAACTTTATTTTATATTTGCCTAAAATGATACATAATACACACACACACACACATTAAAGAACACAATGTGTATCTATTTGAGAGAGCTATTCTACTTAGGCTAACGATGCTCTCCATAAGTATCATAGACTAACAAAACATGATATGGGCATGAGAAACCTTTTGAATTATTGGTCAGGGTTGTTCAAGTGACTTCCCAAAGATTATTGATGTAATCCATAGTTGGGTCGTGGGGATTGACAAAGGGCCCCTGTACACAAGACTCACCTATTTGAGCTGAATCTGACCCGAAAGCTTCCTTCCTTTGGTCTAACTTCTGCAGTACCAGAAAATACTGTGCAAGCTGCTGAGAGAGGGGAAGCAACTAAACAGCCCCACCCAGATGTGAGGCCAATGAACTGTGACGATCACCATCGCGACAAGGTATTCGAGAAGACGCAAGACCCACATGCCCATGGTAGCCAGCAGCTGTCTGGATGCAAAGTCCACTCAACAGGAGGGAAATCATGCCTGATACTGGCAACCCAGCCAGCTTCCTGGTGGTCATGGGTTTAGAAAAGAATCTATTGAGAGCTTTATTAGAGTGGCATAATTCTTTACTATGTTCTAAACACTGTCTCCACACCCACACAAAAGTGTAGATACTGCCCCTCATGGGAGAAGACTCTCTTTACAGTAAACAGAGACCATCACAGAAAACCACAATAGGACTCAGTGTAGAGGTCACTAGCTCACAGGAGTCCAGCCCCAATGGATACACCCACACCAGAGCCCCTGCATCTGTGGCTCAGTTAACACTGAGGGAGAGAGGGCAGGAAGATGTTGAGATCCAGGATATCAGAGGTCTGCTGTGAAACTCTCTGTCCTAGGAATGGCTGCATAAACAAGACTGGGAGACTGGCATTACCAGTGGACATACTGGGGTGGAAGGGGGACATCTCAAGAGGTCCCTATTCTTCCACAAAGAATTACAGGTAGCTGTTGACTGTTAGAGAAGAGAGTTAGCCTCTTCCCTGGATGAGCCAGCTCCCTTATTGGCTATCCTGTGCAGAGTGGTCAACCCTGAACCATATATGCGTGCACATGCGCACACACGCACGCACACACCAAAAAAAAAAAAACCCCTCAGCATGTTCTATTGTCTTTAGTATACATATACATACATGCATACATACATGCATACATACATACATACATACATACATACATAACTGAAAACTTTGCCTGTAACATCCAGGTGACTAGAAGTCCCTTCACTTGTCCTTTGAGAGACAGAGATGGAATATTTTAGTAGCTGTCTATCCCCAGCTCTGTTCTTTCTCATTAGATGGGCCATGTGCCGAATTCCTAAATTTTCTGATAGGACTGTAATTTATTATCTCTGAGAACTTTATATTCCCATTGTACCAAGACAAGGAGGAAGTGTCTGATATCCATTTTAAACGCTTTTCTGCTCTCTTAACGAAGGTCACTCTCATACAGCCTTCAGACCGAAGCAGCGGGGAAATTTAGATTCTGTAATTCCCATGGATGGTTGGGGGAAGTCGAGGATACCAGTAAATGCTGGGTCACTCTCTCACAATGGTTTGTGTTCTTCTGGGAGAAGCTGGAATAACCTGGCTGGTCTAGAGGGAAAAGTCAGAGCACAGACCCATCCTATAAAGCCAGCACCTTGGGAAGAAACTGATCACAAGACTACGGTATTTTTCCAAACAAAGTGTGACAGTTTGATGCTCCAAGGACCTGAAGATTGAGGTAAGGGCTGGGAGCCAAGAAACCCATAGGACATTTACAACACCTATCGCCTGTGTGGCCAGTACAGGCCAAGTGTGGATGGCAGGGTTTGGTACAGAGTCCTGGACTCTGGCACGATGACAGCTGTTTGTCCTTCCTTAGTCACCTTGACTGCTCAAGGGATGGCAGGATCGTAAGATTTCCATTCCCTTGAGCTTCCCACTCTATTTAGACAGAGAAAACCTTGCTTTCATCCCACTGTGAGGTGGAATAAGTCCTTCACTGTTTCTTCTGTTTATATACGCAGGAATACCATCATCTCTGCAGAGCTGATTGGAGAGGAGCTCATCAGATGTGCGCTGTAGGCAGCTAGTTTATTATAGTCCATAAGATGCCATACTGGGGGCGGGCAGTAATTTAATTAAAGGACCTCTTTCTCTACTGGTTTCTACTTTTGGAGTTTACATTTAATACCACTGGTGGAAAAATCACTCAAAAGGGTGAGTTAGTTATTGTTACATGACTAACTCTCCAGTTATGGGCCAAAGTTGAGTGTGTGTGTGTGTGTGTGTGTGTGTGTGTGTGTGTGTGTTTGCATGCATGCATGAATGAATGAATGAATGAATGAATGAACAAGTGAATGAGACTTCCATCAATTTTTTCTAGAAATCACACCTTCTTGGAGGCCATGCATTTGGTATATTTGGGAGCCCATTTTTGGCCACTGGGCTTGGTGTGGTAAGATGCTTTCATGGTCCCTTCCTGGCCACTCCAGTCAGCTTTTAGTGTCTGAAGTTTAGAAAGACTGATATACAAATTGGCCATGTGTGACTGAAAGGAATCCTAAATGCTTTCATAAATATTGCATGGAATATGCATCTTCCTTTGGTGTGAGGACTTTTGAAATTACAGCATCTACTTGAGGTCATTTCTGGGTTTCTGCAGTTATCTGTGCATCTCGCTGGTAGGGTGACTCCTTGTGGACACTGCCATTTGGCTGGTTGAAGTTATTAGGGAGTCAAATGGGCATTTTAACAGGGAGAGAGCAGAGGTGCAAAAGATGATGGGTCGCTAAGGTGAACCAGCAACAGCCCCAAAGAGGCATCTTGAGGACAAGAAGAGGCATTTGCTAGGGGATTTCACTTGCTTTTACTTATCAGACTGATCTTCAGATTTAGCTAAATGGTATTCTATTGGTGCAGTTTCAGATTTGGACATTTTCTCAGAAGACTCTGTATATTATCAAACCCCCTGCCTATGTGGTTTATACAATTGTGTTCTCTTTCTTTTCTCAGGTACCTTCCAAATGAACTACTTGATTCAAGCCTAACGTCCTGATGCGTGGCACTGACTTGAGAAAGGCTGGCATGAGAAATAGGTTGTGATCAGAATGTATACAAAAAGGCTGGGTTTGTCCAGGCACGGAACAGGGTTTTGGTTTAGCAGAGCCCTCAGAGCTGTGGTGATCAGCGTGTGCTGCCAAGGTTCTTCCAAGGCTCCTACCTCATGTCTCACTGCCTCTGAGTACACTTCAGATGGAAAGCCAAAACTGACTCAGTTTAGCAAAGCTAAGCTCTCAGGGCACAGCATGAAGTTGGAAAGACCCCCTCGCTTGGTTTTGTTGGTGACCCACAGACACGTTTCTTTATTGATCACTGGTTCGTGATGTCAACTCCCAGGCTCCCAGGGCATCGCCTGTGCCCCACCCTGATTCTCCTCCTGTCCCCAAGTAATATGTTTAGACAACACAAAACAGGAACTCATGCCCAACGTAACAGGTAAAATGAATTTCCTCATCAAGGAGGTCAAAATAGGATACATCATTCCCTGTGACTAGAGTTAGATCCAGTTGAGAGCTGCCATGTGGGTGCTGGGAACCAGGGTTCCATGCAAGAGCAACAGGATCTCTAAACCGCTGAGCCACTCTCTAGCCCTGTTTTAGTGTTTTAATTGCTGCAACAAAACACCATGACCAAGAAGCGAGCTGGAGAATAAAGGGTTTATTTGTCTTACACTTCCTCGGTTCATCACCAAAGGAAGTCAGGACAGGAACTCACACAGGGCAGGAATCTGGAGGCAGGAGCTGATGCAGAGGCCATGGAGGGGTGCTGCTTACTGGCTTGCTTCCCATGGCTTGCTCAGCTTGCTTTCTTACAGAACCCAGGACCACCAGCCCAGAAATGGTACCACCCACAATGGGCCAGGTTCTCTTCCATTGATCACTAATTGAGAAAATGCCCTACAGCTGGCTGTCATGGAGGCACTTCCTCAAGTGTGGCTCCTTTCTCTCTGATTTTAGTGTATCAAGTTGACACAAAGCCAGCCAGCATGAGCTCAATATTTTGCATTTATTTCTCTCCCCCTTTAAAGCTTATGACCCTTTGGTTATAGCCTGGAATAATTCCTTGAAAAATTATCTTTCAGCTCACAGATTCTTTCTCTTTAAGTATTTATGTGATGTTTTATAGTTGTCTATTGAGAAATAGTCATCCATCAGTTCTGTTTTTCCTATGCATGTTTTCCATTAGAGTTTCAGTTATTTTTATTGACGGGTGCAATTCATGTGGGCAAATAATAAATGGTGCAATTATTGTGTTTTTTTTTAAAGAGTTTGGTGGCATCCAGAGGGAAGTCAGGTAGTTCGCTCAGCACTGCCTGTGGTGTCCCACCGCCACCCCCTTTATTGTCCCTGTTCCTAGCACTTTCTGATATAGAACATGGTTTTCCCTTTATTTTATTTCCAATGTGTTGTTCTTCCCCGGAACATAAGTTATGCAATGTCGGGTTTTAATCCAACATCAGATCCCCGGGAACTGGAGTTACCAGCAGCTGAGAAGCAGCCACCTGAAGTGGGTGTTAGTGCGCCCCCACAGACGTTCCTTTATTCCTAGTTTGCCGTTTTAAAAATACTGCAGAGGAAGCTATTTGATGCGGCGGCCTATGTGTAAGGAAAACCATCTACCTTTTCATCTTCAATTAGAAACCATATATTTTAAACATTGGATTGACGGACTGGATTACTAACTATGGGGTTATGTAGGAGGAGAGGCGGCAGCCACCTCTATGTAAACACAGGGGGGCGGGGCAGCCACAAAGGCATCTCCTGCAGGAGGACCTAATTGAAAACTGCCTGAGAGACCAAGGATTGCTGACACAGACAATGCCAGCCAATCGGGAACTGCCGTTTAGAAGAGATGCTTTCTTGGGACCAATGGGGCTGGGGTGGAGGGTATTAAAGGCGCTCCCAGAAGCGTTCAGATGAATTTGCTGCTTTGGTTCTCACCTGCTGCTTGAGTCTGTGTCATTGACCCTGCTGACTCCTCTCCACCTCACCTCCAAGGACAGGTAGAGTCGTCCAGGGCACAGGCAGCACGGGCAGGGGATTGGTCGTATGCAATATCACCTGTAGAGTTCAGAGGACCACATGTGATGATAATCCATCCTCTCCTACCATGTGGCTTGAGGGATGGGGCTCAGGGCATCAGGTTGGCAACAACTGCATACCTTTGCCCACTGAGCCATCTCTGGTTCAGAAGCTACACGGTAACATTGGCATGCTGACATTAAGCCAAAGTACTCTTGGGATAAAGCTATGTTAGCGCTGATCCTTTTCTCCTTATGTTACTTTATTTGTCTCGTCGGTGTTTCAGGGAATTTCATTCCTCTGTTCCTGGGTAAGATGGTTGTATGACCTCTAAAATGTGTTCCTGGGCCGGTGGGGTCAGGTAGGATGGATGGCCAGTCCAAGTTTATCAAAAGATTTGCAAAGTGGAGAAAGCTTAGGGTTAAAGCCTGTTTCTACATTGTTTCACAAAGCGTCTTCTGCAAATCACCTGCACTGCACGTGTGTTGAAGAAGTTGATATTTAGTTTTAAAGTTAATTTAATTTTTAAATAGTTTCCCTTTTATGGCAAGTTTAATAGTTGGCATTTCTGAAACCTCCCATCTCATCAAGGTTCTGAGATTGCTTGGTGTAAAGTTATTAATCATTTTATTACGCGTTAAACCTCGACTCGGTCTCTGATTATACCCCTTTCATTTGTGACCTTACTCGTTTGCATTTTCTTCTTTGTTCTTGCTGAATAATCTGATAGTTGGCGCATTTAACGCTTAACTTTTATATTTGTTTTTTAATTAGCATACAAAGTAATGGCTCCATTAAGACATTTCATACATACTCTGGTTGATTCATATCCTTCTTCTTCCCCCCTTCCCCCTTCCCCCTTCCCCCTCCCTCCCCTCCCCTCTCCTCTCTCCCTCCCACTACCCTACCTCCTTCCCCTCCCCCTCTCCTCTCTCCCTTCCCCTCTCCCATTCCCTTTCCCCTTCCCCTCTCCCCCCTCCACTTGCCCTTCCCCCTCATGCCCACCCCGTGCATTCCATTACCACCTTCCTACTTCCTTAAAGGGTTGACCCTCTCACGGTCCCCTTTTAGGCTCAAGGCCCATACCTACACCTGTAAATATTTAAAACTGGGATGTGCACATGAAAGAGAGCATTAGTCCTCGTCTTTATGAGTCCAGCTTATTCAGCACAGTGATCTCCAGTTTGAGCCTTTTTTTTTTTTTTCCTGAAGAGTTCATTTTTCTTAATGGCTGTGTGATGGTTTGTATTGGCCCAGGGAGTGGCACAATTTGGAGGTGTGGCACCATTGTGGGTGTGGGCTTTAAGAACCTTATCCTAGCTGCCTGGAGGTCAGTATTCTGCTAGTAGCCTTCAGATGAAGATGTAGAACTCTCAGTTCCTCCTGCACCATGCCTGCCTGGATGCTGCCATGCTCCCATCTTGAAGATAATGGCCTGAACCTCTGACCCTGTAAGCTAGCTCCAATTAAATGTTGTCTTTATAAAAGCTGCCTTGGTCATGGTGTCTGTTCACAGCAGTAAAACCCTAACTAAGGCTGAATACAATCTCACCATGTACTGGGCCATGTTTCCATTAGCCCTTCGTTCAGCACCGCCCCGCGGGCCCCCCACCACCACCCCCTCCCCCCCTCTGTCTTGCTGTTGTGTCTAGAATGGCAATGAACACTGGGTGAGCAGGTGTCCTGGTAGACGAATCCTGAGACCTCTGGGTGTGTGCCCAGGAGTGCCGCAGCTGGGTAACATGGCACTTCTAAATTTAGCTTTTTGAGAAACCATACGGATGTCCATAGGGCTTACACTGGCTTACACTCCCACCTGCAGCAGAAAAGGATTCCTCTTCCTCCCAGTGCCTCCCCCCCCACATCCTTTCCAGTATTTTTTCTTTATTATAATCATTCTGATTGGAGTGAGATAGATTCTCAAAGTAGATTTAATTTGCATTTTATGGTGCCTAAATTTGTAAAGTATTGTAAAAGTATTTATTAGCCATAAGATGGCTAATAAATGAATACTATAAAAGTGTTCATTAGCCTGTTTATTGATTGTCAGAATTGGGGGGAAGAGAGTTGTGTTTAATTTTTACAGTTCTTTATATATGGTCGATATTAGCCCATTTTCTGAACTCTGGCTGGGAAATATTTTCTCCCATACTGTAGCCTTCTGCCCACTTTATTGACAGCAGTCTTTGCTGTGCAGAAGCTTTTTTAATTTAGTGGAATGCTACTTGTCAATTCTTGGGGTTGTTTCCCATGTTGTTGGGGTCCTATTCAGGGAATTGTTACATCTGTATTTTGGGATGTTTTCCCTCCAGTGATTTCAGTTCTTTAGGATTTTGATTAAATTTTTGTATATATTTTGGGTTGATGCCCATGCAGGATGAAAGATAGAAACCTTTTTTCTTCCCTTCACCCTATTTCACCAGCACAATTTATCTGACACTCTGTCTTTTTTCCAGTATATATTTCTGATACCTTCTGTCAAAGAGTGTTCGGTGGTCATAGCTCTCTGGGTGTATAGTTGGCTTCTCCATTCTGTCCCACTGGCCTGCACTGTTTCCATAGACATCATGCTAACTCTCTCACTATGGCTCTAAGCACAATTCAGAGTGGTATTCTGTGATGCCACCAGCAGGTCTCTCTCTGCTTAGGATCCCATTTGTGTTTCCGTATAAATTTCAGGACTTTGTTTTTTACTTTACTCTGTGAAGAGCATCATTGTGATATCAATGGAGATTGCATTGAGGCTGTAGACCTCTTTGGTACTACAATTCTTCCAGTCCAGGAGCAGAAAGACTAGTTCCAACATCTTACATTTCTTTCTCAGTGGATTAATGGTTACAGTGCAGAGGTAGTGCATCTCTAGGCTTAGGTTTAAGTATGCGGTGGGTTGCAGAAGAGGTATTCCTACTGTTTTGTTTTGTTAAATCCCCTCAGCAAGTTTGTTATCAACATGTAAAGAAGCTACTGAACTTTTTGTGAATTGATTTTGTATCTTGTAACTAACTTTACTAAAAAAAAAAAAAATGTGTATGGTTTTTATCAGACCTGAGAGTTTCCTGGTGGTGTTCGCCTTCTAAGCACATCACCACGAAGTCTGCAAATAGAGAAGGGTTGACTTCTTCATGTCCTGTCACGTGTATATATTTGAGAAGAATCAAAGATGGCCAGTCTTCACTTATCTTTTCTAGTACATGTTTCTTCTCATTCGTTATTCCCACAGTATAAACATATTTTTATTTACGTTTCAGTTGTTGGTTCCTAACTTGGAGATCAGAGAATGGCGTCCATGTGATCTTTTTACTTGAACTCGGCTTTCTGGGATGCTGCCGGCTGATGGAGGCGCTCATTCTGCGTGTGCCTGATGCTGAGCTGTTAAAATTAGCAGGTTCTTCTACAACCTTACTCCCACCCCCACCCCCGTTTGATTTGTCATTGAGAAATCTTTTTAAATCATTGTAGCTCATTCAGATTTTGCTTGTTAGGACTTGAAATGCATTATTAGATACACATAAACAATTTCAATCTTGTGTTTTTGGATTTTTCTGCTTTTGTTTTCCAGTATCTCCCTAGTGTGTAAAGCTGTAGTTACTACACAGCGGAGTCTTGAAAATAATTGAAGTATATTTTTTGTATGTATAGTGACTATACCTCAGTAATTTCATCTTTGCAGAGCATGACCCGCAAATAACAACTCTGAGACAATCTTTTTCTATCAGCTTCTCTGGATGAATGGAACCAGGAGGATGAATACATTGCATCAAAGTCTTGAAAATGAGCTTTAAAGTGATGATAGCCGAGGCACCTCTGAGCTGCTGCGAGCCTGGTACCCATCCTAGAGGCTGAGCCTTGACACTCAGAGCTGTCCTAGAGGAGCTGTTGCTCACAGGGAGTAGCTGTTGCTCACTGGGAGTAGCTGTTGCTCACTGGGAGTGGTTGTTGCTCACTGGGAGTAGCTGTTGTTCACTGAGTAGTTGTTGGCTGGAGAAGCTGTTGCTCACTGGGAGTAGCTGTTATTTACTGGGAGTAGCTGTTGTTTACCGGGAGAAGCTGTTGTTCACCAGGAGTAGCTGTTGCTCACTGGAAGAAGCTGTTGCTCACTGAGAGTAGCTGTTCACAGAGAGTAGCTGTTGTTCACTGGGAGTAGCTGTTGCTCACTGGGAGTAGCTGTTGCTCACTGGGAGTAGCTGTTATTTACTGGGAGTAGCTGTTGTTTACCGGGAGAAGCTGTTGTTCACCAGGAGTAGCTGTTGCTCACTGGAAGAAGCTGTTGCTCACTGAGAGTAGCTGTTCACAGAGAGTAGCTGTTGTTCACTGGGAGTAGCTGTTGCTCACTGGGAGTAGCTGTTGCTCACTGGGAGTAGCTGTTGCTGGCTGGAGGAGCTGTTGCTCACTGGGAACATCTGTTGCTCACTGGGAGTAGCTGTTGCTGGCTGGAGTAGCTGTTGCTCACTGGAAGTAGCTGTTGCTCACTGGGAGTAGCTGTTGCTGGCTGGAGTAGCTGTTGCTCACTGTGAGAAGCTGTTGCTCACTGTGAGAAGCTGTTGCTCACTGTGAGTAGCTGTTGCTGGCTGGAGTAGCTGTTGCTCACTGTGAGAAGCTGTTGCTCACTGGGAGTAGCTGTTGCTCACTGTGAGAAGCTGTTGCTCACTGGGAGTAGCTGTTGCTCACTGTGAGAAGCTGTTGCTCACTGGGAGTAGCTGTTGCTGGCTGGAGTAGCTGTTGCTCACTGTGAGAAGCTGTTGCTCACTGGGAATAGCTGTTGCTCTCTGGGAGTAGCTGTTGCTCTCTGGGAGTAGCTGTTGCTCACCGGGAGTAGCTGTTGCTCACTGTGAGAAGCTGTTGCTCACTGGGAGTAGCTGTTGCTGGCTGGAGTAGCTGTTGCTCACTGTGAGAAGCTGTTGCTCACTGGGAGTAGCTGTTGCTCACTGGGAGTAGCTGTTGCTCTCTGGGAGTAGCTGTTGCTCACTGGGAGTGGCTGTTCTTCACTTTGGGTGGTGGGGGGGAATGTCTCATTTGGTCTGAAAGGCAGAGTGCTTCTGGAGTCTAAATCTGGCCCCTGGAGCTAGGAAGGGCCCAGGAGAACCGCTGGTCCCTATTCTACAGTGAAAGCGTGGAAACACTGCTGTCAGGGGAGGAACCAGTCACGGCAACAGCATCAGGGCAAATCATCTTTGCAGTCAGAGGGAAGGACTAGCAAGTGGAAGGCAAGACACGCATCCTTCTGACACACCCTTTTCTACCTCTGCTCCTATCTGCAGGTGCTGCCGCAGGCAGGGAGGACCTTCCCATGTCAATCAGGGCAATGAGGACGGGTCTCCAGGGTGGGCTCCCTACTCAGGCGACTCTAAGTAGTGGCAGTTGACATTACAACCAAGCCTATCACAATATTTTGACTATATCTGTGTAACATTCTTTGCCTTCCCAACTCTTGTCTATTCTTATGTCTCAGACACATCATTTACTAGATTACGCTTTATAAAAAAATCAAATTGGATAGTCTAGGTTTTAACTGGAGAATTTAACCACTATGTACTTACTGAGATCATTGGTCCCTTTACAGCACAGTCTGAATTTCTTTTGGATGATTTTCTTGTTCTCTCATTTTTTTGTTTCCCCTCTATTGTTACCAATACTTTGGTATTGTGTATTTGTTGCTCTTCTTATAGTGAATGCTTAAACATTTATATATGCATATTTATGTATATGTGTGTGCATATGTATATTCTATCTATATCTACATATCTATCTAAATATTCTAGCTATAAATTTAATAAGCATGCTTTAGTATACACCCACAATATCAATAGTATATATTATGTTTTAAAGATTTATTTATTTATATTCTATACAGTGTTCTGCCTGCATGTATGCTTGCAGGCCAGAAGAGGGCACCAGATCCCATTACAGATGGTTGTGAGCCACCCTGTGACTGCTGGGAATTGAACTCAGGACCTCCAGAAGAGCAGTCAGTGCTCTTGACCTCTGAGCCATCTCTCCAGCCTCTGGTCAAATACTATTTTAAATCTGGATATTCTGATTTTGTTCTCTGTTTCTATTTACTCCAATCTTAATTCTGGATTAATTTTGAAGCTCTACAAGTGAGAATCATGTTTGCCATTTCCACACTCAACACTGATTTAAATCCACCCACATCAGATGTTTTCTTTTCTCCTCAACCCTTCTCAGATCTCACTCCTTCTTCTCCAATACTGTCCCCTTCCAGAAGTGCATATTCTGGAAGTGACTGCAGTGGGAGTCTGTCATTGCCTCTCACGCTCTGTCCAAAGCAGATTCGCTTTGTGCTTGTTCCTGGAGGCTGGCGATGCCAGGCTGCCTGTGCTGCCTTGGTATTCACGGGAGCATCTCCCACCTACTGCAGCTCTTCACAATGCCATTATCAATCTAAGCGAGCGTTTTTACAGGCTAGCCCCAGACCAGCAGCATCAGAACCACTTTGTAGCTCAGGAGAGTCTTAAAACTTTATTCCACAATTTCTGACCCCACTCTGCAGCTGGGCAGACAGGACTGCCTACCACCCACGGAAGTTTGATGGCCAGCGGTCAGTCTTTAGAAGCCCGCTGCGGAAAGAGAGCATAAGCCACCTTGTATTCTGGCTGCTCCAGAATGTTAGCTCCGGTGTCTGTAGACTAGGATAATTCTAGCAATTGATTAAGTTTTATTTACTTTGAGTGAAATCTTTTTCTTTGTTTCTCTAAATTTAACAATTGACAATTTCCATTAATTTTGGAAAAGTGTGACTGTTGACTGTTTTGGACATTTTGTCCCACCCCCACATACAGTATTATTCTGAACACCCTTTAGATTTATGTTGGACCTGCCCACTATCCATTGAATATTTTAAGTTAATTCCTTATATTTTCTATATCTGTGCTACTGTCACATCCATGAAGCTATTTGTGATAAATAGGAAGATTTGCATTTGCTTCTGATAGCAAAATATTAATTTATATTTTTCTTCTTGAATTCCCAGACCATACCACACAGGTAATATGAATTCAGCTTTCAGCTCATACATGTCTCTGTTTCTGATGTGTGTGTGTGTGTGTGTGTGTACATGTGCATGCATGTACACATGTGTATATGTCTGTGTACATGACAATTCTATGGTTCGTGTAGAAGTCAGAGAATAACCTTAGATGTAGACCCTTGCCTTCTGCCTTGTTGGAGACAGGACTGCTCTGTTGTTTGTGAGTTTCTGGTGGTTGTCCTGTCTCTGTCTCTATCTCCCAGGAGTTCTAGAACTATGAATGCTTGCACTATGTGAATAGCTTTTATCTGAGTTCCGAGGGGTTGAAGTCAGGTCACTGTCATGGGCGGCAAGCACATCTATCTACAAAGCCACCATCACAACCCTGCTCCACTTCTGTTTTATTTATCAATGAGCTCATTCCCAGAGGCCGTTGCCTCCCCTGGCGTTTCCTACCTACTTCCATCCTGCTGAGATGCAGGCATTTTGCTTTTTCCCAAGCTCACAGAAGATTAGGACATAGAGACCAGAAAACAGTTAGCATACTCTGAGCAGGAATGAGCCCAACCAGGTCTAACATGAATAGAGCCTTGTGGCGTTTTGCTTTTTCACACTAGCTGAACAATTAAATATTCCCACAACCATCTTGTGATGGTTGAGCTATCACAAATGTTCATTAACTTCATCCAAGATATTCTAAAATTCTGTAAA
Source organism: Apodemus agrarius (assembly GCA_964023405.1). NCBI lineage: Eukaryota > Metazoa > Chordata > Mammalia > Rodentia > Muridae > Apodemus > Apodemus agrarius. The sequence goes on along the minus strand of OZ030019.1, from coordinate 6,823,204 downwards.
CAGGGTGTGCCATCCAGATACCCATGATTAAGATCACCTGAAGTACCCGATACCCCGAGGAGGAGCCCCTTAATGCCGCCCAGACTCCTTGCTGAACAGCCTTTACTTTTGGGTTATATCGACTTTAGTGCCAAGTAGATGGATAAAAGTAATGATATTTGAGAGAAAAGATCAAAATGGAGGTGGCCACAGCCGGTGGGAAGTACGACAGGGCTTTGTGTATCCTTTATGTATCAAGAGTGAGCCGCTGGCTTTCGACCAAAAATAGCCAGACATGTTGCCATATTAACAAAGGTGATTGGCATCCCCATAAGAAGGGTGGGAATGTTAATGACAGGGACCTGGGAACATCCTTAGTGTGGCCTGGGAATAGCTGGAGCAGGTGACTGCTGTCCACGGTGACACGCAGGCAGTTTGCATTCACGCTAGCCCGGGAGAGCGACATCATTATTGGTTAACTTTAGCCTGCTGCCTAAATCTGGTCCAGTGTGTTCATCCAAAGTGTTAAGTTCCTCTCCTCATGCTATTTGTTAAAAAAGAAAGAAAATGACTTGGGAATTATTCCACACAAAATGTCAAGTGGCAGAATAAATAACCATTCCCCCTCATTAATCCCCATGGGCAGCGTCTGTCTGAGGGCTTTGCTTTTTCATAATGAAAATATGTCAGCCCTGAATATATGTTTGCGCGATTGAGACTGAACAGTGAAGTGAAATGAAATGAATTCTCCACTCAGCGGCAAGTGAAATGCAGCTGTTTCTGGGAAATGAGGCCGTGTGCCGTGGAACGGTGACCTGGGCTTTGCGGAGCCTCCGGCAGGCTAAGATCAAGTGGGGTAGCGGAGGGCAGCCTGTGATGAAAGGAGAGCGTATTTCTTCAACACTATTCATCTTAATTCAGCTCCATTTGTAAGAGAAATCTCTGCCCCACTGTATAAGCCCGGTATTGAAGGGACTTTGTGGTCCTGGAAGCTGCGAAAGTCAGGGAAGCCCAGGGGTGACATCTTGATGAGCAAAGGCTTATTGCCCAGGAAGCAAAGACCGCTAGATGACAGAGAGGTTAGAATTATAGGACTTCAGGGACCTGCCTGCTAGCCGGGGCATTTCAGAATGGGGGAGAGCCAGGCAAGCTATTAGCTAAGAGGCCACTCTCCCAGCCACACAGCAGAAAGTGTCTGCTCATAGCTCTGTCCCCTGCCATCCCCAGAATGGAAGCAAGGACTCTTGGAACATCAAGGTGGTGTGTTCATTGTATAATCCTCCCCTCTCCCCACTCCTGTCTCAGGGACCATTGCAGAAAAGGAGCAGGACTATCGCAATGGCCAGACGTAGGAGAGCACTGGGGTGAAACGGTATCTGCTGCACGCCACAGGAACTGTACTCATGAGCTTCAGGAAGCTGTGGCCTGCACAGAGTCAAGACTGCTGCCATCCTAGCAGTCATGAAGAATGGTGGGGTCCCCACCTCAAGGGGCAATTGATGGTTGGTGGCTTCTGGGGAAGGGAGGGTCAGTTTTTGTTAAGGAGGTGGCCTCTGGCTGGTCCATCCTGCTCCAGTATGAAAACAGGAGCAATACCAATGGGACCTGGTAGGTTATCTTAAAAAACAAACAGCCTAAGAGCATAAATAAGGTTTGGGGTTAGAATTGGGGAAGGGGGAGTCAGGGGAGGAGGAGAAGATGAATATGATAAAAGTTCATCAAATGGAATTCTTAAAGAAATAATAATTAATAATTAATAATTAATAATTTATAATTATATATATGCTCAAGGATGGCTGGTTGGCTAGATGGCTTGGAGTCCCAGAGCACTGACTGCTCTTGTAAAGACACTGAGTCAGGTTCCCAGCACCTACATGGGGGCTCACAACTGTCACTAACTGCAGTTCCAGGGGTTCTGATGCCCTCCTCTGGCCTCCATGGGAACTGCACAAAAATGGTGTGCACATACATACATGCAGGCAAGCATTCATAGATATAACTTTAAATATTTTTAAATAAAAGCTCCACCCATATAAAGGTATTGATTAAATATCATCTGTCTGTGAGGCCACCCCATCTCCGACCTCCCCTTCTCTGCCCTTCCTATCCTTCACCATCATGACTCCACCTCCTCAACTATCCCCCCTCCTGTACCTCATCTTCATTCTGATCCCCCTCCCCTTCCTCTTCAATGCCCTCGTAAGATATTCAGTTGGTCAGCCTCTTCAGTCCTGTTATCATTTGCATGTCAGTATGTACTTGACAGGCTAATTGGTCCTTTACCATTGGCAGAGGCCTCAAAAGCGAGGTAGAATAGGGCCAATTGTATGTATGTGAGTGTGTGTGTGTGTGTGTGTGTGTGTGTGCACATATGTGTATAGAACTGTCTTTGCTACCCATCATCAGAATTTTACCATGACAAACTGAAACTTTATATAGGAAATTGTCATTTCCCATAATGCCATCCTCTAGAAATTATGATTCCTTTTGTCTGAGCTTAATGACTCTTGCTACCTTAGGTAAAAAGCATCACATAGCATGTCCCTTTGGGTTGACTGATCTCATTAAGCATTTTGTTTTCGCTACAGCTCCATGTTTTAGCACAGAACATCAGTTCCCTCCCTCGCTGTATCCATAAGATGACATTTTGCTCTTCACATAAATCTACTAATATCCATTCGCCTTGCCCTCATCATATAGCTTTGCGGGTGATGCCACCACAAATGTTGGCATGTATGTTCAAGTCCCTGCTTTCAGGCCTTCTGTGTAGATAGAGAGGAGCAAATTTCTCTGTTGTACGATGGCCAGGATTTGTGAGGAACCATCCGTGCTGCCTTGGGCACTAAGCACATCCCTTCTCCTCCAGCCGGGACTCAGGACAGCCATCTTCCCACAGGACAACATTTGTTACATTATTCCCATAGACTCGATGGGCAGCATTGTTTCATTATTAACTGTTCTGAGGAAAAGGAAAATGTTACAATAGTGGGTAGTGAGGCCTCACTGCAGTCTGTTTCCCTTTATGTGTTCTGAAACATTTGTACAAATCTGGCAGATACTCCCGTCAAATATTTTGCCTAATTTTAAACATCAGACTACCGTTGTGTTAACTTGTGTAAGTTCTTACATAGCCTGGATATTAATTCCTTGCCAGATAAAAGGTTCTCAAATATTCTTTCCATTTCCTAGATTGCATTTTCATTTTGTTAATTATGTGCTAGGAGACATGAACGTTTTTACATTTTTTAAACTATTTTTCCTTCTCTGTTGCTTGTGAAAAGTCCAAGGTCATGACAAGCTTTTCTTTGAAGAGTGTCATAGTTTTAGCCTTTGTCTCCAGATCTCTGGACTGCTTGAGTGTCTGTTTTACAAACACTGTGAGGGACGCGTCATCACCACGGCCGAGTTGCAGGACCCTTCCCCCTTTCTCAGTTCAGGTCACCGCAGACGCCTTCCCTCCCAGGATTCTGCTGGCTCCCTTACTGAAGACCATTTGACTATAGATGTAAGTTGGTTTCTGGGGTCCCTTCTGTTTATCTGTGTGGAGCAGCCCCACCCTGGGCCATCACCACAGTTCTGGTGTAAGTTTTGGGTTAACAGAGCGACAACCTCTCTGCCTGGTTCATTCCCAGTGGGTTAGGGTATCCAGGACCTCTGAGGTTCCTTACAGACTTTTAAATGTTTTTCTATTTCTGCAAAAAAAAATTTTTTTTTGGAACATTGATAAGGAATCTGTAGAATCTATAATTAGAGCTTTCATTGGATTAAGTCTTTATTAATGCTAAGCCTTCTATGGTCATAGAATCTGCCCATCCGTCTATCCTCTGATTTATTTCAGTAGTATTTTGGGAATATTAACATACAACACCCAGGTCCTAGGTCTGGTCGGGAGTTTCATTCTGGGTATTCTGGTTGGGAAAGATTATGCATTGGCTTGCTTCTGTAACCCACTTTTACTAGTTCCTTTTGAGTGTATAGAATTAACATGGATGCCCGTGTGGTCAGTCACACCTTTCGACTTTATCAGATGATTTACTAGCACCAAGGTTCTTTCCTTGCATGCTATTAGGATCTTCTCCAACACTGTACCATTGCAAATGGATACTTTTAGTCCCCCCCGGATTGAACTGAGTGTGGTCCAAGTGGCATTGTTTCTTCTTCATAGGAATGGTCTACTATCATTAAGTACAATGCAGCTATGGGATTTTTTTCTGTTTAGTTTTTTTTTAATTAATTTACTTTATATCCCAATTGCAGTTTCCTCTCCTTCCTCTCCTCCCATTTCCCCCTTGTCACTCCATTCTCCAGCTCTCTTTCTCCTCAGAAATGGGGAGGCCTCCCATGGATCTCAGTCTGCCTTCACGTGTCAAGATGCAGTAGGACTAGGCACAACTCCTCCTGTTGTGAATAGACAAGGCAGCCCAGTCAGGGCAAAGGGACCAAAGGCAGGCAGCGGAGTCAGAGGCGGCCGTGGACTTTTTATATTTGTCTCTTATTGTATTGGAGGTTGTTTCCCCTTCTCTTCTCTTTGAGTATGTCTATCCTTGAAGGACTGTTGAATTCTGTCAAATAATTTTCTGCAGCAATTGAGGCAAGCATGGTTTTCCCCCTTCCTTCTGGTGGCCTGGCATAAGCCACATTGATTTTGTGGTATTTGTTGAACCACCTTCCATTCCAGGAATAAACCCAACTTCAGCATGGTTTGTAAGTGTCTTAACAAGCCCTGCAGTTTCCATGTAGTGGCTTTGGTTTGAAGGTGGTGTCAACCTAATTAAAAAGAGTTAGACAGTGTCCATTCTTCCTCAGCATTTATCAGAACTGTGTGAATTATTTTTAAAAAAATAATTTATTTTTATATTCTGTGAGGGTATTTCCTGCCTATATGTAGATGTACCACACATATGGCTGGGGCCTGTGGAGGTCAGAAGAGGTCATCAGATCCTCTGGAGTTACGGATGGCTATGAGTTTCCATGAGGGTGCTGGGAACCGAGCCCAGGTCCCCTGTCAGTCAGGGCTCAACCTCCGAGCCACTGTTCTACTCCCTGAATGCTTCCTCAGTGTTTGACACAGTTTGCAGCTGGTGGCTTTGCTTCCGAGCTTTTTCCCCTCTTAGGAAAGAGGCTGTGAGTCTCAACTCTATCAGCACTGGCTATAGATCTTTGCAGGTTCTCTCCCTTTCCGTGATCTCCTCTTGCTCTGTAGGTTGTACATTTCTAGGACTTTGTTCATTTCACATAGGCTTCCTGGACGGTTGGCCAATAGTTTCTGACAGCTCCCCTGTGCTGACTTGGAAGACAACACGAAAAGCAAAGCAGGGAATGGAGGCCTGGCTTGTGAAATCTGAAGGAAGTCTGAGGACTCCATCAGGGCTGCTTGCTATTCAGAACTAAGGTTCTGATTAGATGGGGCTGAAGAATAAGCTGTGATTAACAAGATACCAGAACTGCTAAAGCGAAACCTTTACTTTGCTAGGATACTTGATGCTGTCTGGCTGGAGCTAAGAATTTAGTACTGATTAAGAAGAGATCTGTATCACTGGGTTAAAACCTTCTGGAAAGTGTTTCCTAAGATTCAGTACACAGAAGCTGTATTTTAGAGGTGGTCAAGGGTGTACCTCACACTGGCTGTAGAACTTGGTAGTCGTGTAAGAGTCACCCAGGTGGTGTTGGTTTTGCAGGCATGAAGGGGTCATGGAGAGCAGCTAAGGTACTGTGAGAGACCAGGAAAGGCCACTGGTGAAGGTGCAGCCTCAGTGGCAGTTGAAGCCCGAGAAATGAAGGGGTCATGAGGAAAACTTGGAGCTTGGCATCATGAAGAGAGCCTATGAGAGACTATTGGTGAAAATGCAGCCCAGCTGCAGAAGACCCCATCATTCTGAAGATGCCAGTATCATGGGATGACCACCACCACCAGCAGCAGTGAGGTGGAGCCAGCTGGAACCTGGAAGACAAGCTGTGTGTGCTACAGAGGACAACATTTGAAGTGACCCAAGCCCCTTGGAGGACCCAAAAATCGTGAGTGGAGCCCAGATATTGGGTATAGTGTTCTTTACACAGTTGGAGTTTGGTTTTGCTTTGGTTTGATTGTGACTGTGCCCTGATTATTTTCTCTTGAAGTAAGAAAGTATTTAATTTAATTTTGATTTTAACGGAAGCCAGCTGCTGAAAGACTTTGAACTTTTAAAAGAGATTTTGGATTTTCAGAGTAGATATTTAAAGAGACTAAAATGTCCATGTATCTGAATTTGCAAAGATTTTGGTAGTTTTGAAGTATTTATGGTTTTAATGTGAGATCTTGGAGATGAATAAGAAAGGAAATGTTGTGGCTTGATAGTGATGTATTTGTGTGTCAGGTAAGCAAGGGGTTAGTTGTGCAGGCTAGTCTATGTCAACTTGATACACAAACTTGAGTTATCTGGAAGGAGGGAACCTTCCTTGAGAAGCTGTCTCCATAAGATCCAGCTGTAAGGCATTTTATTAATTAGTGATCGGTGGGGGAGGGTCTAGCCTATTGTGGGTGGGGCCACTCCTGGGATGGTTGCTTTCTATAAGAAAGCAAGCTGAGCAAGCCATGGGAAGCAAGCCAGTAACTAACACCCTTCTATGGCCTCTGAACTCCAGGTTCCATCCCTGCTTGGGTTCCTGTCCTGACTTTCTTCCATGATGAACAGCAATGTGGAAGCAAATTAACCCTTTCCTCCCCCACTTGCTTTTGGTCATGGTGTTGCCTTGCAACAATAGAAACCCTAAGTCAGTGCCATTATTTTGTTCCACAAAACGTCATCATCTCTATATTTTAATAACTTGAATTACTTATTTTTGTCAATATAAAAATTTTGTTATTTTCTAAAATCTATTTTTTTGGTGTGGCTGATGTTTCTCTACTTGACTTTTTGATAGTTAACCTTCTGCTAGCTCCAGGTTTGATGCTTTTCTTGTTCCTTAAAGTGAAATATTAAGTTATCAATGTGAGATTTTTGAGGCGAGGCTTCAGTGTTACGGATTTCTCTTAGCATGAGTTGTGTTTCACTCTTTTTATATGCTTTTCTTTCTCTTTTTTTGTCTTATTTCATTTAAATCAAGATGTTCCCTGATTTTCTTTGTGGTTTCTTTTTTTGATACTCTGATTGTTTAGAAGTGAGTTGCTTAATTCTCTTACCTTTGAAATTTTTCAATTACTCATGTATCCATTTTGTTACTTATTTCTAGTGTCCACTGTGTTTAAAAAGTATTTCATATAGCTTTAAAAGGGTGCAACTGAAAGTCTTGAGACACCAAGATTACTTGAGGCCTCTCATGATCTCTCTTGGAGAATATTCTGTATATAGTGAAGGGGAAAATCAATATGTTCTGTTGTTGCTGTGCAGGGGTTCCATGAATGTCTGTGAGCCTAATTGGTATATGTTGTTGCTCAAGTCCTCTGCTTCCTTATTGATTTTCTGTCTGTCATTCTATCCATCATTGAGAGTTAAGTAGTAAAGACCCCAGTTAGTACTGTGGAGCTGACTATTCCTCATTTCAAGTGTGCCATCGTGTGCTTCGTATACCTTTGCAGGTGCGAGCATTTCGTATATATGTTTGTATTGGCTGTGCCTTCCTTAGAATTATCTCGTTTCAGCATCATACGTGTCTCCTTCCGTGCCTTGTAACCATTTTCGACTTAAAGCCTGTTGGTCTCACATCACAACAGCAAGCTCTGCTCTCTGTGGGTTGCTATTGATACAGAATCATTTTTCCAATGTTTGACTTTATACTTGGGGTCAACCCCGTCTCGAATAGGCAGACAGTAGGTAGTTGGCAGGTCGCAAAGCTCTGCCCTCCTACAAGAAGAAGACGGAAGACGGTCTAATTCACTCTGCCACTCTGCTTATGACCGAGGTGTTGTATTTAAATGAGTAGCTAAGCAGAAAAACGTTTGCCCATTTCTCACACACGCTTTCTTTGCGTCAAGTTTTCCCTGCAATCATTTTCTTTTCCATTTACTTGATTTCTCATAGCAAAATAGTTGGGTTGTCTTTCTGTCTCCATTACACACATTCATAGAGTCTTAACTGCTATGAAACTCATATGTTCTGTCCAAATGTTATCAGACTGTATTTTGAAACAATAACTTCAATGGTATGTGGAGCGCTGCTAGAAAGGGCCTCCTGTAATTGAAAGAGTAGATGCCCTTGATGAGGACCGAAGACAGGAGAGATGAGCACTGTTCGTCTGTGCCGCAAACCTTTTGTGCGTGAAATCACGCGGAAATGAAATCAAGCTAGTTTTGCTGTCATCTCAAATTGAAAATTTTATGGACCTCATGTGTGATAGCTCTGTCTGAGGTGCTGAAGGGCCGGGATGGGAGATGTGAACTGAAGCAGGCTCAGTGTGATTCCGTTGTGTTTCTAGGAGGTAAGAACCTACCTAGTCAATCTGTGTAGCGTCAGATTGTGGCACTGGAGTAAGTGGCACTGAGCCTTTTAGGTAAGGAATCGTTACACTGAATCAGAGAGAAGTCTGGAACCAAAAGGTGTAAAAATTTCAAGAGAGGCTGCACTTGCTGAGAGAATGATGACTTAATTCAGGAGGAAGAACACGGACTACAGCTGCTCTCCAGTTGTGTTGAAACTGGACACTTTCGGAAGCAGGCACTCAGCAGAAACTCTGTCCTGAATATTACAGAGGTGTTGGCACCAGAAAGATGGCTCAGTGGTTAAACATGTTAACTGTTCCTGCCGAGGTGTGATTCCCAGCACCCACAGGGTGCCTTGAAACCATTTGTAACTCTAGGCCTAGGGCATCTGATGCCCTCTTCTGGCCTCAGTGGGCACAAGGCATGCATATGGTACACAGCTATATGTACAGGTGGAACATTCATGCATATAAAACCTCTCTCTCTCTCTCTCTCTCTCTCTCTCTCTCTCTCTCTCAATACAAAGGCAGTACCATGGCATAAAACATGAAGGACAGGTTAACCCTGCTGCTGTGTGGCAACACCATGGAGTGTATTGAAAATGCAATCGCAGTTACTATAGAAAAGAATCCCGAGACCCCCAAAACAAAAATAAAAGTCATCTGCCCTTGTTCTAGCACAGGATCAGAAAGCACGGTTGTCAGCCATCTTGTTTTTTGCAAAGGTTCTGCAAGTGCTTTACCATTAAAACTGAGACGGTGCTTCAAAGAGGAACGTTTTATGATTTTAAAGTCTTGTTAATAATAAAGTGTCTGTCAGCCATCTTGGACCAGTTTTCTATGAAGAGGAAAGTGTTAAAGTTGTTTTTTTTTTTTTTTGCACCAAGAGGGACTTGGAGCCACTAGGCCAGGGAAGCACTTGGGTGGTGAATGGCACTACTCTTACCCGGTATTCCATTACATTTGACTTGCCGCTGATGCAGACCCTAATCTGGATGTAATGCAGGGCTGGAAATCACTCACTCCTGCTGATGCAGTACTATCCGTCAAAGCTGAAACTGTAAATGCCTTGGGGAGGATGTAAGGAGTTAAGTCGTGGATGGATTTATGGTTTTCCTAGAGATTGATGGAAAAATGAGAAAAATCTTTCACATGGCCAGAGGAGTTGGTGAAGGATTTGCAGATGTGCCTAATGAAGATGTTGGTGGACATACAAAGGCCGCTGAGAGTTACTCCTCACTGGTGATGGACGGGAAGAACCCACGGACTCCTCCACAGAGGGGAAAAATTGATGCAGACCCAGCCGTGTGTGCATGGTCCCATTTTCCAAAGCTCTTCCCATTTTGCATCCAGAGAGGACAAAATGTTCGAATGTGATCCTCTCTAGATTACAGAACCAAGCTCTCCCAGACAAAGAATGGAGGCTTACAACCCTCAAAGCTTCTGATGAACCTGTGCCAGAAAACAGCTTCCAGTCTAACGTGTCTAAGAGGCTTAGGATAGGCATCTATGAATCAGGACCTCAGACCTTGACAGTGTGCCTTCTGGATATCTAGCCATCAACACTGTTTCAGTTCAATCCTGGATCAGCCAGAACCAAATAAGCATTTCCCTTCTCATATCCTAACAGGTCATGACCTTTTATGGAGTAACAACATAGCTCACTCACTTCAGGTCATCAGGTTACATTGTGACAAATTACCTCCTGACTGTCGGGTAATTGTGTAACAAGTACCAGATGTTTAGAGAGAAGGGGGATGACATCCTCATAAACTCCATCATATGTTGTATTCTGCCATCAGATATAGCGAAATATTCTCCCGTGAGTCACATAAATATCATCATAAGTGTGTCAGCTGTGGAAAAACGTAGCAACGTATAGGGTCCAGTATGAGGTTAGGGCATCCAGAGATGGACTCAAGATGTTTTCTCTACATATAAGGAAGGGGCACTGTAGTTGATAATTTGATAAGAAAACTTGATATTAAATAGGGGAAGTGACCTGATAAGCTTTGGTGGTTTTGAATCAATTACTGTGGTGACCACGTTTCAGATAGGCTGTAAGGGCTGGACAATAGCAAAGGCGCGTGGGCAGTTTGGAAGCCCCTGAAGCCGGCTGTGGTAGAATGGGTCTTTAATGCTAGCGCTTGGGGGGCTGAGGCAGGAAGACTGCAGATTCAAGGCCAGAGACTCCAACCCAAGAACCCAGGGCTGGGGTTGTACCCCAGGGATGGCGTGCTTGTCTAGCTTGGGTAAAACCTGGTTTCGATGCCCAGCACCAAATGTGTGGTTGAATGAAGCCACCAAAGGCAGGATCCTGGGATAGTTAGAGCATGTGTATAGGGCAGGACCGTGATGGTGGGGAGGAGAAGGAGGAGCTACGATGAAGGGGGATGGCAGAGCAGTCCTTACATGGAGGGCATTTGAAGAAGCCGCTGGACCGTATTTTGTTTCCCTGTTTGCTGGCATCTTTTCTCTTCTCCCTTCTCTTCCAAGGCCAGCCTCACACTCACTGGGTAATCTGGGTAACCTCTTGCCCCAGCCCCCTGAGTACTGAGATTATCATGAGCCACCACACTTTGTTATTTTACTCCTTAAATTGCACAAGACAATGTGATGCGTTGGTATGTGACACAAATAGGGAGGCTTACAGATGCAGCCTGTGCCGCATCCGCCACCTGCCCCACGCCCATGCTTTCCCTCCCAGGGCTCCGCTTCTGCTGCTCTGAAATGTATCCATTTGTGTCTTGGTTTTGTGTCCTGTGTACTCTGAACAACAGACAGCATCAAGTTTTAGACACATAATTTACATATTTGATACTGTCTACCTAACACGCTCCAACATAACCAATACTTTAGAAATTTTCTAAGTATATAGCAAGTTACCTCACCCTTTTGATGGCTATGTAGTATTCCAAAGTATAGGCTCCTCTGTGTCTCCTTTAATGGATATTTAGTCTTATTATCCCCGAATTCATTTTCCTGGGAAACAATGTTGCAAAGGAAATGCCACCACATATCTCCTTTTAAGTTACATCCTTTTCCGCTGAGGGTGGCCTCTGGGAAGTGGACTTCCTGCTCCCTGAGCATGTCTACATCCTGTGTCAGTTCTCTTCCGGTACTCAGCTGGTGCAACTCCACCTGGTACAGGAGTCCTCTTGATCATCAGTCCCATCAACCCTCGGTTGTGTCAGGATTATTTTCTCATTCATAAACACTAGATGATAGTGCTTATTTGCTATTGTCTAATACTGGGCCGAACTGAAGTGTCATTGCCTTCTGTGTTCCTGTGAACGGCTTTTAATCTTTCCCTTGCTAGTTTGCTGTGCTGTGTTTTTCTTGTGAATTTCTAGGAGTTAAAACGTATTTTATACCCTAATCATTCCTTTGCTTTATGCCACGAACATCTCCTTCAGTCTCTTGTTCGGGTTTTCTCTATGGTGTGCTATTATCTTTTATGGGTTCACATTTGTCAAGTTTGTCAATTTTCCCCTTCACAGGTGATGCTTGTTAGGGTTCCAGGAACGCCTTACTGACTCTGCTCTCCACAGGCAGAGTGACTAGATGTCCTGTCATTTGTAGTTTGTGAGGTTTGGGGTTGAAGTGTCAGTGGGAAATTCATCCAACATAAGCTCAGCAGCCGGTGGGTATTTCTGAATGAGCTTAATTCAAACCCTACACTGGAGATATGGGCTGGAGTTCCCAGAGTAGAGGGGACGTTTGCGGGCAGAGGTTTCAGAATGCCCAGAGACTGTGTTGTGTCGATGGGACTGAGCAGCAGTGGTGTGATGGAGGGGAGTCACGGGCACCCTGCGACAGCTGAGGATGCTGTGCCCAGTTTGGATGTCTGATAGCTTGCCTAACATCTGATATGCTAATCGAGGAGGAGAGATGGGGGGGGGTCCCTGAAGAAAAGGAGAACATTTTACTCCTAATCAGCAGTGAGAGAGATTGAGAGATGTTAGGGATGGCGAGAATGAAATACAGCAGACGAGGGAGAAGCTGGGGCCGGAGGGAATCGAAAACAGCCAAATGTGAAGGCTCGAGTGTCTGAGCAGGTACCCGTAAGCCGGTCCGTCCTCCGAACCAGGCCAGGTGACAGGCAGCCTGGCCTGAGGGCCCCAGCAGCAATCACTTGACAACCAAAACTGTTCTGCAGTGGTTGTGTGGGGACATGGTGGGGACAAGCTCACATTCAGGCTGAGAAAACACAAGCATTCACATGCTGCGGACAAAGTAAAATTTATTGACAGACAGAACTGCGCCTACTTAGGACTACGGGGAAGCGCTTGCTATTAACTGAAGAAGAGTTGTGTTCACATTCCAGAAAAGTCTACATGGAAAAGCATTCAGAATACTAGATTTTCTACGTCACTATTTCACCTACAATAGGGACAACAGACTGACACTCTGAATTTGATGGGCTTTTGTCACAGGGCTACATGTTGAACAGGGACAAACATCAGTGACCGAGAAAAGGTGTAAAAAGACCAAAACCACCCACTGTAGGAAGGGCTCTTGGATGTTACTGTACAGTGTGGTCAAGATAAAACCAAACCAAAGCCAATGTCAATAGTGTTGTGGAATGAGGAGAGGGTAGAGCTGGGCAGAAAATTCAACATTTCCTGTATACATAGGGACGTGGGGAAAACTGAGAGAAAGCCATGTAACGCCACCATCATGCTGAGAATATCTGTAAGAACACATTAATATGGCATACAATGAACCCTGGTGGAAGAGAATTCTGGGGTTTAAACTCGATGTCACAGTAATGATAGTAAATAACCGCTTGTAGAATTAGAGTAACAGAATCAACTGAAGGTTTTCTAAAACTAAGTTAAGGACTCAGCTCAGTACCTGCCTAAACAGGTGGGTTCATCATCACAGCCACACATGCTTAAAGAGCCTCATATGCTCACCTGATCATTAGAATGAAAGGGTCCTTCCAAAAAGAGGCCAGCGGGAGCACTGTTTCTCAGGAGAACCTAACAAAGTCTAACTTAAAGTATCATTATAACTAGCCATCTTTAAAACCGAAGTGGGGCGTGAGAAGCGGCACTGGCCGCCTTGTTGGTGTGGGCTCCAGACATAGGAGGGCTTTTGGTTTAATATTTTAATGAATCAAAATATCTTCTTGGAATGTCTCTGAAAATGACATCTCATTATCTTCCTGGGAATTGCCTACTGAGTACTCTTCTTCACCATTAAGATAATGTTAAGGACTTCTGAGTGTCATCTTAATGTGACACTTGTCATAAGATAATTAGACAAAGTAAGTGGCTCATTGGGTTCCTAGAAGTTTCTCAAAGAGAAATCAATTTGCCGATTGTTAATTTGTTCTCTTGTGCATTTTTTTTTTCCCGAGCTCATAGGAAATAACAACAATGGCTTATATGGATGGCCTACGCTGAGATTTCTAATGTGTCTTTTTAATGTATTCTATTACAATTTAGCTGTGATTAAGCACCTGTTTTCTAAATTATGATCAGTTTTGAGAATGGGAAGAAAAAACAAACTGGGGGGTGGGCGGGGAAGGACGGCCTTGAGATCTCCAACCCGAGCAGGGTTCGCATCTCCATAGCAGGGAAGCACAGCTGCGCAGTCCCCTGGCCCTGCGTGTGTATACCAGGCCAGGGCTGAAGGGCACCGTGTGTATTTATTTCCTACAAGGGCTGATGTCGCTTTGCTGGTCCTGTTCAAGAACCGGGAACGCTAATGAAGGCGGCTTCCTAAATGCAGAGCCTGTTTAGGGTGGGAGGCTGGCTCTGCCTCCACGGTCTCTGTTTGACCAAATACCCTTTTTGCTTGAGTCGGTGGATCTGTCTTGTGGACTGGCTAAAACTCATGGGGGAAGGCAAGGACGATGGACACAGTGTGTCTGGCAGGCTGTGGCTGGTTAGGCCAACTAGCTGGGTAGGAAGCAAGCAGGCAGAGCTTGGGGTCGAGCCCGGACCTGAATGGGGCCACACTGAAGACTGCTCTTTGGTACTTGTGTGAAAGAAATCTGAAAAATATTGAGATGATATCACTACTGAAACCAGATGCCAATGACGGGCTCAGGGGACAGACAGTAAGATTGCCTCAGCAGTGTGCCAGCGAACGCCAGCGTGTGTCCGAAAGGTGGCTGCTGACTAGCCGATTAGCTTTCCGTGCTGTAGGAATCTCTTTCTAGGCTTCCACTGGGGAAGCTCCTCTTAAATAAGGGGGGAGGAAGAGAAACCTTTAAAGCCTCTACACCCTGGTCATGATTTGTGGATAGAAAAGGCGCCAAAGGAAACAATGAAGAGCCCTAAAGTTTCTTCTAAGCATTATGATGATGCTGTCTTCTTGGGGAACAGGGGCTCAGTGGGGAACACGGTAGGAAAAAGCCCTTGGGTGGACAGGGAGGGAAGCTGCCGCGGGGAGATACATTGTATCCTGAGGGGAGCTTTGAGCGGAAGTGAAGAAATGGCTTGTGAAGCTGCCCACCTGGGAGTTGCATGGCTTCTGTGGGTAAAAACAATTTAGGCAAACAGAGGCTCACCCAAATCAAAAAGGCTTCCAGTCACTCTGAGACACGCCCCCCTCCCCCAGGCTGCAAGGTACACACGCCACGAGTCAGTGCAAACGGGACTCCAAGAGGAATTGCATACCCTGGTTTGCGTTCTGGGTCTGGAGCTGTTGACTGAAAGCCATTGTATATCTAAGGTGTATACAACCAGATACTCAGCTGAAATGTGTGTATGCACGCCATACAAGCACAGTCACCCATCTGTGTATGGGCAAGGATGGGGGTGGGGGTGGGGGGAAGGGGGGAAGCATCGAGATCGTAATTTTTAAGAAAGGAAATGAATTCTCCAAAGGGACTTTGATTGAATTAAGGCTGTCGTTTGTAGGAAGCCAGATACAGTGACATGAAAATTAATTTTTAATAATAAACACCAGAGGTGGTCGAGACAGGGGAAAGGGACAGCCTGGTGTGTTTTCCACAACATCTACAGGACACAAGAAAAGCACGTAGACACCATAAGGCTGGGAACCATGCTGGAAGAACCACCGACGTGGGTAATCAGAGAGGGTCTTTGACGTTTGAGAGGGTGGGGCTCCCCGCACTGTTGGATTCCACGTAAAATCACATGCTAGTTGCAAAACCCTCACAGGGAGAGAAGGAGGCTTTAATTAAGCCAGCCGTCCTCTCATCCAATGAAAACAAAAACAAGGACCAAAAATAGCATCCTTTCTTCCACACAACTGTATGCAAATTCAGACGCTCTGGGTAGAGGGTCTTCCAAACCTCAGGCCCCAGTACAGAGAGCAACAGTGGAGAGGAGACCCCGTGCCCCGGAGTCTTAGATACAAACGCAGGCAAAGGAAACGATTTGCAGATCTGTGCCAAAGGCACGTCCTCTTCCTCCTGGGCACTACCATATGTACCCGACCTCGTCTTCTTTGTCGTCATCTTCATCCTCATCGTCTTCCCTCACGGCCCGGGTATGAACCCTCAGCTTTCCCTCTTTGCCCTTTGGTCCCAGCTCCCGCTCGTCCTCTAGGTCATCCAGCAGGACCACAGAGCCGCCGCTGCCAAAGTCCCCAGAGGTTTCCTGCTCCTCTTCTGGCACAGAAAGGAAAGACCTGGGGTTAGTTCCTACTGTCCCCCATGACCCATGCTGGGGCTTCCTACGCTTGTGACTTGATTTCTAGGGTGAACCCAGGGCATTTGCTTCTGCTGTGTAGGAGTTCAGTTTGAAACAATGTTTCGGGCTGGGCTCTGAGCTGCTCTGATGGCAACCTGTCCTGGTTAATCTTTTGTCAACACATTTTGGAAAGGGAACCTCAACTGAGAAAATGTCTCCCTCAGGTTAGTCAAGCCTGTGAGACATTTCTTAGATCAACAATTGATGTGGGAGGGCGCAGTGCATTGTGGGTGGTGCCACCCCTGGGTTGGTGATCCCGGCTGCATAAGAAAGCAGGCTGAGTGAATCATGGGGAGCAAGTTAGAAGGCAGCACTCCTCCATGGTCTCTGCATCAGCTCCCGCCCTGACTTCCCAATAAGCCCTTTCTACCCAAGTTACTTTTGAATATGGTCTTTATCACAGCAATAGAAAGCAAGTCATTGAGGGACCTGGGGTATCCCAGGTGCATCGGCCTTGTCTGAAGGCTACAGTCCTACCTGCTGTGCCAGGGCCAGCCTGCTAATGCCAAACCCATCCACCCAGTGGGAATGGTACCCGCTGCTAGCAGAATCAACATTGCATGAAGTCAAGAAATCCCACTACTTCTATTTCTGCTGCAGACTCAGCCACAGCCAGAATTGGCCCTTGGAATTCTGCTGTGATCCCTACACAGTGAGTCCCCCGGGCCACGTGGGGTGTTGTGGGACTGGGGCTGGAGTTCTTACTCACCGCAGCTTACAGTGCCCTGTTTCCTGGAGCCGGCCAGCTCGTTCCCATATTTATCCACACACCAGCACTGCCCCGTGCTGCCATGGCACTGTGTGGATTTGTAGTAGCCTTCCTCATTACACCGGGGGATGAATGCCCCTGTGGGGGAGAAAAGAGCCAGCTTAAAGTCAGAGAAACAAGCACAGGGGCTTGGGGTTAATGCCATTCAAGCTAGGGAGGAGGGTTCACATGTCAGTGGAAGCTCTACTGTAGGGCTGGCAGGAAAGAAGCGGGCTGGTTGGTTACTATTCTATTACTATTACAGGGCCCTATCCTTTAAGAGGAAGCATACGCTGGACTCTTAAGAAGCTCAGTTTTCAGTTAATAGTAGCTAATGCTGTTGAATAGTTTTATATATATATATTCTGGGTACTGATCTAAACCATGCTCATTTTAAATTGAAGGTGTTCCACATCTATTTTTATGAATAAATATACAGCTGGGGCCTTTGATGAGATTCATGCCTTTGCTCAAGCAGCATGCTCTCAGCATGTGATAAAAATTTGTAGAGCGTGTTCATTAATCTTAATTATCAACCTGATTGGTTGACATTAGCAAAGCTCATCTATGAGAGGTATCTTTGAGGGCATGACCTAATCAATGGGTTAATCCCTGTATGGATTGACACCAGGGTGGCGTTGTTGGAAGTACGGCCGTGCAGGGAGAGATAGATGGGCAATTAAGGGGGCTCAGGGCGGCATAGCAGCCCTTGACTCCCGAGGCTGCCCGAAGCCTCGTGACTGCTGAGAATAACAGATTCCACCACAATTAACATTTTCTATAAAGACTGCCAACAGACCAACAAGACTCCGTGTATATAGAAATTTTCAAATATGAAATTTAAAGGAACAGCAGGCCGTGCTTAAGGCCTGAGCCCATGTGACTCCACTTTCAGATTATTTTTTTTTAATTCTCAAAAAAAAAAAAAAGCTTTAGGTTTCTCGTGTGCTTCTTGTGGCGTAGGGTTTTATCTTATCAGCTGGAGTCCTTCTGGTATACCTCAGGAGCCACCTTGGGATCTCATTTAGATTCCTAGCAACCTTTTGAAGATGTAACTTCTGAACCCACCAAAACTGTAACTATGGCTGCTGTAAATACAGCTAAGTGCTACTCTCCTTGGGGAAGCTTGTGTCTATATTAGGTGTGTCTTATTCTTTGGACCCTTGTCCTTAAATCTATCTTTAAAAGCTCTTTTTTAATAAACTCCAGATTTGGCTTGTACTGCAGGTCCTGAGATTCCATTCTGTGGTGAGATCAGGGGTCTGGCATTACCTATGTGGGGGCACCTAAAGGGACAGACAAAGCCCTGGGGTGGTGGCAGCCAAGCTGGGCTGTCTCTGTTACCATTACCTATGCTGACAGGAACACACGGAAGGCGGGAGATGGGGCTTCATTAGAGGATGTATGTCAATGAGGGCATGTAAACTGCGCTGCCATTATGGGCTCACACCCCAAAACTGTAAGCTAGAGTAAGCAGAACTCCGAGTTCTGTCACGGCGATGAAATGTTATTCTCTTTCTTTAAATTAGTTTGGTCCCTGTACCAGCATCATAACCTAGAGCCCCCATTAGAAACAGTTGTTTCTTTATGGTTCTTAATAAAAAGTCAATTTTAATTTTCCTTTTTTCTTAAAGGAATGCATTTGTGTTCACCTGTGTGCTGTGGCTGCATGTATGTTTATGCGCTTTCTGTGTGCATGCTATTCTCATGGAGGCCAGAAGGGGGCATCAGATGCCCTGGATCTGGCATCACAGACAGTTGTGAGCTACCATGTAGGAGCTGCAAACTGATCGGGGTCCTCTCTTCAGCCCCTTCACTGCCCAAGTCAATTTTGACGGCCAGAAATACCCCTCCTCTCTGTTGAGTTTGGACCGCTCACTTTTACATTAGGACTGTTTGGCCCCACGCTGTCAAGCTGTTTCATTAGTGGGTGAGAGAAAGCAGCGATCCTTTGTAACGAGCTGGTGTTGGCACTCCCTCTTCACTTGATTTCTTCATTAATCACTTCTGGTTATTGTTCTCTCGGGGTTCTGAGGGGCAGTTCTAGCTCTGTTTATTATTTTTCGTGTTTGAGGTCATGCTTTTATGGGCTTTGCTTCTGTGGAGTTTGGTGGAAGAGCCCCAGTAGATTTTCATCCCATTGAAAATCCTCTCTAGATTTTATTTGACTTTCTTGACATCTCTTTTCTCACTCTTTGGGTTGGTGAGTCTGAGATGTGTTTGTTGGGAATGTATTTTATCTGTGTGGCTCCCGGCTGCCCTGTGTGTGACAGGCATTTCATGTAAATATAAATGTGGATTAATCAGCTTCTTCAACTGTTCTAGATCCACATCAACTACTTGGGCTGTGTTATTGGTGCGAGTCCATTGTATTAATTCCTAAAGCTTAAGTACACCGACAGCCTGTGACATGTCTTACTTTTTAGAAGGTGGAAAATTTGCTTCCTTGACATTATCATGTTATAAAAGGGAGCATTTCTCATGTTCCAGTCTCAGCATACATGTATTAGGTGTAACTTTGTAGATACTTTAATGTTACAATGAAGACTTTCTGTCTTAGAAAAGATCAGTCTGTCCATGTGCATGGGTTGTGACTATGGACCGCTTGTCCATATTTCTGCCACCACATCAGCAGTTCCAGGCTGTCATGGGGTCTGTCTCCTGACTCCTGTTGGGAAATCATCACATTCTCTTTCCTCCATTTCTTTCATGTTTAAAAACTCTTTTATTTCTGATGTTTTGAAAAAATTCCCTAATAATTCCTCCAACACAGTATAGTTTATCCAAGTGAGAGCTAAAGTCAACCAGTATTTTCTTTTCTTACTGGCTAAATCAGAAATGTAGCAGAGGCCAGTCCCCTCTATTTTCATTGCCTGAAACAGTTTAGAATTTTAATTCTAGCTTGCCGTCTCCACTTTGAAATAGGGTCTCACTGTGTGGTCCTGGCTGGCCTGGAACTTGTTATATAGACGAGGCTGACCCTGAACTCACAGAGGTCTTCCTGTCTCTGTCTCTGGAGTGCTGGCAGCCAAACTGTTCTATATAAGCTGTTGTTCATTTAGATTTAGTACTATGTAGTCTCTTCTGCATATTTCATATGGAATATGCTCAGACATTATCTTACGTGGCTTGAGAATCTGCATGAAATGTTAAAATTCTAGGTTCAAAGTTACCTCTGCTTAAGAAATGTTATTTTCTCTTTCTAAACTAGTGTTACCATTGGGAATCGGATGTCAAACATGTTTTCATTTGATGGTAGGTAATCTTCACTCATGATTACAATTTTATCTTCTCTGGGTGAATTCTCCATGAGACCCTAGTCCTTATGTTAATGACTCAACCGGCCTCTGGTTACCACTATGTCTCTCCACTCACTAATTTTATTTCTATTGTCTTTTTTTGGCATAATTGTGTTTTCAAACTTAATTTTTATTTCATAGAATGATACTCTACCCAACTATAACATTGGAGGGTCAGGTTATCTTTGGACCAGTAAATTTAGACATCAATGGGTACAATGTAAAATGTTTTTCTTTAGCTGTATTCATTTTATGCATGAGCATTGCATGCATGTATGTCTGCACACCCCATGCTTGTCTGGTGCCCATGAGGCCAGAAGGGGGCGCTGGATCCCCTGGGACAGATGGTCGTGCGCCACCTTGTGCTCGAAATTAACCCTGGTTTCTCTACAACAGTAGCCAGTGCTCTTAACTCCAGAGTCATCTCTCCAGGCCCCCAGAATCTATCCCTGAGCATGCTTCTCACCAGGCCATTTCACAATGCCCAGACTCCAAGATACATGCCAAGTGAGGCAAGGATCCTAGCTAGCACTGTGGTCGCTGCTGAGGACATTAATGACGAGTATATAAGACATAGCTTAAACACATAAGGTACCCAGCGCTGCAACCTCTTCCCTGGGGGCTCCAGCCAGTACCCAGGATCCTTAGTTTTCAGGGATCCTGGAGGGAAGCAGGGATTAGATTCTTCCGGTTGTTTGTGCAGTAAGAAGTCAGGGAGCTCTGTGAAGGGGTTTCAGTCAAGGACGGCTGAGAGGGAGGAGAAGAGGTAGAGAATGTGGGGAGTGCAGGTTCCCCCGCTCCCGGAGCAGCAGTTAGGAACCACAGTACCTAACAGACCACAGAATGCATTCCGATGGGGCTGAGCCCTCGGGTTGGTGAGAAGCAGGTGTTGTACTGAGTCTGTAATTTAATAAGATTACCGGTTTTTCTAAGTAGGTAGTAATTATAACTGATTATGATTTGTTGTTGCTTGTTTCCTTTATTTATTTGGATCTGAATGTCCCTGAGTACACACAGTAGTTATTAGGAGATTCTTCTGCATGCAGAAAATAATTTGTACGTGATGTAGATGGCATTTTCGTGAGTTAGTTGGGGTGAGCCCAGAATGTGGGAGATTTGAGATAAGACACAGGTGAGATTACGTTAGGAGAAGGGTGGGCGGTAGCTGCACCATGAAAATTAGATATGTCACATGGCGTACCCTATAAAGGTGTCATTAATAAAGGATAAAATCACCATATCCATGGACCTTTAAGAACACTGTAATTACTTAAACTACGTGTACATCTTGGGTATATTCTCAAACCCTAAAACACTGCCTTGTACAGAATATTGCGGATAGCCACTGGAAGTCCAGCCGTCAAACAAAACAGATGGAGGAGGGATCCAGATGCTGTGCCTTCAGCCAGAAAGATGCCTTTTTACACCAACAAACCAAGACGGCAAAAGTTCAGAGGCAAGCCATGGAAATACATTATTCTCAAAGGTAGAAGGGGGGAGGTGTGGACTGTGAGGTGACCCCAACATTCACAGAATGCTTGCATTCGGCAATCTTTAGGGAAAAAATAAATGTGCCCATCTCCTTAAAGATAGATTAACTTCTGAAACTGCTTGGGGAATGCCCCTGCCTCCGAACACTTAAGGAGAATATCTGAATGCCCAGGCTGCAGCTGTCTGCTCCTAACAGGGAAAGAAAGCAGGTTTGCTTTTCATCAAAGGAGGTTTACCAGTATGCGGGTGATGGCCGCCATACACCACCCCTCCCCCGCCATCCCAGAGCTAAGAGGACCAAAAAGCAACCTGTCCTCATGCAACTGACCTACTTCTGCCTTAAGCCCAGAGGAGAAAGTAGCAGCCTCTAAATAGGCCGGAGTCTTCCCCCCAGAGAGGCGCGTGCCCTCTGACCCACTCTGGCAGGGGTTGCACTTGTCCTGCTCCTTCAATGGATAACTAGCCCGGGGGAAGAGAAGGAATATCCTAACTCACAAGCCTTTCATGTCGAGACCCGGGAAAAGATGCTCGTGTGCTCCATTCAAGGACTTATGAGACAGAAAGAAATCCAAGAGTTAGAGCATCCAGAATCAGAGCAGGAGAGCTGAACGCTGAGCATGGCCAGGGCTGCCTGCTAGACCCCGGCCCGGCCTCAAGGACTCGGGCTGGTGGAAAATGAAGCATTTCCTCCAGCGCCCCTAATTGGATAAGCTGCAGAGCTGAATGTTAGAGACGGGGATGGTGTAACTCGTGGCTCTAACGAGTGGCGAGGAAGCACACTCACCCAGCAGGCTCTTCCCCTTGTTCAGCTTCTGAATTCTGTTCATTTCGTTCTGGCAAGGGAGACCTAGAAAAATAATTTATGAAAGTCAGTTTCCAGATGGTACGGACTATAATCTCTAATGATTGACTCCACTCTCGATGCGAAATGTGGGCTACGACACACCTGGGTGTGGAATTGCTCCATATGTTGTTGACTGTGCAACAAAACAAACTTGGGCCATTAGTGTTACTAATTTTAAGAAGAGCTCCATATCGCAAGGCACTTAGAATAGCTTGCGGAGGCTACTTACATAACATAGGACATTTCCTCCCCACACCAGACCAAGAAACGACCATGCAATCGGCTCATAGACTTTTTCATTTTCTCAGCAAGGGAAGCATCCAGCAAAGACTTCTGGGAGCTAAAAACTGAGGCTCAAGCTTACTAGAGGAAGAACTCTGAATATGCAGACCAGCTAGCCAGGGCTGACCACACTTGATCTGCTGCTCCTGTCCTGGGGCGGGGCGGGGGGGGGAGAGAGTGAGGGTAGAAGTGCTCAGGCACGCCAGTGTGGACGTGACAGCCACAGGAAAGGCAAAGAGCAAAGGCGTCCAGGGTGAGACACATCAAGGTTCTCTCTGCCTCCTGAAGACCAGAGACCCCCAACATCTCTTCCCTGCTGTCAGCCACTGAGCCCTCACTTGTGGAAAATGCATGTTGTGTGGACAACCTCGGGAAACTGCTGTGTAGAACACACAGGGCTTAGTGTGTAGACAGCAGAGCATGGACTTGGGTGCTCTCCCAAGAGAATTTACTATTAGGCAAAGTGACAGGGGGCCTCACTAGTATTCTAGGGTTTGCCCACTGTGTGCCTTTGTCAGTCTTAAGTCTCTGGCAGGTCCTGCCACTAATCAGGGTCTTTGTGGCACAGGTAAGGGGTCCCATGCCTCTGCACTCTGAACATTTCTCTCTGTAGCTCCAGCTTCTATCTATTACCATACAGGTTTTACAACCCAACCTGGCATTACTTCTGCCAGATGAGAAAGATTGGCTGCAAGATACATGCTTCTTACTGCAGTCAAGGGGAAGGAGGAAGACTGAAACGAACCCCACTGTGAGTATGAAAGGCAGCGTTTACTATGACTAATAGCTGTGGTTGACCGGGCTGTTAGAATGTTCTAGCACTTTCTAAAAATCTTTATAACCACTGTACAAAATAGGTGGTAACATTGTCATTAGCTTGTAAATGGAAATTCTCATCTGTGACAGAGCAGTAACAGTTGGTACACAGAAGTATAATCCGACTGTTCCGATGGAGTGGGGCTAATTTTATAATACTTTAATTTTTTTAATACAATAGTTTTAAAACCTACTTGTGTAAAGAAAAGAAAACAAACTTGTGGGAAATCAACTGAAATGCAGACAAGAACAACACACACACACACACACCATTTTTAAAATGAAAAATTCATCCTGGAAATTTTTGCTGCTGAGATGACAACACAGTGGAGGTTTCTCTAAGAAGTCGATGATTCTAATAAAAAAAAAAAAAGTGGACCTTAGAAGAGCAGGGTTCAGGGAGTGATGTGGAGGCTCAAGTGTAGCTATGACAGAGAGAAACAATTACAGGAGGAAGGTCACCTCCAGAGCCACAGATCTCGTGGGACACAACTGTGTTGCAGCTGAGAAAGACTAACCAGATAGAAAAGTTCTCAAGATAAACGTCAAAGAAGAAAAGTGTCCTGAAGATCAGAAAGAATCTAATTCTAGCGTTCAAAGAAGCATAACTCGTCACATCTCCTCAAAGTGGCACACACTGAGTAGGGCTTCAGTGGCTTCTAGGAAATCAAGGTCCTCGAAACGTGGAGAAAGAATCCTGCAGTTAATTTCCTGTTGCTTCTGGCCATGGTGTTTCACCGAGGCAACTGAAGGAAAAATGGGTATACTTTGACTTACAGATCCAGGAGGCTAGAGTCCACTGGGGCCCTTGGGAGAAAAAGATGTTTGATGCTGTTGCCTCTGTGCACAGAAAACAGCAAGAGTCAAGAGGGTCTGACTTGAATGTCCTTAACACTGACCTACAGTTCTAAGTATGACATCCTGCCATCTTGAAGCTTCTTTATGAAATAAAGCAGCAAATCAGTGTGATGTAACACCATGAAGATGAAGTGGACTCGAGAGAAGGGTACAGAATGAGAAATAACTTTTCTCTGAACTAATTGGGAATGCCTCATACTTCCAAGACACACCCCAGGTCTCCCTGCACACGCTAAAGGGGAGCCTGTCCAGAGATAGCCCTGTGGTCAATCCCTCGGAATAGCCATGAATAAACTCAGCTTGGCCCTCCACCCTCAAGAGTGGGTCAGGCTCTGTGCCACCAGCATTTGAGACCAAAGTAAACCATCACTGTTGTTTAGCTTCAGTTTGCGTCAGCTATTACAGTTAGGGAGCAGAAGGAAAAGGAGAAACAATGCAACTATATTTTTATATTTAAGGGAAAGTTATCTGTTTACACATGATACAGTGTACACCTGAAAACATCAAGACAACCAGGACAGCTGGAAACAGAGTTCTGCGAGGAGGAGAAGGAACGCAGACGCCTTGCCGTAGTGCCAAGAAGAACCGCAATGGGCGCAAGACTGAGAATTCCAACTCCACTAGCTGCGCACAAGAAACCGCTAAGAAGGATTCTATATTACAGAGAGGAGGGGGATTTTAAATAAATTGGTCAAATGCATTCTAAAGTTCAGGAGGGAAGAAAAACATGACTAGAACACCCTGAAATAAAATTTATGGCAAGAGAAGAGAGACTTACAATATACTAAGACAAAAGGTCAATCAACTGTGATTGAAATTGTTTTTTCTTAACTGTGAATTAAGTTGGATAGAATTGATTTATGGACAGTTAGGTAAGTGGGTCTGAGTGTTCAGGAATAAATCAAAGATGCACAAACATATATGATTTATATATATATGCATACATACAGATATATGATTATGCATACACACATGCACATATACACATATACATGTAGTAAGACATGCTGTTGGTAGAAGAAATATTCGTCAATAAATGGCAGAAAGGCGACTAGGTTGCTATCTCCAGGCTTGAAGCAGGAGCCGAGGCCTCCCTGGCTATGCGCATATACACAGAGTAAGGCAAAATGTGAACAAACACAAACCCACCTACGTTAGCAAAACCCCGAGAGAGGTTCCTGACTAGATTCAAGTGAAAACAGCCTTCTAAGCCTAGTGCAAGCTCTACGATTTAACAAGGCATAGAACAAGAAAACGAAGGCATGCAAACACATCAAAAGTCAAAATTTTCCCCAACAAGAAAACGCACAAAGTTTGGGGAAAAAATATTTGTAATAACCGTCAATAGTCACTAGCAAAGTTCTAAGTCCATAGATATACATGTTCCTGCAGAAAAATAAAAGTTTCAATAGGGAAAAATGTATAAAAAATTAAAAACAACAGAAAATTATTTCAAGGAAATGGAAACCTAAGCTTGTGCCAGAGGCGAGCAATTCATTGCAGAGAGGATGGAGCCGGCGCAGAGGACAGCCTGGAGCCGGTGGGGAGGGCGGCACCCCTTTGCCCCAGTTTGGCAATAGTGACTGGGTTTGATACTGACACAAAGAAACGATATTCTGAATTTTTTTTCTCACACCAAAAATGTCTAATGTAACTTCTTTCGGAAGGCAGATTGGCAGCTGTGCTGAGATGTAAAGATGCTCCCTCCGCCACTGGGGACGCAGCTGAGAACCCCATGAATGTGCACATGAAATTACTCTTCCCCGGATGTTCTTAGGAGTGTCTACATTTTTGATCAGTGTCCTGGCCTCTTTGTGCGCCTGCATAGATATTGTACAATTTGAATATCATTAATATAAAGACAGCCAGATGTCTGGTCCACTGGGTACACGCCCCTAGGGGCCAGAGAGAGAAGTAAAAGCCAGACAGGAAAGGTGACCCCCCTGACAGGAAGGCAGAGGATGGCCACAGGATGGAATGCTGGCCCAGGGTGGCCCCTGTTTGTGACTTTGGGTGACAGGAGCCACTCTGGGATCCTTTCTTCCTATATTCTTTAGTTCCTATGTATTTCATTATCTGTCATTTGTTTATAAGCAAAACATAATTAAGAAGAATTCACAGGAAATGGGAAATAGGATTCTCTTACATTGTATACTATTTTCATATTGAGAAGCTCATTACGGCCTTGAGAACCATGCAGGGGAGGTTCCTACACCCCCATTTTGTAGATGAGAATGCTAAGCGTGGTAAGGATACTTTCCTAAAGGAAGGAACCACTCAGTTTAAAGCCACCATCTTCTACCCTTGGTTTCCTGAAATGGCATGTTAAAAGCAGATGGGGCTGTTTCACAGGGTGATTGAGAGTTGTGTCTCTCTGTGCGCAGATCTCTGCCGTGTCCCTGCCAGTGGGTGGCTGCTTGACTTTCGGAGCCAGCCCTCCTTACCTCCTGGCTTCTGGAAGCAGTAACACCACTCATTATTGGAGAGTTTGCCGTCCTTGAAGGAGTCACACGAGTTGAAGAGAGGCTTGATACAGGGCTCATATTTGTCCAGGTAGATGGCGTTGATCTCCGAGTGGTCCAGCAGCAGGTCATAGTTCATGTCCAACTTGTTGAACATCCAGCCCAAGGAGTCCTTGCAAATGGGCAGGATGCTGGTGTCAAACCCTGTGAGAGGAAAGGACATTTCAGCCATGCCTGGAGCACACCTGCCACTCCCTTTCTTGGTGCCCCGGAGGAGTCAGGGTGCATCCAACTGTGCCCTCCTTTCGGGCTGTTTCTATAAAGTAATATGAATTACACTCATCCCTGTCTAGCTTCAAGTGAGACTCACACCCTGATTTCTTCATAGGCTGCACAGTGGCTGTGGGATGCCCCCTATTCTAATTCTCCAGCCCTAGGCTGGCTACATCCCCAAGTGTGCTCCCCAAATACTTGCTGCTTGAATTTTCCTGGGTCATTTATGCACCAGTGGTCTGGTGTCCTGGAGAGGCATTCCACTTGGGCCATGTGCTGCTGGCTCCTCATGACTAACGGAGACTTCCTGCTCTCTCCTCCCTCTCTCTTCGCTTTCTCCTTCCTCATGGTCCCTACCGAAACACGCAGCCTGCTAACTCAACCTCCACCTCTCTCTCCTCCCCAGTAGTCGGCTGTAGCCATTTTTATTTATACTTTTACACCGGGGAGCAAGGTTTGCACACAGAGGCTGGCATATGTGGGGATTTGCTTGTCTTGGGTGTTGGGGGGGCATTTGAAGACACAGCAGCACCAGACCCGCCCCCACTATGTGCCCTTCATATATGAGATAGAAACGTCTTAAAGGCAAGAGCCAACTTTGAGGGAAATATCTTCAGAAGAGAAATCATTCCTTAGGAGAGTATGTCTGCTGTATAAATATAAGTCCCACTGTCTATAAACCTGCTTGCAGAACTGAAAGGTAAACCAGGAACACGCTGAAACTTAAGAGGCGTAGCACTGAAACCCAGCCTTATCATGGGGGCAGAGGGAGGGGGAGAAAGGAGTGGGATGGGGGAGAGACAATGATAGCAAATGAGACTCAAGGCTCCATTCTATCCCAGAGGACCCTCTGACTGAGCTGGAGGGAGCACCCAGGCCCCCCTTCTGCTCCTTCCCTGCAATCCCCTAAGGAGCCACAGGAGATGGAATCCAAGTCAACTCAATCACCTTTTCTTATTTCCCCAGGGAAGGGAAAGTCTTTGTTTCCACAAGGGAGGAAGGCTCACTCTTAGCTCCGCCCCCTGGATACCACAGCCTTGTAGACAGACCTCAAGCCAATCTTGCTCTCAGAGCTAAGGGATGACAAAGTCCTAGCTTCTCCTGAAAATGGAGTCTCTAGGACTAGCTTAATTTTCCTAGAATTATACAGATAAAAGTGTTCCTAAGCACTACACTCTAAACTATCTCACTCAACCCTAGTGGTGGTCATGTGATATGTCATCATCTCTACCTTATAAATGGAAAAAAAATAGCGAGATTATATGGTTCAGAATCAGGACTGAAACAGACAGCCCGGTCCCCCTCTGCCTTCTTTGACACATCTGTCCTGAAAGCATTCAGGAGGCTTAGGGTGCCTCATCTGGGATACAGTGTCTTCATAGGGTCCTGATGAGACAGACTGCACACTCTAGTGTCTCCCGCACTTCTATGTGCATCTTGGAAACCTTTGTTTAGAGCCTGATATGATGAAGTAACATGGCAAGGCCATACAAAATTCTACACAGAGATTGCATTGACTTCCTGTGCGCTCTCAGGAGATGCAGGGCTTCCACTTACAGTTGACACTCCGGGAGACCCCCTCATTGTCTTTAATGACCTCAGCACTATTATCATACTGTATCAGTAAAAGCAGTTGTTTCCTAGCTATAGGAGTTTTCTACCAGCTTTAAGTTTTACCCTTTCAAATAAATCTTCACATATTTAAATTTATTCATTTTGCTATCAAAAGGATAAACATCTTTTAATTTCTTTTTTCCAGATGAGACCATGGGTTATAACATGGACTCTTCTTTAGTGACTGTCATGATTATCAACTGGAAGAAATGCCAAGCTGTGCTAAGCCTGCTCCACCTCATTTCCAGTTTCCGAGAAGGGCATGTGTAGCCGCCATCTGCAGCCCTGGAGACAGAGGACAGGGTTTGGAGCAAGGCTCTGAGGCTGCCCCTTCAGGACCAACAAGTGTGTGTTCTGTTCTCTGGCCTCAGAGGAAAAATCACCCTTGTTCTACACCTCTCCCACCCCAGTGGCTTTGGGACATCAAATAGACAATGACTCTGGGAGCTCAGGTTACTCCTAGGTACAATAGGATTTCCAGGGTGCCCACCTGTCTACAGAGGCTCTAAGACCGGCTCTTCCAAAAGGTACTTTCTATGGAGAAGTTATCCCAAAGCCCAGGGTTGGGCTGAACCTGGGGTGGGGAGGCCCACTGACAAGGTTTTCTAGATGCAAATAAGTGCCCATAGACTCCCAAGGAACCTCTGGCAGGAACGGGAACAAAAAACCCAAGACAAACAAAAAAATGAAAAACAAAAACCCTGATCGGTGCTCCCGCCTGTAAAACATGGTCTCAGAAACGAGCGCCATCTTGCCGTTAAGGCAGAAGTGGTTACACTAAGCATCAGTACTCTTCATTGATCTCTCCAGAAAGTTATGAGTAGCAAAGAATTACCAAAGGTGAGATTATTATTTTAAGACAGCATCTATCTGTGTAGCTCAGGCCACTCTGGATCCTGCCTTTAAAGGATCCTCCTGCTTCAGCTTCCCAAGTATACTGGGAAGCATGTGCACCACCATACTGGACTGGTGACAGCTGAGAGGCCAAGTTGACTTTGTAACTTCTTGTCTCCTACCCGCTAAGCCAAAAACATTGCTTTCACAGTTCCATCCAAACAATCGGAGGAGAGGGGGCTGTGTGAATACCACCGTCCCAAATGCACGCACAGCCGAACTGCCTGTATTTGAAGGATTGGTAGATCAGCAATCTCTGTTCTACTAGTTAGTACAACTACCTCAGAGTCCAAAGCATTGAGAGGTGGAGTGAGTGAGTGAGTGTGTGTGTGTGTGTGTGTGTGTGTGTGTGTGAGATCTGTGCTCATCCCAGAGCCTCGGGGCTCCTTCAGGACCTTGAGTGTTAGTGGGAAAGGTGGGGGAGGGGCACCCACCTTGTGGTTTCTGGAGAATTCCCAGTATACCGAAAAGTACATTATCTCGGAGATGCTTGCTACACTGTTGCTTCTAATAGCAACGACCCAAATGTCCCAATTAAAGTCTTCTTAAGTTGTTATAGCAATGATTAGGATTCTATTTGGCTCCTGCTAGAGACACCACTCAATAACATTAAAGTATAATGATATTTCTAGATGTTTAATTTTCCAAATGGTATACCAACTTGTAAAGTGTGCAAACTTCCCAACATACACACATTTTCCTTATACAACATGAAAAATTACCTCAAGGTATGTAGAATGCTTAAGTTGTTAAATGGGTAGTATATATATGTGTGTGTATATATTTACACGTGACTTTTTTCTATATTTTTTCTAAAATGTCTATATAAAACATGATCTCTTTGAATTCACTTTTTTTCAAAAGTCATATTTCTCTTGATTCTAAAACATCACCCTTCTTTGATCATTCACTGTTCTAAAATTGGTATATATTTTAAATCTTTAGCCAAAATCTGCTGCTGCTTATCACATGGTGTTTGAGTGGTGAAGTGAAATGGCAAGAATAGAGTGGTCTTACTGCCTTGGGCCGGGTCAGAGCTGGTAGGCTTGATGACTCTGTTGGCGTCCTCATGAAGAGCCCCGAACCAGTCCTTCAGCCGGGAAGCCAGGTTCCTCAGGTCCTTGTCTGTGCAGGCTGCGGGGACAGAGCAGACGGTGAGCACCTGGGCTCCACCCCCAAACCCCCAGGGTACCAGGTCATCGGCCAAGCTGCCGTCCAGGCAATCCTTCTTGCCCAGACACTCTGAAAACACCCCATGGGTGCTCCTGTTGCAATTCAAACATGGGACAAGGAGAAAGTCTGGGTTTCTAGGTTAGGCAGGCTGTTTAGCCCTGGACTGTCTCAGGTAAAGCAGGCTGCCGACACCTTCATTTGCACAGCATCCTCAAAGTCTGACTGATGTCCTTCTGCTAAGTACATAAAACTTGTTATTGCGGCTTTGCTAGAGACCATGACATCTCCCCTGTACTCACACTAAGAGATTAACCAGCTCGTGCACAGGGAGAGATGTCTGGGGCACCACAGAGCCCAGCAGCAGATCCCAGTTTTGTATGAGGACAAGGTGGACTCGTGAATTTGGCCCCATTTCTTAGCCTTCCTACACACTGACTCCAGCTCTCCACTACGGCCAGGCGACACCGGGGCAGAGCACTTTCCGCCCTGGCCCTGCTACACTGTTTCAGTGTGTAACCGGGAAGGGGTGGGGGCAGGCAGATAAGGATACAGATGGGACCCCAGCCAGTGGAGGGAAAGCAGGTAAGGGAGTGGGGGCAAACTATCTGACTGTGTGTGGAGCTTGTGACTTGAGATGGGAATTCCAAAGGGAGGGAAGTTGGGAGGCTGGAGTGGACTGTCTACTGCTCTCTGCATTCCTGGGGGGTGGGGTGGGGGAGGCACCTTCATTCTGAATGAGAACATCTTGGCGAAGGGGTGAGGTTCGTGGCACACTGCGAGGATACTGAAAAAGAAGCACTGTTTTGTGTCCTTCAGCAATTAGAGAAAAAATTGTAAAACCATGCCGCTGAGAGGGAACCGGGAGCCACCGTTCACAACTGTTAGCCTCTTCAAAGTTGGAGGGAAGCAAGCCCCGCCTAAGAAGGTGAGGGCATCCCATTTTAATGCAGAGCTCAGCCTGACCCTCTCAGTGCTGAGAGGGCCCGACCAACTGCAAGCTCAGAAGACACCCACCGATGTTCCACGCCCTCCCCTGGGAGCCCCAGAGAGCAATGATAAAGGCAAAGTGCCATCCCAACTCCACTTCCGCCTCCAGGAAGCACAGCCCTTGACACCATGGTGCCCAGCCCCACCCGACAGCCATGCTGCCAAGGGGAGAAAGCAGAAGGCCATGATGCGCTGCAGATGTCTCTCCTTGTTTTACAGCTCCTGTCTCCGCTTCGGCCATAGCAACCTGCCAGTTTTCACATTTAGCTGTATTTCACGGGGGATGCGAGCTTAGTCTCTGCATGGCAACCAGGGAAAGTGCCTAGCTATGGATACCAAGTTGCTAAGGACCTTGAACACACAGACCTGACTGCGGTGTAAGACACAGTTAAGGACGGGGATCTGAGCTTCTTGTTGATAGCAGAAGGTCACACTGAAGGGTCACTCTGCCTAGAGTGAATCTCAGATTTATCGCCTGCCATAGGCCTACCCCTAACTCTCCTGGGCCCTGTTTCCTTGTCTGTGGACCCAGGATAACAAGTTCATGACAAACCTGACTGTGTTTTAAGCTCTTAATAAGTTAGGGGATCAACAGTCATTTGAAGAATATGCCAGATAGGGTTTTACTTCTTTCCATAATTATTCCATAATTATTATTCTAAATAGATTATTTAGAGATAGCCTTAGTACAAGCAAGTACTGCCCATTTAAATAAAAACAAAAATGAAGTCAAATGCAAATAATCAAAACTGGCTTTGGCTACCTACAAACATGTATAAGTGGATACTTGAGTAATTCTACATAGGTGAATTAATATTAAACTAAATGTACAAGCTAATTCATCTGGCATATGTATTGTTCCAAGTTGCTCATCACCCCTGCATGGGTAGCACAGGTTCCAGATCTTTCTATCGGAACAGGCTGCCGCCCTGGTTAGAACTGGGTAAAGGTGACTCTCATTCTCCGCTCCATCCCTAACTTTACAAAGGACCCACCAAGACCTTTGGCCTTTTAAGATGGCCAAGAAGCAAGATAACCAGCTCCCACAAACCACCTCTCCACGCCTCTGCTAACCCTTGCTCACCACAGGAAGAGAAGCAGCTATTGCTACAGGCAGAGAGTCTTGCTTTTGCCCAGGTACCAAGTCAGACTCCAGGAGCCTGCTCACACTAACCCAACTCCGAGCCGCTAGGGACCAAACCGGCGCCTTTCTGACCCTGCGCAGCTCTTAACAGTGACGTGTGATCATCCAAAAACAGGATATGGACTCTCTAGTCAGGCCTCACATTTGGAAATAGGAAATTAAGAGCACCCATTTCCCCTCTGTGCCACACCATCTCTTTGGATTTCCTCTCCCCTCCATCCCACACCATCCCTTTAGAACGTTCTCTGAGCAGAGGAAATTGGGAAGTCAACTTGCGAGGAAACCGCACGGCAAGATAAATTAGTCAGTCATGTTTAAGTAAATCCTGAGATGGGCAGGTAAGCTGTTTATTCCCAAGCCTGCTGGTGCCGGATTTCCACCAGGCTTCCCCGGAGCGCAGAGGCCCGAGACAGCTGAAGGAATCGGGCAGTTCGATCTTGAAAAAGAAAATGTGCCACTCAACAAGAAGTCAGGAAGCAGTGGCGTGGCTGGGGCGAGATTGCTCAGGAAGCAGGGAGCCATGGCGTGGCTGGGGCGAGACTGGAGAGCAGGAACAGATAGCGGCCACTCAATTACTGAGGCCAGCTCACTCGCGGCATCTTCAACTGAGTGGTTTTTGTGAGGAGAAAGCCAAGCGCCTTCTGCAGGGCACGTGATATGCCCTGGGGGAGTAATGAAGAATGGGGGCTGCAGAGAACTGTTTGTTCCGGTTTGATACTCGCCACAGCACAGACTGGATGCCTCTTAAGGTGTCTGTTGCTACCCCAGATGGTGGCACTAACTGTCAATGACATTTTAGGAACTGGGAAGCCAGGGGACGCGTCCTAGGGAAGCAACTTTGTTGCTCTGCCGGCATCATAGCACCTCCGGTCTAAACCATGCGGACCAGGACCTTGATCTGTTTTGCTACATTGTCTCCCAGAGTGAGCGAGCATCTCTGAGGTCCACCATATTGGATTCTGCTTCCTCCCTCCTCCCCCCCCCCCCACCCTGGGCTTTCACTTGCTTCCTGTTGCTTTCCTCCCACAAGAGGTCTCTACTAAGTCCTCCACCGCAATCCTAGTTCCCTGATTAACTTCATCTTTCGCCTGGACACTGCAAATCTTTCTGACATGACTCAGCTCCAACAGGGACAGGGAGTTGGCAGAATCCCTGGGACCCACTGACAGCCCCGCGCCCCCCCCCCCCCCCGCCCCCCCCCCGCCCCCACGCCCCGCCCCCGGCCAGCAGCGTCCCGTCCAGGAGGCAGGAAGCAATGCCTTCAGATACTTGCCCTCAGAGCAGGCATTGGGAAGCTGCCCTGGGTATCTCCGTTCCTCACCTCCCCAAGCCGCTGGCCACAGTAGGTTTGTTTCTCTCACTCTACACTGCCTTTTCCGGTCCGGGCTACCAGCCACCGCTGCTCCCCACTAGGGTGGCCTCAGCAGGCTGATGCCTCCCAGTCCAGCGACTACCTCCATCATTCCGAATCAGACGCTGAGTCAAGTCGCTCTCCTGTCTGGCCACTTCTGAGGCTCCTGTTTGCCCTGTTGGCTAAGCCTGAGCTTGTGGTTTAAGTGGCTTACAGGACCAGTCCGTGGTCTCCGTGCTCTGGCCTTGCTGCCCTCCCACTGTCCTGCCTCAGTGTCCCTACCCCTGTGGCCTTGACCGCTTCTCTCTGGCATCTCACATTGAGGGGATTTCCTTCCTGAGGACTTCCAGCACAGTGTCATGTCCCCCTTGATCATTAGAGCATAAACCGGCACCGTAAGTCCTCGGCCTGGAATGCAGCCTGTTACCTGCTTGAAGAATGCTCTCGTTATGGGGCTATTGACGCTCTCTCCTAACCTTCTCGCTGCCTTTTGTAAACTCTAGTTTCTCCATCTACATCTGTGAGATGGCAAAATAAAACTCAGCTCCCAGCATCATTGCAGGGATAAGATATCAATAAAGCATAGCTCACAGCTACTGGCATGTAGCAGGGACTCATATCCCAACTGTCTGTATGATATGTTGGCATTTTACTGTTGCGCTTTATATTTTTTCAGCCTGAGGAGATACTGATGATATAAAGAATAACATCTCCCTCATTTACTTTATAGCTGTGCCAATAGGAGACCAAGGGGCTGGGGTTTCAATCTCTGCCTGCCTGCTCCCAGTTGGATTCACTGCATGATGGGCGATTGGTCGTCTGACAGCACCCCCACCCGCATTCCTGGCCTTACGTAGGTGGTACACAGTAATTGTTTGAGATATATTTATGGGAAGAAAA
This sequence comes from Apodemus agrarius, assembly GCA_964023405.1. Lineage (NCBI taxonomy): Eukaryota > Metazoa > Chordata > Mammalia > Rodentia > Muridae > Apodemus > Apodemus agrarius. The sequence continues at coordinate 6,788,022 of OZ030019.1, read as the reverse complement.
CATGAATGATTGATCGAGCAGCTTGGTTACAAAGTCCCAAGTCAAATGCTACCCTAAGTGGTAGGATTGGGGTTTGAAGCGAGCGGCTATTAGCAGCGTGGAATCTACGCAGGGAGGGTTGGAAGAAGCTGCCTCCTTGGATAGACAAGGCTTGTGGGTAGCCAGCACTAATGAGTGCAATTAATAAACTCCGTCAGGCCTTCATCTGTAATGGAAGCTGCTCCAGCGACATGGACGGCAGCTGGCCCAGCAGTTCAGGATGGAGGAGGCAGCGAGCGGGGTTCTCGCCTTCATTAGCTTTGGTGTGAGCACAGCGGCCATCCGGGAGGACTGCAGAACAGCCTGCCTCGTGTCACATGCGCAGCCACTGGGGCTTCATTAGGGAAAAGAATAGTACCCTTGCACATTATTCTACAACGTAAGGGAAGACAGCGCACTCCCCCAGGAACCGCAGCACACGGGCACGGAAGGGCCTAGGTAATGTGGCGCTCTCCCAGTGGGCTTCTGATGGTTTGCAAAATATGACCAAACTGCAGTGAGCTGGGCTGCCTCTGCAGACACTAAGCAGCCCTGAAAGCTGATGCGATGACACCTTCTCACCTCCCCACCCGAGGCACAGAGCGCTAACCGGCGTGGAATGTGCTAGAGCGGAAGGCTTGCCCGAGAGGTGCAGCTCAGGTGACCCAGATGGTAGTGAGAGATGGGGGTGCTGTTGCCAAGACCAGGAACAAGGCCTTTGCTCTGCGGCAGCCTGTGGCAACAAGGAAGGAGGGAGACAGCTGATCTATCAGTGTTACCTTGTGTGGTAGTTACACTGCCAGGGGAAACAGCTACCGGGAAGAAGTAGCCCTGATGTCCACCCTAACTCGGCATCTCCGGCCTGGCTGTTGGCCCCTGAGCCCCGGCCGGTCCTCCCCTCTTCGCTCCCCCAGACAACACCAAGACCCAGTGAGGAGCAGATGAGGAAGCTTTGAAGTATGGCTCAGTCTCGACAAAGGCGGCGGCATTATAAAACTCAGAACGACTCCCAGCAGTTTAACACACAGTCTAACGTGGTCTCCATGTGGGTTGTTCGTGAGCATGGCAGCTGGATGACTGAGAGCTACTCCGGAAGGCCAGGCTTCCGAAAAGACAAGCACAGAGGTGTAGAAAACATTACAGAGGTGGTGTAAACCATCCAAGTGGGGACTGGATACATGTTCTTATCCAAATCCAGTGCTAACACCTACCCGAGGGACTGGCATAGGCACCCGAGCCTGGGTCCCTGTGTCAGTGACCCTAATGGAAGCTGGGAATGTCTGAAAGTGGCAAGTCTGACTTTACACCAGCATCCCAGGATACCTCTACACCCCTGCCGGGCAACCGGTTCTGCTCTGCTCTCCAATGCATGAAACATCTCCAGTTAAAGAGCCCAAGTTGAAAAACACTCCACCTGCCACCGCCCTTTCTCCTCCCATGCCAGTGAGCCTCACGGATGCTTGGCTCAGGGCTCTGCAGAGGCTAATATGAAAACAATCCGGATTTAATTTAAACTTTAGTGCCTCAGAAGGTAATTAAAGAGTTGGGCCAGACTCAAACTCTTCCTGGGAGCAAGCCGAGAGGCCTCTCCACGATGGAGACCCAGCGCCATGGCCCTTTCCCACTAATCTCCCTCAGCCCTCCTAGGTGCTGTTGTGAATAATTACTTCATCAGAGCAGCTCTGGATCAATGAGCTCAGAGTGTTTGTAATTAGCAGCTTCTGCAGAAGGTCCAGCTGAGCCTTCCTTTCTGGTGACGATTAGGCACTGGAATCAGATCCCAGAGCCAGGGTCTGACAGAGGCAAGGTTCCTTCTCAGCTCGCCTCCCCTGTCCTCCGCCCTGGGCAGGCCTCTCCCTGGCACCATCACCATCTCATCATGAGGCTGGTTCCCCAAGGGGCTCTAGACTCTGCCTCCTTCGTGGGAACTGGATCCTTCCAGTTGTCACACATCTGGCAGTGAGTAGGAGTCATGATGCTGAGCAGGGAGCTTCGAAGACCAAGGCATGGTGGTTCCACAGTTCCCTCAGGGGCCTGGCGCTCGTAAACTGATGTGCAAACAAAAGTAAAAGACTGGCTCCACTTATTCTATTGTTTTTATAGCAATAACCAATGTCATTCTGACTTCCCGGGCTACCAGGAAGGCAGACACACAAGGAACCAAATGAGTGTGGCTTCCAGATGAGACTGTGGGCATGGGTCTCCCACTCTCCAGTCTCCTCACTGATGCAACAGAGGCACACACAGACCAGCTGGCAGGATTCTGGGAAGAATTTAAAAAGCAGAACGAACTTCAGCCCTCTGCACCACACGCCACACCTAGTCCGCTACAGCCAGCAGGAGTCCCTGCTTTTTTTTTTTTTTTTTTTTTTTTTTTTTTTTTTGTGCGTTTGTGAACACAGCGTGACCCTGTGACTGACCAAATAGAAAAATTGTAAAGGCTACAAAGGCCTGAGCCGACGCATGCTACTAACACAGGAGTCATCCCACAGTGCTAGCCAGCGAGACCCAGTTCTCTGCTGCTGTTCAGAGATGTTCCAGTCCCTCCCGGGTCCTACAGATAGTGAATGGAGACACCGAGGCTCTCACTCAGATCTCCAAACTAACAGTTCATCTGCTTCTAAGTCACAACCTACAACCCCAATGTGCCTGCTCTGCCCTTCCACACAGCCCCCTCTGGCACGTGATAATGGTTGTGCGCATGCGCAGCAGGCCTGGGCCCGTGCTCCCTTTATCCTTATGAGTGTCATCCTCAGTAGACCAGTCGTTCTCAACCATCCGACAAATCTTCAGAACCCCTGCTTGCTTCTCTGTAAATGGGACAGTGCCAGTGTGGGTCTTAATCTCAGCTGAAGATATGATACAGACCGCTGAGGGAATGAAACTCTTAAAACAAACGGGAAGCTACCATCAGCTTCTGAGCTGGGGGACTTAAGATGGACCCTTTGAGGTACATGTGATAGAAAAGGCAGCTCCACGAAGACCGCTCTAAAGCACACACAGTGACCCGAACTCATAAATGCAACTCACTCGACAGAACAGGCTGTGTTTAAGTTAAACTGTGTTACAGGTGATTCAGCTTTTACTTTCCAGTGCCTAAAATATCAATATATATGCATGTTCTCTCACCCTTAGAGAAGGTATTATTTTATGCAAAAAAGAAACAAAAAGGAACAGGGAAAGAATTAAGGCTCTGTTATCCAGGGGCTTGCTAATAAAATCCCTTTTAAAAAGCAGTCTTTGGAAGAGCTTAAAATACTGACATTAAGCTTGGAAGAGGGTGAGCTAAACAGCTAATGGTACAGCTCACAAGCAGAGATGGATACGTTCCCTATTAGAGCCATTAAGACTCTTCGGTAACCTGATTTGAGGAGGCTCCGTGTTCCCTTGGTTCTAATGATAATCCCTCTTCTGGAAAGGGAAATATGTTTAGCGTTTGCCCAACATTTGTGAATGCGCATTAGCAGAGTGACATTCATTTTTCCCTTGAATTATCTAGCAGGGAGGTTAGCCAGATGAAATACGCTTAGGAAACTTTGGATAAAATCCACAGCCTTTCTTATACTCTGAGGCAAAAACATATTATTGAAGATGCAGAATATCAGCTATAAATGCCAGCTCTGGGTTGAATTGTTTCTAGCCAGTGGGTCAGCATTTGCCTGAAGAGGTGACCTGGGCATAGACAGGCAGTGGCCACAGAAAGCAATTCGGTTGTAACGAAGGATTCGTGGACATCCAGAGGTGTTCAGCGCCACCAGAGGTTGCAAACTCAGTGGAGGAAAAGATATCTGCTGTCCCTTTGGAAACAGGCGATGAGGTGCTCTCTGTCAGGCTGTGAAGAGGTTCAGTCCAGACGGATGACACGCTCTGCTGCACCGCATGCTACATAAGCACATATCCAGTCTACAGGGCAACTTATGACATAAATGGATCGTTTTAAGACAAATGTTAACCTGTAAGCTGCTTTAGTGACAGAACTCTGTTTTGTGGGGTAATTTATAAAAAGCTCCATTTCTAAGGACTGGTTGTACCTACTCAAATTCAATGTCCAACTCCAGGTATTACAAAGTGTAGTTTTATATTCTATGTTTTCAACACCTAAAGCAATAGCATGCATAGACAGTTCTACCCTTAAGCAAAAGATAGCATTACTTCACCAGTTAACACAGCAGAGAGCTGATGGCAGGCTTTGATCTGAGATGAACAGGGAGCCCAGGAGATACCTGGAACCTATGGCCTCCTTGGGATGGGGACACTACACATTGTCATATGCACCTTCCATGGGGACAGAAGAAATGAGACAAATGTAGAGTTCATCTACCCACCCCCCCAACCCCCCCACACACACAGTTTAGAGAAGATGCTTAAAGGAGGCAAAACAACACCCTCTGGTGACAAAGAGTTAAGAGTAAGAGTGTGAAAGCCGGAACTGGACTGAAAACCCAGAGAAGGGTCATTGAAATGCCTGAACCGCCATCTTCACTTCCTACTGCCTGGTGGACAAACCAGAGAGTCATCAGAATACAGAAGGCAGGAGCCAAGGAGGCACTGCCTCAAACCGAAGGCGAGCCCAACAGAGTGTCTGACTCAGCAATTCTCTCTGCCTTCAGCAAAGCAACTCTCATAGTCTGTCCCCTCCCCCATGTGATGGTGGACAGTGTCTTGACAAGAGAAGCAGCTGGCTCCAAGCCCCCACCAAGCTCTGCTACACAGTAATGGACACAGGGTTGTGGCATTAGCCACCATTGCTTCTATCTGTAGATCAGATCGCCTGTCTAGAGAGTTGGTATTTAAGTGGGAAATGCTGCAACTTCTAGCCTCCTCTCCATAGATAAGAAATATGGCATACAGGAAAAGATAGCATACTAGATGACAGACGGAGAGAGGGGGAAAGAGAAATAGAGGAAGGGAGAGAGAATGAGAGAGAAAGAGGGAGAATGGGAGGGAGGGAAGGAAAGAGAAAAAAGGGGAGAGGAAATAAGAGAGAGAGAAAGAGAGGGAGAGAGGGAGGGAGGGACGGAGGGAGGGAGGGAGATTGATTGATTCAATTGGAAGCCAGAAATCCTCCAGATGGAAGTGAAAAGGAAAACACTGACGAGGGTCTATAAAATGGTAACAAACACAATAAACTAACATGAATATGTCTCTCAGAGGCAACGGGCTCCTCCCTAAAGTGACTCAAAGTTCTGCTCAGCAAGAACTAAGCCACATAGAGGGAAGGGCAGGGAACAGATTAAACAGAAGCCACAGAGGAAGAAAAGAACAGGGAGAAAGGGGAGGGGGAGTACCCCAGAGGCAGCAGAGCTGAGAAAACACACACGAGATAGTTATTTGTGGTTTGTGCAGACAAGAGGCTCATTGCAGAATACAACTAGAGTGTAACAGGAGAAGAGGGAGTAGACTGAACAGAGTAATGGAGAAAGCCCTCTTGGGCCTGATCTGTTTCACAGAAACAGGAAAGATAGGCCCACACAGAGGGACCACTATTAAAGGGAGCAATCTGTCTGTGCTAGGAAGTTGGATGCTTTTTGGAACTGTGACATCTACAGATATCCTGGTTACTCTTCCTCCAAGGCTCCATTTTGAATATGCAGAACAGCCAAGGGGGAGGAGTCAGTGCACATCAGCAAGTTAGCACCTGCCCCCATGCAAAGGATGCTCTTCCTGTGATAACTGTCAGCTCTGGGAGACCCGGAAACAGAAGAGAGCAGCTGCAATTCCAATTCTTTAAGTAAATCCCATTTCTGCTGCACCCATGTACCGAAGGCACAGTGTGGGCCAAAGAAATGGCCTTAGAATGGTCAATATGAAGATCCATCCTAATCAAAGCACCAGGGTTTCCAAGTAAAGTCAATGTGGCAGCAGAAGATATATCCTAATGAGAGAAAAGTACAAAGCTGCCCCCTGCCCCTCCCCCCAGATTTCAGCATAGCAGCATTCATGATGTGAAAGCAAGGCCTGTGAGTAATAGTGGAGGCACAGATAAAAGTATTGAGAGATAACAAATCAAATAGGATAAGGTTTTTTTTAATAACAAAGGCAAACCCTAGGAGGATGAATGTCCTGCCAAGTAGCAGAGAGGAAGGAGGGGAGCTTTAAAAATTGGAGGGTAGAGAAAGGGGGAGAAAAATCGCCTGGGTTTTTATCACTGTTTAAAGTGCTTGACACTTCTGTGGGGAATGGTAGTATGTGCCTAAAATTCCAGTTACTCATGAGGCTCACAAGTTTAAGACCCAAATTATGAGGCCAAATAGGAATTTTAAGAGCAGCTTTGGCAGCTTAAAAAAACAAGCAGCCAAACTACAACACCAACATGATCAAACTTAACTTCTAAAACAATAAATGTAAATGAGCTAAATTCACCTCTCAAAAGGATAGCATTATATTCCTAACCATGTCACAAAGAAAAATCTAACTAGATATTGGCTACAAAAGATTTAACAGAACTGAAGGGATTCAAAAAGACTGCCAGATGTTTTCATTATAAAAGTCTGCTATGGAACTTAGAGCTCATCCGTGGTCAAGCATACAAGGCTCTATGCACACTGTCTGAGATAGCAAAAATCAGGAAACAATTCGAATACTTCAGTGTGACTTGGTTATAACACATCTACCCACTGTAGTCAGTTCAGTTAGTTGTGTAGTATGCAAGACTCTTTAAGATATAAGGCTTTAAAAAAAACCCATTTCTTATGTATCATATGGGATTTCTGTCTGGCTTTGCTTCTACATACATACATCAAGCATCTCTTATGGTTTAGAGAGATGGTTCACCAGTTAAGGGAACTTAATGTTCTTGTAGGAGACCTAGGTTCAGTTCTCAGAACCCATACAGTGGCTCCCAACCATCTGTGTGTGTGTGTGTGTGTGTGTGTGTGTGTGTGTGTGTGTCTATACACACACACACATATGTATATATATGATATATATTGATATATGCATATATATGGGCAAAACATTCATTCAAATAAAATAAAAATAAAATTTTGACAGTTGCAGGATTCAAGTGATAAGGAGAGAAATGGTTATACAGGGTGTGGAGCTTTAATTTGTGAAAGTATGAAAGGTCAATACCAGAGAAGGAGGTAGGAGAAAATTAACACTAAGGATGTTTGGGAAAGCCATAAATAATAATATTATTTAGCCTACCATTATAAATAATACATGTAAGTATAGATCTAGTCTAAATGAAGTTATATCGCTTGTGCTCTCACAAGCACCATAGATCATCTACGAAAACCCCCTGGACCAGGCAGGAGAAATCTCCTTTTGAGCTGTCAGTCATGGGAGTCCAGGAACAGTACAGCCTTGGTTGCTTTCCGGAGGTTGAGTGTTAAGTCCTTCTTGCTGAAAACACCATGCACTTCAAACACAGGACTCAAAGGATCTGAGCTAGATGTGACTTGAAATCATCTTCCCCGAGGACTAGCATCCTAGTACCAGCAGTTGCTATGCAATCTTCCTACGGAGGGAAGCAACCAATAATAGTCCCTATGCAGCTGATGCCTAGGAACCAAAAAGACCAGCACATCGAGATATCCCTCCGGGCGCAAAAAGTGGCACACCTACCCTGGCAGTAAACAAAGCTGTCTAATTGGACTTAAGGCCCATCCAGCAGGAAATCATGGCTAGTGGTAGAAACTTAGCCAACTACCTGGCCTAGTGAGGTTGTGGATCTGAAAGGAGAACCTACCACCGACACTTTAACTAAAACATGTAATTCTAATGGCGTTTTAAATCTGTGTCCTTACACTCACAGACAGGAAGCTCTCACATCTCAGCGAAGAAGCTCCTCTTTGTAACAGACAGAAACCATGAAAGCAAACACAGCTGGTAGAAATGCAGAGGGCAGCCTGCTGTGTGTGGGAGGTGCAGCCCTGGATACATCTACAATGCAACTTCTGTATCTAAAGCTCCAGAAACATTGTAGAAGAAGGAGCGGAAAGACTGGAAGAGCTGAGGGACAACAAAAACCACTGAATGGGCGTGTCTCCTAGAAATAACAGGGATGCCTCGCCCATGATCCTCAGTGGCACGGCTGCCTAAATGACTGGGCAGATGACAACACTGGCAGACATTCTACAGTGGAGGGAGGCAGTTTTACAGGGTCTCAGCAGTAAGCAGAGAACCACAGGCTGCTAAGGACTACTGCCCGGTGGAAAGTTAGTCCTTCCAGGGACCAGACCCCTAGGTGGGTTTCTGATACCAACCCATCAACCCTGAAATCATGTACACACAAGCATCACTAAGTAGACTAAGAGGGACACACACACACACACACACACACACACACACACACGAAAAAGACCGGTTTGTCTTAGCGTTTCTATTCCTGCACAAAACATCATGACCAAGAAGCAAGTCAGGGAGGAAAGGGTTTATTCCAATTATACTTCCACATTGCTGTCCAGCACCAAAGGAAGTCAGGACAGGAGCTCACAGAGGGCAGGACCCTGGAGTCAGGAGCTGATGCAGAGGCCATGGAGGGATGTTACTTACTGGCTTGTTCAGCTTGCTTTCTTATAGAACCCAGGACTACCAGCCCAGGGATGGCATCACCCATGATGGGCCCTTCCCACCCTGGATCACCAATTGAGATAATGCCTTACAGTCGGATCTCATGGAGGCATTTCCTCAAGGGAGGCTCCTTTCTCTGTGATAACTCCAGCTTGTGTCAAGTTGACACACAAAACCAGCCAGTACAAGAGGAGAGGGGAGGGGATGGAGGGGAGAAAGAGAAGGGAGAAATAAAGCGACTATATTTTCATTTCACTTTTTTAAAATTAAATAAACCTTTAAAATCTTAGAATAAAGTATTCTAGGATATATGAAAATTAGTGAAGGACGGTTTCTTTGAGGGGAGGATCCAGAGCCGAACCACTGGGAGAATGTCTGCATTCATTCCTTCAAGTGACTTGTGTGTGTATACACCCAGTTTCAAAACCAGGCCACCATCCTTGTCTGTCTCCCTCATGAAGCCACCTGCTCCCTGAATTAAGGGACTGTACGTCACAGTTTCTCAGTCCCTCTTCAAACTGAGCTCATGATCTGAAATAACAACCGTGGCTGGCTGGACTTTACTGAAAAGGAAGAAAACACATGAACCAGTGCAGCACAAGACCACAGGAAGGAGGTGGGTTGGGTCACAACTACAGGGGGATTGTCACCTGCAACTCAAGACAGTTTGCACCCATCCCTCTGTTTTCCTGATAATACATTTCCTTTGAAGCCCAAGGGGGGAAATAATCCAGGAATGCAGGAATTTTTAATCAAAACCATCTGTGTGCTGTTCCCCCATGGTTCCCCGGGACCTTGGGCCAAGATTAGATTCAATTCCAGCTCTCCATAAGTCAGACCTTCTGGGGAAGACAGGGATGGTTAAGACATGGCCCTTGCTTGGTTCCTGGAATTCACTCTCCCCTCTTCTGATTTGTAGAAGAGAGACACTTTTGCTTTCCTTATGCCAAGTTTGTGGCATTTTAACGAGGGAGTCAAAAGTGCTTCCCCAGAATGCTCCTTGATGGTGACCCAAGGTTCAAATCAGGTTATGCTTACCTGACGGATCTCCACCCACACTGAAGGAGGCTGGGTGAACCCCACAGCCCAGTACATGGGGTCCCACTTCTCTTAACTACAGGGTGCCACGCTCCTGGAGTGGCCATCAAACCAGGAAGGATGCTGTGGTCATTGTCCCTGATGTACCCCTGGGTCCCAGCAGACTGCCTGGGCACAGGTAGACATCAGTAGGCTTACAGAAGGTGTGAAAGAAGAAAACCTGAGGTGTTTAGTGGAGAGAAGGTTCCACCACTGTGGAAGAGCATACACGGTGACCCAGCCAAAGCATTGAGTGACCAGTAGGGCCCTTCGAGATCAAAATGGAGAGCTAAAATTGGTGGTGGTGGTGGGGAACAATCTTTGAGAGCAGAGATAAATAACATGGATGAAGATACTTTGTCTCAGCCTAGCCTCAGGGGTAGACTTTTGTCTCCATTTCATATTTGAGAAAAGTAAACCTCAGTCCATCTAAGCCTACCCACTGGAATCCAGGACCAAAGGACTCACACCAATGTGCCTTGAACCCACTGAGGAAGGAGGCGTTCTGCCCATTTGACCACACTGTCACACCGACTCCCTAGATTTAGACAAGGAAAGACCAGAATTCCCATCAGTTCTCAATGAGTTCAGGGTCTCTCACACTGAAACTAGATCTGTTGTTTTACAGACTGGTATTATCTCTACTGCTGGCACTTCAGCCCTCACTCCTCCCTGGCAGCAGCCCTGGGGACCCCGACAATCGCTGCTTTGTCTGCTGTGATTGCAGGATGCTAGAACACACCTGGCTTCTTTCAGCCCCTGCTTCTCATTGCTGCCTGGGTAGTTACCACTGTGTAATTTAGTTTGTCGGTGTCTCTGCAAGTTTATTTGAAAACCATGGAAGACTGCTTACGGAAAATTAAGCTTCATTTTCTTTAAGCATCCAGCCAACGGAGCAGGCAGGGGATGGTGATTTGGAGATAACTGGCTTATGCATATGTAAACATGATGCATTTAACAAATTACGTAGACTTCACACTTCAGAGCATTGAGGAAAACAAAGGTGCCTTCAAAGGCAACTTAGCGCAATAGAAGCTGTTCTGAAAGGGATGCAGAATTATTGGCTTGCAGGAGTGGAGTTCGGGTGGGAATGGAAAATAACAGTTTATAGCGTGAAGCATGGGCAGAAACAAGAATTGGAACAGGTCTAATTTTAAGTGGTTTTATGGCAAGGCTAAGGGCTCCCAGGAATTACAGATCGGACGTGTTTTGAGATTGAATTCACAGTGGGAAGAGGTTGTACACTTCAGACTCAATTCCACTGAGGCGACTCCTCGCACTTCGCACAATTTCCCAGTCTGTGTTTTTCTCCTTGGGCCCGGAGAGAAAATTCTAGGCTTGTCCTGAGCTAAAAAAGCATTTTGATAGAACGGACGAGCAGCCCCTGCAATCTACCAAGCTCTGCCTCCCTTCTCCACCAGGGCCTCTTGTCACAGCCCCTTCTACCTCATCATCGGCACATTACACCTGAAAATGTAATTAAAAGCTTAGTCTTATAAAAGTAACCTTTAGTAGTGAACCCTGTGCCCTCCAGGATTCCCGGGCAGGGCAGGTAGGAGGGGAAGCCTCCTGGAGGGGTTGCACATCTGCAGGCTGCTGGGGAGGTGGCTTGTCTGTCTGCAGAATTACATGGAAAGGACTGGCTGACTGGCAGTGATCCGCCTCCAGCCAGCTCCTCGTTTTAGGGACCTGAATGGAATCAAGGCAGCATGGCCTGTCTTATCTTCTAGGACTGACACCACAAAGGCCAGGCCACCCCAAGAGCCGGTGTGCGTGGAACATCTGCCAGCAATGCCCGTGCTAGCACTTTGGTCTCGCCACTTAGCACTATGACCCGCTCAGCGTCCTCATTATTTCTGTTTTACAGATGTGGGTACTAGGCTGAAGGAGGTTAAGTGAGGTTCTTTCTAGATGCCCCTGTGTGCTTATTGAATGACAGCACTAAACACACAGACACAACCTCATCGAATCATTAGACGAGCTCTCCATGAGGTAGGAGCTTTAATGTATCTGTTTCAGGAAGTCACACAACACACTGAAGTCAAGGGGCTGACATTGAGAGAGCCAGGCATCACACTCAAGGCTAGGACACAGGGGGTCTGCTCTGCTGCATCCTGCATTGCCCCATCTAAGAAGGGGTTTCTCTCTCAGCTTGGGTTTCTGTTGACACGAGCTAAAGTTATTTAGGAAGAAGCATTTTCAACTCAGCAAGTACTCCATTAGAAGAGACCATAGGCAAGTCTATGTGGGCATCTTCTTGATTTGTGATTGATATGAGAGGGCTCAGGTCACTGTGGGCAGTTCCATCCCCTCCGCCCGTAGCTCGTGTCTAGTTGGCACAGTCCCCAAGCCAGCAAATGAGAGGACCTCAGGACTTCACTCTTTGTGAAGTCAGAGGTCATGCTGACCTTGAGATGATTTTTACGGTACCTCCTCCCAAGATCTCACAAGTGTGTGCCATGCTTGCCCATGCATGCGTGGTGTGTGTGTGTGTGTGTGTGTGTGTGTGTGTGATTCCAAGAGATACTTATTCATCTTCAAGATGGAAGGAAGTCACCACTGTTCTCATCCCCATTTTAAGGCTGTGCAGACTGACAATGGGAGATTCAAAAGATATAAAGTATCAGACTGAGGTTGGCAGCAAGACCCCCTGACTCTCTGAGACAGACAGCAGGCTAGATACCAGTTAGCCCAAGAGATACCACACACAAGTAAGCCATTTATAGATTTCACACAGACCTTGCACCGAAGAAGAAGGGTAACTGGATGAGGAGAATTAGCTGAACTCTTATAATTGCATCGCATGCCGCAGGGACAAACACCACCCAGAGTCTAGGCCTTAGATAAGAACTTGCAGACATTGGGGAGGAATAGCAGCAATAAAGAGTGTGATTAAAAAAAGAAGCGATGGCATGGAAGAGTCTGTAATAAAGTAGACAGTGAGGAAACGGTTTAGGAAACGTTTGTGGTTTGACCCACGTGTAACATGAAGTGGACATGGCAGATGTATGTGTAAGAGGCAGGACCTGAAGGAGGGTGGGAAGTCCTCAGAAAAATCCCATTTTCAGTTTTGACAACTTGGAGGGAGAAAGGAAATAGCCTAAGTAAGAAATGGTGGCCGGACATGAGAATGGAATCTCAGAGTGTGGACTGGGTGGAAGTTTCCAGAAAAGCATTTCACAGCAAAAGTCCAATGGAGAATTTTCTACATTATTTCAGTAAATCACTGTGCAAGCTCTTGTTAGAGGGACTGGCTTAGTTCATTGTTGCTGTGATGAAATTCTTTGGCAACAGCAACTTAGAAAAGCAGTGTTGCCTATGATTCCCAGGGTTAGAGTCCATGATGGCCAAGAAGGAACATCTGGGAGTTCACATCCTGATCACAACCAGGAGGCTGGAGAAAGATGGTGGGGGAGGGAGTGGGGGAGAGAGAGAGAGAGAGAGAGAGAGAGAGAGAGAGAGAGAGAGAGAACACAAACGAACTCCAGGAATCAATTTTTTCAAAACCTCAAAACTCAACCCCTGACATACCCCTTCCACACAGCCACACCTCCTAATCCTTTCTAAACAGTTCCACCAACTGGGAGCCAAGTATTTAAACATGTGAGTCCACAGGGGCCATTCCCATCCAAACTACCACAGGTTTAAACTTGCTCTAACCTGAAGCTTTTCTGATTATACAGCCACAGGAGCAGTCTTTAGTGAAGTGACAAACATGGATGATCTCCTGCTGTCCCAAAGAAAACAGTCAGGGTAGTGGGAACCTAAAGGATATTATTCATTCTGCAATCTATGGTAGAATTCTGACCTCTCTATCCAGGAATTTGTTTTTGCAAATGCCAGTGAAACAAATGACACACACACAGCCCCCCACCCAGACCCCATTTCTCTATGTAAATGTTTCCAGATTATAAGTCAGCAAAGCACTCTTGTTAACCCTTTTGGATATGGGATCACTAAATTATAGTTAAAATGCATGTAGCACATAAAATATAGTTCTTTTCATTGTGACTGCTGCCAATATTACTGAGAGTGTTATTTCTCAGACCTGTATTTTTCCTTGAGAGTTTTAGCAGCTATATCACCATGACTGACTATCATTCAGTGACTGGGACAGACGTGACCAGGTACCATGGCCAGTCAGCAAGGGCTCTTATTTTAGTTCCTGTCCACCCTTTATTTCATGGTTGTATGCCAATCAGGAATGTAACTTAAAGACATTTGGATTCACAAACCCATCCTTGCTAATTCATGAATGAGAGCTCTTGGTACAGCACAATTCAATGTCTTCCTGGAAGCATGGCCTGAGATATAACCACATAAAGAGCTAGCTAAGGCTGACTGCTCTGCCCTGATTGTAAAGTGTTCAAAACATGCAAGGAGCGCTTCCCATCTGCAAGATCAGTGAGGAACAGAGACTTTCTGTGTCAATACACCCGAGCTTATCTCCGGTAATGGGATATGTACATAGCTAAGACTTACTAATCCAATTTTATATCTCAGGGGGTATTAGAATCCTGACAGGCACATAGTCCTAAGAGGGTCAGAATACATCATCTTTTATTTAGTTTATTTTGTGTTTGTAATCCTGTGTAATGATGTAAAAAGCTCAATGATTCCAACAGAAATGATCGCGTATCTGTGGTTATCACGGTGCATGCAGTGAGGGTCTTGTGAGAGGGGCTATCGGGCAAAGAGGCCAAGTTCATCAGCAGGTGACAGATTTACTCCTGAAGAATGAGGCTGGAAATTTAAATGTCTCTAAGTAAAAATGGCTTCTGAAAGCCTTTTTTTTTTCTGTCACCAAGAGGTGGCTGAAGCAGCCATGAGAAGAATTTACAGCATGGTTTTTGCATTAGTGTTGGGAAAGAAAAATTGATCTGCTTTTTACAGGGCAGAGCTGGGATACAGACATTCACATTCACGCGGAGAGCCCTTTCCCATACACCTCCCCTCTCCCAAAGAGCTGACCAGGGCATCCCAAGCATGCAATGCAGAGTCCTCCTGCCCCTAGAAGCCTGCACCTGTTGATATAACTCCTTGCCCGATCTCTACATTGAAGAAAATGGGGTCTGTTATGTCCCTTCACACAATAAAATGTCCCACAGATGGGATTCTTGACACTCCCCCCCCCAGAAGCACTTAGATCTCCTGGAAGATGACAGGCTGCTCTGGACTATAGCTGTCATTGCATGCCCTGCAAGCAGAGGACAAAGGGACAGAGGCACACAGAATGGTTTGTAACTGGTCAGGGCACCATTTCCAAAGACCTGGACAGTTAAATATTGGACAGTGACCTAGTGACAGATAGCTTTAAAGGGAGTGTCACGAGCCCCAAGACTACATTCTATGCTTTGGGTACACAGTTCAGAGTCTAAAGGATAGACCCACTGAAGTGGCTCAGGCCTGCTGGGTCAGTTTTGCTGCTGTAAGGAAGAGGCCCTTGGGCTGATAGGCTGACAGAGTGGGACACAAATGCTTCTCTGCAATGAAGCTGCCTTCATCACTAGACCAGAGCAGCAGCGAATCCATGCCTTCCGACCCGTGGACGTTTGTGAATGTGACCATCACTCCCAGCTCACTGTTCTCTTCTTGGAGCCTGTGCAGATATAGCCAAAAACACCTCTACCTACCATACCACTAGACAGAGCACCGAAAGCCACACAGCACCTCCAACAAAAGCAGTCCATCAGAGGCCGCTACCACCCTGTCCTCTGGAACAGCGGGTGGGACAAACACATCTGTAAGTCCTCCAAAAAAAAAAAAAATAGCCTTGCATTAAACAGACCAGAAATACAGAAAATATCTCCTACCCAAAGTAGAAATGAGATTCCAGGGCTTGGGAAAATCAGATGGGTCACCTGTGTACCAACGGTGCCCGCCAGCTACAGGCACAAAGGCATCTCCTAGAAGCATCATCTTACAGAGTTGCTAACACATGAATGTACATACATGTGAAGGCGAGAGGTCAATGCCAGGTCTCTTCCCGTGATGCTTTGTATATGCTTGGCTCAGGGAGTGGCACTGATGACAGATGTGGCCTTGTTGGAGTAGGTGTGGCCTTGTGGGTGTAGTCTTAAATACCCTAGCCCTAAGCTGCCTGGGAGCCAGTATTCTGCTAGCAGCCTTCAGATGAAGATGTAGAACTCTCAGCTCCTCCTGCACCATGCCTGCCTGGATGCTGCCATGTTCCTGCCTTGATGATCATGGACTAAAGCTCTGAACCTGTAAGCCAGCCTCAATTAACTGTTGTCCTTATGAGTTGCCTTGGTCGTGGTGCCTATTCAAAGCAGTAAAACCCTACTTAAGACACTTCCTCTGTCATTTTCTATCTTTTAATTTATATGTTTATTCATTCATCCATTTAAAATTATGTATGGGTATTTTGTCTGCGTGTGTGTCTGGGCACCTCTCAGGTCAGGAGAGAATGTTGAATCCCTCGGACTGGACTTATAGAAGGTTGTGAACTGCCATGTGGGTGCTGGGATTTCTCCAGGCTCTTCATCTTATCTTTTGAGACAGGGTCTTGCACTGAACCTGGAATTCACCATTTTGGCTAGATTTCCTTGTCGGAGCACTCCAAGGATCTACTGTCTCTGCTACAACTGTCAATGTTGGGACTCCAGCCACCCCGCCCTGCCTTTACAAGGGAAGTTGAGAGTTAGACGTGGACCCTCCTCACACTTCCTGGCAAGTACTCTTCCGGTGAGCCATTTCAGCCGTCCTGCCTTCCCTTCCTGTGGCTGGCGTCCTGGTCTGCTGTGACCTGTCATATATTAAAGGCATGACTTCCTGAGAGTGCTGTTCAGAAGCTGAGCTCCGACGTTTCCAGTGGACTGGTCCACTGACACATTCATCACCTGGTGAGCGTGAAGACTTTGTTACTCTCTGGGTGCCGTGAGGCAAACAGCTTTGCTCATGGTGTGTTCTGGAGCACGTGAGTCCCGACACATTATATGCATGTGTGAGCAAATGTGTGCAGAGTGTCTCTGCTCTCAGAATTTAAAGGATATAAGATGTTGTCGTAAACATCTTCAGAGAGAACCAAGAGACAGAAAATACGACTTCATAAAAGTAAAGATGTAATGAACACATCCAGGAACATCATCCTGGAATCATCCCACAAATCTCATCATTACATTTGTTATTTTCAAAGAAAGAACGCAAAAAGACAAAGTATCAACACGTTTGTTATTTTCAAAGAAAGATGGCAAAAAGACAAAGTATCGAATGTGTCATAGGGATTTAAAGGTTAGGGCAAAAATAGTTAACAAAGGCATTGGTTGAAGATGGAAAAAGACAATGTGTATCTCAAGGGCAGGAAGGGTGGCCCAAGCCTGCAATCCCCACACTTGAGTAGCTGTGGTGGAAGGATGGCCAGGGCTTGGAGGTTAGCCTGGGCTAACTTGAGGGAGACTATTGAAAAAAAAGAATCTGAAATGATCTGGCTGCTGCACATACCAATCAAAGCAGCTGTGGTCACCTATACAAGACCCGTGAGAGATCAAGCCAGTTACAAAGACCAGCATGGGGAGGGGCTGCTGAGACCCACCCCTGTCTGAGAAGCCAGGGGCACATAATGAGTGCTGGAGAGGGAGGGCCAATTTCTTTGGGGACTGGCCACTGGTAAGATACCTATTTCACAGTGGATGATTCCACAGCCATGAGCATATAGGGTTCACAAAACTAGAATCATTGGGTTAGAGAATATAATAATAATTAATAATAATAATAGTAATAATAGTAACAATAATAATAATAAGGAATATTGCATGGAATTGGGAAGAAGATTTATTGAGGACTTATGGGGGTGTTGTGGGACTGAGTAAGGGCTAACATGATCAGACACATTGTGTACATGAATGAAATTACCAAGGAACACATGTTATAAGTAATATCAATAAAATGACCTCTAAAACTAAAAGGTTTGTGTTCATGGAAAGCCGTGGGGCAGACTCACCATGGAGCTCTGGCAATCAGCTGCCATCCCGGCAGAACAAACGAGTCTGAAATGTACTTAGACTGTAATACAGTCACGTTCCCAAAATCTAACAGCAGGCTCTCGCTCCTGCTTCCCTGGGACATCCAAGGCCAAGTAGACACTGTGGGGGTGGGAGGGACACTTAAGAGGGACTTTTGGTTGTCACAAATGAAATCATCTTATGACCTCAGACTGGGGGAGGCCAGGGATAGTGCTAAGCCTCCCACAGAGCAGAGGGAAAGCATGAGACAAATCGTTCAACCTAGTGTGTCAGGAATGTCCAAACTGGCAAGCCCTAGGCTCAGAGAAATGGCATTCTTTCTATGACTGACTGGGTGATGCTTCCTAAGGCGGCAGGAAATATAGAATGGATAGAGTCTGATCTCAACTGCTGTGGGAGGTGGACTGCCTCTGTGCTGCCTCCCAGGGTGAGCGCTGCAAATCTGCACCCTGTGGGTAGAAGGGCTGTGTTTCCCTTCCCTCCACTTGGCCCTTCTGTCCCAAGCATGTCAGATAAGAGAATGAAAAATTATAGCCTCACGTAGGTAAAATGACATGCTAGCCAGACATGCATGTGCAAAGTCCACCTGTACCCCACACAAGAGTACCAGATGAGATAAACCGGCAACACACTCCTATAAATTATAAATCCTGAAACTCCCTGCCTCTTCTTAATCTCATGTTCATGAAAAACTTAATTTAGAACGATATTTTATTTCTTCTTTGCCACATAGTCACTGTGACTTATATTAGAGTGTTTTTGGAATATGTATTTTACTTATTTATATCTATCCATGTCCTTTTTCAACATGCATGTAGAATCAATTTTTAATAGAAAAAATTAGCCATTAAGTTATTGTGAATGATAGTCAAAGACAAGTAGAAAAACAATGTAAAACAAAAAGGCAGGGTCAATATTCTTAATATATAAAGAGCTATTTCAAATCAATAAGAAAACCATTAAGAATATAATTGAAAAATCGACGGTAGATAGGGCCAAGTGCTCTATCTACTAGCAAGAAGAATTATAAATGGTTAGTAACACAGACATTAAAAAAGTGATTGACTTCAGTAGTAACTACAAATGGGAATGGATATAATAATAAAATAATTCAGTACGCTTATAAAGTTAGCAGACAGTAAAATATAATGGCTATTCACATACTGTGAGTCTAAATAATGTAACCCTCTTGAAAATCAAATTCCACTTCAAGTCATTTATGAAGCAAAAGCTGGTTTCTAATTATAATATTGATTATATTGTTTGCAGGAAGTTCACACTCCAAATATAGAAGAACAAATTTAACCTATGATTTCAACATCTGGGGAGGAATTTGAGTTGTGCCTTCCCATGATTCTCGAGGCCCGTGCACAAGAGGACACCTTATGGTGTGCACTAAGAGGCGTGTCTTGCTCTCCAAACTCAGAACTCATGAGCTTGCCAGTGTCACTTCTGAAATCTTGATAACTGCTGTGTCGTACTGCTATGCACATGTGTTTGTACAGCTACAACCTTACTATTACCTGTCTACATTTTTACTCCTCTGGGTTTGGTGCCACACAGGAGATCATCCGTATGTTGCAGTATTTCCCGCAACTCTAATGATTGTGACTATAGTTAGAGTGACTGGGACAAACGAGATGGTCACAGAACCAGAACCAGATAGATACTGTGCTGGATGGGCCCTCCTTATAAGGATTTCCATAGGACACACTTCCAGACAGAAGGCAAAGGACTGGCAGAGAGTTAACATAAAGAGAGTTAATGGCAGTTTAACAAAGGGTTAAAAAGTAGAGAGTCATCAAAGGAAAACACCAAGCCCCAATCTCAAACAGGGAAGGAGCCTCGGGTGTAGAGGACAACCTCAGGCTCACATGGCCAATGCTAGTTATAATTCAAGTGATTCGGGGATGACAAACTTGGAATTAGATGAACAGGAAGAGATAATCAGACACGAGTAAGACGGGCAAGAAAAGGACTCATGGGAAAAAGCAAGGCAAATAAAAAGCAGAAACTATTCATCAAACAGAATTCTGATAAATGCCTGCAGGTGAGTGTTTAGTTAATGCTACGATCATGTTAAAACGGACAGCGAGGTCTAGTTTATTTGCTACCAGTGGATAAACTAGAGAAAGCAAAGGGATGGAAATTAAAACACCAGGCACATACTAAGAGAGTTGCTATGGATACATGAAGAGAACACCACACTTTCAGCATCAGGATTCCTAATAATTAAAATCTCAAGTGACATGCAAATAAGGAGAAAAATAAGAGACTCAAATCGCTGCAAAGCATTTCTCAACTGCACACTAACAAAGGTCAACCCAGGTGTCTTAGTCAGGGTTTCTATTCCTGCACAAACATCATGACCAAGAAGCAAGCGGGGGAGGAAAGGGTTTATTCAGCTTTCACCCTCCATGTTGTTGTTCATCACTAAAGGAAGTCAGGATGGAACTCAAGCAGGTCAGGAAGCAGGAGCTGATGCAGAGACCATGGAGGGGTGTTTCTTACTGGCTTGCTTCCCCTGGCTTGCTCAGTTTGCTTTCTTATAGAACCCAAGACTACCAGCCCAGGGATGGCCACCACCCACAGTGGGCCTCCCCCATTGATCACTAATTGAGAAAATGCCCCACAGCTGGATCTAATGGAGGCATTTCCTCAAGGGAGTCTCCTTTCTCTGTGATAACTCCAGCTTGTGTCAAGTTGACACACAAAACCAGCCAGTACACCAGGTAAGCCACGTGTTAAGCAAAATATCATAGGAGCCTGGAGAAGAAAATGAACCAAGGATGACTTTTGACCTGGAGCTAGAGAAGACATTTCAACTCACAGAGGCTGAAATATGACCAGGTAAAACTAACAAGTTCTGTCCACCAAATGATAACTTGAAGGGAATATGAAGCACCAGCAGGGAGAGTGGACAGAGCTGATGAAGGCTGGGGCCATGGCAGGAGGAGGATAAATCCTACAGATGACTGAGAAAAAGATAGGTCAATACATGAACCAATGAGCACGTTGACCAAAAGTTTAATTAAAAAACAAAGAACAAACAAAAAAAAATACCAACCAACCAATGAACCAACCAAACCAAACAAAACAAAAACAAAGAGCAAACAGACAAAAAACAAAAACAAAAACACAAAAACCCCCAGCAAATGTAAGAAACTCACCCACAGCATCCAAAATGAGGTGACAAGTTTTATTTCAAAACTAACATTAGAGATGGCTCAGCGGGTAAGAGCACTGACTGCTCCTCCAGAGGTCCTGAGTTCAAATCCCAGCAACCACATGGTGGCTCACAACCATCTGTAATGAGATCCCATTCCTTCTTCTGGTGTGTCTGAAGACAGCGATAGTGTACTCACATATAATAAATAAATAGAGCTTTTAAAAAAAAGAATGATAACAGGGCTCAAAGACAGACGACCAAAATCTAAGTGAAAGGAGAATGAGAAATGACCAGAAGTCATATGTGTTAGCATAGAAAACAAAAAACAATCACCGTGGGCCACGATTCACCACTGGGACAGGCTGGAAGCCAGTATGTCCACAGTTCCATTTCTAAGAATGTGCCACATCATAACACAAGTCTACATGTGTGCATTAGGGGAGTTGGGAGAATTCTGACACAGATGCTCTTTAGGAAAGAAGAAGGAAATTCACCCGAAACAGTCTGTGTTATGATTTCAATCTTGATTCTGCTCTAAAGGTGAAAGTGAGATCCATCAGCAGGTTATACCTGCAAGTCTTGGGACAACCTCCCTGAGAGAAAGATAGATACAGTGTGTCCCCAACTATGTAGATGTTCTAAAACACACAAAGGGGTGAAAACACACGTCACACGATAAAGAAAATTAATGCATCAATAAACAAACAAGTCAGGATAATGGGCGCCATGAAGGAGGGGAAAGCCAGTGTGGCCAGGAAGATGGGATCAGCTCGGAAGCTCACGGCCACCCTTTTATGTTGCTGAAGTTCTTTACATTGTTACTGTCCAATCCTTATACACATTCTACAAGTTAAGAAAAGAAGGGGCCAGTTCCATGGCTCAGCAGGTAAAGGTACTTGCCACCAAGCCTGATGACCTGAGTTCTATTCCTGGGACCCACACAGTGGAAGGGAAGAACAGACTCCTGTAGGAATCCTCCTCCCCATCCTGTCAAATGTCCACCCCGTCCCCATCCTATCTCCCACCTCCACCCCCACCAATTAATTAATTAATTAATTAATCAAAATGTAATAAAATAAAGGTAGTGATTATATGGGAAACAGTTCTAATAATGTAAAAAATAATAAATACTCTAGTCTGAAATGTTTATTCATTAGGTAGGTCTGGCTGGAACTGTCCCAGTGCTGTGACTGGGGTGAGGGCATGCCGGTCTATGAACTATCAAAGTCTTAAAGCGGAATGCAAGTAAGCTATAAACCTCTGGGCCCATGCTCAACCTCTCTGGAATTAGCCTCAACTGCTCATGCTTTACGTGGGACAAAGAAGAAAAATGTCTTCTGTATCAAGATGTAGAATTGTTTTGTGTTCTATGCCAGCTGTCTGGGGAAGGGAACAGCTGATCTCGGTGACAGCAGAAATGCTTCATGCAGATGTGTCAGCTCCAGAAACAAAATCATTCTTGGGATAAACTGATGTGGCAGATTGCCTGTTCCAGACCTAAACGTTCTGTAGTATGACCTTACTGAACCTTGCCTAGGGTTGAGTCCATTTCCTTCATATGAGCTTGGACAGGGCTTTGTGGTAGGAGATGTGATACTCAGATTTTGGGGTCTACCTCCATCTTATTGGACTTCAGCTGCCAAGCTGTGAAAAATCTCTAGAGGATCATAAGTAGGTACTCCAGCCAACAGCTCTAGCTGACATACTAGCTGACCACTAGGATCAATGGCAAACCCATACCTAAAGAAGGATTTCAACAAAACTTTAGCTACCGTCTAACTGTACCCACCTATAGGACCTGTGTAGCAATCTACAAAGCAAATCCTTGTCAGGCCCACGGTGGTGGGAGGTAACAACACTAAATGTTGTTTACATTTACACCCCTGGTGTGACTGGGGGTGGTCTGTTACACTGCACTAAATACATAGAAGTGTGACTTTGACCTCACTTCTCACAACTAAAGCAAAGACAGCATAAGATGCCAGGCTCCTACCAGACACAGTGTATGTAAGTGTAGTCCCAACACAACTAACAAGCTATAGGTTGTCGACTACTGTGAACATGAAGTTCTCTAAGGGAAAAATTGTGGGTTACTGTTGTTTGCTTTCCAGACATGGGGTGTGTCACTTGAAAGCCCTTTGGCTCAGTGTCAGCTGGAAGTGACACATAACCTCAGGTCCATGTTGCAGTCTGTGTTGCTAGGCCAACATCTGGCTGGCCAGGTTCTCTCCAGGTTCCCTCCCTTCTTCTCTGAGACCCAGGGAAGATCCATCACATGCTGGCTGAGAGCTGTGACCATAGCGCTCTCACACGAGAGGACCATTGGCTTTGCCTTTCCTCTCAGACTTTCCTCTTTTCCTCAACACATAAAGTTATTTCTGGTCCATGGCAGCAAAACCAGGCCAGCTGGGCTGTCCCTCATGCCTTTTAGCTCCTTCCTTTAGGAGCTAAAAAGTTAGATAGTGAGTATCTAACTCCCAGGGCTGCTATGGGTATTGAATTAATGTGTTGACATCATTCTTAGAACCTTCCTGGATCCAGAAAGCATTCCTAGGCATGGCAAAGGCTTGGTCAACAGATTGAATGGAGGAAAAGGACTAATCTGAGTGATGGGGAAAGATATCAATAGAAACAGAAGGGCCTGCTCCGTGGTCAGCAC
Organism: Apodemus agrarius; assembly: GCA_964023405.1. Classification (NCBI taxonomy): domain Eukaryota; kingdom Metazoa; phylum Chordata; class Mammalia; order Rodentia; family Muridae; genus Apodemus; species Apodemus agrarius. The sequence goes on along the minus strand of OZ030019.1, from coordinate 6,764,600 downwards.
TCCACATGCCTCTATCATGACAGTCCATAAAAATGATTCAGGTTGTTGTTGACAGCTACTAGGGAGAGATTTGAAGGCAGGGTGTGACAGACTAACTCTTGCTGTATGTCTTAGTTAGGGTTTCACTGCTGTGAACAGACACCATGACCAATGGAAGTTTTATAAAAGACAACATTTAATTGGGGCTGGCTTACAGGCTCAGAGGTTCAGTCCATTGTCTTCAATGCAGAAACATGGCAGCATCCAGGCAGATATGGTACAGGAGGAGCTGAGAGTTATACATCTTCATCTTAAGGCTGCTAGTAGAAGACTGACTTCTAGGCAACTAGGGTGAGGGTCTTATGCCTATACCCACAGTGACACACCTACTCAAACAAGGCCACACTTCCTAGTCCCTGGACCAATCATATACGAACCATCACACTGTAGTTTTAGAAGCCTGCAATCCAAAAGCCATGTTCCAAAAGGATTTGGATGCAAGTGACTTATAAACAGACAGCAGCTAGAAGGCAGCATCTATAAGATGCTAATCTGGTTGCACCATGCAAGAGGCATCCTTTTAGCAGCAGTGCAGCCTGCAGACATGTTCAATACTCTCATGTCACAGGGGAAATCTGCCAATATGCTGTCACCCTAAGTGGTGCAAAGGTCCTGCCCCTTAACCTGTCTGCTCCCCTGGGAATGAAGGGAAATGGAGTCTATTGAGTTCTCTGTATGACATTTCCCCAGATATGCTGAGTATCTTTAGCAATCAATGAATCAATGGCACAAGGGAGATAAAGGTAATAAACTCACTGGAACATGGAGGCGTCACATGGAAATTGTATCTAATTAGCAATTGTCAATGCAGTGTTTCTTGCTAACGCATCCCCCTTTGATAGTTCATAAAGTCTATAGAAATTTTTGTTTTTAAGTCAGGGGTGCAACCTGAGAGCTTCATGAAGTCACTTGACATGAATAAGGCTGCTTCTCTCTGAAATTAAAATGCCAATGAGCTGCCTGAATGGCAAAGAAGGGAAACTTGGCTTTTTAAACAGTGAAACTAGGTTGTGGTAGGCACCACTACCCTGATAAGGTTAGCTCAGAATGAGAGTGCGGCCGGGGGTGACAGGTGTAATTAAAATTATGTTCAGCTGCTGATCTGCTAGACAGATAAATCCCATAAGCTCTAAATTGCATCAGTTTACTGGAAAAAAAGTTACAACGGACTGCTCATTTCTTGTTAAATACAGCATTGATTTAAAACTAGGATCTGAGAACTTCAGTGCGATTAGTGAAGGCTTCCTGGCTTTTGGAATAAAAGAGGCATCAATTTTTGGATCATCACAGAGCTCAAGGACCCAGGCAGAGCAGGGAACAAAGCACCTCACTTACTCTCCACACCACGGCCCAGCAGTTTGGACACTTAATGGTGGAAAGTCTTTTCTGGTTGTGGAGCACAATCCCAAGCCAAGAAACCACTGAATAGGAGATCTAGGAAGCAGGCAGGATACAAGGCGGCTGGCTAGCCACTGAGCTCGTGATTTGTCAAACTCCTCTACTGGCCATTGAGATAAGACTAGTGGCAGCTCCCACGGTTCTCAGCGATTCCCCTTACAGGCAGTTATCCCACAAACTGAAAACAGAATCCAAACCATGACAACCCTCTCATGATCGATGCTGTCCAAACTCCTCATGGGAGCAGCCTAAGGTGTCTATTGAAGGATGGATACAAAAACTGTAGTCTCCACACAGCAGAACACTATTCAGTCTTTAAAAGTGTGAACCTTCTACCGCATAGCGACAACATAAGCAAATCTCGTTGACATTATGCTATGTGACAAAGCTAGAAATAGAACTAGGCTATGAACCCACTTCTAGGAAGTATCTAAAAATATTTAAATGATCATAGGGCATAGTGGTGGCTTTCCAGGTGTTGAGGGAAGGAGAGAAAGCTGTAATATAAAATTATAGTAGGGTAAGAGGCTAGCCGGGTGGCTCGGTGGCTAAAAGCACTGGCTGCTTTTCCAGAAAGCCCAGGTTTTGTTCCCGATACCACACGGAAGCTCACAACTATGCAATCCAGTTCCAGAAGATCAGGTGCCCTCTTCTGATCTCCGTGTGATCCTGTGTATGAGTGGTACACTTGGTGCACATTAACTCATGCAGGTGCATACTAATATGATAATAAATACACAAATAAACCTTTATATTCCAGCAAGATAACTAAGCTTTAGAGATCTGTCCTAAAGCATCATAACTCTCATAATTAGACATATTGCACAGTCCATGTGCAATGGAATCATTATTATAAACAGTATGTTGAAGAATTGTGATCTACACACACACACACACACACACACACACACACAGACACACACTACTGGAGACCTCCCAAGTGAGATTAAGGTCTGCAAAGAAGGCTTGACAACCATGGGGGGTAAGAAGCCTGTGCCTCTGTGCCTAAAACACCTGCTGCGCACAGCCACCTCTGCTTACGTCTCTCCCTCTGAATTACTTCATTCAATATTTAATCAACAGATATCCCATAGCCATCTGTTCTACCCTAAGGACTGTTAAGTTTACAGAGTGGTAAAGAAAACAACAGAATCTGTCCTTAAAGACAAAGAGGAGCAGGGATGAGGAGAACCTGTTAAACCGGAGTGGCCTACACTAGAGGTCGCTGTGAGACACTGCCCGTTCAAGGAAGGAACTCTGCATTCCAGAGAGGTTAGCATTGGCTGGTAAGAAAGCCAGGGCTGCCATTTACAAGTCTAACTACAGAGGGCGCTGTGAGACACTGCCCATTCCATTCTATTGAGGAAGAACCACTTCAGAGAGGTTAGCATGGGCTGGTGATAGAGCCAGGGCTGCAATGTCTAACTCCAAGCCGGTAGCACTTCTTTTCCTTCTCTGGTGCCCTCCTGAGTCTAGAAGGCAGTAGGGAAGGAAGCTGGGGATGGGGTTCCCTGCCAGGGACTCCACGGCCAAGGAAACTGAACTCAAGGGCTAACACACGAGGGAGGTGAGACTCTGTTCAGTTTTATTTGTCAACGTGGCTAAGGCTGCAGCACTCAGATTAACTGGTCAAATGTTATTCTAGATGCTTCTGCAAAGGTTTTAGGTTAGATTAACATCTAAATTAATCGATTACGTAAAGAAGATTACCTTCTATAATATAGGTAGGTCTTAGCCAATCAGTTTAAAGTCTTTTGTGAATGGTGGTGGGTGGGGACGCTGGGCAGCCCACTTCCCTGAGGAAGAAGCTCTGCCTTCAGACTGATTTTGGACTTTTGTTCAGCTACAGGTGGTCTCCAGGCATATGCCTCCATAAGCTCAGGAGCCATTTCCCCAGTCCCCCACCCACCCACCCTACCCCTGCCCCACCCTTCCATTCCTTCTGATTTCCTCTTTCCCTTCATGCCTAGTTCTCCCAGGAGCCCTCACCCAGCAGGACTATACTCCTATACTGAACTATAAAGCCAGCCCCAAATGGCGCAGAGTCTACAGGACATCCAGCAGGTCTTAGTCTATCTGTAGCTGCCTCCTGGTGTTGTGCACAGGCTTCTGAGAATCCGGAAAACAAAGGGGAGTGACCAGACAGATGGGCCTGTGTGCTGTTTAAACAGTGAATTATCCCTTCTTTCATTGCATAGAAATTTACTGAGTGCATGTTGTACATCTGGCTCTGTATCAGAGTCTAGGCCCTGCCTGGCACACAGTGGGCACTCAATGAATATCTATTGGATGTATCCGATGAATACAATCTTCAGTCTAAAGAAATTAAACTGATACTCCCTTTCATGATTGATGTATCTTCTGGGAAATCCAGCCCTAGTCACTAGATTTGGATTGTGGGTGAGGGTGGTTAATGCATTGGGGACCTGCTTCACATAGGTGAGATTCTGTCCCCTCAAACTCTTTCTACCTCTTGAACTTAAGCCTTTCATTAAAAGGTAAGCATCACACTCTGAACCCTCCTATTCAGAGAGCTAAGGATGGCAGGATTGAGAGTTCAAGGCCACACTAACCTACATAGGGAGAACCTGTCTCAAGAAACTAAAATACCCATGAATTCTGTATTTCCCCCCTCTGAGCTCAAACAATCTGCACTTCCCAAATGTTTGCTAATTAATATTTTATCATGAAATATTTTATCTTGAAAACAGCATACATCGCACTAAACTAAATTGACAGTAGTCAATTGGAATCACGTAGGATGCTCTACCACTCCGCACAATTGCCCTGACATGGACAGGGAAGCAAGATTTCCAGGGCTGCATAAGAGCTAATCCTGGGGGTCAGATCATACACCCCAGACCTTGGCTTCCATTCTGCTGCAGCTGGACCTGCTCAGAGCCAGCGTCAGGGTTTTGTTGTTGTTTTGTTTTTTAGCTTCTACATAAACTGGACATCCTGAGACCTTTGCTGGGGAGCACAGCAGACGTGGAATTCAGCAAGTGTAATTAAGCCGTTGCTCTGGATGCGAATCCACCCACTGGGAAAGCATAGCAGCTACTTGTTATGTTTTTAATTCTAATTCTTCCTGGAGAGTTTCTCGAAAATTTATAATATGCCACAGTAATGAAGAGCTTGTTTCACAAACATTTTCCCAGTGAACCCCGAAGGCACATTCAGTTACAACAGGAAGGGCTGCATTCCGCCTCTTGCTTCCGTGTGACTCCACTTAAGGCATACCCTGCGGTAAGGATGCAACCGCAGCCCCCACTGAGGACGCTCAGGAATTTCAGACCTTATTTATTTGGAAAGAGAAGACAGCACTTGGGAGGTTAATATCAAGTTCGCAAAACCTACATTTTATTAAAGAGAGAGATTAAAGAGAGAAAGAACCTCTCTTTTATGATATTGAAAGCTAAGAAGGTTGTGCCAATGACAGTAGAAAGGACAATTAACAGAGAGAAGGTAGGCGGGCTCTTGGGGACTCTCAGAGGAGAGTTCAGACCACATCGGGACAGGTCGTGGTACTCTCTTGCAAAGGAGATAATTACTGATTTCAGCTTTCACCTCTTTCGACACCCTGAAGACTCCAGAACTACATGGCACATGGTTGACGCCCATACACATTTGCTGAGCAGAGGAGAATAAACAAGAGAGGCCCCAATCTCTTTAAAAGCAAACATTCCTGTACAGGTGTGTGTGAGAGGTCCTTTTTTGAGCCTGCTCACTGATCTTCTGTTATCTTTTGTTTGCTTGAATGCAGCCCCCATAACTGACTAGACATGAAATTTCCCTGTAGTTTCAATTTGTATTTGACAGTTAATCTAATTGACCATTAAAAAAACAAGACCTGTGTTATATTTTATGTGTATGAGGTTCCATCCATGTGCATGTCTTGTACCTTGTGTGTGCTATGTGTCCATGAGGCCCAAAGAAGCCATCAGATCTCCTGAAGTGAACCTGCCATGTAGGTGCTGGGAACCAACTTTAGGTCCTCTGCAAGATCAGTGAGTGTTCTTAACCACTGAGCCATTTCTGCAGGCCCAGCATTTTTGAATATATAAACTTCCTGGGCATTTGTAGTTCTTCTTTTGAGAAATGACTGTTTATAAAGTTACACAACTTGGGCTGGAGAGATGGCTCAGTGGTTAAGAGCACTGACTGCTCTTCCAAAGGTCCTGAGTACAAACATATGGTAACTTACAGCCTTCTGTAACAAGATCTGATGCCCTCTTCTGGGGTGTCTGAAGACAGATACAGTGTACTTACATATAATAAATAAATAAATCTTTAAAAAAATAGTTACACAACTCATCTTTTGGAAAATATTTAAATTTATTTTTCTTATGTAGTAATGTAAACATAAGAATTAGTGTCAATGGTCCCCCAAAAGCAAAACACTTAAGATGACTTTATTTCAATTATAAAACAGGATCCACAACTGTGAGGTAATAAACTTGTAAGAATGGATGCTAGGCAACCATCAGGGAAGCTCCCTCCTACAGCTGATGAGAGTAAACCCAGAGGTGCACAGCCAGACGCTGAGCAGAGACCTTGAAATACTCAGCCCTGATGGGTGGACTATCAAACCCCAAAGTCGTCTCTATCAAGTCCCAGGTCAGAGCACAGGGAACCCACAAAGAGTGTAAGAGCCCGAGGAAATGGAGGACACCAAGAAAACAAGGCCTTCTAAATCAACTGAGTAAATGTCTCATGAACTCACACGGACTGAGCAGCACACACCGGACCTGCACCATTCTGCACCAGGTCTTCTGTGTATGCGTTATGGCTTCCAGCTGAGCATTTTCAGAGCAGTCCTGGGTGTAAGAATGAGTGGGTCTCTGACTCCTTGGCCTTCTTTTGAGATCTTTTCTTTTTGTTGGCTTGGCTTGTCCAACTTCAATGCAATGGGTTTTGTTTTATCTTACTATATTTTATTCCATTATGTTTGGTGGTTATCTCTTAGGACCCTGTTATTTTTTAATGGGAGACAGAAAGGGAATTGATCCTGATTGGGGGTGGGGTGGGTGGTTGATGGTGAGGAACTGGGAGGAGTAGGAGGCAGGGAATGGAAACTAATCAATATATTGTATGGGAGAAGAGTCTATTTTCAACAAAATAGAATGAATGAATGAATGTATGAATGAATAAATAAATAAATAAATAAATAAATAAATAAATAATAGAATGAGTGCAAGGCACCTTGTGATGGTTTGTATATGTTCGGCCCAGGGAGTGGCGCTATTAAAAGGTGTGACCTTGTTGGAGTAGGTGTGGCCTTGTTGGAGTGGGTGTGTCACCATGGGTGTGGGCTTTAAGATCCTCATCCTAGCTGCCTGGAAGCCAGTATTCTGCTAGCAGCCTTCAGATGAAGATGTAGAACTCTCAGCTCCTCCTGCCTGGATGCTACCATGTTCCTGCCTTGATGATAATGAATTGAACCTCTAAACCTGTAAGCCAGCCCCAATTAAATGTCCTTTTAAGAGTTGTCTTGGTCATGGTGTCTGCTCACAGCAGTAAAACCCTAAGACACACCAAGAGGGAGAAGGATGGTTGACTTTGACCTTGTCAAGGATGGAGGGCTTCTGGTGGGAAGGAACGTCACATCTGAGGTTGAAAATGTATGTAGGGTCAGAGATGGCTCAGTGGTTAAGAGCACTGACTGCTCTTCCAAAGGTCCTGAGTTCAAATCCCAGCAAACACATGGTGACTCACAGCCTTCTGTAACAAGATCTGATGCCCTCTTCTGGGGTGTCTGAAGACAGCTACAATGTACTGTAGCCGAGGGAAGAGCAAGGCAGAGGCTCCTGGTATGGAGACCCCATCCTTAGTGTGAGGGGTTGGGTAGCCTGAGAGTCAGCAATGATCCAGTCTTGAGGCTTTCTCTCATATGACAAATTCCTTCACCCTGTTGCCTCCCTGGGAACCTTAGAGGACCACCCATGGCTATCCTTATAAGTGCCACAGGGCACAGATAGTTAATTTTCTCTCTATTCAGCTCTTTGAGCATGGTGGCCAGTCCCAAGTAAGCACGCAGGCTAACTTCAACAAATGCACAGCAGGGAAATGCGTTGGCTGCGATCATTTATGTGCTGTGCTCCATACTGCACGGGAAACAGGCTTCCAGAAGGAGGCTGTCTCGGACACCCATGCTCAAGCTAGCACACAGTAGGTCTCTGCCATCAAGGAACATTGGAGGGACATAAGGATTTTTTTAAATGAGGTGAATAATATGGTGAGGTGCAGTGGTTTGAAAATAAAAATGGCCCTCTTCCATTAGGCTCACAGGAAGTGGCACTATTGGGAGGAGGGGCCTTGTTGGAGTGGGTGTGACCTTATTGGAGGAAGTGTGTCACTGGGGCTGGGCTTTGGGGTTTCAAATGCTCAAGCCAGGCCAAGTGCCACTCTGTCTTCCTGCTGCCTGCAGATCCAGATGTAGAACTCTCAGCTACCTTTCCAGAACATGTCTGCCTGCCTGCTGCCCATGCTTCCTGCCAGGATGATTACGGACTGACCCTCTGAACTGTAAGCCACCCTCAATTCAATGTTTTCCTTTGGAAGATTTGCCATGATCATGGTGTCTTTACAGCAACAAAACCCCAACTAAGAGAGAACCTGGTGGGGTATTGCTGTGATAAGCTGGATCATACTTTTGTTTGTAGAAATAGGGAACACTTTGAGACTTTGGACTAGAAAAGCAATTGGACACTTTATGTGGGACTCAATGGGCCGTCCTAGTAGAAGTATGGAAGACAGTGGTGCTGAGGGTGATTTGAACTGTGGGGGCCTAGATCAAGAGGTTTGGGAGGAGAATAGTATTCGCATGCGGCCTAGAGACTGTTTTTGTGATATCTTGGCAAAAGACATGGCTGCTTTCTGCCCTTGTTCTAAAAATCTGCCTGAAACTAATTGAAGAGTTATGGATTAACAGCTTTGGCCGAGGACATTTCAAAACAACCTGGCATTGGCTGTTTTTCTTGGTTATTAGGAGTCAGTATTATGCAACTCTATAATGAAAAGGAGCAAGCTGAGCAAGGAAAAATATAAAATGTGCAGTTTGAGGAGAAAAAGAGCACCAGTGAGAGGTTTAAAGAAGAATCTGATGCTAAACTGAATAGAGCGAGCAGTGACCTCAGAGCAAGGCCCAGCCAGCCACACTTCCAATCAGTGGAACGGAATGAAAGAAAAGCTTAGGGCCAGGCATGGTGGTGCACACCTTTCATCTCAGCACTCTGAAGGCAAAGGGTGGTGAATCTCTGAGTTCAAGGCCAGTCTGATCTACAGATAGAGTTCTAGGACAGCCAAGCTTAGACAGTGAAGGAGACCATCAAAAACTAGAAAGTTGATGAAAATGTATTTGAATGAGGGGCCATGGTCCAAACCCAGCAAGCAGTAGAACTTGGCAGCTTTGACCGTGTAGTTCTGGCTTTATAGTCAAAGACACAAGAAAGGGGTTATGGAATCGCCCTCCAGGGCTGAGGAAAGCCACTGAGGCCAGGTTTGGGGCAGGAGTGTTTGCATGGAGGTCCTGAGAAGCCATTGTGAAACTGTGAAGGTGAAGCCTGGGTTGCCTGGGAGACCCTGAGATGCTGGAGATGCCAGAGCTGTGGGACACCTGCTGAGGAAACCAAGGAACATTGCTTGAGTGGAGGCAAGACAAGAGAAAGGAGTGTGCTGCAGGCTGAGAGGAGCTGGAGATCTGAAGAGCCCTTTGACACCAGACATGGAGATGCAGTGTCTGGAGTTTGCCCAGCTGGTTTTCCGTCTCGCTTTGGTCCAGGGTTTCCTCACTCCCCTCCCTTTTCTCCCCTCTGCAATGGTGATTATATCCTGTGTTGTTGTATGTTGCAAGTATGTGATCTATCCTTACATTTTGATTGCACAGGTGGTTACAGTTAAGAGCCTGTGTGAGTGAGGGTCACAAAAAACTTTGAACGTCAGGCTTTTAAACATTGTTCAGACTGTGATAGACTATAAGGACTTTTGAAGTTGGACTGAATGCTTTCTGCTTTATGATCTGGCTGCAAGCCTGTGGGAGACAGGGAGTGGAATGTGGTGGTTTGAATGTGACAGTATTGGGAACTATGGCCTTGTTGGAGTTGGTGTGGTCTTATTGGAGAAAATACATCACTGGGGGTGGGCTCAAGTCAGGCCCGGTGTCACTCTCTCTTGCTGCTGCCTGCTTATGCAGCTGTAGAAGTCTCAGCTCCCTCTCCAGCACCATGCCTGCCCGCATGCCAACATGTTTCCCACATGATGATAATGGATTGAACCTCTGAAACCGTAAGCCAGCCCCATTTAAATATTTGCCTTTATAAGCACTGCAGTGGTCATGATGTCTCTTCACAGCAGTAAAACCTCTAAGGCACACAGGTACCTTGGACAATATGAGACATGATCTCTACCAGGACTGATATCACTGATGAGTCCTTAGCGGGGCCAAACCCAGAATGGATGTTTCAACAAATGGCCTCAATGGATGCCCGTAAAGTGAAGCGCAAGAACTGGTACTCAGTGTGTGCCACTGGTACTGCGGCAGCCAGTCCCGTGAGTAGCATTGGTGAGGATCCATTGGCCCACGCAGATGGTACCTAGGGCTTCGGACTCCAGCAGGAAATATTATGCTGACGTGAAAATGGCTTACTCCAGAGCCTTGGCTTATCATCCAGGGGTAGGGCTAGCTGTGAGCCTGGGAACTAGCATGTCCTGGTTTTTGCTTCACTTGTGTTTCTATAGATAACAATGCTACTGTGGGCAAGGCAAAGGCACACTGAGAATTTTTCTCTTCTCTTTTCTTCTCTCTCTGTCTCTGTTTGTATGTCTCTGTCTGTCTCTGTCTCTGACTGTCTGTCTCTGTCTCTGCCTCTGTCTGTCTGTCTCTGTCTGTCTCTGTCTGCCTCTGTCTGTCTGTCTGTCTGTCTCTGTCTGTCTCTGTCTGACTTTCTCTGTCTGTCTGTCTCTCTAGGTCTGTATGCATTGTACATCTTCATTTTCTTTCGATTCCGGAAAGCATTCTGACCCAGAGATGGCCCTGTGACCAAGAGTTAACAGTGACCGCTACCATGGTAGGCGAAACGGTTGCATGGCTGCTCAGCTCTAAGTTCTGCACAGACTACCTCGCAGGCCTCCCCGGTCGCCATACTTCATGAGCTTAGCATTGCCATTTATTTAGTCCTCTTCAGAGCCGAGAGAACTGGAGCCGGGTCAGGGAAGCTAAATGATTTACCCAGTCATAACACTGGGTAGGTAACAGAGATGAAAGGCAGGTTTATGGTGCTGTGGGCTGAGGCTGTGGCTAGGGGAGTAATCAGCCCACAAAAGCCCCGCCTGGTGATAGTTGATCAATGGCCGAGAAAGGCACCGAGAAAGAGCTGGTGCCATGGCCGGGGCTGGTGTGGACGAGGCTGTGTGTGACAGCAGCTGCCTTCTCCAGCTGACAAAGCCTGTCCCGGCTTTGAAAAGTCAGAGAGCAGAAAGGCCATGTGCTCGAGGTCCGGAGGCCCCAGGTGCAGGCCTGCAAAGCCTTGGCAGGCGTGGGAAGGACAGACGGATGCCTGCCAGCACTTTCCCTCTGTGCCTGGGACTGGCACTGCCTGAACTTTGGTTCCCCTCCTCCAGAACCCACACTGACTCCCGATCACTGAAGCCATGAGCAACTCCTCTGGCCCAGAGTGTGGCAAGCACGGTTCTGCTGCACGACAGCACCTGAATCTAAATCAGGCCGCTGTGGTGCTATTTCTGCAGGTGCCTGCGCTGTGCTGCTTCTGCTGGAAAGAGGAGACGGGGAAAGCACAGCTCAGACACATGCCACATGAGGAACATGGTACAGCCTTGTCAGCCTGCACCGCTCCCAGCCTCGGGGGCTGTCAGCTCCCCATGGAGAACCGTGGAGGGAGGTACGGGATGTCCCTCCTTCTAAGAAGCCAGATCCCAGGAGGGAACCACTTCTGCAGAAATAAGACAGGTTGAGAGAAAGGGTGCACGCCAGAGGAAAAGGGTGTGTGCAGGAAGAGCTGAGGGGCATCAGCCATGACATGGAGGGACACTAACCGGGGGCTGGTGGCAGATGCCCTCAGGTCTGTGTGGCTGAGCATCTTGGCATGAGGATTCTGGTGCCGGTGGTCCCAGTGCCACATCCTGTGCACAATCCTCCCCTGACACATGAATAATCGTCATATACTCCGTGTGAGCTGAGGCTCTTCACACCCCAGTGCCAGGACCAAAGTCACCTCCCCCAGGCCCAGGGAAGGGAGGAGAGGCCAAGACTAGGCTGCATTTTCTTGCTGCCTGGATTGCCCTCCGTGTACCGAGCTTTGAACAAGTCCATGGAAGCAATTCTCCTGAACGCCTCGGTAGGACAAGACTGGAGGGTCAGAGAAGAAGAAAGGTCTTTGAGAACCTGGCAAGGGAGGTAGGAGATTTGACTGTGGGAAAGTGTGGGCCCTGGCAGCAGAACAGGCTGAGTCACACTGGAGCGGGGAGGCTGGGGACAGTATGCCTGCTTTCAACACAGGAGGGCAACTACCATCTCAGGTCCATATTACCCATCAAGTTACTCTGAGCAAGATTGGGTGTTGCTGGTGCCTTAACCATTGTCAACCTGACCCCCACACCCACCTACACACACACACACACACACACACACACACACACACACACACAGAGTTTGTAGCTCATGGACAGTTAGGATTTGAGGCCAAGAAATCTGTGGCATCTTTTCTCCCATCAGAAAGCCTTCTTTAGGGGCTGGCCTCCCCATCCCCATCCTCACCCCCACCCTCACCCTCTGGGGAATCTGCTTCATTAACAATTAGTTAGCAAGACATTTAAAATGCTATTGATTTTCCTCCTCAAGAGGAGGGGTGAGACAGACATGGTGAGCAGTGAGCAAATGAGTTCCATCCACTACCAATTGAAAGCCATACCTCCCTTATGTAGCACCAGGCCCACAGCCCCGCAGCCCCGCAGCCCCACAGCCCCACAGCCCCGCAGCCCCACAGCCCCACAGCCCCACAGCCCCGCAGCCCCCGGAGAGGGGTGGCTTACTACTGGAGGCAGCTGCTAGAAACTGCAGGCACTCTGGCTCAGATATTAGCAATTAGAGGCTTAAACTCCCTTTTCTGGAAGACAATGACAAAATAAAGCCGATTTCCAAAGGTGTGCTGGCTTGCAAATCATCTTCTGCTCTGTTTAGGAGAAAAAAAGGGATGCCAAATCTCCAGGGGCCGGAATTAGGAGGGATCTGCATCAGCGCGCCATCCACAATGGTTACCTCTAGGTGCTGGGCATGGAACTCGATACCAGGGACAGAGGACGCAGATGTAAGCACAGGCTGTACCCCCCTGGCAGCCGCTGTGTGCACAAGGTGACGAGTGAGGGCCAGCCTCCCTGGAGCAAGCTTCCCTCCTCCTGGATGGCCTTACAGCCCTAGCACGCGGCAAGCACATCAGCTGTCCTGTGTCAGGTGCTCAGTCAATACTCTTTCAACTAGTTAAGATCCCGGCAGCCACTTGGCAACACCACAGTGCTTAAGTACAAGAAAGTTCCACAGTCCCCTCTCTTAAAACAAGCAAGTGTGAAACCAACACATGCACTCTGCTTGGGCCTCAAGGACTGCTGTTTTCCTCCTGTGGAGGGTTGTGATGTCTGCCAAAACCATGTCTCTGACTGTAAATGTGCATTAGAAATAACAGAGAAGCGAGACTTGGGAAACTCCAGTCAGCTATAGCGAGGAGGCAGGGGAAGAAGGGAGAAGTGGCTGGAGGCTTGGATCACGTTTCTGCAGGTCAGTTTCTACATTAACATATTTTAATGATCACAGAAGTGAAGATTGGTAGACGGGGCCACACTAGTCCTGTCGGAATGGAAGATGCCTTTGGAAAGCTAGGTATCAAGAAAAAGCGAGTTTTCCATTTAAGTGGAGCAGTGAGTTGAGATGTACGGAATCGTCTCTCCCGTGGGCTTTTGTGGAGGAACATGATAAGTCCTCAAGGTATGTCTGCCAAGGAAATCAACTGAGCTCTCTGCCATCTTGGCAGGGAGGGGTAGTGTACCACAGTACCAGAGATCCGCACTCCAGGTCATTACAGTCTGGGATTCATGAAGCCACTAAGCTACCTGGCTTGGGGGAATCTCAACCCTGGACACAGGCTTCAGGCAACTAGCAATGAAGCAGCGAGGAAGCAATGCCCAGGGCCAGGCCTGGCTGGGGTGACAATCACAAGAGAGGGAGGGATTCTACTCCCGTCTGTCTCGTCCTCCAGAAAGTGCCTGAAGGGCAACCTTTCACCTGCACAGGTAAGCATCTGGTCAGAAGGGAAGAAAGGGTGGAAAGGAGTTGGGGTGGGGAGGAGAGGGTTGAGCAGTAGACAAGGGAGAAGGTAGCAAACGGGAGAGGCCCTCCCCAATGCTAGACAAAGGCACGGTGTGCCTGGGACGAAGGGTGATGTCTTTCTATTTTTTATTTCTGAAAGGTACAAGTTCTATGGGAACAAACATGGCGTGGGTAGCTCTACATCTTAATGTGCTCTGCATAGTGTAGGAGTCAAGAATTGACATTCTGGGTTGGAGTAAATCCAGGGACTCATGACCGAACTGGGAGGGGAAGTGGATACATTGTCCTTTCTATCAGTAATGATGTAAAGGAAGGGCGTGGTGGGCGTGAGCCTACTCAAGGCACATTCCCACAGGCTTCTTTTGTCTGTTGTTGTTTGAGGCATTAGTGATTAGTATTATCTCTGTTAAAGGATGAAGGCACAGGTACATACATGGATGACATGTACTTATACAAGTCATCTGTCCGGGAGGCTTTGCGACACAGCCCTACCTGAATCCAGAAGGAAACCTCCTCATCGCTCCAGTTTCCCCTGGTACCCATATTCCTTTCTTTTACAGATTTGTGGTGTGTGTGTGTGTGTGTGTGTGTGTGTGTGTGTGTGCGCGCATATGTATATACATGATGTGGGTACATGTATATGTTTATGCATGTGTGGGGCAGGAGTTAATGTATGTCTTTCTTATATACTGAGGCAGGGTTTCTTCCCACTACAACCCAGAGCTCATGGGTTCAGCTAGCCCAGCTGGCCAGCATGCCCTGGGGCCCCTGTTTCTGCCTCCAGAGCACTGGGATTACAGGTGATATGTGGGTGTTCAGGATCTGAGCTCTGGTCCTCACCACGGCACCGAAAGCTCTTTGCCTCCTGAGCCATCTCCCCAGCCCTGCCATGCATTGCTTTCATGCAACATGAACATTCTGTCTACGTTGGGAACCTAGAAGAACGGGGGAGTGGTGAGCTGCAGAAATATGCAAACAAGGAACATGGATTCCTGAGGACCACAATAGTTGTATTATCACCAATGGTCCATTGGGTACTTTACCATCACTTACTAATTCTCCTCACGATTCCACCCTGCTTGCTGGTGTTTGCAAAAGGCCCAACCTGGATGATGAAAATTCTCATGAGACTCTCCTAGACTACCACTCTGGCTCAGTGGTACCAGAGACTTCAATGGCCAAGCCTGTGGTCAGAGCCACAGGGAGGAGTGGCTACTCCCACCAGGATCCTAAGTATGCTTTAGTCTACTTATAAACACTCCAGTTGCTGGTAGCGTCTGCTAGACCACCTCACCAGGGAAAGGATGAAGCAGCCTCGTTAAAAAGCAAGGCTGGGAATCCGCCACTGTACAGGTGGCCACATTCTACCTGCCACAAAGCTTCGCCGTTGTGCCAACCTCCCTCTGTAGGAGCTAGGACCAGATATCCCCACAAGCGACCCATTCGCTGTTCCCGTACTTTGAAGAGCAGTGAAAGCAGCTGCAGGCATGAGCCTGCCAAGATCGCCTTCTGTGGGGAATTTGCTAAAGGTCACTGTGAAGCTGCCGTGCACAGTCAGATGCTCACGGGGGTCCCTGTCATTCTTTTGCACTCTGCCGCCTGCTCTGGCTCTGTCCATCAGCTGCCCAGTACCCGTTGGACGGGGATGCCAACAGAGCCTGGGCTTTGAGCCTAGGCTGAAAGAACCTTTGCTGCTGATAGGCGTCCAGCTGAATGCGCCCACCCATGATCTACGAGGAAGGCAGGCTAGCAAACAGCAGGCTTCCAGCTTCATAAGTACTTGGACTGCTGTTCTAACAGATCCTGATGCATGCCATCTGGTGCCAGTCCACCCTGGACATGGCTCCTCACCTCAGCACCCCATTATGACTGGTAACTCATTACAAAACATGCATATGCCTTGCAGAGAGGAGCCAGGTGTAGCAGAGACTCTCTAGCAAACCTAGGAATGAGGACAGGCAAGCAGAGAGAACAATCTGCAAATGGCAATCCCACGAACACAGGGGGCTCAAGACCACCAAGACATTTCTCAATCCTCGATGCTGCAGCCCATATCATAGTAAACATATGGCCTATAGGAGTTCTGACATGACTGGTGGCTTGGGGAAAGCTATCTCATGTCTTTGTAAAGTGAGAACTAATTTTGATCTCATCTTCATTGAACCATAAGCTCTGAGTTTTGCCCCAAGTCTCTGGTCTCTTTTTGTTGTTAAAAAATCATCCATTTCTTGGACATTTCGATATCTCTGGAGATTAATTAACAATACCAGGTTTTATCTGAGAAGCACTGGTGAGAGCTGTGTGGTCACAATTGCCCTTGTGGTATAGCCATGCATAGATACCTGCTGATCCACTAGAGTCATAAATATTCTCCTTCAACAAAGTCAACAAGTGATAAACCAGGGCCTCCTATGTTTTGGGTCAACACATGATCAACTAAAATACACACTTCATACATAAAGGCCAGGGCTCAAGCATTTTTTCTTAAAATGTGTGTGTGTGTATATCACATTTTATGAGTATTATTATACCAAAGGAAGAAAAGAAAGCTTATATTACCACATGTCTTAAGGACAAAATAATTATTCTATGAGTGTAACAGTGAGGTAGCACTGAGGAAAATAGATTCCTAAAGCAGGAAAAAGAGAGTTGACTGTTCAATAAATGGTTAGATAAACAAATGAAAGAGAATGACCTAGTCAGAGACCTTACACCAACAGTTTCTCAAAATGTGTCATCCCTTCAATGCACATCACAACATAAAATGTATAGAAGAAAGCCAAGGAGAGAAACTTGTATGGCCTTGAGGTTGGTGATGAATTCATAAATACACAGCCATAGCACAAACCATGAAGGAAAAAAAATGAAGAGTTGAACCTTATTAAAGTCAAAACCGTATGCTCTGTGGATAGCATTGTTAAAGATGAGAACACAAGAAAATACTGCAAATGTTGGAAGAAAATAGTCACAAAATACATATGACTTGATATTAGGAAAATGTAAGAGAACACAAGATGCCATGAACATGCACACACACACACACACCTTCCAGGATATCCTGACATTCCAAGTTTCTTCTGACCACACAAAGCAACAAAACTCTGTTTATGGAAGTGTAAAAGGGTTCACTCATTCTGGCAGACTCCATACCTAAGTAATACATCACAAAGCCCAACCATAGCATGTTGAAGCCCCTATCCAACTGAGTTTAAAACTAAGGCAACATTACCAGTTGAATTCAAAGGTTTATGTCAGCTCTGTCAAGGGCCACACAAACTAGACATTACCAAGATGTCCTTCAGTAGGCCGATAGGCTAGAAAACAAGCATACAATGGTATGCCTGTAAGTGATAGAGAGATGCAAGCTATCCATCTGAGTTAGCATTTCACCAGGACCAAGGCGACTCATAAGGACAGCATTTAATTGGGGCTGACTTATAGGTTCAGAGGTTTAGACCATTATCATCAAGGTGGGAAGAGGGCAGCATCCAGGCAGGCCTGGTGCAGAAGGAGCTGAGACACTACATCTTCATCTGAAGGCTGCTAGGAGAAGACTGACTTCCAGGGAGCTAGGATGAGGGTCTCAAAGCCCATGCCCACAATGACACACTTCCTCCAACAAGGACACACCTACTCCAACAGGGCCATGCCTCCTGATAGTGCCACTCCCTGGGCCAAGCATATTCAAATCATCCTACTATCAAACTCTAAAAACTTATCAATGACTCTTAAATATGAATTATTGATGGAAGCCATTATAGATGTGCTACACAGAGATGTAGGTGCACCATTAGACATTCTTCTAGTAAAGAAAAAGCAATAGATAATGTAAACAGACCACTGGTTCCCAAGGGGTTGAGGTGGGAAAGGAAGAGTAATTGGAAAGGTGGAACAGACAGAATGTCTTAAGAGATGAGATTCTTTCTAATATTGACAGGACAGGCATGTGGCACTGTGTATTCTTCACAGTGAAGGTTCATAGTTCAATACACAAACATTATTATATGGAAAATTTTGAAACAGCATTTAGGATGTCAAAGCCTGCTAGGAAGAAGTGTGGAGTGTGACAAACAGTCTTGGTGTGCCACAGCTGCTGGCCTGAGCTGAACAGCTTTGGAAATGAATGGTGACTCTGAGGCCGAAGACAAAAGGTCCATGCACAAGCACAGAGCTCTAGCCGAGAAAACTCTGCCCAGGGAAGTGAGGGCTAATACTCTGCTACCAAGGACACTCAATGCAGAACAGAAGGGTTAAGTAAATGGATGGAAGATAGTCAGAGTCAACCTCTTCACATGACAGTAGGTTGGCCATGTGGCTGCCATAGCAATCCATGCAGTCATGTGTCAGTCATATGCTGGTCACGTGTCAGTCACAGTGCTGGAGACCTAGTGAGGAGCCCAGATTTAACTTCATATAGATGTAAGTAGATCCATGTTTGAGAATATATGGATATGTGAGATATATCTTTCTTTCTCTATCCACCCCCTGTACTACAACCCCGGGCACATACACATATCTATGATTACCCACATAGAGATGTAAAAGAATACAGCAACTTCTGCACGCCCTGGAAAAGCTAAACATTCACGCTCAAAAGTTTTCCTAGCAATTTATCCAACTGACTTCAAAACATATGGCAAAATAGGACATTGATAAATTGATATTTATAAATATATGAGGATGGGAGAAAGAAGGGAGGGAGGAAAAGATAGCAAGATAGTGAGATGAGATGAGATAGACAGATAGATGATGAGGATAGATTAGATAATAGATAGGTAGATGATAGAGATAGATGATAGATACATACACAGATAATAGGTAGATACAAGGACAGTTAGATGGATAAATAGATGATAGATAGATGGAAAATGGATAGATAGATAGATAGATAGATGGATAGATAGATGGAAATGGGTAGAAAGATGAACAGAAACTCATCAGTATACACATATATTTCCTTGCTTTGCAATGACATTTGATGTCCAGATCATAACAGCATAAAGGACACAATCAAGTGAAAACCTGACCCTGGGGCTGGAGCAATGGCTCAGTGGCTAAGGGCAACTGTTATCCTTGAACAGGACAGAGTTTGGTTCCCAGCATCCACATAGTGGCTCACAACTACCTATAACTCCCATTTAGAGGGACCTGATACCCTCTTCCATTCTTCATAGGCATGAGGCACATACATGAGCGGTGCACATACATACATGCAAGTGAAGCCTCAGATACATAAAATGAATAAATGAACAAATAAGCCAGAAGGCTGTGTTGGGTGACATACTAGTTGAGTTTGGAACATCTTGCAGTGCCAACCATTTTAAAAGTGGCAATATATCTATATCTATATCTATATCTATATCTATATCTATATCTATATCTATATCTATATCTATATCTATATCTATATCTATATCTATATCTATATCTATATCTATATCTATATCTATATCTATATATCTATATATCTATATATCTATATCTATCTATATATATATGTATATATGTATATATATACATATACACACATACACACACAATGAGAGCTATGTTGAAGGGTCATGGGACCAAGAGAGAGAGCCCTTGATAGCCAATATCCTTATATTTTAAACAAAAATCTTAATATTGGATTAATAGACTATGAGCATAAAAATGATGTATAGTGATGTAAAGCATAAAAAAGTTCTTAAGTCAATATTTTCTAAATATGTGATTAAAAAGAAATAAAAGGAGGAGAGTCATTAGCTATGTAGACAAATTCCCCAAGATTTTCACAGGCTTCCTCCCTTGAGTGCACACACCAGGAGTGAGGCAGCACCCTTGTTTTAGATGTGGGTGTGTGCAGTAACAAGTTACTGTGGGGGAACCCAACAGACCTTGCATCCATTGGGTTCCCCAGGGCCACGGCAGCTGTCACAGCCATGCCAACAACACATGCTCTTGACCTGAGATGCTAACAGCGTTTCACTTCAGGAAAGTATGACAAACCTTAAGGAGACACAAGTGTCTGAAACAGGGAAAGGCAACTCTGAAAAGAAATGTGAGTTAAAATATGGACTGTAGGCTGGCGAAGTGGATCAGCAGGAAAACACCTGCCGCCAAGCCTGAGGACCCCAGTTGAATCCCCCGGAACCCACCCATGTGGCAGAAGGGGATAATCAGCTTCTTCAAGTTGTCTTCTAAACTCCATGCTAACATTGTGGCATGTGCATGTACCTCCTGTCCTACCATATACAGAAAAACAAAACAAAACAAAAACCCAGACAGATGAATACAAAGTTTTCATTAAGTATGAAATTAAGTATGAAAGTATTTAATTAAGTATGAAATTAATTAACACACTGTTATTGGTTTGCTAATTGTAGACATGTATCCAACTTGCTAACAGTAGAGAGAAATGGGTGCAGATTTGTATCAGGGAACTCTCTGTTCTATTCAGATGTTTCTGAGAAGAAGAGCACCTTTCCTAAAATAAAAGCTGTTGGAGAGACAAGTTGCAAAGGAACAGCTTCAGGAAACAGTCCGGCTTTCTTGAAGACCACGGGCTAAACAGGGAAAGAATGACAGAGAAATGAGCAAGCCCAGAGGGAGGAGGGGCCAGCCCATTCTCAGCGGGACAGACTGGACAGTGGCCTTGAGTCCCAAGTCATGCCTCCGATGAAAATGTCCCATGCCACGGCTTCTTTGAAAAACAGTTAATTATTCAATTTATTCTAGAAGGTTCAACCGAAGACATAAGGCACAACAGAGGAACAGAGCTTGCCCAGAGAGCTGAAGAAAGCATTTATAGCTTGAGATGCAGGGGTCGGAATGATCTGGGTTCAAGCTCGACTCTGTCATTTGCTGGCTGTGTGACTCGCCCACTTCACAATGTAAAAGGCTCACTTTCTCCTCTCTCATCTTTAAAATGGAGGTAATGGTGCCTGCCTCCCCTACTGGGCACTCGGGATGACTCAGTGGCTAGATCAGGCACCCAGTGTCTAACAATGGTTGTCGTGAATAAAGGACAGCTATTTCTCCAAGCTTTGATTGGCTAGAAGGATGAAAATGGCCATTATCTGCAGATGATATAATTTTCTACATGAAATCCCAAATGATAACCCCCCCCCCAAAAAAAAAAGAAAAAGAAAAGAATCTACCGGAATCATGATGGACTATCTGAAATAATCATCTGTAGCGAGTACAAATAACATATTTCCTTTAAGAAAGCAGTCACCATCATCAGCTCTACTCCCAGACAGCGCAGAGTCACAGACGCTGGTAGAAGAGACAAGGGTAAAGCCACCCTTGCAGATGGCACAGCCCAGCCCAGTGCGATCAGATCAGATCTTGTCAGGTTACTTTGTAGACCTAATCTAAACCTCATTTTTCAAGGTTTGAGGAAGTGATTTTTCGAATATAATCCAGGCAAATGAAGGGGTAAGAATAACTGTGAACGGTCTGAAAGCTGGTGGGTGAGGAGATAAATTACCGAGTAAAAGTTAATTCTTAAAACTGCCTATTCAAAGCAAATGGGAAACGTTCTGTAGATGCGTTTCTCATACTGTCTCCCAAGAAGTATTGATTAAAACATTTCCAAGTATAGGTTCCAATCCCTGAGTGTGTCTCAGACCTTACTGTCTCTGTAACCTGAGGCATACTGGTGGAAATAAAATGAGTGTTCCTCATAGCAGACTAAAGGGTTGCAGGATGAAAGCAGCCTCCCTGGGGCTTCCTGCTTGAATGACACTGGCCCAGTGCATTCAACACAAGGCACA
Source organism: Apodemus agrarius (assembly GCA_964023405.1). NCBI lineage: Eukaryota > Metazoa > Chordata > Mammalia > Rodentia > Muridae > Apodemus > Apodemus agrarius. The sequence goes on along the minus strand of OZ030019.1, from coordinate 6,743,072 downwards.
GAATAAAAGAGAGGAGGAAAAGAAGCATCTGGCCTCAGCACAGGGGAGAGAAGGCTGGGTGTCTATCAAAGCCAGAATCCCTGAAAGACAAGGATGTTAGAATGGGTGGAAATAAACCCCAGAAAATTCCTGAAACCCAGCACTTGAGCACTCCAGAGGCTGAGGCAGGAAGATCAAGGGTTTGAAGCCAGCCTAGGCTACAACATCTGGAGACCTTACATCAAAAACAAAACAAAACAAAAGCAAACAAATAAACAATACCAAAGACACTTTAAAACAAATATGTTTGGAAAAATGAAGCATATGGGAAGGATTCCTATTTTATTGTGAATATTGATACTATTGGTGCCTTAAGTATGAAATTCTAGGGCAATTGGGCAATTTGAAGAGCAATCACAAATAGCATACACATAGTGTACCCCCCACAGACACAAACTTTAACGTAACCAAAAACAGAAAAATAAAAAACCAGATGGAGTGGCAGGATGTCTTGCCTTCCGTGGCAATAAGAACTTGGATTTCCAGCTACCTTCTTGCTCTCAAGTGTAAAGCTCTGTATTTCCCAGGAATGGGACCTTCTGACTAGATTCGGACTAAATTTAGACTGAGTTGACTTTTGAATGTGGGTGGAATTGTGTCGAAATTCACAGATAAACACATGAAAGAAAGCAGCAGAGCTTCCTTTGCCTTTTGGTTTCTCCTGTTGAGGGCAGGGACTGTAGTGGAACAGCCACTCTAGCAGACAGGGTAGGCTACCATGGAGTGTACGTTTCAGAGAAACAACAGGGAGCAGCCTGGGTCCCTCATCATGGAGGCTGCCCAGGAGTCTCTAGCTTGCTATCAGTTGACTTAAGTCCTGGTTAGATTTATCATCAGCTTGAAACAAACTGGAGTCACCTGGGAAGAGAGATTACCTCATCAGACTGACCAGTCTGTATAGCTGCGGGGCATTTTGTCAATTGTTCATTGCTGTAGACAGGCTCCGCCCCCTGTGGGTGGCACCAAACCTGGGCACCTCGGGCTGTCTCAAGGACTTGAGGCTGTGAGAAAGTAGCATTCCTTCGTGGCCTCTACTTAATTTTTGAGTCCCGGCACCTGCCCTGGATTTCCTTAATGATGGACTGTAAGCTGTAAAGTGAAATAAACCTTTTCTTCCCAAGTTGCGTTTGGTCATGGTGCTTATCACAGCAATAGAAAGGAAACTGGGGCAATTTGTTAACACGCAAATAAAAGAGACCCTTTTTGTGTTCAAAGCCCTATTTTTTTTTTTTTTAAAGAACTGGAGTCTCAGACATATAACACGAACCAAATCTTAGCTATTAAGCTACTTTTTAAACTCACAAAATAGAAGAATCTCTGGAAAAAACCTGTAAAACATTAAGTGTGCAAAGGTCTCTGAATAGGCGTGTGCGGCCTCCTCTGGAAGAAACCCTGCGGGCGTGGTGTAAGCACAGTCTCAGCTTGTGTATCCTCCCCAACTCACAGGATCTCCCTCCAGGAATGAATCTCATGCAAATAATTAAGATGTCTGCAAAATTAATACACTATGATGTTCATAAAAGCAGAGTTTATAATAGTGAATTAGAAAGAAGCTTAAATGTTCAATAATACAGGACTAGTTAGAAAAATTACATTACACTTATGTAATCAAACACCATGCAGACATTAAAAGCAAAGTTTTAAGAGAATAATTGATGGCATGAGGGTTATTATTAAACACTATTAAGCTCATAGTAAAGATTTTTAAATAGTGTGTGATTACATTCAGTTAGGGAGACTGAGTCATTTTTAAAAATGTATTCGTTATCGTTTGCAGTATTTTAATGATGTTCTATAACAAACATGATTAACGCGTCTCTTTAATCCTAGATGCTGCCTGTGCCTGCCTTCTCCCATCACATGCTCTCCTCTCCAGCTGGGCAGTTACTCTGCACGCCTCCCTGCACAGAGTAAAGGTCAGCGTGCCTGGTTGGTGGACACCTCACTGGTGAGGGGCAGCGGCTGGCATGGCACACATACAGGTCACCAGCTCCAACTCCTGGCCATCCCCAAAAGGACATACAGTGAGTTCTCTGTGCCCAAGACCCACAGGGAACCCCCTTGCCACTCTGGGAGATGGCACTGCAGCTCTCTTAGGTGTCTTCTGTCCCTAAATCCTGACTCTCTAGGAACGCCGGCCTCACGCCAATGCTGCGTGCCTCTACAAACATGGTCTTTATCGGACATGCTCTGTTTCCACTAGAGTGTGCAGTTAACTGTACATAACCATGCCGACAGCAGCATGCAGCCACATGGCATGACTCTGTGGCACAAGCTAAGGGAAATGGAGTCACGGCACTGGTCCAGCTTCCCTGTACTCTCACCAGGGACCCCGGCTGCCTCCTACTTCTACCATGTTTTGCTGCTTTGTGTAGGCTGCCTCCCTGGGGCTTGGCTTCTTATGTGTTTCAGCTGCTGCCTGCACAGCTCAGTGTGCAGTGAGGAGGATCCAATGCCATGTCTAACCAGACTGCCACCAAGCCTTCTCAGAAAGCTCTAGAACACTTCAATTTGACGGGCCAGGCTCAGCTGGAAAAATCTGGGGAAATAAGAATATAGCTTAGTAGATTCCTTCTTAACAACAACAACAACAACACAACCAGGATTGAATGGATGACAGGCAGGGAGCTGACTGTGTCTGCTATAAGTCAACAAGGCTGACCTTGGAGTTCAAACATCTAGAAGGCAGTGCATCGCCAACCTGCATGTAAAATAGACCGAATCAAAGGCCTGTGCATGTGCCTATATTATGAACAACAACAAACAACAAACAATCATTGAATACCCTTCAGAATCAGCTGTTTGCATAATTACCTCCCTGGACTCCTTCCATCTTTATACTGATTCCTCAAGATAAGCCAGATCACTGTATTTTACTGATGAAGAACAGTCTCAGAGAGACTTGTTTCAAATCACACGGCTGTTATTCTAGAGCAAACTTCAGTTCCGCAACTGCCTGATTCCACAGCCCACACCATTTCTAGACAATAACACAGCATCTCTCCAGGTACCACTGTGGGCCACCAGAGTCAGTTAATGAGAAACCTGTGTGTGCTTCCCTGAAACATGAGGTTATGTAGAGTCTCACAGGAAGTCAGAGGAAGAGAAACCTTCTGCCTCTGTAGAAATTAGCAAATGCTCACTCCTGGCTGATACAGTGAGCAACCGAGGAAAGCAACCCTAGACTTAAGATGACAATGTAAACCAGAAGGCTCAGAACAAGCATCCGTCAGTCTCCAATGAGAGCAGAACCAACAATTAAACACAGGAAATACCCAGACGGTACCTTTAACCTGGATATCTATGTGTCAAGATATTACTATCATTAAATGCATACCAGATACACTACGAATCAATAATACAAACTATACTTGGTTGCATCCATATAAAGAACAGTCCTGCATTTGGATACAAGGACAAATTAGACTCAGTTTCAGAGGCAGAGCCTACTAATCCCCACACTAGAGAACCAAATGTCCTTTGAGCATTCAATAGCTTGTGTGCTGTCTACATCTTGAAGTCAGTTTCCATATCTCCACCACATGTAATGAAGCCTGGCCACAGAGACCACCATAGAAGTAGGTCGAAATTCTAGCAAACTCCTCAGAAATCAATAAAAAAATCTTATGGTGTCCAGGACTCATAAACCCAACTCCATAAAGAGATGCTAGCTGCTCAGGCCCAGATAACTATAACCTCAGGACATAAGTGATTCTCTGTGCAGGATGCATTACTGATTATCCACTGTAGACAGTGCTTGTCGTCCCTCTGAGGGGAGACATGGTCATGGATCTTGGCATAGAATGAGCACATGATTAAGGCTGGATAGCTGGATGATGGATGGATGGGAGGAAGAAAACACATTACTCCTACCAGCAGACTCAACCACTGACCTCGATTTTGAGAAACAAGAAGAAAACAGTGTTTGGAATTTTGCCTTAGACTTTAAATTTTTAAATGGAGCTCAGAGGTCTTTAGAAGCAAGTTATATGAAGTAACAGATCATGGTGGCTCTAGTTGACTGTATTTTCCTGAGTGGGCAGATTGGTTTCCTACTGGGCCCAGTGTTAATTAGGTTTGAACACAAACATGTTATGGCATAGGACCATGTATAGTTCTTGTGCTAGAAACTCCCAGTTTCAGTGAACAAAATGACAATGACAAAAATCCTCTTACAATCACCAGTTCCTTCCTTTACTTTGCCTATAAATGTGCCCTCTTCCCACAAGAGCCCAATGGAGCCCTGAACACCAAGTACCATGCCAAAGAATGCCTGTGTCTACTACCAAGGCAAAATCCAAAGCAAGAATATGTGTTTCCTCAGATGCAGGGAGCGGGAAGACCCATCCATACCAGCCATGGATGAAAAGGGAAGCCAGCTTCAACCAGAAAATCCATTAAAACACACTCTGCATGGACAGATAGAACAAGGCCAAAGTGAAGGCTCAGCGAACTCAGAGATGAGTGTCCTTGATTGAAGGGCCTGACTCTTAACCCATCGACCCATTCGCCTACAGGGATCTCAGATAAATGTGCTTTAAAAAGAACACAGAGATTGTAGCGGGATTTGTTCAGGGGTATTTGGAGGGAGGAGGAGAAAGAGGAGGAAGAGGAGGAGGAGGAGGAGGAGGAGGAGGAGGAGGAGGAGGAGGAGGAGGAGGGAAACAGGGATGATTAGATCACGTGCATCACAAAAGACAAAAGTTTTATTTAATAAAAGAAAGCAATAATAGCCTATGTATTCCATTAGTGAATTCATCCCAAGAGGGCCTAGAGGCAGTCTAATTTAATCCATCATGCAGGACATGTGTACACAGGCAAGGATGGTGTGTGGGGAAAACTGGGGCTGCAGGCCTAGGCAGAGAGGCCAGACTGGCGGGTGTGGACTATGTATAGTCCATGGTAAGCAATAGGACCCACAAAAGTCACGACTTAATATGGAGGCTGAGGCTCAGGCCTATAGAAGTATGAATGCCAGGATGTCCTGGCGGCTGGGGTCCAGATGCAGAGCCTATGAAGAAAGCTGGGCTTCTGTCTTGGAGCTCTAAAAACCTGCTCAGCGAGCCAAGCCTAGAACCAGTCCATGCTAAGATTTGAAAATATACAGGGCTATGGCTCCAGCCCTTTTTGGCCTTAGGAACTCCCTTAAAGTAATCGTTTCATGGCCCCACACAAATGACTTTCTCTCTCTCTTTAAACTTAGCTCAAATCAATTTTAAGACACTTTTGTTATACTGGCCCCGTGCTTTAGACACAATTGGTATTCTAATCAAACTCCCTGCAACACTAATTTTCTGGTCTTTGACATTCAGCTTTTAAATCTGTTTTTCACAGGATCAGCACTCCCTGCCTGTGTGGCTTCTGGGGCCAGGGTTGCACTAACACCCCATTTCAAGACGGACTCAGAGGGCTCAGTCGGATGCCTGCCTCCCTGTGCCTCTGCATATGTTCTGAGGGCAAGGGACTGTAGGAGACTCAAGCAGGCAGAGCACAGAGGGGCCATGGAAACACTGACTCTCAACACTCTCTAGGCTGGGGAGGAAAAGAAAAAGATTTGCAGCTACCTTCCCAGGACCCCTCGGCTGATACCCAACAGGATGAGTTAGACAGCTCCGTACACCGTCTTCCACAAGGTAAAAGATGGTGAGAAATGAAGAAATAGCTCTTCCCCACCATGCCTGCAATTTCTCTATGGACGTCAGGAAAGCAGGCGCTGCACTTTCTGCAGAGCCTCCGGTCCTGGCTCCTCACTACCAGACTTCTTCCTCATACAGTTCCCTGACATGTTCTGAAGCCACTTTGCCTTCTAGGTCTTTCAAGGTCTTGAAATAATTAAGTAGAATACCCATCGTTTCTTGCTGTAAGAAGAAGAGCTCTGGAAGCTACCCATAGGACTAGGAGAAGAATTACTACCATCATGGTTCTGACGTGGCTCTCAGAGACCTTTCCTTCCTGTTTTGTGCAGACTGGAACTAACCAGGTTTCTATTTGGTGTTGGTTTTGTCGATAGCCTCATGGATCTAGGTATCTCACTGTTTATTTAGGAAAACAGTGACCCTACAAGTTCAGGGTCTTGCCTTGTTGTATGTTCCTTTAATGGAACAACCAAAGTGGCACCCCTGCCCGCTGCATGTCCCTACACACCTCATACTGACTAGTCACTTTGGGTTTTTCAACAAAGAATCATCATCATCGTGACCATGTTCGTCCTGTCGGCCTGATGCGGGCAGAGAACAGACAACAGTGAGGTCATCCTGATGATGACAACGCATAGGCAGAGAGTGCTGACAGATACTGATGGTGATGATACCTTGGCAAAGGACAATGACATCACTGCAGCAGAGGACAGTGATGTCATCCTGATGATAATAATAATAATATCAGGTAACAGACAGTGGCATCATCCTGACGATGGGCTCTCCAGCAGAAGATGCTGATGTCATATTAATTATAACATGGCACAGGATGAGGAGCGGATACCATGCTGTGGCTGATGATTGAGGAGCTGTTGTGCCTTGTGGCATTTTTAGGTAAAATACAGTTCACTTAATCTCACCTGTTAAGAGTGGGGCCTGCACATTCCCTCATTCCCCACGCGGTCAAAGGCCGGGCTCCCAGCTCTGCCTGGCTTACCCAGGAAGCAGGTGGCCTTTGCTTAGCAGCCCACTTGGTGGTGTGACAGCCACATGCTCTCCTATGGTTCTGATTCCAATTTATCTCATAGTGTGCAGTGCTATCTTTTTCGCACAGCAGCAGAGAGCGGAGCCACGGAAGAACAGTTGACTTCAGGACAGATTACAAATGATTTTTTATCTTTAAGAAGCTAGGTTGGAAACTTGAGACTATCAGAAAAGCACAGTGTGGTGGGGACACTGATAAACTCCAGAGAGCCTTGCACACATGCTGAGAGACAGAGGAGAAAATGGGTGAGGATGGTGTGTCTCTCACCTTGGAAAAGGCCTGTCAATGAGGAATGAGAGTGATACCAGGAAAGGCACAAATCCTCTGAGTCCCAGAACCACAGGAAAATGAGCTTAACATATCTAGATGTACATGCTGTTCATGTATGTGGACATGCATGTGCATGGTCACGCATATGATGGGAATGTGTGGTTATAAATGTATGTGGGCATGGGCACACATGTGCATGCATGTATTTGGGCATGCATGGGCATGGGTATACATGTGTGTGGGCATGCATGTGTGGGCATGTCTTGTCACAAACATATGTGGGCATGGACATGTATATGTGTGGCCATGCATGTACATGGGCATATGGGGTCATGGACATATGTGGGCATGAACATGCATGGACATGCATGTGTTTGGGCATGCATATTATAGAATATCAACCTTTTTCACTCTCTAAAGGAAGCCCGGCATTCATGGACAGTTCACATAGATTAAGAACAGTCTAATGGGAAGAATGTAAATTCCAGAAAAGACTTAACCCTTGTCTCAGGGTTTCTATTCCTGCACAAACATCATGACCAAGAAGCAAGTTGGGGAGGAAAGGGTTTATTCAGCTTACACTTCCACACAGCTGTTCATTACCAAAGGAAGTCAGGACTGGAACTCAAGCAGGTCAGGAAGCAGGAGCTGATGCAGAGGCCATGGAGGGATGTTCCTTACTGGCTTGCTTCTCCTGGCTTGCTTAGCCTGTTCTCTTATAGAACCTAAGAATACCAGCCCACAGATGGTACCACCCACAAGGGGCCCTCCCCCCTTGATCACTAATTGAGAAAAATGCCCCACAACTGGTTCTCATGGAGACACTTCCCCAACTGAAGCTCCTTTTCCTATGATAACTCCAGCCTGTGTCAAGTTGACACACAAAACTAGCCAGTACAATTGACCCCTTGTCAACTTGACACACCAACATATCACTATTAAGCCTCAACCCTTACTTTCTTATTCATCCCCAAGATCTAAATAACGTTAAAAGTTCCACAGTCTTTACATATTAAAAGTTCAATCCCTTTAAAATGTCCAATATCTTAAAATTCAAATTCTTTAAAAAATTCAAAGTCTCTTAACTGTGGGCTCCACTAAAATACTTTCTTCCTTCAAGAGGGAAAAATATGAGGGCACAGTCACAATCAAAAGCAAAACTCAAACTCCAAAGTCTGGGATCCAACTCACGATCTTCAGGGCTCCTCCAAGGGCTTGAGTCACTTCTCCAGATCTGCCCTTTGTAGCATACACCTTGTCTTCTAGGCTCCAGCTGCCTGTACTCCACTGCTGCTGCTGTCCTTGGTGGTCATCGCATAGTACTGGCATCTCCAAGCCTCAACTCTTTTGCATGACCCCTTCAGTCCTGGGCTGTCAACTACAACTGAAGGTACACTTTCACCAATGGCCTTCCATGGCCTCTCACCGTACCAAGCCTCAGCTGTTCTTCATGATGTCTTCATGCCTTCAAAAGCAGTACCACCTGGGTGACTCTTACACAGTACCAAGTCCTGCTACAGCACGAGGCACAACCTTGGTTATCTGGAACACACTCTCTGTGCTGTCAGAAAACACTTCCCAGAAGATTTCACCTCAGTGATGCTGGTTTCTTCTTAATCACCGCTAATTTCTTAGCTCCAGCTAACCAGCATCAATAGTCCCAGTAACACAAAGGTTGACTTAAATGGTTTTGGTATCTTGTTACTCACAGCTGATTCTTCAGCTCCAGCTAACCAAAACCACAGAATCTTCATGGCCCTGATAAGAGTCTTTAATTTTCCCTCTGAAATTTCACAAGCCAGGCCTCCATCTTCTGCACTGTTCTCAACATAATCTTCCAAGCTCCTACACATCTCACAAAGGTCTCAACACTAAATGGACCATCTAGCCCAAAGTTCCAAAGTCCTTCCACAGTCCTCCCCAAAACATGGTCAGGTTGTCACAGGAATACCCCACTATGCTGGTACCAATTTGTCTTAGTCAGGGTTTCTATTCCTGCACAAACATCATGACCAAGAAGCAAGTTGGGGAGGAAAGGGTTTATTCAGCTTACACTTCCACACAGCTGTTCATTACCAAAGGAAGTCAGGACTGGAACTCAAGCAGGTCAGGAAGCAGGAGCTGATGCAGAGGCCATGGAGGGATGTTCCTTACTGGCTTGCTTCCCCTGGCTTGCTCAGCCTGCTCTCTTATAGAACCTAAGAATACCAGCCCACAGATGGTACCACTCACAAGGGGCCCTCCCCCCATGATCACTAATTGAGAAAAATGCCCCACAACTGGTTCTCATGGAGGCACTTCCCCAACTGAAGCTCCTTTTCCTATGATAACTCCAGCCCTTGTCAAGTTGACACACAAAACTAGCCAGTACAACCCTCTATTCTATCATCTATCATCTACCCAAATCTCACATTTTCTCATCAGCAGTAGAAATAACATCATTTGCTAGAAGAATTGAGCAGAGGAACATGATTCTCATATTAAATACTTAATACAAGCTATCCTGTACTACAATAAAGCCTCTTTTAAGAACTATTTTAAACATTGAAATTGATGGTATACACATACACATACTCATATACACATATACACACATATATGAACACATACATACACACACTGAAGAAGAACCAGATTCATCCAACATTTGAAAGTTATTCAGACTCTAGACAACATGCCTTGTAGAACTTCTATTCTGGCTAGGCAAGACAATGCCCAGGACAGGTAGTAAGTGGAATCTATTAGAGGATGATAAATGCTATGGAGAAAAATTAAGTAGAGAAGGAGCAAAGTGAACTGGAGAAAAACTTGCTAAGAAAGTGACATCTGCTAAAGGCAGAGAAAGATAGAGGGCTGCCCGGGAAAGGCAGGGTCTCAGGCACGGTTGCGTGACATGCACGTCTGTAATGGAGGCCTGTGAACTTACAGCTGAGCAAGTAAGAGGGGTGGATAGATGACAGGGACATCAACCAATCCATGGGGCTTTGCACATCACCAAGATGTCTTCAGTTTTCAATTAATCTGAACAAGATGTGCAGTCAGTTGTTGGTGTGTCCTGGATAGTGGTGGCACACACTTGCTCACATGTTATACATCAGCTGGGCTACCATGTTCAGAGAGGACATAGGGCCCAGGAGACCAATTGGAAGAGATTAAAATAAAACCCAAGGATGCCCCAAATCTCTACCAGAGTCACAGTAGTAGTAGTAGTAGGAAGAGGTATATTGAGAAATGCAGGTAGGAGCTGTGCTGATGTGATTGGCTGGTGGGTTATATGTAAAATAGGAGGGGAGAGGGGATCTTACTGTTGTCAGAGGAAAGCAGGGTTAATGATTTAAGGTGGTTCAGGAGAAAGAGGTTTGTTTGGGACTTAACACACTTGCTGGGCCTGTGAGAATCCATGCAGATAATGGAGGGCCAGTGTGTATTTAAGCCTGGAGTTCTAGGCAGGAGCAGAGGCAGCGTAGCTGTGATACACTGGTAGGAACACAGAAACATATGTGCACAGAGACACGTGGAAACACCTGTGATTATATAAGAAAACCTCCACGATGCACAAAAGCCAGGATGTAAAACACCTCAATTTGACTTAAGCTTAAGAAACAGAGTATGGGGCTGGAGAGATGGGTCAGTAGTTGGGAATGCTGACTGCTCTTCTGGAGGTCCTAGGTTCAAGTCCCAACAAGTACTTGGTGGCTGACAGCTATATGTGATGAAATCAGATACCTTCTTCTGGTATGTCTGGGGACAGCTACCATGTACTCATATAAATAAAAATCCTTTTTAAAAAGGAGGAAAAGAATGTTTATATGTACATATATAAACATATATATCATATACATATATCTACATATATGTACATATATACACATATATACACACATATATTGTTGGAAGCATTTTCAGAAAGCAGGTTATATCTGGGAGTAATTAACATGCTCTTTCTAGCATTTAGGGTTTGCATAAGATTGTATGTTACTGAGTAATTCTTTTTTTAGATATTTATTTTATTTTTATGTTTTTATGTCTCAGTGTGTATGTGACTTTGAGTGCAGATGCTCATGGAGGCCAGAACGGGGCACTGTACCTAGAGCTGGAGCTGTAATTCTAGGCCTAGTGAGCCACCCACCCAATACCTGTGCAGGGGACCATAAGCAGGCACTCTGGATGAGCAAGAAGCATTCTGATCAGCTGAGACATCTCTCCAGCCTCGGTAGGTAACGTGTAAAGAGCTTAAGAGCATGTGTTGAACAAATTATCAAAGCCTTTACCTTCTAGAACATGCTTCCATCCTACTACAAACTTCAGTCATGCCTCAGTTTACCCCACTTTCTCTTTTCCCTCGAAGCTTTCTCTGGTCAGTTAACATCAAACAGGCATTAGAGGGAGCAGGGAAACCTGTGGTCTAACATCCCAGAGTCAGTCCTACAGCACAGGAAGGAGCAGAGACCAAAGCTGAATGTGGCACTTCCCTCAGAGTTCTGATTAGGGAATTTAAATTCTTTAAGCAGCTGCCAATTTAATTCTCAAGGTTTTCTCCTTCTTTTTTCTTTTCTTTCCTTTTTTTTTTTTTTTTAATCATGACATTTAGAATAGCTGGTTACTGAAAGTTAAATGTTCCCTTGTACATTTAATTTCTGACTACACTCTGGAAGAGAACAATAAGCATGCGAGCTCTTTGGACAGGAAAAGGTGTCTGTAAACTGCCTTTAGATCACACTTGTGTGAGCCTGGGCCTTCACTCTCTTACTCTACAGGCTTTAAAAGCAAGCGTTCTCCCCAGGGTGCAGAGACAATCTCCAAGCTTCTAGGTCAGTGGTTCTCAACCTTCCTAATCCTGCGACCTTTTAATACAGTTCCTCATGTTGTGGTGACCCCCCCCCAACCACAAAATATTTTGTTGCTACTTCATAACTGTAACTTTGGCACTATTATGAACTATGAAGTAAAGGTCTCTGTGTTTCCAATGGCCTTAGGCAACCCCTGTGACAAGGTCATTTGAACCCCAAAAGGGTTGTGACCCGCAGGTTGAGAAATGATGCTCTAGGAACCTAGGCAGCAGGTTTTTGGTTTTTGGTTTTTGGTTTTTGAAGTTTTCCATTGAGACATCAGACCTAAGCAGAACTCGACTCTCTCCTCTCCACCGTCTCCTGTTCCCATTTAAACAGGATCCTCGGATCCACTTGTGATAAGCAGTGGAATTAGACAACCGTCTGTCAAATCCAGGACTCGTTCCCCCTCAGAATCTCTCTCAGGTGGAAAACACCTTTTGAGGAAAGAAAATTGCTGTGGATGATTTTTTTTCCTACTGTTCGAAATAGCTCAGCTGGAGGGAAGCTGTTCTTTCCCCCCTAGCGAGCCCCGCTGTCCAAAGCTGAAGTTCTCCCGCTCCCTGAGCCCAGCACGCCCCTCACCCCCACTCCAGCTCTTGGCAGACCCACAGTGAGCACCCTCTAGCCTTCCCCAGCATGTCTCAGGGTATCTCCAAAGCCTGGGCTGAACCTCCAGAAGGAGGCAGAGCTACTCTTAGTGAACACCCCTGATCTCTTCATCTCCTGCTACAGAGAGGGCAGAGAAGGTCACTGCTGTAAGGTGCCATTCAGATCCTACTGGCTCCAAGAGTGAGAAGGCCCTGTCTGCCTTGTGGTTGCCATTGTGAGACTCAGCGGATGACTTGAGACCCAAGGAAGACTCCCAGCATGCAGAGCGTCTGCCTCGTCCAAGCTGAGGAGAGCTAACGGGGACCCAACTAGAAACAGAGTTCCGAGGCCCAGTGATGTACGTGTCTAAATCCAGACAAGATCCTTCCTCGGGGAACCTCCAGGGTTTTCCTCTGGGATATGGGAACTAAGTAAAGGTGTTTGGGGACTAGGGCGATGACTCACTGGGTAGCACTTGCTGTACAAAGCTTGAGGATATGAGTTCACATCCCCTATACCCACACACATGGTGCTGCTATGGTGTGCATCTGGGACCCTTGCACTGGGAAGCAGGGTAGAAACAGGGAGATCCTAAGGGCTTGCGGCCAGCCCATGCAGCTGACTGAGCTTCAGAGTCAGTGAGAGACTATGTCTCAAAATATATGACAGAGGAACAGTTGAGAGCAGAGGGCCGACCTCTGGCCTCTACACGAACGTACCCCCAAGTGCATGTGCACCCACCTGCTTCCACGCTCACACACATTCATAAGCACACGCGCTGATCACTCGTCAGTTTTATCTACTAGAGATGTGCAAGTGGAGATGGGGACTTCCGCTTCCTAAAACATGGATGCTGCCGAGGCAACTGTGACAAAAGTTAACTGACCAGGACTCCGTGGTTCCACAGAGTCCTTCCCTCACCCAGGTGCACACCAGAACTCCCGGGATGACAGTGCCCACACCAGGGCTGTCCAGCTCAGGCTGAGGGCAGGCAGTGTTAGCTTGACTGGAGTGTGGTGGTAAGGCAGGCTGGGAGGGCTCAGATTTAGAGCCAAGAGGAGGTTACCCACCGTCTAACTGAAATATGCACCTAGAGCCATGGGTTTAGAGACTGCTACTGTCTCTAGATTTTCTCCACTGTGAGGACTCCTGCACCTAGCACTAAAGACTTCCTTACACCTTTGCTGGGGACTGAAGAAAGGGCATCTGCAACACCCTGCAGCTAAGACGTGATACTCCATCTAAGAAGGGCCTTCCTGGCAAATTCCAGACACTGAACTTAGGCTTAAAAGATTTCCAGAACCTTCCCCCTCTTTCTGTCTTTATGCTCAAGATCAAACTCTAGGCCTACACAGACCAAGCAGGTGCTCTACCACTATGCTATATACCTGGCCTCTCAAATTCTCTTATTTAAACATTTCTCCCTCTTCTAGTTCCTGTTGTTGTTTTGTTGAACAATTGTTAGCCTATAATTTTGAGGCTGGCCTGGCTTTATGAGATCAGAGGGGTCACTTGCCCCTGGTCATAAGGTAATTGAGGAATGTAATAAGAAGTACTCAGAGGTGTCAAAAGATGACTTTGTCTCCTACCAGCTCTTCAGGGGTCATGTCAAAAGCAAGGCGCCAGGTAAGTAAAAAGAATGAAAATCTAACTTTTGTTTTGACTTCAAAAGGGGGCTGAAGGACACACAGAGGCTACCAGTTTACAAGTCAGATACATCTTATCTCAAAAAAAAACCCAAAAAACAAACAAACAAACAAACAAAAAACCAAACTGGGACAAACATGGGGCTCTTAAATTAAAAGGGATCGAGTGGGCATGCCCTCCCACTCTCCTAAGCCTGCACCCAATACCGATCAGTACTGGGGTCCAAGGCAGTGAGATTCTGGGAAGAAGGGAAGGAGGAGTTGAGCGAATACCCAAGGCTGATGATGCTCACCCTGTACTCCCCACCTCAGGTCTAGTTCTTGTCCCGTGTTGGGAGGAGGCAATCCTAAAATCTGAGACAGTGGGAGAGCCCTCCAGAGGCAGACGCTTGTGGCTTGTTCCCAGTGTGAGTCAGGGATCACGCACATGTCCTCTGCATTGGGGTGGAAAAGGCTGTGGGAAGGCCCATAAAGAGATGTGAGGCTCTGGTCTTCATCATGGCCTCCTTGATGCCACAGTACATCCAAAGGGCTGCCTGAACTTATCTGTACCCTTGAGTAGGGCCATAGAACTAGTAAACACAGATGCATCTGCTAGAGAAGAGAGGATTCCATATGACATTAGTCAATATGGCGCATAGGGGTCATGGATGCAACCTCAGCTAGCCCTCACTAGGCATGGCAGGAATAAACATTGGTCAACAGCTAACTGAGGAGTCCCAGACAGTTGGGTTAATGCCAAAGAATGACAAGCAATATCTGGAAGTGCCTCTGGCAATACTGCAGTTCAGAAGGCCCCTCATCTCCTTACTTCCTATAGTTTACAGTCAAGGCTGCCTGAACTAAACATACCTGACAGTGACCCCAGTATGTTTTCTCTCAGAAGACACAGAGGTTCAAAAGAGTAATAGTGTTGAAAACAGACCATTATCAATGCCCCTTGATAATGTTACCACATCTTGGACTCACTGGTATCTGTGAGACCATAAAACATGATTTCTGAGAGAATCAAGAGTACTGCTGCCTCGGGCCAGAGCCACAAGGTCCTTTACAGGCAGAGACTTCCTGTACATACCACATCCATTGCCTACTGCTTCTGACAGGCGCCATGACAGGTAACAGGAGGTAGCTGGGGCTCAGCCTCTCTCCTCTGTCCCTTCCCTGCAGTTCAGTTGTCACCTGGGAACTGCTCTTCACTTCTGACCTCTCCCTGGCAATCATTCTTCCTCTTCATTCCAGTTGCCACAAGCTCAGCCCAGCGTGTGTAACCTGTTACAAGTCACAATGAGAGCTTCATAGAATGAACCACCAGTCCAAGGGAAAGACAATCCTTCCCTTGATCAGATGTGGGTCAAGTATTGTTACTGTTGATGTAATGCGATGACCCTGGGGTTGTCAAAGCTCTTTTTGCCCATATGTGATGCTATCTTTTGAAGAAACACCAATTAGATCTATATGAAGTCATTAATCATCCATCTGAGAAGGGGGCTATACTCTCCTCCATTAGGACAATGTTGGATGTAGTAACCAAACACAGCATCCAGTCTCCAGTCTTGCTGTTTGCAGCTGGTTTCTGCTTCACCTCATGCTTAGATGAAAATTCTGATGCAACTCAAAGCTTAGAAATGGGATTGTTAGCGTAGAAAGTCAGACTCCAGAGCCCCAGAGGAAGAACTTTGCCCAAGTGTGAGCTATTGATAGTAACAGGAACATGTGGGGCTTCCAAGGTGATGTTTCTTAGACAACTTCCAAATGGACTCAGGGACTGAGGAAATATTTTTCAGGAGCCATGTCAGCCCAGGGGGCAAAGTTTTGAGGGGCAACAGGCATGTCATCTGCAAGACACTGATGTGGATATGTGTGCCGGTTGTCTGGGGATATTATCGGTATCATGTTAGTGTTCACTCGTCTGCTGTGCTAGGATGAACTTCGTGTTTTTCTGAACTGTCTGTTACCATCAACAAGCTTCCCCAAATCTCATCCTCACTTAAACAACAGCCTTGTCCTTGACAACGTTCCAGAATGCAGGTGTGGCGCTCTTCGTCCCCTAATCTCTTCATCTTTAATGGTGAAGCGCTTGCATAGGTTCATGAAGAACATGTCTTACTTCTTGTCAGTGAGTATTTACCTAAGTTGATGACACAGCCATCCCTGGAGGTCATGGGTAAGAATGCCTCCTGTCTTCAGGTGTAAAGACCATTATGAAGAACATGGGTTTTCTTCATTGGAAAGGTCTTCCCTAAAAGGGTTGTGATGCTTCAATATGAGGAGTGTGCAAACCTTGGCAAATCTGGTGTCCCTTGAGAAGCAATGGTTTCAATTCATCTGTGGATGCCACAGGCAAAACATCAGAGGACTTCTTGTTTTAGTTTCCTCAGAACAGAGGAGCAAAGAAAAGCAATAAACAGGAAATCTAGAAGTGTATAAAATCTAGAATTGTAGTGTGTAATATCAAGAAACAATCCATACTATTGCCAGGTAGGCACCGACCAGTGGTCTTGGTCTGTTCCCAGCCCAGTACCAAGTCCATGGCCACATGTCTTCCCTTGCCAAGGCCTCTGCAGATCTCCGAGCTAGCTCTCTCCTCCCTGCAGCTGGCTGCTGCCAGACTCACTCAGCATGTCCAAATTTCCATGCCTCGCTGGGGCATGCTCACACAAACCCACACTCTTCTGTGGTTACCTTTCCCTGGAGTTCATTTGAATCACAGTGAGATAGAAAACATCAGACGATCTTAGTTTAGAATCAACAGAGAGCACAATTGCTGGGCACAGAATCTAGCATCCTAAATTCACCAACTATTCTATGCTAGAAATCTTCTGGTAGTGAATCCTAGTAGATTCTACCACTGAATTAACAGCCCCCAGTCTACATCATGACTGCCTTGCTCCCACTGACCAAAAGGAAGTTCCTTCCTCCTGCTGTCCCTCTTCCTCTCTCAGACCTGGAAGGCCCTCCTCCTCTTTGCCCAGTGATTGGCTCCTTGTATTTATAATTTTAATCAATTAGGGGAAAATTCTGCTACATGGAATATCATGGAATCTAGAAAAACATGTGATGTGAAATAGCATGGGATCCAGGATAGCATGGAATCTAGAACAGTGTGGAATCTAGAACAGTGTAGGATGCAGAATAGCATGGAACACAGAATAACAGGTGTTGTAGAAAATATGTAATCTCAATCTGAGGTTTCAACCCCACATTTGATCATTCAGTTCCCAGATAAAAAACACACAACTTTTATATTTATAATAAGCCTTAATTAGCACTAGAGCTGGGCAGGTATCTACCTTCTAGGCTATTTGTTTTTACCTCCCTATCAATAATCCATGTTCCACATGGGCCACTTTTACTCTGACTGGCCAGCCCACATTGCCAGTTCTTATAACTAGAACATGAAAACTGTCTCTGTTCTGGGTTTTTGTCCTGGTAGTGTTTTTTGAAGATCTGGAGAACATCCTAACAAACTAAGCCCTTCCCGTCTCTTTCTTGGACTCCATTCTATTTTACCACATAGCCCAGAAAATTCTACCTAAAATTTTCTGAAGTATTATTAGGAAGTTGTATCCCTTACCCTATGTTGTCTTCTCCCTTCCTCCTCCTCCTCCTCCTCCTTCTCCCCTTACTCCTCATGGTTCTGCCTCTGACCCCAGTTCTGGGAACCAAAACCCCCACCTATCTCTCTTCTGTCCAGCTATAGGCTGTAAGCATTTGTATTCACAAATTAGTGATAACTTGAGGGACAAGGTTACATAGTGTCTTAGTCAGGGTTTCTATTCCTGCACAAACATCATGACCAAGAAGCAAGTTGGGGAGGAAAGGGTTTATTGAGCTTACACTTCCACACAGCTGTTCATCACCAAAGGAAGTCAGGACTGGAACTCAAGCAGGTCAGAAGCAGGAGCTGATGCAGAGGCCATGGAGGGATGTTACTTACTGGCTTGCTTCCCCTGGCTTGCTCAGCCTGCTCTTTTATAGCAGCCCAGAGATGGTACCACCCACAAGGGGCTCTCCCCCACTTGATCACTAATTGAGAAAATGCTCCACAGTTGGATCTCATGGAGTCACTTCCCCAACTGAAGCTCCATTTCCTATGATAACTCCAGCATGTGTCAAGTTGTCACACAAAACTAGCCAGTACACATAGTATCACTTGGTTCTGCTTGTCCTGGTTATCCCTAGGGATTAACCAGATCTAAGGGACCAATATTAAGGATTACAATACATAGCAAACTCAACAAGGATAGAATCTAGAATAACATGGAATCTAGAATAGCATGTAATCTAGAACAGCACGGAATCTAGAATAGCATGCACTCTAGAATAACATGGGGTCTAGAATAACATGGAATGAAGAACAGTGCGGAATCTAGAGTAACATTGGCTACCACAACTTCCTAATAAGACTCCAGAAATTTTTAGATAGAATTTTCTGGACTATGTAGTAAAAGAGAACAGATCCAAGGTAGAGATTGGAGGGGCTTAGTTTGTTGATGTTCTCCAGATCTTCAAAAATATTACCAGCCACAGAAATCTACAACAGACAAGAGCTTCTATCACATGACCAGGATGTAAACACCAGTAAGTGACACTCCTTCAGTAAGGACAAACTAATGGAAACTGCCCCCATTGGGTGCTATGTCTGACTTCAGGCACCAGCTGTGTATGATTTTTTTTTCCTGATACAACTTGAGTGGAAACTTAGGCTATAAATCAAAGAAGGAAACAATCAAGCCACCCCACCCTAGAGACAATCCTCCATGAGCATTCTCTCACTTTTTTTGCTAGGCTTTGTGTACTTCCTCTGAGTTCTTTTGTTGATGGCATTGAGAACCTGGACTTGCACAGCTGACCTCATTGACAACGATAACTTCAACACCTAATGGCCAAAATACAAAGAGGTACTGTACATCCTATCTAAGTTTTCTTAGTATAATCATATAAAGAAACTATCCTGAAATGCAATGAGATATGCTGTAAGGAAATCAAAGTAATCTTTGTTGGTTACTTAAAATCATAATATTTCCTGTTCTACATTGCTCTTCTTTGACTTGAAGTCTTTATCCACTTGCCCACATGGCTAGTAAAAATGATATTGTTTCTCGCTCTGTTCATTTCCTCAATCATAAGAAGCTTCTTGCATGTAGGAGACATGAGTTCTTACATACACACACATGCGTGCACTGGCATATATACATGTGTATGAATAAACTGGCATGCATGCAGACGCGGTGCTTTCTTTGAACTAGCCAGTCACAGCTAAGAATGCTCATGGCCACTGAAGGCAATTTGAACTTGGACTTCAGAATCGCACAGTGGCCAATGGGATCACATTATTTCTCCATTAGAAGATATGCCCTCTCAACCCTGACTGGAAACAGCAGTCCTCAGGGGTGTCCACTTTCGTCTGTCCCTTGGTTTAAGGCTGGGCTCCAGTGGAATGCATTGATGAAGAAATGCTTAGGGAGAAAGCTCTCCTCAGCCACAGTATCTATCTCTGCAGTTTCTGTGATGTCCGGCCTTGAGAGGTTCAAAGGATTCTAGAGTTTACAAATGGAGAAAGATAAGCCCAAGGGCAGGCCATGAAAACCTGCCCCTCCCATGCCAGAGCTAAACTACCATCTAAAGGAGGCCGGCGCTCACCTTGCGCTAACAGATTTCTTTTAAAACCTCTTTGCTCTATTTTCTCTCTTTAATGGTAGGCAGTGATTCAGCTCAGAGTCCCTGGGCAAGCTGGAGAGCTTACTTGCCAAGCAAGGCCATATTCCCTTCCCAGGCTGAGCAGCTCTGTCATAGCCTGGCTCCAAGCAGGTGAGCCGGCCTTGACCATGCAAGCTGCCCTGACCTCTGAACCCTTGCCCGCCCTGACCTCTGAACCCTCTTCCACTCACCACTCTTCTCAGCCTTGGGCTTCAGTGGCTCAGGCTCAGGCAGACATGGACAGGGTCCGTCACAGAGGGAGCTGAGGCTTTTGCCTGTAGAACAAGCATGGAATTCCAACTTGCACTGCAAGAGAGAGAGAGAGAGAGGATAGGCCATTAGCACTCAGCGAGGCCAGGCGCACGCTCGGTTTCCCAGGGAGTGGCTGGTATCCTTGCTTTAAGAGGATGAAGATGGCTAGTGGTCTGGCATTCAGAACTCTAACTTGGGACTGGCCCTTCGTGTTTTTCCAAACAACTCCCGAAACACAGCAGAAGAACTGGGAAGCAAATCTTAAATTAACGGCAGGCTCAACTGTCACCATTTATAAAATATGATGACTGTTGAAAGTGGATATGCATGTGGAGTTCTATGTGACCCGTGAATCCCTCCCACTTGAGGGCTCCCCAGCGAATCCTCCCACACACAGCAAGTGCTTGAGAACAGTCTTAGTAATGTGCTCTCTCATTACTGTGACAGATGCTGGTCATAAACAACTTAAAAGGAAGAAAGATTTGTTTTGCTCATGGCTTCAGCCCATAGCGATGGGACACTGTGGGGGAACTGCTGGCATCATGGTGGACAGGAAGTAGAGCAGAAGAGAGGGAGCCTGGGGCAGGACGCAGGCTGCTGACTTCCTCCAGCTAGCTTTCATTCTCCAGACTGTGTGAAATGGAATCGCCAGTTGGAAGCCAAGCATTCAACACATCTAACACCTCGGGCACTACGAGGGACAGTCCGTGTGTGAGCCTCCGAGGGACTTTCCATAGTCAGACTAGAGCAAAACACAGCCACCTCTTTTTTGGATGGTGCATCTGAGGTGCTCAGCCTGCCCCTTCCTCTGGGAGCAGAGTGCGATGAACGTTTGTGCCCCCAAGCCCTCTGGAGTCTTGGGGCCTGGAGCCCTCCTATAACTAGCCTGGGATATAATGTGAATATCCAGTCTGGGAGTCAATGTCAGAAGTCCACAAGCTGCAACCGCCTGTCATTTTTTTTTGTCACCAACAATGGTAGCTTTTAGGTCCCTGTCTCTTAACGTTAAAGTCTTAACAAACTCAAAACACAAGTAGGGGATAGCAAAGGTATTTACGGGCGTCCTTGACCACAGTGGGGCCAGCTTTCTTATTACTTGTGTAATATGGAAAAAGAAATTGAGGCTCTTGAAGGTTAAGCAACTCATAAAAGACCTTAGCACTCAGTCAAATGCATGCCTGACTTCAGAGCCGAGCCCTTAAGGGTCCTGAGATGGTTTCTGTCACGTGGCTGAGGGTTCGAGCCCTAAACCTATGCGGAGTGTGGTTGATTCTGCACCTTTGCCTTTGGCCCAGATGTGTTATCTGCGTTTCCTCCTTTTCTGCCTGTCAAATTCTCAGGATCAAGGTTTGCATATAATCAGTCTCCCGCAAAGGCCTAGGGCCTGGGAACCTGGTGGAGGTTCAAAGGAAGGAGAGAGAGACAGAGCTGACTCTGCGCCCACTCAGCAGGCATCTCTTATCAGGGCGCCACGGGGAACCATTCAACAGAAGGGAAAGAGCAGATACAGTCCCTGCCTTAGACAACACAAATCATTCTTTGAGAAACCACCAACGTTTGCAAAGCAACTCTCTGGAATACAGGTAGACACGGGCTCACTGTGAGAGAATGAGATGTTCTGTTCCCACACTAACTACAAACCCAGGAAAAGTGCTTTCTAGCCGGCTCTAAAGGGTCTGCAATCCCTGGGTATGCTCCAGCTGTCACCCATCCAAGGGCAATGGCAGAGCGAGAACACAGAGCCAGCTCCCTCTCCAGCCCACGTCCCTTTTATGAGTGCTCCTGAAATGGCCAGCGGGTGACCAGCGTGCTCCCAGGAGTCAGGCCCGGGCCGCAAACATCCCTTGCCCTGACTTTGGAGTAAATTAGAGTGTGTATTCATCTAAAGCCATGTGGACAGGACTGTGTGGTGAGTCGGGCTGTGTGATAACATACAGCCGGAGCTAAAAGACCTCCGGGTATGGGATGTGCCTGCGGGCAGCAGGGTGAGCTGACAGAAAGCCAAAAGGTCACTGTGTCAACTCTCACTTCAAATAGCACGGGCCCGAGTTTGATCTCTGTTGCTGTAATAAACACTGACAACGGTAACCCGGCAAGGAAAGGCTTGTTTGGCTTACAGGGTTCAGTCCGTTATAAAGGGACGCCAAGGCAGTAACCTGGAGGGAAGAAGAGAGGCACAGACCATTCAGGAAACTGCCTCCTGCGCCGCTCTTCGTGGCTTGCTCAGATTGCCTTTTTATAGAAAATGGTACCAGCTGCCCACAGGTGGTGCCACTCAAGGTGGACTGGGCAGTCCCTCATCAACCATTAATCAAGAAAATGCTGCACATGCATGCCCACGGGCCAGGCTGGTGAGAGCAATTCCTCTCTTGAAATTTGCTCTTCCCCGGGCTGACTCTGGCTTTGTCAAGCTGAGAGAGAGAGAGAGAGAGAGAGAGAGAGAGAGAGAGAATGTACAGCTAGAGCAGAGGCTACTGTGGCCAGCCAGCTGCCTCCTCTTCCTCTGGACTGTCTAGAATGACCCTCCGTTTCAGACTGGAGGCTTACAAACTAGTTTTTAAAGAGACTTTCTGAATCTAAGTTAGGCAAAAACATTCTTTCATGTATACATTTGTTTTGAAAAGTTTAAATTATCACCTGACTTCATCATGAGGCCTTTGCATGCTACCCTGTAACTGCCTCTTTACAGACTCAAACATCTCCCCTCACCAAACGCCGCCCTCCTTGAGGGGAGAATCTACATGTTGCTCCTGCCTGTGACCCAGCTTCTGTCCCCCTTGCACTCCCGGTTCCAGTACTGCCACATGACCGACCAGCGGAGACAGATCAGCACCGATAGTGAAGGAGCTAGTTCCCGCAAACGCCACCAGGCGTTCAAGGACCACCAGGTTTAGTACTTCTCCTGGATTTCCCATCAGATGTCACATGCCACAGAAGAGCTCTCTGCAGAGATTCAGAAGGCACAGGGGCAGAACTGGAGCTCAGCAGGGCTGTTGTAAGCCTCTGTGGGTGAGACCTCCACTGGCGTCCTTCTAGATCACAGAGTGTGGCAAGGAAAGGTTCACTTCCTGTCTTATATCTGACATGATGTTTCTGGCACATGGTTGGTAAAGAGAACAAATGAGCTAAAGGCAGAAAGAAGGGTAATAATGTGCGTTCCGCAAACCGCAGACCTCTGTTCTCTCAGAGTTTCCCAGGCAGCCGGCACAGCGAAGCTAGGGCGTTAGCGTTAGCACTCCATCTCGGCTGCTTATCCCAGCCTGTATCCCACCCTTGTGTCTCTACCCACTGTCTCTCCTGGAGTTCCACATTCAGCACCTGCCACTCAATCTCATCCTTGCCCCAGGCTGCTGACAGAGTCACCTTGACACCCAGCAGCCACACACCTGTTTCCTATATGGCCCTGCCTGAACGGGAGCCCCAGCCAAGACCTCTGGCAACTCGGCCTGGTGGGCCAGGTAGCAGCAGCCCCTCCCATGCTGCCCTGACGTGTCCACGACAGCTCTGTATTCCAGAGAGGAGCCACTGAGAAAGCGGTATCCTTCTGCACCAGGCAAATGCAAGGGTCCAGGGTGGTCTTTTATCTTCTTGGAAGATGTGTAAGATGTGAATGAAGTGCCCAAGGCTTCAGGTCTAGGGCAGGTGAGGTGACTCCGCAGTTAAGCGTCCTCACCGTCATCCTGGAGGACCTGGCTTTGCTTCCCAGCACCCACAGAGCATTTGATGCCCTCTTCTGTCTTCCACAGGCACCAGGTAGTCTCGTGATACACATGCATACATATAAGCAAAATAATCCACGTAGGCTTATATGAATTAGTTACACGCAAAAGGTAAAAAAAAAAATAAATATTTTTTTAAAAATGTAGATGGGCATAATCCTACCGTTCTATTTGAATCTTTTAAAAATTCAAAACAGGCTCTACAGATAGAGATTGTAAAATCTCATATCAGGTGTTTGACAAGTGCCATCAATATCAGGTGACCTCCCTAGGGGAGCCAGTGGGGTAGGGCTCATAGAAGCATCACAAAAATGGGCGATGTTTTACATCTTAACTCAGCTTTTTTTTTTTTTTTTAAAAAACCTTGCTCCTGGACTTAACAACTTCTATAAATAATATACATATTTTTATGTGTCAAAATTTTATAATGAAATGTAAGCAAAGTGTACACTCAAGGTAATAACCAAGCTAGAGCCACAGTTCTTCCAGGAAAGGATGCTCGCCTGGGGGGAGCCCTCAGGGGACGTGTGGAAGGCTGTTGGAGGCTCTGAATCACAGCTGGGCAGAGGTGTCTTCTGGGCCGGACACTTGAGACTGGGCATCTCATAGTGTTCCCCCTGGAGGCTCTAACCCATCTCTCCGAAGTAAGCCTCACAGGTACAATGTGGTCCTTTTCCTGCACCAGGTTGTTTGCCAGGACAGAGGCAACAGAGAGGCTGAGACAGTGCACACCAGCCTTACCCAGAGGCAGCCAAGTGACTCTCTGGGAGAAGGACTTCCTGCTGAGTGAGCTCTCCAAGGCCAGTGGAGCTCCTTCGCCAGGCAGGCGGTCCTCTTTCTCTCTCAAAGAGGAAGCCACAGGGCCAGCCAGCGCAGTGTGTGAGGTTAGAGATGATCACAAGGCACATACGCCATGCCCTTAGTCCAGGCCTGCTCAGAAAATGGGAGCAGGGGAAACAATGTTGCTGAGAGCCATTCTGCTGCTTCCCGCTAGAAACAGATAAACAGCCCAAGAGATGACTGAGAGAAGGTTTCCTCCAACTAAGCAGATGTAGCCTCGGCTTATCCAGCTCCCAAAGGAGCTGAAACAACAACAAAGTATACAGAGCAGTGCGAGATTTCTCTTTGGGAAAAGGCAGTAGAGGACCCAGTGGAAAGAACGGAAGGTTCTACAAGGGAGATGTGAGCAAGGGAGACGTGAGTCCTCCCGGCATCACAGGGGAGCAGAGCTCCCGCCTGACATTAGGACCAAATGACAGGGATCGGAAACCTTTCCTACAGTATGTGCAAAGCAGGAGCCAAACTCGGATATAACTGTGGATGTGGATTGCTGTGCTGTGAGGAATTGGGCAAAGCAGCCTCTGCACTTGCTCCTTCTACGCCAGCCCTGAGGGGAGAGAGGCTCCAGGCGGTCATAACAGGGTGTGCCAACTTCAACTTTCACAGAGAGGCAAGTAAAAACCAAACAAGGCTAGCAGGCGCGACCTTCTTGGGGGCTAGTAAGAGTATCTTTGAAAGTGTAAAACAAAGGAAATTGGTGGAAGCAAGTCCTTTGGTCTCCTCTCAGTTCCTTACAGCTGGCACAATAGCCAAAGCTGGAGGTGTACCTGGGAGACCTCCGTGAGACAGACTGAGACACCCATTGGGATAATGGTCGAGTCGGCACTTCCTACAGGAAAGCCCTTCCTCTAGACCTACCCACCCTGACAAGAACATAGCAGAGCAGACCCTCTGCTGCTGTCTGTAGTAGACCCCTAGTCACCCTCTGGAAGCTGTACACCTTCTACTAGGTCCCAACTCCATCCACATGCAAACTAGGTCCAAATGAGTCTCAGACCCGGCCCTTTGTAACAGCAGGGGCTTCATACAGGCAGGTGAATGAGGACAGGTTCACTGGGGCCTGAAGCCAGTATTTTGGGTGTCCATAAAGGAAAGGACATGTGGACACAGGAGTACCCAGGTAAGGATGCTGATGTGTTGAGACACAGGAGAGAACTATTTCTAAGTCAAGGACCTCCAGAGACACTCCCTCCCCCAAAGGCACCAAAGACCAAGAGAACAGCTCCTCTGCCTTGGAATGAGCCAGCATTGTTAGTTGTTTGATCTCAAACCCCCAGCCTCCCGGGTGATGACAGGGGGACTCTGTCCTTTACACAGCTCAGTTTCTAGTTCTTTGCCTGACAGCCATTCTGACTGATACACTTTATATCTAGGGTTTTAAGAGGAGAGAGGAAGAGAGAGAGAGACAGAGAGAGAGAGAGAGAGAGAGACAGAGAGAGAGACTGAGACTGTAGGACAAGGAGATGCTCTGGTTTAGAATTAAAAATGTAAGTCTTTATGCCAAGATGTCTCAGGTCTCTTGAAAAGATGGAAGACAAAACCAAACCAAACCAAAAAGTCACAGAGCAGGAGTGTCAGGCTGTGAGAGGTCAGCTACGCTGTGTCCCTTGTGACTCATACTCTGTGATGGAGGGGTGCACATATGAAACATTCAAGCCTTATACTGACTTTATGATAAAGTGGTTATCTTAATCATCAGCCATAATTCTACAAAGAAATCGAGATGAGAAACTAGGAAATCAAATAAGGCCATTTAAGCAAAGGCCAGCCTCCACAGTCTTACTAACACAGATATAAATACAACCAACCCCAGAAGCTTCTGGACCCTGAACCTACTGTAAGAAAAGTGCCTTCCCCAACCACCTGAGAAGCAGAGAAAGGAAACGCTGCATAAGTGTGTACAAGTGCTCAAAACATTGACCTATTTAAAAATACACGTGCCAGCAGATATCCCAGCCAATCCCTGCTTCTGTTTTGCATAACACACTGACTGACCTGTCGGCGCGCATGAATGTCTCCTGCAAATGGCCGGTGAATCCTTCACTCCTGTGATTCATAAAGCAGAGCTAATAACTTCTCTCTAGTTCACTGCTCACACAGGTCTCCACACTCGTCCTGGGGCCTTGCGTGAGCGGGGTATTATTTTTAACGTTTTATTTAAATTGCTTTCTCCACTGTGTTTCGCCAATCCATCTTCTATTTTTAGACCAGACTGTTGACGGTTCACAGTTGACAATTTTGTTCACAGTTGATGAATTCTGATTTGTTTTCATTTGCCCAAAATCATGTCACAGTAGAGGGGGAGAAATAATCCCCAGGCTTTGCTGGCTCTAATAATTGGGCGTGAACGAGCGAGCGGGCACGGCCAGCCGGCACCAGCCGGTCCCTCCGGCTCCTCCTTCCAGCTGTGCCCGCCTCCAGGATTGTCCTCAGCTGGAGCCAGATCCCTCTACCTCTGCCTCGGCACCCTCCTCTGTAGCTCTCTCCTCATTCACTTTGTTTCTCCACTTAGTTCCTGACCATCTACTCAATATTCCTCAATGCTCTGGTTTAGAGTTAAAAATATAAGTCTTTATGCCAAGATGTCTCGGGTCTCTTGGAAAGATGTGAAACCAGACCAGACCAAACCAAAAAGTCACAGAGCAGCAGGATCAGGATGTGAGAGGTACATCCCTGCCCCCCACATATACACTGTCTCCCTCTCCGCTGCCAAAGCAATGCCATGGACACAGTCCTTGGCCCAGCTTGCTTAGAGCCTAGAACAGATGTTGAATTAGTGTCTTTTAGTGGCTAGTAGCAGAAGGTGCACCTGCCTGCATGTTTGGGAAGGTTCTGAATGGAGCCAAAGATCCGTCCCTTGCTTTTCCACCTGACTCCCTCCAGAGAGTCCCCAGCCATTTGTGCCCTGGGCACTGACGGGAGGCTCGCCATTTATCTATCACCCAAGGACAGTCTCCATTAAACTGACAGTTGACCTGTTTGTGACCCAGGACGGGGTCTTGTTGGTTTACTCAGCCTAGTATCTTCCACACATCTGCGTCTCTTATGAAATGGAAAAGTTTCAAAGGGAGGCAGAACATTAAACTTTAAACCAAGCTGTTAAGAAAAAAGCCCATCTCTATTTTTTTTTTTTAAAATGCCCCCAAATTTACAAGAAAGCTACAATTAGAAAGTTGCCATTTTTTTGCAACACAAAATGTTTGTGGGGAAAAATGAATGGGGAAAAACATACAGAAGGTTGTTATTTCCAAGTGTTTAGTTATAACATAGAATGTTTCATTATACCAGAGAAGGTACACTTCCTCTTTTTTGTTTTTTTGTTTTTTTGGGTTTTTTTGTTTTGTTTTGTTTTTTGTTTTTTGTTTTTCAAGACAGGGTTTCTCTGTGTAGTCCTGGCTGTCCTGGAACTCACTGTGTAGACCAGGCTGGCCTCGAACTCAGAAATCCACCTGCCTCTGCCTCCCAAGTGCTGGGATTACAGGCGTGCGCCACCATGCCTGGCTTGGTACATTTCCTCTTAATAGAGGGAGCAAGGTACCACATCAGCGGCATGATAGAACAGCCTGGCATGATCTGTTGATATGCCACCAACAGAAAAACATAGCGGCTCTATACAATGCTGCAACCAGCTAGGGCTGGAGAGATGCCCCCCTGGTTAAGAGCACTTATTGCAAAAGCAAAGGACCCCAGTTTGGTTCCCATCACCCACACAGTAGCTCACGGCCACCTGCGACTCCAGTTCTAGGGGATCTGACTGACATGCTCTTCTGGCCTCCACCTGTACCAGGCACACTCATGGTTCACTTATATACATGGAGGCAAAATACACTCCTACACATAAAATACATAAACCTAAAACTATTGATTTTAAATACTGTAGCCACAATTGCAGGACTTGAATCAAGTTGGAGGGAAACCAAAAATCCCCAACCAGAGGACCTCTGACAAGAAAGCTGCCTAGGTAACCATACCTTGGCATGGGGTGGGGTGGGGTGGACAGTCACTGTCCAGGTTAGAAGACTAAAAGCAAATATGATCGCTGAGCCTCCTTGGCGCTTAGGTAATAATAACTGCAAAGCTATAAGAGACTTTTTGGAGAGAAAGCATCATGATTTTAATGTGAATTAAAGTGATTAATGTGAATTTAATGTGAATTTAGGTGATGCTTTGAAATTATTTTTCCATGTGCATGATAGTAAATGCTTTCTAAGGTAATGGTTACATAGAAGGACACCCCTATCTTCTGACATGGGTTACTCATCAGAATGTCTGTAAACTGCTGAACGCTTCAGGGGAAAGGATACAGGTGTACATGGAAAACATACAGATGAGGATGTTAACAGCTAATGTATCTTGGTGATTGTGTACGGAGTTTACTCATTCTGTCTGAAGCTCTTCATATATACAGTGGTTGCAAAAGCAATAGCTTGGGACAGAAGTTTAACTTGCTTTGCCTGGTGGTTCCTGAAGATTTCCCAGAATCCCAGGTTGCCTGCCCTAAGCACAGGCCACATTAGCCAGCAAGCACTGTTCTTACTCCTGCTCCCCAGTAGGGGGCGGGCTCTTTATGAGCTGTGGCTGGATCCTGCTGGCTGAGACCTGCCTAACCCTCAGGAAAGAGCAGACCTTCAATAAGTTGTTAAAGAGGCAATAATTGAGGTTCTCCCTAGACACAAAATCTTTAGGATAAAAGCAAGCAGGATTCAGTCGAAGGCTGAATGCATGTGCGTGAACTCACAGATTTCAGACCTGGCAGGGGTAAGCGGAGGCTAAAAGCCCTGTCTGCAGCTGCTCTCTTAAGAGACTTCCTTACCCCTCTCCCTCTCCTGGATCCTGTCAATGACTTGCCAAACCCTTTCTATAAGAGAGGGGGTAAAGTTCAGTCAATTCATACACAAATTGTTTGCTCTGGGATGAAAAATTGGATGAAGTGACTGTAAATTGTATGTGTGTGTGTGTGTGTGTGTGTGTGTGTATGTGTGTGTGTATATATATACATATATACATATATATATGTATGTATGTGTATATATATATATATATATATATATATATATATATATAAACAGTGCAGAGTCTCACAACAAAATACCAAAGACAGATGCAGAACTCCACATGAAGGGGGGGGTGGGAGCTTTAGGAAAAAAATGGTGCTTTGCTCAAATACAGAGGGGTGTAGGGAGGGATAGAATGAGAGGGGGAGGGAGGGAGGGAAAGAGGGAGGGTGGGAGAGAGAGACAGAGACAGAGACAGAGACCAGGAGGGCAAAGATACTGTAACATTTTGCAATACCGAACAACTCCTATGGTAATAGGGGTTTGGGAAAAAGAAACAGTGCTTTTCACTCCCCACCCAGACCCTGTTACAGCTGAGATACTGTATCAGGTTGCAGCTGTGATCAACAGCCACAGCTTCAGTTTGACACTCCTCCCTCCCCACTCCCCACCCCCCACCCCTGCCCCCATGCAATATACTTGGGGAAAGAGAGTGGCTGTCCCAGAGGTCTTCCCTGCCCAGCACATGCTCCAGCTCTCCCAGACAGCCCGGTTCTGAGCTCCATTCTGGCTCCCTATCCCAGGAGCTTCCTTTTCTTTAGATGCTTGAAGCCAGTTCCTTCTTCTGTCTGTTCTGCTAGGACACCTCTGAGGGCTGCAGATAATTCATAGTTCTAAATTTATATGGCATGTCTCTTCCGTCTAGGATTTTTGGGGACAGAACAGATGAGGAAGGGCTTCTGGTTCCCAGGCCTGCTTCCTCTTGGTGCCAAGAATAGCACCCAGGCATGGTGAGGGCTTGACGGAAATGCCAACTGAAGGAACAAGCAGAAGAGAAGGCGGTGCCCAGAGCTGGTGTACCCTGTGCCTGCTTCAGCTATCAGTTTACACCAAGATGGGGCCCTGCAGCTGGAGCAAACTCACAGACTGATCAGGGCTGCTTTTCTTCCAGCCCCAATGGACAAGAGTGCCAAGAAGAAACTTAGCTGCCACAGAAATAAAGAAAGCTAGCAGCCCAGGGACAGACAGATCTGCTTGAGCGGTTCACTTTCCCACCTGTTCCAGTTTCCTCTTCCAGGGCCCTGCTGTGCCCAGGGTCAGTCCCTTAGATCCCCTACCATCCTGGCCTATCTGTATATCTGCTTCCAGAAGGAAGCAAGCATCTCCGTTGAGACCTTGGCATGCAGCACAAATATGTAGTCTATATCTCTGGGATGTGTATCATATAACCCCTTGTGGCATTATATCCATGGTATGGAATGAGAAGTCCTGGTGTGATGCTTCAGGGTATTCTATGATGCTGAGGCTTCTATAATGGTCAGAGTTTTGTCAAAGTCGGAGCATCTGGAATGCTCAATGAGGAGGCAGAAGGAGGAGACGTGAGCATGGAGAAGTGACATCAAAATGGTGAAAGAGAAGGAGGTTCAGGGTCCCCACTAGAGACTCAAACTGAGGCAGAAGGTCCCATAGCTGTTGCAGGGGAACAGATGAACTTTGATATTCCCAGGGGAGCCCTCTAGAAAGAGCATTTTCAGGAGTCTGCAATGGAGAGAAGCCCAGCCAGGACCTCAAAACACAGTTGGGTTTGTAGGACAAGGCCTCTGAAGTCGACCCAATCGGCTCTCCTCAGAAAACTGTGCTTGCTGGTAAACCCTGGGGATTGGCACATGTCTGTGCCCAGAGAAAAGTAGGCTTGCTGGAAATTCATTAATTAGCTATCGGCCCAGCAACTGCAGATGGTTAAGATTAACATTTCCATGTCTCAAAAGAGAGGAGGACAAAGGCAAGAGCCAAACAGGAAGAGAAGTCCTGGATCGTGAGGTAAGGAAGGGAAAAAAGTGAGAAGAAATGCAAAAGAGGGAAGATGCTTCCATAGGGGGAGCAGGGAATGCCCAAGAGGTACAAGAGGGAGAGTGGAAACAGGACATCCTGTCCCTCATCTCTCTGGGGTGTACGGGCTCCTGGAGAAAAGGAAGACAATGTTCTAGGGTACATTAAATAAACATCTCTTTCCTGCCTGTAAAGAGGTCAGTCAGCTCAGAAACTTTGGAAAATTCCACCACACCCCTCCTTGAAGAAAAAGGCTAATTAACATTCCTCAGACCACAGAATGGGCAACCAATCCTCTCCCTGTGGGTGGGGGAGACACAGAGCACTGTAGACACATTCCACAGGATGGACCCGGGAAGTCCTTGTCATCTCATTCCCTAAAGACCAATCTGTTTAAAAGTCACACTGTTCTGCCAATCACATTGTGCCTAATGGCTGCTGCTCTGAAAACTGTATAAAAACTGACCAAACAGGCTGTGTGAGGTCACCACCTCTCCTTCGGGTGTAGGGTGACCCCAATGCATTGGAACAATAAATTCCTCTTGCTTTTTGCATCGATTCCTGGCTCCGAGTTGTTCACTTAGGGGGTGCCTGGTAAGCTAAGGCTTGCCAGAGTCTTACACCTGTCCTCATTTTCTAATAGTGTGGGGAAGCATGGAGATGCTCCTCTCCCAGCCTGCGGTGCTCTCATGCATTGCCAGTGGACTGCAGGGAAGCATCCTTCCTCCACAGTCAGAAGTCCAGGGAGATGTGGCACAGGTGGAGCTGGCACAGGGGCTATTGTTTGCCAGGGCTTTGCCTTCACCTCTTAGAGTGACACTGGAGCTCCAGGGAATCAGGAGTGGGAATCCAAGGCATATATATAACCCTTCCAAGCCTCCTTCCTTATCACGAAATAGAGATAGCCTCACTGCCTGCAGCTGAGAAGGCAGAGCGGAAGGCTGACAGATGTCTCATGACTGGCAGCACTCCTGGCGACCAACTTAACTTACTCCCTTCCCCTCTCTCCCACCAGCTCCACCTTTGTTCTGTCCCTGCTTCAGCATTTATCCACCTGTCCCCATTCAGGCCTCCTATTCTCCACTTAAGACCTCTTGGCCAAGTCCCAGGAACCTCCCTCTGATGCTTTGCTTCCTAAATCCCAGGACGCCTATGGAAGGATCTCCAAGCTCCAGAGCCCATGTGCATCTCGGAGTTCCTTGTTCTCGGCATTCTGATTCTCATTCATGTTCTTCTAAGCTCCACAAGATCACCTTTCAATTCATACACACTACTAAATAAGAATGGGATGGACAGACAGACACTATCACACTGCATCTAACTGCCAACTTAAGCAATCCCACATGGGTTTTCTGCTGTCTTCACCAGTCAAATTGCCTATGTTTGATAGAGCTGCAGTATGGTGTGGTGTAAGGGGGTGCCTTTGGGGGCCCATGCTAAGGCATCCCTTCCCCTGAGGTATCAGCCACATGGTAGAGTATAGAATAGAGTTTATTTAGGACATGGGGAGTGGAGTTGAGGGGGTTGTGTGTGTGTGTGTGTGTCTCTCTGTGTGTGTATACACATATATATGTACACATACATTCATATACATACATACACACACACACGCGCAGAGAGAGAGAGAGAGAGAGAGAGAGGAGTAGAGGCCAGCCATATGTAGCAAGAGGAGGGAGGGGAATGTGGAGAGAAGGGACAGAGAGGGAAGAAGAGAATAAGAGAGTAAGATAATGAGGAGGGGACAAGCATCCCCTTTTTATAGTGAGTCAGGCATATGTGGTTGTTGCCAGGTAATGGTAGGGTGGAGCCTAGAAGACATGCCAACACCAGCCCTGTTTCTAGGCCACCCTCCCTCATTGATACAGTCCCCTTCCTGCTCCTCTCCCTTCTCCCTGTCCTCCTGACATTGTTTCGCTGTGAGAACATGGCACTGGGATTTCAGGACTTTTCTTTAGTATATCTATGTTTCTCTCATCACACAGATGCACCATCTTTCACAAGGCTGGCAGAAATAGCTTCTAAAGTCTTCATGAATCATCAATTTGAACAGCCAATCATTTTCATGGCATTTGTGCTAAAAAGTAAATGTCACCTCTACTTTTTCCTGCAGTGTTCACCCCTGTCCCAGAACAGGAAGAACCGGAACACCCACCTAACACACAGATACACTGAGGTTCTGAACCGCTTGCTTAGTGGAAGCCGCTCTTGGGGGAGGCAGAAGGTATACCCTGCTCTGTTGTGTCGAGCTCCTGTCTGTGATGTTCAGGTGCTTCATTGTGCTCTCCGGTCAAGGTGTTTCATTGCTGACTCATCTATCCTTGCAACCCCAGTGGTGGAAGAAAGGACCAAGCCCAATGGCACACTGGTGCCACATCTCTGTTAAGGGGACATGCATTTAGCTGGGGTTATGTCATTTTTAAATCAGGAAAGGCACAGAGATGCAGCCTCTCCTGGGTGTTGCTGAAGGGGCCCCTGTCATGGCTCCTGTTTGCAGGCTGCTTGTGATCAAGGTTCTTGGTCTTGTGCTTCCCCTGAGCATACCAAGCTCTTAGAACACTATGTAGCCATGGTGCAGACCCTTTAATTGTTAGATGAGTTGAAAGAGTAACTCTCAGAGTTTTACTGCTGTGAACAGACACCATGACCAAGGCAACTCTTATAAGGACAACATTTAATTGGGGCTGGCTTACAGGTTCAAAGGTTCAGTCCATTATCATGAAGGTGGGAACATGGCAGCATCCAGGCAGGCCTGGTGCAGGAGGAGCTGAGAGTTCTACATCTTCATCTAAAGTCTGATAGCAGAATATTCACTTCCAGGCAGCTAGAATGAGGCTCTTAAAACCCACACCCACAGTGGCATACCTACTCCAACAAGGCCACATCTTCTAATAGCCGAGCATATACAAACCATCCCAGGGACTAAAGGAAGAGAATCCAGCAAAGACCTACCAGATTCATCACCAGAGAAACAGTACATTAAACAGATGGAGGAGAGGAAGGACCAGTCTTCGCGCCGCAGCCATCAAAGGCAGGGCGGAATGACCACCCCAGAGTGACAAGAAAGGGCAGTGTCTGCATTAGATTTGATGACTGTGACAGGATGCCCTAGTAATAGGTCCTTTGTGACTCCAAACTCACTGTTTTCTGGCTCTGAACTGGGGAAGGACAGGTGACAGGGACACTTTGTCATTGGGAGCCTAGTCTCGGTGCGCGGGTGACAAGCTCAGCAGGGTGATTTGTACTCCAGTCTCGGGGCACCTTCAGAATGGCAGCACCGGGGTCTTGTCTGTCCCCATAGCCTATAAACCATGCTATCAGGTGTAACACAGAGCACAAAGCCCCTGGCTTAGTGTCAGGACGAGGACCCTGACCCTGAGTTAAAGACTCCTTTTCTTGCCTATAGAGCCTTCACAGGCGAGAGAGAAGAAATAACAATGGAAGGTTTGTTGTTTTTTTTTCCACCTGATAGTCTGAATGGCTTCCATCCCAGTTGTCCTCAATATGCTCTGAAGAATGAGAAAACTACACATATCTCCCGACTCCTGGCCTGAGCTAACATTCACCAAGGTCAAAGCAGCCATTAAAATCTCACGTTGGGCCTTTGCAAGATAACCATCGCCTACTATTCAGCCTTGGATTATTTACAGCTCCCCTTCAGCGCCCTGTCTCCACCCCATTCCTCCTCTAACCTTCTGGAGAAAACACACCCCAGATGTCTTGCTGAATAAAGCCCTGTATATGTTCATCAGAGCCAGCAGAAATAAAACCAGAGATAAAAGTGACCCAAAAAATGCCAAAGCAGACTTTTGACCAAATGCAGCAAGATTGAGGTGATATTTTAAAAATGAAACAGTAGCTTAAACTTTGAATTACTGCCTGATTTTACTGCTTAGAGATGAAAGACCCTGTGGTGCTGAACAGAAAAAGGCATATAACTCAAAGAGGGTTTTCTGTGCTTGGCGTCATCTCTGCGAAAAATACATTTAAGTAATAAAATGTCCTTGCAAGAGTCCATTCTCTGATGACAGGGCCGAGGTGTGAAACTGGTGAGGGCACACAGGCTCGACTGTCTCTCCCTTTCTTTTACAGGTCTTCCCCCAGCGGGTCTGTTCTTGTCTTCGTTATCAGAACCTGATGAGAACAGAGCCAGACAGACTAGGTTTCCCAGGAGGCTGACCCTGTTAAACATCTGCCCTGTGACGAAAGCCAGAGGCTAATGGGTCTTGCTGCTCGTTAGAAGGCCAGAAATGTCTTCGGGTAGAGCTTTGTTACTATATCTTCTGAGGCTGTAGCTATAGTCCAGAGACCCCTGAAGTGACCATGAGTTGACAATGGTGACCTGAAGAAGCCAGGCGGAGGGAAGCATCTGATTTTGCAATATATGATCTGAGTAATGTCTTGGGATATAAAGACCGAGGGACCAGTTACTATTTGCAGAAAGCTCAGTCTTGGGGTAAGATGTTAAAAACATATGTCAACCTATCCACCGGTCAGCAATCAGCACAGGAAGACAGAGGTGGGAAGCAGTGACAGGAGGAGAGATGATGGTGACAAGAATCTCGTGGAAGTGGTGGTGGAGCATGCTGGAAATATTTAGATGAGGACACAAGACAGCAGGTCCTAAAGAAATGAGTCCAGAGGAAGACGGACCCCACAGCTTTTGAGGTTTTGTCAGTCTTAGCTCTCCCTGCTAGCTGTGTGTCCTTGGGTATGGCATGGACAGGAAAGCCTCAGAGCCTGGACCAAGCCTTGGCCTGCCAAGGTCTGGGCAAAGAGAGAAGCTTCAAAGCCCCAGATGCTCATTACGTATTCTGCCCTTAGCTGCGAGCTTCTCTGTGGCTTCCCTTCCCCAATTTCAAAGTTAGAAAGTTCAAACTAATCCCTTCTACTCCCTGACCCCCAACACCCACATACCCCACCCCTGCCCAGTCTCCACTTACATATTTTGATGTCAATCTGGAACTTGATTAATCTGGCCAAAATCCATCAAGGAAGGCAACTGTGATCCGCAGGAAGCTAGCTGCTCTCTATCTAACGTGATTTGTGTTTCATACTGAGTGATTTTTCAAACACCGTAACATCACGCTCCAGGAGAAGAGACGCTCGTGAATGGTGCAGATGAAACCCTGCCTGTGGAGCTGGTCTGTGCGGTAACATATGTGTCTCTGTTTCGGGGAATTCTGTGTTGCAGACAGCATGGCATCCCCATCATGTCCTTTCCACAGATAATTAAGCTCATCAATTACTTTTGTCCCTGTGTTGCAGGAGAAGGCTGTCACTGTGAGCCTCCCAGAGAAGCAATATGTCAGCCACTGCAGTCTTAGTACTTCCTGTTCCTTAGACCAGCGGAGGGGTAAAGCCTCCAGCAGGAGCCCCAGGACATACCAACCTGAGTTCAGATCTTCCCAGGATCGATCCTTATTCACTGTGGGAAATTTAATGCAGTGCCCAAGGGAAATAAAAATAACTGCTCATGTGGATGCCACACAGCAGGCATGGACTCAGCTAATATTTGATGAGCACCTACTATGTGCCAGGAGAGTGAGCTATTGGAAGGCACCAATGGCATTGAAACTGTGCACCAGGCTCTTGGGACAACACACAGCCTTCCCTTATTCTGTGTCTTCCCAAAGCCTATGGCCCTGGTGCTTGGCTGCCACACCTCTCTAGGTAAATCCCTGTGTGGAGGCGGGACAGTTACCAAGGATGGGGATGAGGACTCAGGTCAGGGCCTGGCTTAGCTCATGTGCTTATCCCTACCCTGGCCCCTCCATCCCTTCAGACTCAGGAAGCCACGGCTGTTATAGTGTCTCCATTCCACTTCTGAGATGGCGCTCGGCATTCCTGAGTATGGTGTCACAAGGACACCCAATTCCATCCCACAAGATTCTTTGCTCTGCAAATGCAGAGGCTATAACATGATGCAGGACTGCAAGCCTGGGGCAGCACAGCATTACCTAGAACTTCCTACTCAAGCCAGGGCCACAGAGACCGCAGACTCCAAGAGGGCAAAAGCTCCTCGTGGCTCCCTTAGAACTAATATGAGCTATTTTGGCACAGGATCTACCTGAAAGGGCACAAGAAGTGAGGTCACTGGGAAGCCCCTGACAGACAGAGGTGTGTCAAATAACCTGTGACCTCCCAGAAGCCCTTGGGGGCTGCCTCACCTGCTCCCAAGGCCAAACAGTAGTACAAGAAACAGATCTAACAGTAAGTGTAAAGAAGGGCCTAGAAGTGGCTAGAAAGGAAAGTACAAAGCTGAAGTTTGGAGCCGGCATTCAGCATGGCTCCAAGGCATTTGACGGTGAGGGGAGAGCAGCTGCTGCTAGTTCATCCACCAGCACTCAGCCACAGCAGGATGTCTGGGTCCTCCGTGTGCTAGAGAGACTTGAGGAACTTGCGCGCGCGCGCGCGCGCGCGCGCGAGAGAGAGAGAGAGAGAGAGAGAGAGAGAGAGAGAGAGAGAGAGAGAGAGAGAGAGAGAGACTGACTGACTGACTTGTGTCTCTGAGGGACCAGGTCCCGGTGAAAAAGGAAGAGAGCTTGCGTCCCCACGCAAGCAACGCTCCCTCCTCACCTTTCACTCGCTGCGCTCAGTTGCAAGGGGAATAACAGAAACAACAACGGGTGGGTGGTGGCTTGGACAAACCAGCTCCTACGGCTCTCATAAGGCCCTCACTCACTCTGTCAAACTGATGGTGGGCGAGGCTGGAAGCTGTATGCTGGAGATGTCTCCCTTTACCTCCCAACCCTCTGGAAACTGCCCCTCCTGGCCC
Source organism: Apodemus agrarius (assembly GCA_964023405.1). Taxonomy (NCBI): domain Eukaryota; kingdom Metazoa; phylum Chordata; class Mammalia; order Rodentia; family Muridae; genus Apodemus; species Apodemus agrarius. The sequence continues at coordinate 6,704,906 of OZ030019.1, read as the reverse complement.
CAGGAGGCATGCCACTCCGGGCTGGAGATGCGGGCTCTGTGGCAGGGCAGACCTGGGCTTGATCGCAGCTGTGCCACACACTGGTTGAGCCTGGTTCTCCCTTCTGCCCACTCCAAGGAACACTGCCTAATTGAAAGGCTGTTAGATTGAAGGCCGATGACATAAAAACGCTCATAAAGTGTTTAGCACAGGGACTCCCTAGGTAGCCTGCCTCATCCTTTCTCACCAAAAAGAACCCGGTGTTTTCCTATGCCTCCTCCTGGGTTAATCAGACGCCCAATGGCAGAGCATATCTGAATTCCAGAAAGGAGCCCGACAGCGGCTGCTGGAACTTTCTGGTCCCTTCCTTCATCCCTCAGCCTCCTTCACTCTGCCCGATGACCAGATTTCTCCTGTGGGTAAAAACCTGCCTCTACAATATACGAAGTAAGGGACCATCTTGCCTGGCTATGCTCCCTGAGGCAGGTGCTGGACATTATGCAAGCATAGCGGGCAGTGTGTGACACTTCCCAGTCACGACAGCTCCCTGAGCTGTGCATACCCAGCAGCTCAAGAAGAACCCAATCTCCTGAGGGGAGTTTGAGGAAAGTTAGAGCCTAAAGGATAGGCTCACTTATGAGAGCATGAGGACCCAGGCTGGGGGGTTGGGGGGAGTATCAAAGCATTTCTTTTCACTTCTTCATGGTTCCATGACTTTAAACCCACCAGGCTGGGGGTAAGCTTCTTCCACAGGAGCGGAAGTAGACACGTCCAAACCATAGCACTTCACCAAGAGTTTAAAGGTTGTGTCTGTTATGGTTTAGAGATGAAATGTCCCCCATGGCCTGAGGCTTGTATTAATTCTTCCATTAATGAATGGGCAGGTTAATGATTCATAACTGAATAGCCTTTGAAAGGTGGAAGAAACGGTGGCGAGTGCCATCAGAGGAGGTGGGCCATGGCACGCCCACCTACCTTACATCTTTACATCTTTTTCTCTATACATCTCTGCTTCCAGGCTGTGATGGGATCAGCAGCTTTCTCAGGTACATGCCCCTGTCGCTATGACATTTTGTCTTAACCACTAGCCCAACAATACATTTGAATGAGGAGGGATTGAAACTTCTAAAACTCCCAGAATCGTTAGCCCAAGTCTTTCCTCTCTTCAGTTGATTTTTGTCCCAGAAATTCAAAACCTCCTCACGCACTGTTCTTATAATACGAAATATAATCATTCCATCTCCCAAAGTCCAAAGTCTTTATTTTGTTCCAGCATTGCTTGAAACAAGTTCAAAGTCTCATCTGCGCCTCAAGGAAAACTCTTCCCAGCTGTGAGCCTGTAAAAATCAAACAGAAGCCACGTGCGTACACCTCCAAGATCCAGCGACACAGAATAAACAGTATCCACAAGGCAAACATCTCTATCCCAGAGGAAGAAGTGAGCAAACAAGACAGACTCCAGGCTCTCGGCAAGACAGAGAGCCATCAGAACAGACATTAGATCTTAGAGCTCAGAGTCCGGCATCCTATGCACATTATGGCAACCTTGGGCCTCCCGGAGCTTCAGGCATGGCTTTGTCAAGTCACAGCCCACACACACGGCTACTCTCTGGGATTTGCTTTGCAAGCTAATGCCTGTAGTGCCACCAGCCTGGCATGACATGTTGCTTTCTTAGGGCTCAAAGAGTAGTGGCATCGCTCCCAGCAACTGAGCAAAGGTTAATACTGGATAATCTCCGCAGTGGCTCGCGCCTGCCCCTCCGCCTGGTGTCTCAGGCTCTCCTCTAACGTCTGAGTGGAAGCTGCCATAACCCCACAGCTCTTACAGTTGACATGTATGTAGTATTAGCACCATGTGATCTCAAGGTCTGCTGCTTGCTGCCTTAGGGACAGTGACAAGAGCCATGGTCAGGCCATTGTGAACCACGGGTGGGGCGGGCAGAGAGCAAAGTAGATTCCTGAGGCAGACACACAGGGAGGCTGTCAGGACGCCCTTAGCCTGTTCCCCAGGAGCGCCGTGCAGTCTCTGGCCTAAGCTAGTAGGCTTCTGAACCAGTTTTGAGGTCTTTCCTCTATTGTTCAGGTTAAAAACAACAGGCTTCTCAGGATCTGCAGTGATGTGTGTTGGACTCATCAATGTTTCCTTTGTTCTTCCATGTCTCTGTGTGTGTGTGTGTGTGTGTGTGTGTGTTTCTTTCTATGTTCCTTCCCAGGTCTGGCTGTGAACAGATCAGGTCTTACATTCTTTTCAATTGCAAATCCCACCTTTAGTTTTTACCAGGGCTCCCGAATCCTCCTGTATCCATTAAAACCATTCAAGACTTCCTCCGACATCCTCCTTAGAAGATGCTTCTGCAAGACACCCAAGGTCATGGACTTGGTAAATTCCACTTCCCGCACCCCCTAGGCCTGGGGCCCGAATGCCATCCACCCAAGCGCTTTGCAGTGTGTAATAAGGGTAGCCTTTGCTCCGATTTCCAAAGAGCATCCTCGCTCTCCATCCGAAACTCATTAGCATTCTGGTCACAGGAACTCAGCTCGCCTGTGAGACATTTTAGCTCCTTCCTAGTCTCTTCTGAGCCCCAGAAGAAATACCCACAATGCTCTATTTGCAGGCATTTTCTAGTTAACTCCTCCAAACTCTGCCCTTACCAAACCCAGTTCTGACATATATGGGGGCGTGGCGGTGTCAGCAACTGCCTCTGGTTTGCAGTAGGAATTTTCGTATTTGTTCATGTTCTGTTATTCTTAATACTACATGCTCAGTACTTCCTGATGAAAAAAGGTATATGTAGCAAGATCAGTAGCCCTGCTGTTTTGGTTTCTGGTGAAACAGAAAGGGAACTGGGCCACGAAGAGAAAGGGTTGACTACATGGGTGGCCTTGCAAGGACTAGCTCTCTGGGTGCCCAGCCCCGATCCCTTCTGAAGACGGCGCCTTGATTAGCCAGCTGCATTTAGTAGTCCTCATCTCTTACAGCTGCCAGCATGAGAACTTTGGGGGACACCTTCAGATCACATAGAGATATGGTCATGATTTGGGGGGTGGGGTGGGAAAATACTGGGTATTTTGAATGATAATGATCAGTATAGATGCTGAGGATAGCCCCTTTGAAATGTAAGTTTCTACGCTCACACACATACACACTCACTGTGAAGCCTTGGTCTGAATGGCTTTATGGTTCTAAAACGGTTTCACATTTTGACTTTGTGAGAAATAAATCCCTGCTGTCCATTCTCAATATGAGGTGTGCTTGCAGTCTGGGAGTTCCTAGAGGTACCAGGCTCCTCCCTCCCCTCACTGACCTGGAACCTGCTTGCTTCAGGTCTTCCGGGATCAGAAAGGTTCTACTGACTGAAGGAGGGGAGAGTCTCAAGCCCTAAATAATTTTCCCGGGGCAAGCTTTGTGGTCTAAGCAAATGAGAGGTGGGTTGGGAGGGGTGCAATTTCCAGCCTGTAGGAGAAGAGGACAGACATGTCTGCCTCTGGGAGGATTTAAAAACCCATAGTCCGGCTGGAGAGATGGCTCAGTGGTTAAGATCTTTGACTGCTCTTCCAGAGGTCTTGAGTTCAATTCCTAGCAACCACATGGTGGCTCACAACCATCTGTAATGTGTTCCCACGCCCTCCCTCTGGTGTTTGTGAAGAGATCCAGTGTACTCATATACATGAAACAAAACACAAACAAACAAACAAAAAACATGGTCTTGTCCCAAATCAGCGCTCACTGGTAGATAGTGGGGTGGAGCACTGTATCTCACACTAGGTGCCTTGGCAGGTTTGGGTTTTTTTTTGTTTGTTTGTTTGTTTTGTTTGTTTGTTTGTTTGTTTGTTTTTGTTTGTTTTGCCTGACTTGGTCTTGATCCCATGAAGATGCATAACCACCTGGAGATGATCTGTCACTTAAAACAACACAAAGGAAAACAAAACTTTCTCTAACCGAACACATAAATCCCACTCCAGACAGGCTGTCGGTTCAAGGTTCCCTTTCAGTGGAAGAGGGTTGAGCTTGCCTCCGGAGCAAACAAGCCGTGGACGGCGGGAAGGCAATCTCAAGTCCATCCTTTCGTCAACGAAATTGCTGTGCAATTTCTAAACTTCTTGCAGAGACATAATTAGCCAGCAGACACATCTCTGAGGCCCAGGGCATCTCCCTTTAATGCCTGTGTGGGGAAGAACAGCACCCTGGGCTGTGCCTGTGGCCATCTCCCGGCCTCTCTTCCTCTGTGAATCATACCATGTCTAGCATACAAGCACAGACTGCTCGGGGCACCTGACCTTTCCTTGTAGTGAGGTTCAGTATCCTGCCAACAGAAGCAAAGTGGAAGCTAAGCTGGAGCCCCTCATCCAGCACAGGTACCAAGTCTGAGCCCTTCCCCGGGCACTCAGTAGAGTTGGCAGGCAGGCTTTCTGCTGGCGGCAGCAGCACATAGCAGAAGCCAGTCAAGTCCAGTCGATGTGTAGAGTTTCATCTTGAAAGCATGAGACACCTCTCAAATATTCCATAGTCCCCAGCCCGAGGGAGGAGAGGGGCCATGGCATAGACTGAATAGGCAGATTTCTTTTAAAGGAAAATGTCTTTGTTCCCTCGGGCTTTTAAGCAAAGAGCTTTGACAAGATGCAAGGCGAGTCTCCTGAGACTGCCAGGCACCTGTGCTCATGGAACACTCTCTCTTTCTTATCCTACTCTCTGGCTCTGTTTCAGATTCCAGTCTAACTCCCTCCCTGCCCACAGCTCTACATACTAATCCGACCACGGAACTGAGCCAGGAGCAGAAAATAAAGGTAGAAACCACACAATGCACCTGGGAACTCAGGGCCTTGGGGTGTCCTGCACTCGATAGTCAAGAGTCAAGCAGGGGTAAGGGATTGGGCAGGAGGTGGGGCAGGAGGAGCTGGCCAGATGAGGTAACATGAGATACCCAGATGCAAGTGAGACAGGACTCCGCTTTCATGAGTCACCAGTTTGCAAGTCACTTCCTTCATCTTCCCAAAGACTAACTCTCCTCTACTCCATCCCATCCTTCCACAAACATTCAGTGAGCTCTGTTAGCTGCTAGGCACCATAGTAGGTGCTGGAGATAGAATCCTGCTTAACAGAGCTAAGCTGGGTTGCAGGTGTGTGGAGGGAAGGGTGTGGCCCCTGGGCTTGCTCTTCCTCCGTGCTTCTGCATGATCCCTACATCCCGGAAGCCCTTCCTTCACGCAGGTCCTCGTGGAGCCTCCCATAACTGCCCTGGTGAGATCACATTCCCTCCTACTGTTCCCTCTTGAATGAGAAAGGACAGCAATGAGGCTGAAAGGATCTGAGAGGAGATGGCTGTGCTGTGAGAACTCAGCAGAGACAAGCTTCCAGCTGAGACCAGGATAGGAAGTCGGAACCAGATACTGGAAGTTCCCGGGGAAGAGTGTTGATGATGAGGGGTGCGTGTGCGTGTGTGTGCGCGCAGGATAAGGGCATTATTCTCTAACATCCCGTGAAGATACCTGCAATCTAATATTGATGGACACAGAGACCAGCAAGGATGCCATGTGATGGCCTAGGTGAGAGAAGATGGTGGCTTATATACCACTAACGGGACAGAGGCAGTGATGATGAGGTTGGCTGGGATTGGCTACAGTGAACAGCGGGAAAACACAGAGTCGAGATGACCCCAAGGTGCTTGACCTGAGTCACAGTGCCAGGGTATGGCCTCATCAGCAAACTTGTGAGGTCACCAGGGCCAAGGAGGTTCAAGAACTCTCTTTGGCTATAGTAAACACGAGATACCAATCAATATCTAAGCGAATGACTCTAATAGGCCATTCAGGGTCGCTCCAAACAAGCTCCAGGATACTTTGCTTCCCTGAGACTAAACCAGGAAAGGCAAACACTTTACAAGCTGCAGCCGGTGACAGAAGACCAAGCCGTTCACAGTTAAATCTCCATTCCAGATCCCGCACCTTTTCTTCATACTTAGGCAAAGAGAAACCTCGACATGAAAGTTAAGGACTCTACCCACTTCTCCACAGAATCCTGCAATGGCTCTACCCACTGAGACACAGGCAGACTCCTGCAAGCCCAGCGGCTGTGAGGACGGAGTCTGCTGAGGGGCAGTCCCCCGGCACAGGGTGAACTAACTCGTGGCTAAGGCTCTGCTTCCCTTGGGAGACAGGCCTGATTGTGGGGTGCACTGCAGAGGGGTGCTATTCTCCACTCCTGCCATTATTACCCTTGAGTTGCTGCAAACCGCATTGGAAGAAAGAAAGAAAAAGAGAAAAAAAAAAAAAAAGCCCAAGAGATTCCAAAGCAATACGGCAACGCCGTTTTGAGTGACTGAAGTGGCAAACCAAGAAAAATGACAGGGACAGCGATAAAAACGTGGGCTGCAAGACGCGCAGTCAAGGACGGCTGTGAGCTCTGAAAACCAAGCACCCTCAGGACCTTCATTCCCGCCCACAGGTGAACTATTCTGTATCAACAAAGCAGAAGAACTGGGTGGGCGGTGGGCAGGCGGGAGTGAGGGCAGCCTCCCTTGCCAGGGGAGGGGGGATCATTCAGGGACTACAGTCTGGGTGACTGTCAGACAGCACTGAGGATATGTTAGAGAAGTCCTCTGCATCTGTGATAGGGTAATGGGGGTGGGATGCCTGGGGACACCCCCCCCCAGGGTTTCTGCACTCATCCATCTCCTCTTCAACTTCTGTCTGTCTGCAGTGACCCCTGAGACTGCTGGGTAAAACATTGTCCTCATCTCTTCTCTCCTCTCCTCTCCTCTCCTCTCCTCTCCTCTCCTCTCCTCTCCTCTCCTCTCCTCTCCTCTCCTCTCCTCTCCTCTCCTCTCCTCTCCTCTCCTCTCCTCTCCTCTCCTCTTCTCTCCTCTCCTCTCCTCTCCTCTCCTCTCCTCTCCTCTCCTCTCCTCTCCTCTCCTCTCCTCTCCTCTCCTCTCCTCTCCTCTCCTCTCCTCTCCTCTCCTCTCCTCTTCTCTCCTCTTCAGGCAGCTGTAAAGCTGTAATAAGACAATGACCATGCCCCAAGACCAAAATAAAAACAAAACATGTTTCCATGGCAATCAACTCCAAGTCATGTAAGTGGGCTTGACTGGAGGAGATACTGTCTTCAGAGTTGTAGATCTCATTTCCCACATCTCCATGATCTGCTCAAAACATGTGAGGTCTAATCTCACATGTTAGGGAAGGAAAGCAGGGAGGTGTTAACTAGAGAGCCCTTACCACTGAGAAACAATCTGTGGGTGGCCCCGGAAAACACACTAGGGCAGCAAAACTGAATCTAAGAACTGCTATGCTGGCCTGTATTGTCATTTGTACCCCTTTGCCTAGATGGGATTAACAGCTTCAGTCTGCAGCAATATTACTTGTAAGATGTGTGTATTCACACACACACACACACACACACACACACACTTTCTTTCTATCACTGACAGAATCCTCATAGATGACTCTGAATTGAGATTGTTTTGCTATCGGCTTTGGGAGTCAGGGTGATACTGTACCATAACCTGGCTCTTCCGTCTTAGACTAAGGAACTACGGAAGTGTTTCTGAGTCTCTTCCTCCTACCTGCTCTCTTTGAAGAGATTTGAGGACAGGACAGTGCTCATCCCGGCAGGACTGGTGTCAACCGTGTCCCAGTGAAGCAAGGCCGTGGCACAGGGCAGACGGTGTGGCTCCGTTCCGATACTCATGGGCCACGCCTACCTGGTCGACAGGGCGGATCTGAGGTGGAATGCTCAGATCAAATGTGGTAAAAGGTGGTTCTGGAGCAGACCCTGGTCTGTGGTCCTGTGGACAGAGTTGTCTGTTTTCAACTCCTGGGGACCCCTAGAGTCCTCCACTGAGTGGGTTCCCCCTGTACATCTGGCAGACATGAATCCATCATGGGAATAGCTAACACAGAAACAGAACAGGCTGCTGCCACGGAGAGCTTTTAACCTCAGCTCAAAGACCCCAGCAAAGCCCAAACCACTGTTCTCACTGGCAGGCTCTGAAAAGTGCCTCCAGGGGGACTGACAAGCTAGCACCTGAGTGAAGGCAGGCTGGGATAAGGTGATGAGGCACTGAGCCTGCAGACAGACAGGCAGACACCCCTCCCTCCAGAGCTGGGTGGGTGGGTCTTTATCCACTCCCTGCCACCACCTAGGCACACATGAACTCCCATACCTGACCTTGCTTACCACATGTAAGAGGGATGCACTATGAGCCTGAGCATTGTTACAAAGAAAAGCTTGAACGTCGTTCATATTGGAGTAGAAGTGGTGTGTGTGTGTGTGTGTGTGTGTGTGTGTACACCAATGAGTAAAGCATTCTTGCCCCAGCCAGGGACTGCTGCAGAGGTTGTCCTCAACAAGAGGTCCCCGCTGTCTTTAACACCACTGCCCCCTCCATTGTTCAAAGACTATGGTACAACCTCATGTGTGTGGGAACTGAAGGCAGAAGAAGTGGAACCCGAGTCCCCCCAGCACCAGAGGGGAGACCAGGGAGGAGCTTAAGAAGGGGAATAGAATAGACATAGGGGGTGGATGGATGAAGGGAGGGAGGGAACCAGGTTGGGGAAGGGAAAGGAGGGGGAGGGGAACAGGAGGAAGCAAGTTAGGGGAGGACAGAGAAGGGGAATACTGGGAGAGAACTGGAATCAGTTGGGGGAGGGGGTGTGGGGGAGCGTTTCTGGAGCTAGAAACCTAAGACAAAGGAAACTCCCAGGAATCTATGATGGGGACTCATAGGTAAGACTTGGAGCAATGGGGGACCTGAACCTGCCAGCTCTTGTAACCAGGCAAGACCTCTAATGAGAGACTGCAAAATTTTTGACCTACAATTTGTCTTACCTATAAGATCTTCAGGGTTAAAGAGGGAGCAGAAATTGAGGAAATGACTCAATTAATTAATTAATTAATCAATTAATCAATTAATTAATGCCTGGGCCAGCTTGAGACATATGCTGTGAGAGAGAGTGCCCACTCTAGACTCTAATCACATTCTGCTATACTTGCAGCCTGGTCCCTAGCATAACTGTCATCTGAGAGGCTCCACCCAGTAACTAATGGAAACAGATATAGAGACCCACAGCCAGACATTAGGTAGAGCTTAGGAAATACTAGGGAAGAGGGAAGAAAGGACTGAAGGAACCAGAGAGATCAAGGAGACCACAAGACAATTTGCAGAATCAACTAACCTCAACCCATAGGGGCCCACGGAGAATGAACCACCAACCAGAGATCATGCATGTGACAGACCTAGGCCCTCTGAACATATATAACAGTTGTGCAGCTTTATGTGGGACTCCTACCAGCAGGAGCTGGGGCTGTCTCTGACTCTGTTGACTGCCTTTGGATCCCTTTCCCCTAACTGGGCTGCCTAGCATAGCCTTAGTTAGAAATGCCTAGTCTTACCACAGCTTGACAAGCTAAGGTGGTTGAGACCCATGGGAGGCCTCCACTTCTCTGAGGAGAAAGGGAGGAGCAAGGGTGAAGAAGAGGAGAGGGAGCTGTGGTTGAGATATGAAGTTAGTTAATTAACTAATTATTAATTAATTAGTAAAAACCACTACAGGGATATCGATGAGACTTAAAAGGTTCTGAGAACTTTGTGTGTATTAACTTAGCTTCTCATAAAAACCCCTTCAGCCTCATTTGCAGAAAAGGAAACAAACACAGAGAAGTATAGCTCTGGACAAATTCTGCCTTGTGACAGATACACCAACTTTCTCCTATCTGTCTGTCTGTCTGTCTACTGATTTATACCTAAATCACAATGTGTTTCCACACACATTGCCCCGGATACAGAGTGCAGCCTGGGAATAGAACCAATAACGGGCAGGGCCCTAGCACATAAGAAGTGTGATTGTGACTCTGAGGGCCACCTCAGAAGACCCAAGGTGAGCTCTAGACAAGCTCATAGTCCTTTCCAGGTGTGAGGACTTGGAGGCCTAGATGTGTGGAGCTGGAGCCCCTGCAGAGTAAGGAGACAACACAGCAGTGCTCCAACATGTGTGGGCCTCCCAGGGCCATCTCCCTTGCTCCTCTGTCGCCTACAGCATGAATGGCTGTGTCACACTAACCAGGGAGGCGGCCCTCGCCTGCACCAGCCGCTGGTTCTCCTCTCAGACACTTCCCCACCTAAGTCTGAAAGCCCAGTAGACAGAAAGGCCACCAGGAGGCCTCCTCTACAACACCTGCCTCTCTCCGGCTGCCTCTGGTGGCCCATGTTCAGTTGCCAAGACCTCTTCCACCAAAAGATGGAGAAAAATGCCACCCTTGCCGCATGGAAAGCAGATATCCTACCCAGAAGGATGTTAAAACCCGAGATGTGCTTCAGGAGCAGTTTCTCCATGAAAGGAGACTCTGGTGGAAGCTCACTTCTTTTTATATCTTTCAGTGTTGGATGGAGGGGAAAAAACACATTCAGAAAGCATCAATTCCATCCTTCCGTTAGCACACGAGATGGAAGAACAAAGTCTTTCTAGCAGATGTGTGTGTGTGTGTGTGTGTGTGTGTGTGTGTGTGTGTGTGTGTCAGCAACTGAACTGAGAGACATGGACACAATTGTAAGAATGGCCACTCCCCGGACACACCTGACAGGTGCCACCCGAATTCTTAAAAAATACATAAACACTTGTATTGATGTATAATCAAAATACAAAATAATCTACATTCTTTAAATCTATGCTTCAAAGAGCTCTGGTTAAGTATAAATATCTGCATACACTTGCAGAATCATGACCATACTCCAGATATTTATCAGACCATCATGCTTCAAGCTTTCCTCATGCCCTTTGAAATTCCCTTCTCATTATCTCCCTCCCCACAATAGCTAACCATTGACTCATCCTTCCAGTAAAGATTAATAGCTTATATTTGATGAAGTTTTTATTAATGTAATCAATGTTTACTATTCTGAGCCTGGTTTTTCATTACATAATTAATTTAATACACAGTATGGTGTTATAGGTATCGATAATGAATACTTTTCTGTTTCTGGCTATTTTTTTTTAATTATTTGGCATTCTGACTTGAATGGGTCTCTGAGAAGTTCAGATGCCAAAAATGTAATTTCTCAATGCAGCAGTAGTAGAAAGTAAAGGTCTCATGTTGAGCCGGCTTCCTGTCGCTGTGACAAATTCCCAAGACATTCAAAAGAGGAGAAAAGATCAGCCTAGGCACATGCTCTCAAGAGGGCCCAGCCCACAGCTGGCTGGATTTGTTGCTTTGGAACCATAGAGAGGGATGACACCAAGGGGTACGGCAAGTGATCACTCAGGGTCTCAGCTCGGAGTAACCAGGAAGCACAGGGACAGATGAAGGAGCCTTCAGGAGCATGCCTCAATGACATCACTATTGTCCCCACCTCTGAAGGGCTCCATGGCCTCCAGACAGCACCTCAGCTGAGGATCAGATCATTGGTACTGCTCGCTGGAAGACATTTGTCTAGACCAGCAGGAAGAACTCCATTTCCGAGGATAACCTTTCAAGGACTGATATAAGACTTTCTTGAGCAGATAGCTTAGCTATGACAATTTGGGATAAAGAGCTTGGATCCTGTGCAGGAGTTCAGCTGTGTGTTTTCTCATTGAAACGTGCTTTTCATGATTTTATCTCTCAACCCCAGACATTTCAAATTAGCCTAACACTCTCTGATAAGTGTATAACTCATTGTCTAAGTCGTAAATTGCCTTTTGTATTTAAACACATTGAGCATTTGAACTTTATGGTCTGGATCTGAAAATCTGTCACTCCATTGAGGGGTCTAATTCTTCATGGCGGAGGCCACCTCTCACGGAGGCTTACTTGCTTCTGAGGAATCACTATCTGCCTGGCAGGGCCCGGGGGCGTCCTGTGAAACCATCAGGTATGGATCCAACACTGCAGAGCGGATTTGTGTTAGCTTCTTCCGGGCACCCTTGTGCCTTACTCCTCAGGACCATTTGAAGTCAATCTATCTCCTGCAGCAGGCCAAGACTATAAATACGAACTACCAGTGCAGGCTGAAATGCCTGTGGTGTGTGAGCCACAGGACTGTTTGCCAGCCATTAACTCTCCTCTCTATGTATGCTTCGGTCCTGTGTGTGTCTTTAGATGTTTTTCTGTGCCATGCTCGCCATTCCTGGGTGCATGCAGGCTCTTTGCTGCAGTATTACAGATTTGCCTTAATTCTCTTTCTGGAGTCTAAGCTGAGACTCACAAGTGCTCCTTTAGTTCACCTTTACCTGCTTATTTGTTTACCAAGCAGATAAACAAACAAACAAACAAACAAGCAAGGAAGAATTAAAAAACAAAAAACAAAACAACAACAACAAAAAAAAAACGACCTTAAACTCAAAACCACCTCAAATTCAAAGCGAATCCACAGATGATACCAGACTTATTTATGGTCTTTCAGCTCTACTCCCATTTAGGCCTTAAGGCATTGTCTCCACTCTGCATGCTGTTATCTTTCCAGGCTTCTGGATCACTTGGGAATTCTACCTCCCAACACTGAAAGGCCTATATGGATCAGTATCCTACCCAGCCCTTGTCTCCTGAACCAGGATTTGTCTTGAGTTTTATAAGATTAAACATTCGAAAATGATTTGCAAGTTACAGCTAGGACTTTCTATCAGAGGGTTTAGGTACCTCCTGGCTACCATACACTTGGATAAGTTCAGGCACAGGCAGCTCCTGTGAGACTGTCAACATATTGCAAGAGGGAGGAACAGGGTGGTATTGGCATTCAGAAGAAACAGGTAACCTTACCTGGCATGAGGGGGACAAGGGGATTGACTGAGGAGACAGCGCTCAGGTTGAGCCTTGTGGTTGGGATTCCAGGAACACAGTGTCTCCTTTGACTGAGAGGAGGCTGAGTTTATTCTCTCCCTTCTCTGTGAATCAAGTGCAAAGACCTGGGGAGTTGGCTGGGGAAGCAGCTGAGTGCCAATTGCATGTTAGATTCACAGAGCCATGGGTTCAAACTCTGGCACAAATAAATAAATGTGAAAATATCATCATGAAAATGTGCAGGCTCTGTCCTCCTACCTTTATCTGCAATTCGTATAACATCAGTCAGGGTATGTACTGTTTCTCTCTCCAGGGGGTCCAAGTGGCTGACCTGGACAGCTTTCATCAGAAAAAGGCTAACCAGTAGGAGAGATACTGCCCTAATCCCACACACGGACACCCTTGCACACCCTACCTTGATGTATACATATACCTTGCATTTCCTACCTTGACTGATGCATACATCTTGTGCATCCTACCTTGACTGATAGATACCATTATCTTGATTCTCTCTACTGGAGAGAGGTTATGGTTATAATGAGGTTAGAGACAAAGTCAAGAAGCCTTCCAAGTGAGCTCCATTGTATCGAAGTCTCAGGACATTGCAGGGCCTAGCTTCTTGGTCACTAGTACAGCCCAACTTTGGGAAGAGGGCTCAGTGCCAAAGCAGTCCCTAGTGGCTTTGAGAAGAACTTAAGTAAAATTCTTTGAGCTTGAGAACTTTCCTAATGGCTGGAGTGTGCTGAGCATCTCACTGACCTGGACCTATAAGCCTCGTGAAGGCACCTGATCCGAGAAGGCAACTTTTCTCATCGTACATGTAGTTTAAAGTTTCTAAGCTTGTGGTAGAAAGCATGCCAGAGACTCTGAGTTCAGCCATCTGCTCTGAACAAGACAATATGAAAATGCCCTGATTTTTTACCAATTTCAGAAAAGGGGGAAATACTTTGGTAGAAGTGAGGGCATCACTGGAACCATTGCCCTCAATGGTCAAGTGTGGCTCAGTCCAGGGAAGTTCTAACCAAACCTAATAAAGAATGAGGAATTCCTTAATCCCCTCACATGGTGCGCAGGTCCTAATCCAAGGCCTGGAAATGAGTTGGGTTCCTTGCATACTGACAGTATCTGAGGCTGAGCTGTTCTCCTGGAAAACACCGAGAAAGACGCACGGCTGTGCGCTGTGAGCAATGTGTCCAGAGGGAAGGTTTTGTTTGTTCCCCTTAAAGAAAACAACAATATAATAACTTAATTAACATTGTTTGTAATGACTTGACTGGATTTATAGTGCTGTGCATACTCGTTCTGGCCAGGGACCTTTCCGTCTTCTAAGCAGTTGGGAGGGAGAGGCCTCAGGAGCGGTGCTTTGCAGTTCCCTCATCCATCTTCTCATCTCCTGAGTAGGGAGACCAAGCCCCATCGTGTTCCGGTAAGGGCTTTATCAACAGCTTACCTGTGCACTTAGCAGAACTGACAGCAAGAAAGCTCCTCTTCCTAATGTGCTTTTAACAAAGGCATTACTAATTACATGATGTTTTACTTAGGGGCATCTACAAAGAAGAAATAAAAATCTATTCTTCATATCTCAGTTAAACATTTTTTTGCATAAAGAACTTAGAAATAAGTGGTGTAATAATTAATTGAATTGCTCCCTTCTCCAACTTCTGTGATGAATCTGCATGCTGAGGAAGTCTGGGTAAATCCTTTTCCTTATGGATGGAGTGTGAACATCTGTGCTTTCTGAAAATGTCACAACAACCGTTCTGCCCAGTAGTTTACCCTCAAGAGTCAAAAGACAGTGTTATCTTTGAATGTCTTAAAAGAAAAGGGACAAAGAAAACTGACGATTACCAGGTCCCACATTCTTAAGGATTAGGCCAAAGGCTTCAATGTCTTCTGCATTCAGGGAACACTCTGCTTTATTTAGGGATTTCCTCCTTTAATAAGATGGCATTGTCAGTATAAAGAACTGTCTCTTCTTCCCACACGCCCCTATATGGACACTGCTCCTGCTCCTGCTCCTGCTGGGAGCTGGCTGCATGGCTGAGAATGCTTACCACACAACAAGACCCAAATTAAAGCCAGGCGCTGTCTCCTGGGCCTGTGCCCAACATTACAGGGCGGAGACAGTCAGATCCCAGGAGCTCACCAGCTAGTCAGTCTAGCTGAGCCAGCATGCGGCAGACTTAGAGACAGACACGGTTCCACAAAAATGAGGCAGAGGGGGATAAAGGAGAATACCAGACATTTTCATCTGGCCTCCGCCTCATCTGGCCTCCGCCTCATCTGGCCTCTTCAAGCATGTAGCATTTTGTAGCATGGTACACACACACACACACACACACACACACACACACACACATATACACACTCACATATACACACAGACACACACACATGCACACACATATACACACATATGTATACTCACACATGCATATGCACATGCACACACACGCACACACACACACACACACACACACACACACACAGCCTTAAAGCATTCTCACACTGGCTCAAACTACTGCTACGTATATGATGGCCTCAAGGAAGTTACCACACCTGATACCAGAAAGGGTGCTTTTAAATGTACAGTTAAAATGTGTCCGTCCACTTTTTCTTTCATTAGAAGAGTCTTTTTCTTCATCGCAGTGAAGTGGGGCTCGCAGGGCCAAAGCAGGCCACTCACAGAGCCTCATTAGCCTGGACAAGGACTAGAATAAGAGATGTCTTATGATTCAGAATGAGCCAATTAGAAGCCTTCCCTGAGGTCCAAGCACAGGCTCGGTAGATTTCCTTGGAGTTGCTAATGTGAAAACAAGGTGTTTGAGGCTTTCAAACCCATATTGTTAGCAAAGAGAAAGAGCCTATCTGCACAGGGTAGGCAGAGACTGCAGGACAAAGGGTGGGAGACACACCTTGTCATTCACAGAGAGTGTCCCCAGCTCCCACCAAAGCCTGTCTGTCTCAGAAGACAAACATATATCAATCTATCAATCTGAAAATCTATCAATCTATATATCTATACATCTCTATCTACATCTATAGTATACATCTATCTACATCTAAGTATTAATTGGGAAGGGAAAAAAACATCAAAAAGACCAACATGGTTGTGAAGTACATATATACTTCTATGTATTTGGAGAGAGAGAGAGAATGGTTTAAGCTAAGTTTGAGATACATAGTCCTGTCATTTCAAGTCAGAAGTTTTGTGATAATAGAAACTGGTATTCTAAAGCTTTTCTGATGTTTTATTTGCAAATTAAAAGTCGTGACACCAATCAGATGGATTCAAATATCGACTTTGATATTTCCCAACCCTACTGATCTTTTTGCTGTCTCCCCGCCCCTCCCCTTTAGTACATTGGAATCCACAACGGTATTTACTCATGAGTGTGTGTCCTAGTTGGCTTTCTATTGCCATGGTAAAAATGATGACCAAAAGTCACTTGGGAGGAGAAGGACTTATCCAGGGCAGGAACTCAAGTGGGAACCTGGCAGCAGGGATAGAAGTGGAGCTGAACGAACTCTGATTACTGACTTGTTCCCCTGGGTTTTTTTGTTTTGTTGTTGTTGTTGTTGTTGTTGTTGTTGTTTGTTTATTTGTTTTTTAAAAAATAAACCCAGGATCAATTACTCAATGGTGGCACCGCCCACAGTGGGCAGGGCCATCCCACATCAATCATTAATGGAGGCCCTGCAGACTTGCCTCGAAGGCCAATATGATGGAGGTATTTTCTCAATCAAGGATCCTTGTCTGTAGATGACCAGAGCTTGTGCACAGAGATTAACCGGCTCACTATATTTTGAAAACCTATTGAAATAACAAGGAATAAGACACCACTTGGCACAGGAACTCAATGCATAGTATCTAACAGGGACTTAGCAAGCACTACCTTCCTCCTTAGTAGGGCTGAAGTGATGCCATGGCAGCAGCTGCAAGATAACACATTCACCTATGCTTCAGCTGGTTGTCAAATTTCAGAAGGGCCCAGAGCCGCCTAATATTAACCTACATTCCCAGCCTCCTTTGCAGCTTGCGGGGTCTATGAGGTAATTCTGGCTAACAGGCCATGAAGGGGTGAGGCAGGTGACTTACAAATGGTTCCCACCTAACTCACTGGTTTCAACTGGACTGGCTGGGCATAGCCATGCCTCACCCACAGGCAAAACATCACTATTCTAAGTGTCATGGACGACAGAATACCAAGTTAAACGGATCCTGGGCAGCCCCAGTCGGGAGGCAGCACCTCAGTTCTGTGTTGCTTCTGTGAGAACTGGAAGCCAAAGCTGATGCACTTACACCTCTATTTTATGTAAGGTTTTGTCACAGAGGCTAATGTCTATATCCTTGTGTATATGCAGCTAATATTATAAATATTGTTTACATGGACTCTTCATGGAAGCCTTTAAAGGGGCGGGACAATAAAACTAGAGCAAAGAGTATTTAAAATAGCTGAAGGTTCCCACAGAAGTGAGTTCTCATTACCAAATGATATCTGACTCCCCCAGACTAATACAGGAAGCTGTAAATGAACACGGCCCGA
This sequence comes from Apodemus agrarius, assembly GCA_964023405.1. NCBI lineage: Eukaryota > Metazoa > Chordata > Mammalia > Rodentia > Muridae > Apodemus > Apodemus agrarius. Next base: position 6,687,632 of record OZ030019.1, on the reverse strand, counting down.
TGGGGGGAGGCAAATTGGGGCATCTGCCATCTACAGTGGACTTCTCCTGAAATCTCAAACTTTCTGATGTAAGAAGCAGAATCGCTTAGAGTTGGCTAGAAACCGCCAAGTAACTCTCCAGGGTTACAAAGGCTCTTTTGTTGGCTTTTTCTGTACAACAGAAAAACCAAAGTCCTGGATCTGACTCCATAGCCACTTACCAGACTGCTCCTCTCCACTAGAGTCAGTCTCTTTCTCTCTGTCTCTGTCTCTGTCTCTCTGTCTCTGTCTCTGTCTCTCTGTCTCTTTTTCTGTCTCTGTCTCTCTCTGTCTCTCTCTGTCTCTCTCTGTCTCTCTCTGTCTCTCTCTCTCTCCCTTCCCCTCTCCTCTCTCTCTCTCTTACCCTCCCCTCTTCCTGTCCTTTATGGACAGAGCAGGCAACTGTCACTTATCCTCACAGCACTGTACGAGGATAGCATGAGCATGTGCAGGCAGGTGTATGCATAGGTTCTACCTATAGTTCCCAATCCATAGGTTTTCTTCTTTATCAACCACAAAGCTCTCTCAGGAGCCGTTTGCAAGTGAAGACCATTCACGTGGCACTGATCTGCAGGGAACAGACCTAGCCCAAATGCCTCTACTCCCAGCCTAAATTAATGACAAGCAAAGCGGGATAAAAACCCTCTCTTGGCTGCAATACTCCCAGGCTGGACATCCTAGGTGCTGAAGACAACATCTAAAGCTTTCTGGAGGAGTCTCACACACCTACACCCCCGAGTTGGCTTCAATCCTCTGAGTTACCTATTCTTGGAAAACCGGCCAACAGAGAATACACTTGCCAAGAACTTCAAACACGACCTTTACCTGGTAGCGATTGTTAGAAACGATTAAGATACCCCAGCAAAGATAATAAGATCCATGGCGACAATTCGCTGGAAGAAATGCCAGCCCTGTGAAGCAACGGCCACCCCCACACACCCCTCGCACTCCCTCGCGCTTTCAGAACCTTAAGAACCCATTTGCTCTCATAGCAGCTCTTAACTCCACATCTTTCTTCCCCGTCTAGACATAAACGAGCCATTTGCTAATTGTTTAACAGCTTTTAAGGGAGGAGATGTGGGGGAAAGGTGGAGAGCAGATGGGTGTTTGCTTGCTTCTTTCCAATTATCAAAAGCCAGGCAGGTGCCAGAAAATAGTGCTACCTCTCCAGAAACCTGTGCCACCCCTCTTTTGAGAGGCCAGTCCCAGATCCTGGCTTGGAAAGGAGCCGTTGTAGTTATGAGAGCTTCATCTGGCATGGCCAACAAACTCCCAGGGAAAGGTCCAGGCAATGAAACTCCCTCCAGGGGAAGGACGTAATTGGTCCAGGTATCTGAATTGAAATAAATACCCTCATATCATATACCTTCATTGGAAGGGCTCCTGTATTTTAGGGACCATCATGGGCTGCAGTCCTAGATATCATGTACTGGAATGGGGAAGAGTCATGGACATCAGGTACATGGGAAGTCATATTGAGTATCAGTTTCCTGTTTGAGAAGTAGTCTCAGCCAGGCCTTCCCCATGGTACTCTCTGAGCTCCCAACACCTGATCATCACTCCAGATATGCTGCTGTTTCTAAGATAGCTTTCCCTTCTAGAAGTAGAAACCCAGGCTGACCACTCTGAATGGAAGATGATCACAAAATACCCTGCTAAATGGAGCCAAAGTCCAGCATCCTGAGGTTTGCAAATGGTGTGCTCCAAATAAAATAGGCACAACCAAACTCTGTTGACCGAAGGATTTGCAAGTTCAGCTAGGAAGATGTATCCTTACGCTGAGCCCACAGCTGGGACAACTTTGAGTTTAAAATCTACCAGTCACTAAGACCAGGCTAACCTCCCTGTTTTCTACACATGTCAAAAAGCACTGTGGCAGTCTTGAACAACACCAGTAGGTCCCTTTGTCACCAGCATTAGGTCCCATCCCACACACTCCCAGCCTACATGAAGGCAGCTGAATCCTAAACTGTGTCTCTTTCATGGGATGCACCAGAATCTTACAAGCTGAAGTTCAAACTTCTTTGTGGCCTTCAAATTGCTGGATGTGGCTGAATATTTCTCTATAATCAGCAGATGGCTCACTTATATCTGGATGCAAGAGAGAGCTGTGGTTTCAAGATCTGCTGTGGAAAAAAATATCCTCTACCCCTTCAGAGACTGCACATGGCAAGGCGATGTGGAGTGTGTCCTTTATAGGCCTGGAGTTTCCATATCAGCCCAACTCTCTGATGGGTGACCCCCATGCTGACACTGCCTGAGTCCATCTGTGCACCTTGCTTTCTTGGATTCTTCAAGCCCTTCTCCCTTTTTGCTGAACTAGATCCTGTTCCTTTCAATGTATGGTTCTTTTCAGCCATAAGATTTTTTCTAGGCTCATGGCTTACTCTGAGATAATGACTATTCCTCCAAACTAGTGGGAGTGACCCTGCTCAGTGCTCTCATAGTACCTTTGGTGCCCCTTATCTAAGCAACAATTGTCTTAACTCACTGTTGCTATGACAAAATGCCTGAGGTTGGGTAATATATGAAGAAAAAGAGGTTGTTCGGCTCACAGAGTCCCTTGGCAACCACATGCCCTGTAATTGTCATGGTGATGGCATCGCAGTGGGAATATATGTAAAATGATTAAGACATTATAAGGCAGGAACCCAGGGCCCAAGATGAGAGCTGGTCTCACTCTTTACAGAATAGCTCATTTTTGGGAGAACTTAATCCACATGGTTAACACTAATCCCGCCTAAGATCAGTGTACCTAATACCCTAATTACCTCCCTTGGGGGCTGGTCAGTTAAAGGTACCAACAACTTCATCACTGTCACAATAGAGATGAGTCACCAGGCACAGAAACTTGTAGGAGACAAACCACCTGCTATAATCACAGTAGGTTGCTTTTCAATGTGTCTGCCTTCCTTACAAGTTCCATGAAAATGGAGATTATCCCTTCTTGACCTGTACAGTGACTCTGCTCTTCAGTACCATGTTTAACATGGAGGAAGAAAGCATTCAATAACCACTGAGCTTCTGTAGTACATTCACTTTTTTTGTGGATAGAAGAATATGATAGAAAACTAAGGAAATGACATGACACTTCCCACCTAGAGGCTAAGGGTCAGAGTCTGCTTCACTCTGCAGTGAGTGGCAGTGTTGGCTTTGCTTTCCAGAAAACATCATCTGTCATCTCGAGACTGCAAGCTTTGGTCCCGATCTTAGGTTCTGGGGAGGTAGATCTCTACATGGTACCTCTGGGGTTGAAATATTAGAAAATCCTGTTGTAGAATGCTACTCCCGAGTATAATTCCCCTTTACCAGTTCTAGAAACCTCCAACTATTCTGAGAAGACACAGAAGAAAAGCTTGGCCAATGTGTCCCCAGGAAAGTCACCTGCTTCACAGCCAGGCCGAGAAGTTGGCTCCTTTGTCCTGCCTTCACTGACTCTCCACAGCCATCAGACCCATCTTGAAGAGACAGACAGTTCAACTGGGAAATCAAGACTGCTCACCTATTCTGATGCCAGGCCTGGGATATGCTTTGGCCAAAGATTATTTTCATAAGTTTGACTTCATAGTATGAAATCACTTCTGCTTATACACACAGGTGGTCTCATCTGTCTTCTGTTTTCCAGCATCAATGACCTTGAAAGGCCACAGCTCCAGGGAATAGGAAGTCAGTGATTATTACTAGCTAATCCATTCGGTCACATTAGCTGAGCCTCTCTCTATTAGTATTCTCCAAAGTTTTGACAGTAAGAGCCAAACATCTTCTTGAACCTGAATAAACAAGAGGCATTGTCTTTAAGGGCAATAAGTTAAGAAAAAATAGCCAACCTGACCAGATGGAAATATGCCCTTGGAAGAAAGCCCCACTGAATACCATCATGGTCTACAACTGGCCTCTGCCTCATAGGCCATAAGCGATCAGTTCAAGGCTTATGAACTAACCATGTCTGATTTGTTACATCCACAGGGAACAAAGGCAGAAGACAGGGACACTTGTACCAGGACCCAGCATCACCTCCTCTACAATGCTGTCATTCCCAGCAGCTTGTGCTGCTCTGTGAGACTTCTCCACCTCAGGGTAGCCAAGGGAAGCTTAGCCCGGCCAGGTGAATGCAGCAGAGAGCCTCAGTCAGCCGTGAGTGCACAGGTAAAGAACACCATCCCTCCCGGAACAGCTTAAAGAACTGCTTCAGTTGAATTGAGGGGAACAACGGCTATTTAAACCTTTGGGGGTGAGGAGGGACTGTGGAATGAGTCCAGGCCAGGGTGCTAGGGATAGCTCATTTGCATAAGGAGGAATCCCAGGTGCTTCTGGACATGACCTTATAAGGAGAAAGGTCATTTAACCTGGCTACTGGATATGACTAAGTGACCTTCTCTGATGAGAAAAGAGTGGGCCACAGGCTACTTGAATCAGGACCTGCAGGCCCAAGGTTGGGGAGAGGGAGCTGTCCAATTCTGCTGATCTCAGGATGAGATTTCCAGGGTTTGGACAGGTCTCATCCCCACTCTTGCACCAGGCCTGATCCTCCCTGGCCCACAGCTTCCTGGTCCCACAACTCTGCTTCCTTGTTTTAATGTCACTGAAGTGGGCATACCATATACACCCAGGCAGAAGGCCAGGGGCATCATAACCTGCCATACACCTTGTCCCAAGGAACCTTACTATAGTTTGGATCTGGATTACCCAAGAGCAGCCTAAGTGCCAAAGGCTTGACCCCAGTCCATGGTACTACTGGACAGTAGGACCTTCAGAAGGTACAGCCCAGAAGAAAGAGGTTAGATCACTGAGAATATGTCCATGGTGGGAGATATTGGGTCTCAGATCCCTTCAATTTCTTTCTTTTCTTTTCATGGCCACCGTAAGGTAAATAGGACTCTCTGTTTTCTTTTTTTAAAAAAAGTCTATTTTATTGTTATTCTTTAACAGATTCATAAGTATTCCATAAGTGAATTTTTTATTAGATATTTTCTTTATTTACATTTCAAATGTTATACCCTCTCCTGGTTTTTCCCTCTGAAAACCCCCTAACCTATCCCCCCTCCCCCTGCTCACCAACCTACCCACTCCTGCCTCCCTGTCCTGGCATTCCCCTATACTGGGGCATCGAACCTTCTCAGGACCAAGGACCTCTCCTCCCTTTGATGTCCAACAAGGCCATCCTCTGCTACATATACATCTGGTGCCACAGGTCCCTCCATGTGTACTCTTTGGTTGGTGATTTAGTCCCTGGGAACTCTAGGGGTAGTAGTTAGTTCATATTGTTGTTCCTCCTATGGGGCTGCAAACCTCTTCAGCTCCTTGGGTCCTTTCTCTAGCTCCTCCATTGGGGACCCTGTGCTCAGTTCAATGGTTGGCTGAGAGCGTCCCCCTCTATATTTGTCAGGCACTGGCAGAGCCTCTCAGGAGACTTTGTATCAGCAAGTGCTTGTTGGCATCCACAATAGTGTCTGGGTTTGGTGATTGTATATGGGATGGATCCCCAGATGCGGCAGTCTCTAGATGGTCTTTCCTTTCAGAACAGGACTCTCTGTCTCATGGCAAATACCTCCAGGTTGAACTGTGCCTGTGCAAGCCCAAAGCAAGGGGGCCAAATGATACAATGAGACCTCTGAGGCCATCAGCCAAGACAAACTTCCTCTTTGAAAGCTGATTATCTCAGGCGCTTTATGACAGCACTGGAAGATGAACATATTATATACTAACATCAACGTTTGGTGAGTTACCTTGCTTCTTTTTCCTTTGCCCCAGGGGAATAGTTGATGGCGGCTGGGAGACGGACTGTTCTCACTGACTGTGCCTGCTGGCAGAGTGGTTCTGGGGATGGGGAAGGCCTCTGAGTGCTTTGCTCAGCTCTGGATAGAGGCCAGGTCTTGTCTGAAAACAAGGAGTCATTGGCGTAGAACTTTCCCAATATAAACCCTGCATTGTAACCAAGTAATCCACCTGCACCTGAAGGCAGCACATATTCCATATGCAAGCCGACTTCCGGACTGTAGGAGAGCTGTGACCAGCAAAGCTTCTGACACAGTTCTCGGGCAACAGACAGCACTTTGGGTCAGTGCATTAGACAGGTCACCGTGGCTCTGCAGCTCAGGCCTACCCAGGACCTGCTAGGTCAACTCTGCATTTTACCTTGCCCTCTTGGCAACTATCTACGTGTCTGGCATCTAGGTCTTGGTGAAAGAAGATAAAAGAAGGACCTGACTTTGAGAATGGGGCAGGGGTGGAGGAGGGGCAAGAATAAATTTTCAGTGATGCCTGCAAACCCACTAACCTACACATGTTGGAGGCCTCAGAATCAGACCATTACTAACATCTGTCTCTAATCAATTCTCTCTGAGATCAGGAGGACAGGAGGAAGGGGAAACTGAGATGGGCTGGTGCTTTGTGGGTAAGATGCACTAGCTAGCCCTGACCATGGACAGAGTGGTTCTTACTCACAGAGTAGGCCTGCAATTGGAGAGGGGAGGATAACTCTGTCCAAGATAAAAAGCCATCTGCTTTATTGCTACTAGAGGATATTGTCCCAGCTCCTAGCACACTGCCTGGGACACAGCAAGGCTGCCAATGGTACCCACTGAGTGAATAAATGAACTGCCCATGCCATGGCTACACTGCTAGAGCACTAAAATGCAAGACACAATGAACACACACTAGCTGGCCTGTGTGACACAGGGGGAAAGCAGCCATGGGCTCCATGATGCCACTAGGACAGAGGACAGTAGCAGGGAGGGTTTGTCCCAGGCCTGTGCACTCTGCACTGTGAAGACCAGACTGGGCAGCACCGATAACACAATCGTGTGCACTACAGGAAAGGGACCAGGGATGGAGCAGGGATAGAAACGCTTGAGACCCAGACAGCAATGTGACCCAGGGTGACGTGGGTATCCTCTACAAGAGCTCACTAGTGTAGGCTCTCCTCTAAACACCATCACTGAAAGTCAACAAGGCAGCTGAGGCAGGAAGTACCTGATCTCTGCTTCTCCATCAATAGCACCAACTCCTAGGCTGCTTCTCCACTGGGTCAAACTACACATTGTGCATTGTTTGGACACTCTGCATCTCACTGCCCCCACCCTCCTTGGCCTTCAGTCACCACCATCATATTTCCCTGTGTTTTCCCTCCTTGGCCAGAAGGTATCTAGTTCAGAGTCTGTGCCTTCCCCAGGGCAAGGCCCAGAAACACCAGGCTGCCCACAGAGCACAGAGACTTGACAAACAGACCTGCAGTGCTTTTTATAATGAGGCAAAGGACAAGACCAACCTTGGACGTGTATGTGTGGCCGTCAGATCCGCAGACCATTGCTGACTGTGCCGCAGGGCAAGGCTTGCACTTGACCAGATTTGAAGGGCCAACCCAGTGCTTGTAAGCCACATTCCCCTTCTTTTGCCTGAGGAAGAAGAAAGGGGGGGGATAAGTTAGTCAAAGTTCTGCCCTCATTGGTATTTCTCCTAGGTTGTTCCCAAAGAACACAGCTAAGTACAGATTAAAAAAAAAATCTGTAAAATAATAAGCGGCCCAGGGGACACTAGCCAGCACCCCCATTTGTTCTAAGTCATTAAGAGGTGTCAGGAGGTCTTCTCTCTAAAGCATAAAATCTACCCAATAGCTGAACCAACAAAATTAATGCATTGCAAAACATCACATGCCCACAAGAACATCACAGTGAGTCCAGTACCTGGTTCAATATAGCACACATGCCCCGACCCACTCCCACAGCCTTAGACACTCACGGGGGCTGCCAGGCAGCTTCCATATTGACAGAAGGTGCTACTATGGGGGCACTCTATACAGATTTACTCCAAACACCACCAGAAGACTCTTCCACAGCTGCAGAACACCATCTCTGGGTATGTGACCACCTAATGCAATGTCAGTAGATAATCCAACTTGCCACTTAATCAAGGCTCTGTGATGATGTCACTTCCACTGATAACATTAACATGAGTCTCCTCTTCTCCAGCTCCAGGTTCCCTGTCTCACATTTATCACAATAAGCGGTACGTCAGTAATGGCTATGTCCACTGAAAGGGCCCATCTCTGACCCCACTGAGAGAAAGAGGCCTGCAGCTGCTGCGACCCTTTCTCCCTTAGCTGGAGCTTATCTCTACAAGGTTCACTTGCTGTGACTCCCTCCGGCCAATGGCAAACACCTCTTCAGTGCCCACCAACCAGGCGCCCTGCACTGCCCACTAATGGGACAGTTATGATTCCCTTGAGGGACTTGACTTCGCCAATCAGCCCTGCACGTAAGATAAGTAGTAGTATGTGTACTCTGCAGTCAGGAAACACAGTGGACGCTCAGCTCTGCCACATAAGCATGGAGTGACCTTGACAAGATAGTGCTAAAATCCCAATCTCTCATCTAGAAGTGAAGGAAATAGAAACTACTTCTGGTGGCTGTTATTAAAATCATAATGTGTTATGGTTTGGATTCAAAGTGCCCCAACAGGCTGATATACCGGGGGTCTGTTTTTAAGAAATGCCCCAACAGGCTGATATACTGGGAGCCTGTTTGCTAGTTGATGTGCTTTTAGAAAATTATTGGCTCCTAAGGGCTTTGATACAACCAAGTAAGCTCTTAAAGGATTTAAATGGTGATGTAATCACCAGTTGCAGGCAAGACCTAATAGGGCGAAGATCTGTAGGGACGAGGCCTGCCCTCCGGAACTACATGTTCTGGTTTCTTTCCATGCTTGTCTCCTTCATTTCCCATCTGAGGAGCCCCTGTTACAAACACCTGTTTCCACCACCCTAATGCTCTCTCCCACCACAGGGTCAGCATCGCTAGAGTCAAAGACTGTGGGCTAAAACCTCTGTGTCCTGAAGCTAAAAATATGCAATTCCCCCCTTCGAGTTGCTTTTCTTGGGTACTTATCTTTACAGCGACAGCTATAACTAGTGCCACTCTCTAAACAAGACGCAATACAAGTGGCAGATATTGCAATTGCTTTACCAATAGATGGGACTCTAAAGAAAGATGTTACTGCTGCATGGAAACAAGCTAAGTTATTGGGACCTTGATCAGGAGATTCTTTAACCACGAATAACCATGAAGCTAGAAGGAGTAGGAGTCAGGCCCAATACCCCCATCCCTGTGACATCTGAGGTGAGCTTCCCTCTTGGCAAGTGAGAAGAAAGGGGGAGGGAGGGGAAGGAGAGAAGAGGAACACAGCAAACACTGACTGGTTCTTATACTACCTCACACATCCATTAGTAATTTAAGGGAAGTTGTGGGGTGAGGAGTGTGTGTTTGGAGAATTCCCTGAGAGCAACATCAAAGGGAATCAGTTCCTACCCACAGCACAGCTGCCTGAGGCTACCAGAGATCCAGGCTGGAGAGAAAATATTTCTGAACCTTTCTAACCAAAGAATCAGAGAACAAAGTTCTAGGTGGGTCTTCATCACCCAGGATTCACCTTGTTTGTTTTACTGAAGAGGAAACTGGAAACTCTGAGAGAGGAGTCCTGTCTGAGGTCATGGATTTGACTGGTGGTTAGGCCTGGGGCCCTCAGAGAGTGTCCAAGGTTGAAGTTTTGCCTTGGACAATGTCTTAGTTACTAGTCTATTGCTGCTACAAAACACCATGACCAAGCTAATTTAGAAAAGAAGACATTTAACTTGGCTTACAGGTCATGGTTTGGGATGAGAATGCTGCCCCCACCACAGACTCACAGGTTTGAATGCTTGGCCCCCAGTTGGTGGAATTGATTAGGAAGGATTAGGATGTGTAGGGGGGCGGAGAGTGCCATTGAGGAATGTGCTTTGAGGTTTCTAAACCCATGAAGCCCAGTTAATGGGCACTTACACTCTCTGTCTGTCTGTCTAACTATCTAGCTATCTATCAATCATCAATAACTCACCTATCATCTATTTACCTGTCATCTATATATCATCTGTCTATCTACCTACTGATCTATCATCTACCTATCTACTTATTGATCTATTAATCATTAATCATCTATCATCTATCTACCTAGCAATCTATCATCTACTTATCTACTTATTGATCTATCAATCATCAGTCATCTATTATCTATCTACCTATCATCGATCTATCATCTACTTATCTTCCTACCAATCTATCATCTACCTACTTATCTATCTATCTATCTATCTATCTACCTACCTACCTACCTATCATCTACCTATCTGTCTCCAACTTTCAGATCAAGATATAAGCTCTTCGGTGCTGTATCAGCATTGTATCCGCCAGCCAGCTTCCTTGTCTGCTGCTATGCTACCTACTATGATGAATGTGGATGCTAGCATCTAGAAACTGTGAGTTTTCAAGTTAAGTACTTTCTAAGTTGCCTTAGTCATGCTGTCTCTTTATAGTAATAGTAGTCCTAACTAAGACAGATATTTCATAGGGTTAGAGTTGAGAGCTCACATCTTGACCCTCAAGCAGGAAGCAGAGAGTGTAATGGGAATGGTGCTAGTCTTTTGAAACCTAAAAGCCTCCCTCCAGCCACACATCTCCTCCAACAAGGCCACACCTCCAATCCTTCCCAAATGGTTCTACCAACTGGGGGCCAACTCTTCAAATATATGAACCTATGGAAGCCACTAGTATTCAAACTACCACAGCCCATCTCAGTCCAACCTAGAGCAGTAGCTTTAAAATTCTTTGAGGACACTCTTGTCTATGCTGTTGGAGGTCTGCCTGCTTCCCCAAGCTACCTATATTGACTTTATCTCTCTATCATGGATGGAAGACATTCATCACTTGGACTTGTGAATCACATGGATTTGAGGGCTGCTATTTATCTTCAGCAGGACATGTCTAACTTATTCAAGACCTGATTCAGTCAACCAGCACATATACTCATGTGAGACCACGGTGGAGTGCAGGCTTACAGCACAGGGTTAATATTAGAGTCCACAATTTCTTCAACAGAGCACCTCTCATTTATCATCATTCACACAGCACATTGTCTGTCGCTGACCGAGAGTCAGCAAAAACAAGGATACATGCTTACAGTTGGTAGCCCTTCTCTTAGGTTTAGGCCCCACAAGGCTGAAATAATTCCTGTTCTGAACTTCCAGAAGGAGCTATAAAGTCGTCAGGGTTTCCCTGGAGTGAGCATGCCTAGGTGTAGTGATGCTTCAGGAGAAAGAAGCCTCAGGGAGTTTAGCCAAAGGTAGGCGAGTGAGGGGAGTGACCACTGCAAAGATGGAGCCAGCAATCAATCACCAGCTAATGACAAGTGTTCTCTGTCTCTGAACCTGAACGTCACTATTAAATTAAAGTCCTGAAGGGAGGCAAGGAGGTGAGTGTGGCTGGTACCTATTAGAGTTAGGGCACCTCGTGATGTTCAAGGTATCACTACTGGGTGCAGGTTTTGCACGTGCTTGGCATGTAGCTGTCAGTGTGCAGCTACCCACAGGCTCACTGAATGATAGATCAAGTACCTTACAACTAATATTGATAGTGTTACTTGTATGTATATGTCCAGAGCGGACTGCTTGGTCATGAATAGCCAACTGGTGTCCACTTCCCTGGGGAAGATGATTTATCCCACTCTTCGCATTCCTTAGTTCTCCATAGTTCTTTGTGCAGGGTTGATGCTGACGGCCCATGTCCAGCACAGAGTGTTTTTGTTGTTGTTGTTGTTGCCCTTGTTCAGCTAGGTTTAGGCAGCCATATTAGTGAGGCTTTATGGGCGTTATTTTTACACTAGTGGGAGACACAGACTCACAGAAATCTCCCTGATCCTTTGGCTCTTAAAGTCTTTTCCACCCCTGTTCTCCAATGTTCCCTGAGCCCTGGGTGTGAGAGTGTTTTGTGCTTATATTCATTGGCAATGAACTGCATGACTCTACACTTTGATTGGTTGAAGTTTTCTGTTACACAGACTGAGCAGGTTATACTTAGGGCTGTGTTTGTGTGTGTGCATGTGTGCGTGTGTGTGTGTGTGTGTGTGTGTGTGTGTGTGTGTTTGTGTGTATGTGTGCAAATATGTATGTGTATATATGCAACAACAGTTAATAAAGAGAAGCCATTAACTTGAAAGAAATCAAGGAGGGTATCATATTTATTGTCCCAGGAAACCATGGCAATGATCCAGAATGATTTGAGTCTCCTATTGGGGATCAGAACTCTCATTGGGAGGGTTCAGTTACATAAACAGCTTTTTTTTGGAAACACAGCACACTAGCTTTCTTCCCGCAAAAGAGAGCACTCACCGGATGGTTATAGATCAGTCTAGGTAGAACCACCTTAGACCTTGCCTCAGATACCAGGGAGATTTTTAATGCAAAGCCTATACCATTCCAACCTCTGCTGATTCCAGAGACTCTGACCCCCTGTAAGATGGGGGCAATCCTGGGTGTTATTTTAACCCAGTAGTGGAAATGGGACTCAACCTGTGGTATTGCTCCAGAAGCCAAGAGTGGAAAGTTATGTGTCACTGATGTAAGCCAAAGGGGTTTAACTTCCCTGATGTCTGTGTACATTTGGATCACTCCAATCCAGTACAAATCACAAAAAGATGACCGACTCAACCAAGGCAAGTGACTAGGAATTCTTACTCAAATATTTCAATTTCTGAGACAATAAAGAGTGAAATCCACTAAGCAGTCTTGATAGAAACACTATGCCCGGTGTCACAGACGAGTCACCAGCACAGGTGGCACAGTCTTTGGTCTGGAGGGAGCTTCTGTCAGCCTTTCCTTGGCCACTGGGCTGACTCATCTCTGCCTGGGAGGACTGAGAGGTAGCCTCACCTCCTCCAGTTTGATGACACTACAAAGGGAATCCTAACCTATGAGCCCCTACAGACAGACAAGCAGGACATCTGGCACCATGGCCTATGAGCCTTCATAGACAGACAAGCAGAGGATCTACCACCACAGCCTCTGAGCCGCCTATAGAAAAACAAGCAGGATACCCGCCACCATGGCCTATGTGCCCCCTATAGATAGACAAGCAGGATACCCGCCACCATGGCCTATGCACCCCCTATAGATAGACAAGCAGGATACCCGCCACCATGGCCTATGCACCCCCTATAGATAGACAAGCAGGATACCCGCCACCATGGCCTATGCACCCCCTATAGATAGACAAGCAGAGCATCTGCCACCAGCACTCCTGCTGTTTACTGAACTGCTTTCCCTCAGTGTTGCTGTAGTAAGTCCACCACATTCCTCAGCATTTATGTTTCTAACTACATACATGATCTCGTGATTCTCATGGACGAGACCCCTTTCCTGTCTCCTTGGTCACCCTAGAGACTCTGAGTTTGGTGGTAAATTGCCACAGCCTGTCTTAATAGTCTTATTATTTGCTTAGACCTAGTCACCAGCCTGGATATGTACACATCCACGTGTATACACACACACACACACACACACACACACACACACAGACTAGGACTCCCACCTGTGTGTGCGCATATCCACACATACATGTGTACACACACACACACACACACACACACACACACACACTGATTAGGGTTCCCACCTGTATGTCCACACATCCACATGTACACACACACACACTAACTAGGACTCTCACCTGTATCTGCACATATCCACATGCGCGCGTACACACACACACACACACACACACACACACACACACACTGAACTAGGACTCTCACCTGTATGTCCACACATCCACATGTGCACCCCCCACACACACACATGTACACACACTGACTAGGACTCCCACCAGGTTTTGTTCTGCCCACACTCACCTGCCCCTGGAGTCCATCAGTGATGGTGCAGGCTCATCGCGCCTTGCCCTTCTCCTGACATACCTTCATTTCTATCTACATTTCTCTCCCATCCCCACACTCCTTTCTTCAAAGACCAGCTCACATGTCAGCTCACCAGGAAGCCTCCTGAGGCTCCTTCACAGATAGCTTTCACCATGGTTAGTAATCAGTTCCAGGTCAGAGTCCCCAGACAAGCACTTTGACTCCACCTGGCCAAATAGTAAAGTCTCCGTCTATTCCAAAAGAGCATGGGTAAGAGGATGAAGGCGTGAGCGCCATGCTCACCTCCCTCTGCCCTCCTGCTTCCCTTTGCCCTGCCCACCCCCCTCTGCCCTGCCCGCTCCCCTCTGCCCTGCCTACCCCCCCTCTGCCCTTCCCACCCTCCTCTGCCCTGCCCGCCTCCCTCTTCCCTATCCAACCCCCTCTGCCCTGCCCGCCCCCCTCTGCCCTGCCCACCCGCCTTCCTCTCTGGGCCTGTGGGTTCCGTGTCCAGCCAGCTGTTGGCAGTATCCATGTCTGTTCTATGTAGCATTCAGCTTTGAGTCTGACAGTGTCTTCTGATCTTCACGACAAATGCCTATTCTAGTTCAAGCTTTTAATCCAGTGACTTCTCTTAACCCTTTCCCAGCCCTGTGACTATCACACGCACAGTCAATCATGGCAATGTTTTTCTAACACTGCAGCTTAATCAGACCCAGTGATGACAGTGACTGCAGCTCAAAGCGGTGCTTTCATGTCTGTCTTCCTCAGGGTACTGTGCACTCCAGAAGGACAGTGACTGCTTCTTTCTTTCTGATTTTTGTTTTTGAGAAGCCCACTCTCATCCATCTTTCCTCCTCTGCCTGCCTCTGAGAGGAACAATGGCTAGCTTTTCTGTATTTTCATCATTTGTTACACACAGTCGTTTAAATTCGTGAGAAATACTAAGTTTAGTACCATTGGTAAAGAAAGGTAAGCTAGAAAAGAACTATAAAGAGCGCATGTAATTCATCAATGGAGGCTACTGGGCTGCCCAGACAGCAACCAGTTCTAACAAGCTTGGAGGGTTACACAGCACCGCATGTGGATGTCGTGTTGAATTTACTTTGCTCTAAAATTGCTCTTTGGAGCACCCATAAGAAGACTTCTATAGAATGCACTAGCAAGCCCATCTATCCACACTTATTGTATGTGTGTGAACAGTTCAATCTAGAGGTACAAATCCCACACTTAAAAGGCGACCAGAGAGACCACTAGGATGGGCTGGCCAGACCTTGGCGACTCTCTTCCGGCTTGTTCCTATCCAGGTTCTCATAAAGGTCGCCTTTCACCTTTGGCTTTCCATGTACTTCCTGATCCTGTTTGGACTCGGCTGTGCTCCCTCCCCCGCCCCCATCACCACACACCTGCAGCCAGGCGGTCTGATGACATCAGCTATGACCTGGCAATTCACTTGCTGTTGCGGAGTGGTCAGGGCCCACAGCATGAAGGTGGCAGAGCCACCGGTTTCTCAGCAATAAATACATTTAGGAACATAACCCTGCTGTATGAAACTCAACAGTTTCTGTCAAAATATTTCAATGGCAAGAGGGAGGGAGGGAGGGCTGGGACTGGGTGGCGGATAAATGAACATACAGCGGACATGCTGCCTTTGCTTCCGGTCTCTGAAAGAGGGCTGTCCTGTTACTCCCACACAGCACACAACCAATGGGGGCGTCTGTGGTAGAACTGCTTCCCTCTGCATGCGAACAGCTGCTGAAGGGATAAAGCAACTCCAGAGAGGAAATAAGAGCCCTAGTGCACACCGATCCAGAGGTGCAAATGCAGCTCCCGGCTTAGGCACTCGCAGCGACTCTCCAGGTGTGGCCACCATTAGGACCGTTCACGGGGAGAGAAACCAAAGTTACCTAAGTCTCCATCAGCAGCAGCCTTATTCCTTGGCTTCTCTTTGTCCTCCGCTTGCCTGTCTGAGACCAGCCTGTCAGCTCAGAGGTGTGAGAAGCCATCAATGGACAAGCTCTCCCCGGTAATAAGAGTGTCTGTTTGCTGTCAAAGGACTGCATGCATTCTGTTCTCATGTTAATATCAGACTGCCCGTTCAAGAATAAAATTGAATTTGTTTGCAAAATCAAAACTAATTGGTTCTAAAACAGGGATGGGAGATACCCAGACTGTTGACACGGTGGCTATTTTGAACCAGAGACAAAATAATGAATGCTAATTGAAATGAAAACATGTTAACCATTGAAATAATCTGTCATGTACAATGATGCTGTGATTTCTCGGTTGTTAGGGTTATTTCCACCATTATCCTGTGTTATAAAATTACACGGGAACAGCATAATGGCTTTTGTCCTTTATGAAAGGTCCCCACGTGACAGATTCTTCATCCCAGCATGCATGAGCTTAAGAGCTGCCCCCCTTCCAAGTCAAGAAGGTTCCAGATGAGATTCTGTCCAAACAAGTCCAGATTTATTAATGAGTCAACAGAGCTACAGAAAAAAAGACTATTTCTCTAGGCTAGGTGATACCCTAAGGTACTAGGTACTTAATTGTCTCCATGTTAGGTGGTACCCTATGGTACCAGGCAGTATCTCCAGGCTAGGTGGTACCCTATGGTATTAGGTATACAGTATTTCCATGTTAGGGGGTACCCTGTGGTACTAGGTACTCAGTGTCTCCAGGCTAGGTGGTTCCTTATGGTACTCACTGGCATGAAAGAAAGGCCATTTAGGGAAGCTGCAAAGGGACAGGATTGTGCTAATGAGAACAGCTGTTAAACATTCACTGAGGTCTTTCAATATGCCACCCTTGATATGGGTATGACCCATTCCTACTGCTAATAAGTAGCATGGCCCAAGAAGGGTTCTGTGAGGTGACAGTCATTGCTTCAGGCATTCTTTATGCACTGTCACATTTACTCCTCACAACAGCTCCAAGAGGGAGACAATTGTGATAGAACACGGGAAATCTGGAGGGACAAGGAGCAAGGAGACTTCCTAAGCAAAGCAGACCTGTGGCAACAGGAAGGACCCAGACCTATCAGGCTGTCCCCGCCCAGCTTTGAGATGGAAGGTATCCACTTAGTCATCTGGAAGGTCTTGTATGGCTTCATCCCACCATGGATGGTCTAGATGAGGTTCACGAAGCATCTCAGATCAAGGCTTGGGCAGGGCAGATGGGATGGGCGGGGTCCAGACTGAGCAGACAGCCACCCTTCAGCTCCACCCTTCAGACAAGCCAGCCCCAGTTGGAGCCTGTCTTACAAACACATAACAGCCTTTACTTTAAAAGTCTTAGAGTAGATTTGGGACCAACCGAAAGTTTTGCATCTTGGAATATGTGGTGGTTTGAATATGCCTGGCCCAGAGAGTGGCACTATTAGGGAGGTGTGGCCTCGTTGGAGGAAGTGTGTCACTGTGGGTGTAGGCTTTGAAACTCTTCTCCTAGCTGCATGGAAGCCAGTCTTTCCCTGTTTGCCTTCAGAAGAGGATGTCACTCTCCTCATCTAGACCGTCCAGGGTAGGATGAATCCATACAAGACCTTCCAGATGACTAAGTGGATATCTTCCCCCTCCATGCTGGGTGGGTGCACTGTGATGGGTCTGAGTCCTTCCCATGCCCCCACGGCCTTTACAAAAGTTGCCTTGGTCATGGTGTCTCTTCACAGTGATGGAACCCAACGATGGCTCCCTTCAACATGAGCCTTTCTGATCTGCCCTTCACCTGGGCTGCAGGGTGGCCAAGGCAGCCGAGGATGCGTCCACTCTTTGTAGATGTAGATGAGAGTCAACAGCTTAGACTAGAACTTGCGAAACCACCACTCAAGCTGTACTTGTACACGTAAACTGAAAACGAGCGAGAAGACATATCAAGTCCACGACACATCCTTGAAAGAACAGAGGGTGGGCAGAGGGCACAGAAAACAGACACTGAGCTTTGCAGGCCTCTGTACCTATCCATTGTTTAAATTCTTAGGACTGTGTACTGTTCATTTAATAGGTCTAAAGCCTAAAAGAGAAATACATTTATTAGAGAGTTATTAAAGAAACTGGGCTCACCCTCTCCTGGCTTCTTCTTATTTCTGAAAATGTTTTATAAAACCTAGATTGTCAAAACAGAAGGAAAACCTCCCGGTAGAGGAAGGCAGGTGGAGGGAAGGCACAGCCAAGTGCTCACTGGCACAAGGGGGAAACCGAGAGGCAGACCCTCCTATCTGGCTATTAGGAGCTCACCTTAATATTTTGACTCATTTAAAGCTAAGATCTCAACAGTGATGGCCCAAGCACCCCAACCCAGGAATCCAGAGACAGTCTGCCTTTTCAACAAGCATGAGTGTGTGCCAGGCACAGCAGGAAGTGGTGAGCTAAAGCCAGCAGTGTAGTAAGACGTTGTCTGCAGCCCCTGCTCAGAACAATCATTAGTATCATGCACAGGCAAGTTAATCTCTCTGAGAAGGGAGTTCGCTCACAAGGGCGCTAGCTACCTCTCTGCATTGGTTTTCATACATATTTCAAAAAACACCAGAGACACACAGAACACTAGCTTTAAAACAATTTGTATTTGTGTTAAGAAAAAGATTGTTAGCCTAGCTAGGCATAGTGCCTGATGTCTGTATTCCTAGTGCTCAGGAGGCAGAGGGAGGAGGATTGTGAGTTAGTGACTTTCCTTGGCTATGTAGTAAGTACCATGATAGTCTAAACTACCTCAAAATGCGCGCGCGCGCGCACACACACACACACACACACACACACAGAGAGAGAGAGAGAGAGAGAGAGAGAGAGAGAGAGAGAGAGAGAGAGAAAGAAACAGAGACAGACAGAGACAGACAGACAGAGGGACAGAGAGAGTGAGAGAACAAAAGGCAGGATGCTTGATTATACCCAGACCTCGGGTGATTCACACTTTGGGACATTCCCCGAATCAAGATCTCTTTAGACTTGCAAATCAAATGCATTTGTCCTGAGGTCTGGCCAGGGTGACAGCCTCTAGACTGATACCTCCTCAGTATTTCCCAGCTGGGTGAAGAAGATCATCGGCCTGACTGGTCATATAAATGCCACCAGCCTTCTGGAGACAACCTAAGAGAGTGACAAATCATAGCCAATGGCCACAGGGCTCTGGGAGGCAGAGACTAGTACAGCTGTCAGTTAAAAAATCAACCAGCTCCTAAGCTTGGCTGTCAAAGTGAACATGAAAAACGTACACGAACATTTGTTCTCTACCTGCCCTCCCCAACCTCCCCACCCCCCACCACACACACAGTTACAGGCCCCAAGTAAAATTGTTTTTGATCAGGAAAAACTGCCAAGTCAGCAGAATACAAGCTCTCTGATGGGGCAGGAGAGATGGGGCTCAGTCTTGACAGTGCTGGCTGCAATTCCAGAGGATTGGGGGTCAAGACTTAATCATGTGGTGACCTACAACCACTTGACACCTTCCACTGGCCTCCATATACACAACACACATGTTGTTCACAGACATACATGCAGGCACATACCCATACACATAAAATTTTAAAAAAGTAAAATTGAACAAAAACATTAAATCAAAGCAACTATGGAAAAAAGTATAAACAGAGTTGACATTTCCTTATTCCCATAGGAAAAGGGGTTTTAAAATCCACTTCTTCTCAACTGTGGCAAGAAAAGAAACTGTTAATGTTGCCCGCTGGTTCCTCTTTTTTGATCTGAGAGCAGCCCGTCCTTAAGCCTTGGGACTCTAGAAGAAGTCTTAGCAATCGACACATAAAAAGGCAAATGGCACAGGCAGCCCAGGGCCTGTGATGTCCTGACTTTCCTTGAGACGCATGCCTCCCCCACCTTCTCCTGGACAGGAAGACCGGGAGGGTTTTGCTGACACAACTCCAGCTAAGTGCTTGCAAGCAGAGGCCTGTGCACCGGGATTGCCAGGGCGTGTGCATTTCCACCCTGGGCTTCGCTGTTACAATCTTAGAAAACATTGGCTTGCATTTCTTGGGGCCAATTAATTATCATGAGAGGAGCGTGTGCAGGAAACGAATGTCTGTGTTTGTTTCTTGGTCACCAGCGGTGGAGCACCCTGCCCTGGTAGGGGCTGTTTGTGATCTGCCTTAGTATAAAGAAAATCAGCCAAAGGGAAGGGTGACATTAGACATAACAGGTCTTTTAAAGATATTTCATTTAATATTCATCCCTTAATGGGTTTTTAATGAAATCTACCCTTCTCTTATCCCTTATTCCTATTTTCCCCTCTCAGCCTCATGTGGTTTTGGTTTGTGTGTCAACCAAGAGCTTCATCCCCTTTGGCTGCTGCTCACAGTGAGGAAAGAAAGGGTCTATGCATACCACTAGGGAAGAAGAGACATGCACCATCTTACCCAGCCACGAACCTGTGAGAAAAGCACTGACTTATGGCAAGATATACCCATTGGTACAGAGGTGGTATAAATGTTATGCGAATAACCAACCAATTGTCTAATTGTATTCAAAGCCCACGCCATGAGACAGAACTCACACGGCATGTTTACGGACAATTGAGTCTGGTTGTGACATGGCGTTTGAGAGGCACTCAGCAGCTGCACACGATTACCCACAAACCATCACTACTGGGTCATTCTCCAGAAGTACAGCATGAAAAACGTGTATTCCATCATCTGCCCACAGCAGCCCTGGACCTGAGAGCTTTCTTTACAGCTGGTGTTAGATGGGAGAGGATAAAGACACATAATAGTGTTTCTCATCTTCGCGGTCCTTTCTGGTAGAGAATTTCCTGGTTGAAATTTCCTGAAACTAAGCCCAGCTCCCTTCTTCTTTCAGAATCTCCCTGTCTCTTCCTAGGGGCAGCTCACTTGCCATTCTCCTCACAGAGTGTCTCTGGTACCTCTTCATTTCCCTTTAAGCATGTCTGCCTGGTGTTCCTGGCTGCCTGTGCGTGAACAGTCACACTCACACACTCATACATATACACAGACACACCACATATATCACATACCACATGCCCCACCATACACCACACACAGCACATACACAACACACACAACACAACACACATGCAACACACACCACAAACACACCACACACACCACACACTGCACATACCACGCATACCACACACCATATGCCCCGTGCCCCATACCTAACTACACACCACACAGACACCACATAACATATCACATACACCACACACACTACACACCTTTTCCCAGTTGTTTCACAAGGAGAGTCAGGCTACTCCAGCATATGTTTGCACTGCTGTGCCTGTGTTTCAGAGTAGAAACTAGACTAATGCCAAGAAGTTACCAAGAACAAGATAACCTATACGCTCTGCCAAGAGGAGCTAAAGGCATTCGTGCTGCCTTGCGAGGGTTGAGTAGGAAGGCTTCTAGCTCTGCATAATTCAGAGGTCACTTGAAGAGGGGATATCTTCATTTCTTCAATGCTGAGATCAAGTACATCAAGCGTTCTGATGTACGAACCTTTAAGTTGACTCTTCTCCATGAAAGGGATTGACAAGATGGAATCAGAAAGGTCGGTGAGGCTGAAATGCTGGTCAGCAATGGGCCAGTCTCTTCCAGTAGTAAGGCACTGTGTAGGAGAGAATGCAGGCCAGACCCCGGGGCTCAGCCTACTTGCCACACTGTGCTTCTAAATGAGAAACATGGCACACGGTGCCCCTGAGCATGCCCAGAAGTCAGAACACTAGATTCCGAAGCAGCATGAGCAGCCCGCAGCTAGCCTGCTGATGAGTCTGCAGTCTCCAAGTCCCTCTTGATGTGCTTCTTCTTCTGTACAGAGACCCTGGTGTGAGTGCTCACAGCCTAACCCGAGAGAATGTGCTGAGCAGCACAGTTGAAAGGCTTCTGCTATGTAAGTGTCCGTGGTTCTCAACCTTCCCAGTGCTGCGACCCTTCACTACAGTTCACGTTGTGGTGACCTCCAGCCACAAAATTATGTTGTTGCTACCTCAAAACTGTTTCATGTAAGTGATTGCTTAGTTCAATAAAGGACGCTTCCCTGAAACCATCTCCAAAGAGGTTCTTCTTGGCATACTTTATCTCAGACTTGGCACTGCAGCCTTGGGGGGACACCCGGTAATGGCTGCAAAAGCACACTGGGTGGAGTGCTGGCCTGTTACCCCACACTCTGCTAGAGCAGTCTTTACCCCCTACCACTCTGAGAACCAACTGAAACAAAGCATTTGCATATACCACCAAAGGGCTACCTAAGACGACCACCAAGACCATCGCAATGAGACCCCTTTCCCTCATAGCATAAGGGGAGGAAATTGGTACCTGATGAAACTGCTCCATTGGAGAACAGGTGTAGGCAGCAATCCTGCCCCACCATGGCCAAGTCCATTTGGTTTACAGGCATATGTTGGGCTCATAGACAGTAGAGAGTGGTGGTCACAGTCCTGAGGTCCCTTGAGGAGGTGGGCATTCCATCTGTCAGCCCTCAACAGATGGAATGTTCTAGGCTCTTAACTCAGACTGATGAAATGCTGCGGACACCAGTCCCAGCTTTTCTGCTGCTGGGTAGGTGGCATGGCCTCAGGCAACTATTCACTGCTGTTCTAGGAGCTAGAAAGGCAATGCCACAGGCCAAGGGATAGAGTCCAACCTTAGAAAGAGGAGAGTCTGGAGTCTACAAGCTTCCTGGTCACGCAGTCCTTAAGAATGAAAGGTGGGCATTTCCGAGGGCTCAGGAGTGGCAGAACCATGCAGGGCTTGGCACAGACAACGGGAATGGAGGGCATCCAGTGCCGACTCCTTCCCTGCCTCCTCTCTTAAGGTGGGTGCAAAGGTCATTCCTCAGCACCAGGAGGAACGCAAAACAGCAGCTCTGAGAGACAAATGACATCTTGTCCCACAGCTCCAGAGGGAAGTTGAACTTTAATTGTGTCTTGTCACTATACACAGAGTCAGGATGGGCAATGAGACGAGAACCTAGAGAAGTAGGTCACAGGTCAGATAGGGGCAGTGTCTTGGAGAGAAGTAGGTCACAAGTCAGACAGGGCCAGTGCCCTGGGAATCAAGCTCTTCTCAGAACAAATCATCACTGATATGTGGTGAGTTCTGTACAGGAAACATGGGGGAGTGGCCCTGTTCTCACATCACAGAAATCTTCCCCTCAGGCACCATTTTATAACTCAGCTGATTTTTCCAGTTCCTAATTGAGCAAATTATCCTGATTCCACTTCTCTAGCTTTCCCCTTAACTGACCTATTTACCTACAAAATATTTGTGAGCACCTATCACCTGCCTCATCCTGAGTCAGGCACAGGGGACATGAAGCAAGTGGATTGTGTCCTCACAGAGAGGATCTGGACTCTGCCACTGAGAGAAACATGGTGTCTTAGCTATTGTTCCATTGCTGTGAAGAAATACCATGACCAAGGAAATTCATAGAAGAAAACACTTAACTGGGGGGGGAGGGGCGACTCCCTTGAAGATTCTGGGATTAGTCCATTATCACCACGGCAGGGACCGCGGTGGCAAGCAGGTATTGTGCTAGAGCAGAGGCTGAGAGCTTTACATCCTAACGCAAAAGCAGCAGGCAGAAAAGGAGACATGGGGTTTAGCATGGGCTTTTGAAACCACCAAGCCCACCTCCAGTGACCCACCTCCTCCAGTAAGGCCATGCCTGCTAATCCTTTCCAGTTTTACCAACTGGGAGCCAAGCACTCAAACATAGGAACCTACGGGGGACATTCTCATTTAAACTCCCACACCTAGCAAAGAGGAAACTGTACAATCAGAGGAGATCTTACTTTGTGTGAGTGACAAGCACTACAGACTAAATGTGTGCCCTACCTTAAACCATATATGAAAGTTCTAACTCCCACCAGGATAAGACCCTTTGGGAGGGGTGATTAGATCAAAGGATGTTCCATCTTTCCAAATGGGATTAGAAACTTTGCAAAAGGGACCACAGGGAGCCCTTCCATCACATGACATCCCAATGAAAAGGTATTGTCTAGGAGGAATGGACTCTAACCAGACCCACACTGCTGGAACCTGCACCCTGGACTTCCCAGTCTTTAAACTGGAAGTGTCTTTTATCTACTGTTTATAAGCCACCTTACTTACGGTGCTTTGTTTATGACAGAGAGTTGGTGTAAAGAAGTGTGGTGTCTCTGTAATGAGACCTATACCATAGAAGAGGCTCTGACCCCTGGTAACAGGTGAAGCTAGAGGAGGTCTGTAAGCCTTCGAGCCAGGGAAAGTCCTATTACCAGACCTGGGTTCTTATGGGAAACTCTGACAGGGCAAAAGGAAAAGAAGACAGCTTCACAGAAAGTCCTGGTCTTTTCAGAGAAAACCTGTTACCCAGACAAAACTTTGGTGGGATCCGGATGTGCATACTGTCCTGATGAGGGCTCAGGTAGAAATGGAAAACATGCTACCAGAAACTGGAGGAAAGGTCATAGCTAAAGTGGCAAAGAGCTTAGCTGATGGTGTTTATGTCTTAATTCTTTTGGATGGTAGAATTTGAAAACACTGACAGTGGATATTTGGCTGGCGAAATACAAAAGCCAAGCCCCGAGGGATTAGCCACTTCTTCCTGACTGCTCTATGTAGCATGATTTACAGTCTGAAATGTTCATTGAAAAGCATCTGAACTTGAAGATCTGCAACTTTCTTGGTTCATGTAAAGATAAAAAGGTAAAGGTTTGGCCAAGCAACTCCTGGTAAAGGAAAGTGTATGGGGTTAGCGTGCTAACAGAAACCAAGCACTGTGAGGGAAATGGGAAGATTAACTAGCTATGCTAACAGAAGCCAAGAGTTGCTATCCAAAATGTCCTCTAAGAAAGCTTTAGAGCTATGTTCCCATGCCAGCTCAAGGTGCAGAAGCCCCTGTAGGTCTTATGGGACCACCACAAAGAACCTTCGTTAGATCCGTGTTCGTTTACACATGTCCCACACACCTATACAGCAGCTCCAGAGGTGTGAACTGCCAGACCAGGGAGCCAAAGGCAAGAACCCTACAGACAGAGTCATTCTAGGAGAGGGGTGGTGCCTGGCTCCTCAGGGCCCACCCCTTTCCCATCAAAGATCGAGGGGGACAATGCTTTGACCATGTGAGTCCAAGAGGTGAGGTACCTACCCTGGGGAATCTCTGGTAGGACCTCTGTCCAAGTAGGCCTTAAAGTCAGAGCAACAAGTTCAAAAGGATATTGTTTTTTTAAGTATATATTATTATTTTGTGTGTGTGTGTGTGTGTGTGTGTGTGTGTGTGTGTATGTGTACATGCACACAGATGTGTGTGACTGTGCACGTGGAAACGACAAGAGGACCTCAGGGTCTCCTCTAGAATTCTCTACCTTGTCATCTGAAGCAGGTCTTTCCCTGAATTTGGAGTTGATGTTTTCTTGCCTAGGCTAGAAGCCAGCAATCCTCAGAAATTATTCCATCTCCACCTGTGTTTCTCCCTGTTCTCACAGATCATCACTGCCCAGCTGATATATTCTACTAGGGCAATGGAAGCAGAGATGATGAGTTGGGTGGGTGGGGGGCAGGGATTCAGAAGCCTCCTGAGTCTGTAAGGTGAATGAACCACACTGAAACCTTCTATAAGGAGGCAGATCAACTTTACTTGGGGGTGACTCAAGGCTTACAAAGTTTTGGGGAACTGAGGGTAGGAATATCCAGGATGGGCAAAAGTCATTGGCTGGGGGCTCGGGGTACTGGAATGCCTCATTAACATGGGGATGTATTCAGTAATCTCAGGTGCTAGCTGAGCAGGCTCTTATCAGGAGAAAGCAAACTGATCCTGTAATCTAAGTAAGGTCACATGACATTCCTCAGGTAGAGGCATGTGCAGGGGTTTAGAATCCCCCAGACAAAGTCAGAGGAGAAGCCCTGGCAATGAAGGAAGTCCTCCATATTGCTGCTGAGCACAGAGGCTATCTGGTCATGGCGGACTTTGGACTTAATTAGCAAAGTTTTCCCACATCCACCTAATTCGGGGTTAGGGTTAAAAGCATGTGCTCAACATCTCATCTGCTGTGTGGGTGCTGGCTCTGTTGTCCCCTTTATATGGTTTCTTCTCTTTGGAAAAGCATGCTTATCGAGTGCCTCAGCTCTGTCCCAGCGCCTTTTCAGGAGGTGCCTGTGTTCGTTCACAGGCTCAGGCGTGGTGAGCAGTCTCCGGAGGAGGAGCGGTACCCAGAGCCTTGCCGTATCCAGCTGCATTTTCTTTTCTTTTTTTTTTTTTTTTTTTTTTTTGGTTTTTTGAGACAGGGTTTCTCTGTGTAGTCCTGGAACTCACTCTGTAGACCAGGCTGGCCTCGAACTCAGAAATCCGCCTGCCTCTGCCTCCCAGAGTGCTGGGATTACAGGCGTGCGCCACCACTGCCCGGCCAGCTGCATTTTCTAGACAGCATGAAATTCGACTTTAAAGTTGATCGTGAAATGAGTTAAAGACTATTGTTATGAAACGAGTGAAGACGGGAACTAGGGAGAGCCAGGGTTAGGATGGAACACAGAGAGTAAATGCTTATGTTGCCTCTCCATCTTGAAACTGAATTTCCCAATGCTAAAGTACTTGACTGTGGGGCATCTGGGAGGTGATGGGGTATGGAGAGCAGGACTGGTAGCTTTATTGTTCTTTATTCATTTTTTATTTTATGTGTATGAGTGCTCTGTTGATATGTATGTATGTGCATCATACCCAATGCCCACAGATGCCAGGTGATCCTCCGGAGATGGAGTTGGTGGTGGTCGTGAGCTGCCCAAGGTGGGTACTGGCAACTAAAACCAAGTCCTCTCCAAGAGCCACAAGTGGTGTTAACCACTGAGTGTTTCCCCAGCTCCAGATTAGTGACTTCAAAAAGAGGTGGGGGAAGTATCAGGGGCTTCTCCTGCCACATAAGAGCCTGACCAAAAAGAAAAAAGAAAGAAAAAAAAAGAAGAAGAAAAGAACCTCTAAAAACCAGGAAATGGATCACACCAGGCACAGTACCTGCCATGGATTTTACAGCTCGAAGAATCTGAGAAATAGGGGCTGGAGAGATGGCTCAGCAGTTAAGAGCAGTGACTGCTCTTCCAGAGGTCCTGAGTTCAATTCCCAGCAACCACATGGTGGTTCACAACCATCTGTAATGAGATCCAATGCCCTCTTCTGGTGTGTCTGAAGACAGCTACAGTGTACTAATATACATAAAATAAATAAACAATTAAAAAAAGAATCTGAGAAATAAAAATCTTTGTTTATAAGTTACCCAGCCTCTGGCATTCTGTTACAGCAGCCAAAGAGATGAAGGCAACAATGATATGATCTAGAACACTGCGAGTCTGAACTTGTGCAATCCTGAGCATCTCTGAGGATGACAGTGACGACTGTCCCATCTCACCGCTCTTGGGGGATCTATCACCCATTGGTGTTCACCCTACAGCTCACAGGAAAGCATCAGAGCCATGAAAGCATCAGAGGTGAGGCAGGTTGCCAGAAGCCCTTTTCTCACCTGATGATGGAAGCATACAAGTTCCCCGTGGACCTGTGAAAAGCATTGCTCAGGAGTAAGCACTGGAACAGAACAGAAGGTCCTCAAACTAATTAACATCATCTCTCTTGTCTCTTTGTACATGAGGGCCTTCTCCCTCTGCCTGCCCTCTCCACAGAGAACATTAAAAACAGAACATTAGCTTGGGAACATTCTATTTAAAACATGAAGTCCTTCTAAAGATAGTCTTGAAAGCCCATCTAACTCATCCTGGTCCCATTTTCTGGCCCAAGGATCTGTAAGGTCAGTGCCCAGAATGGGTTCTACCAAGTTCCTGATGACCATAAAGAATGGTCTTTCGGGGTCCACTGCGTGGATTGAGCTGGTATGAGACAGTTGGGACTGAGAGCAGAGGAGTGGGCACCCTGATGGGGGTCGGCGGCCAAAACAGATTCATGACAGTACAGGAAAAAGGGCACATTTAAGGAAACCAAAATAGAAAGGAGGAAAACTGAGAAACTTCAACCTTAGAATCTTTGTTCATGTCTTTTGGGTGACTACATGTATCATGCTTATCTGACTGCTCATCTGCCCCCATAACCCGTGTCCTCAGGGTGGGTGATGGGCATTAACTGCAGTTTACCGCAGGTGCTCAAACGTGTTTATTTCACAATGTGCAGGGACAGACATGTAAGTGTGGTCACGTGATCCACACCTGTGTGCCCTCAGCAATGACATGATCCCACAAGGAACCCATACCCAGTGATTATCTATTCAAAATGGCACACCCACCTCAGCCCCCCCTTTTTTTCTCACACACAGAATTCTGAAGCTAGAGATTTGCCACTGGGTACATTGCTTAATAAGCAGACGCAGAAACACCACCTATACTCCCAACATCTGAGGCAGCATTCAGAGCCGGAGCTCACTGAACGCCACAATCAGACAGCCATGGAGGCGGGAAATGGGAGGGTGTCCTTAAACAACCCTGTGCCCCACAAAGAAACCAGTCATCTCAGCACCACAGATGCTGGGCTTAACATCTGGGCACATGCACATCCTAGGAAGCCAACCATTCTTCATCTCCTGTAGACAGGAAATGGCTTGAAGAAAGAATGACAAGGAGCCTGTGCTTTAGAGTCAACAGGATAGATGAGCACCCCTCTGCAGGCAGTGAATGCCTGGGAGCCTAGAAAGGAGCTAACAATGAAGCAGAGTTCTTGCCCACGAGGGCCACACCCCAAAGCTGCCTCACCAAGCTATGAGACTCACTAGAAGCCTGTGACAGCTAAGCCTGTCCTATGCAGCTGGTGGCACTGAGAGTATGGCTTTTAAGAGAAGGGGGGAAGAGGAAAGACAATACAAGGTTGCTACATTGTACTAGAAAATATGCTTCTGCTAATTAAGAGCATCTTTGTAGATCTGGATACATCTTTCTGCAGCAGATGGTGACTGTTACAAAGTTGGGCAACTGGCCAACATAGGGTGCCCAACCCCAGTGATAATTTACAATGCAACTCCTAACCAGGCTTCGGGGAAATCAAGGAAAAAGGGGAGGGAAGATCATCAGAATCACAGGACCAGGATGCCACTGGGAGATAGAATATTCTATTTATGGCAGGGAAGCTGAATCCATGAAACCTCAATGCCATGGTGAACTTAACAAGACCTATATAGGGACAACACCAGTTGACAGGACATCAGGAAATCAGGATGAGGGAAAATCACACTCCCTACCCTGCAGGTGCTGAGAAGGGGAGAATCCATTTTCTCTCTAAGTGAACTCCTGAAAGGTCACCTCATCCAAAGTGGCCATCCTACACACAAATACATACACAGAACATGGAATAAACTCAGTAGGGTACGTGTGTGTGTGTGTGTGTGTGTGTGTGTGTGTGTGTGTGTGTGTAAAACACAATAGAAACTGAAGAAGTCTTGAATTAAGAGGGAGATGTGAGAGGGGTTGAAGGAAGGGAAGAGGGGGAGAAATGATGTAAATATATTACTCCTGCATGAAATTCTCAAGAAACGAAGAATTTCGATAAAACCATTAAATCTTTGTGAATCTGCCTTGCAATGTGACACATACCTTATAGTGCAGTGCCCGCCTTATTTGCTGTCCCTTGCTCCAAGGAATGAAAAATTCCATGCAATTATTCACATTTTTGACATAAATTGCTTTTTACTCTCTGCTGCCCCTGTCAACAAGATCAGCCAATCAGGGCCTCCAGTTTTGTAGTGGAAGGAAAACAATGGGCTTGAGTTACAAATCTGTGCCCAGGGAGGACTCCAGGAGCAGGCCCGACTGCATCCTGGGCACCGACGGACAGCTTTTCTGTTGTACGTTCTCACAGGTATAAATTAACTCAGCGTCTCTACACTTAGGGGACATGTGCTTTAAATGAATACTTTTAGAAAAATGGGAAGGAGAAGAAGGGACCTGGACCAATGGGTATGGGCATAGAAGGGAGGAAACAGGGTTAATACCAGTGCCCAGATCAATTGCTTGATAAGGGCAGGTAATAGGATAATGAGGTCATGGATTCTGCATGGTGGCACCTCAGGGACCAGGAGAACAATGACTGTCCCCTTGAAGATCACCTTTGGGTACCCTCTCCCAGCTACATCCCCAATCGCTGCTGTGTGACATAGGTACAGGCTGAGGAATTGCACATAGATGAAAATCTGCCCCTCAGTGGCCATGTGCAAT
Organism: Apodemus agrarius; assembly: GCA_964023405.1. Lineage (NCBI taxonomy): Eukaryota > Metazoa > Chordata > Mammalia > Rodentia > Muridae > Apodemus > Apodemus agrarius. Next base: position 6,657,769 of record OZ030019.1, on the reverse strand, counting down.
TGGGGCGGTTATTTATGGAACCTGAGCTGCTGCTTCAGTCACCTGGGGGGACATAACAGTCCCGCCAAACAGCTGTGAGATCCATCCATGCACCCTGCTTTGAAACACAGTGTGCAGCCTGTGTCCTGGTTGAAACATTGCACTTCCCTCTCCTTCTCTTCCATTTGTACTTGACATGAGGTCTGAGTATACAGACTGCGTGCCTTTACCAGATGACAGACCACAATGGAGCCTTTTCTGTTTACCAAAGTGATGGACCCCCAGTAGAGGAATAATACCAAGATCTTCCCAGAGCCGAAACCCACCCATGAAGATCCTCTAGACTTAAAACAGAACCCAAGGCAGCATGTGGTCCCTCACAGAAGGGACCCGAGCCACATCAGTGCAGTTTTCTAGTAATGAAGGTGGTCTCCAAGACACGGCCATATGCCTTGATGAGGGAAGCATCAGAGAGCCAGCCAGGCACCCGGGAGCCTGGTACCTTCCACGTGGTCATGCGCCTTCTGAGCCTCCACAGCTATGTGTATGTATAATCAACCGGTTCAAAGCCCCTGTAGCAGGAGGCAGTGCTTTGTTGTAAAACAAAACTGAGATGAAATAACCTCATCCTTTCAAATATCCTCTGAGAGTTTGGTATTTGAGGCACATCCTGTGATGTGTTTCTCTCTGACCTCAAACACTTTGATTCTTTTTATTCAAGTTCACATAAAAGAGGGAAAACTCTGAGATTGGTCTACTGTACCCAAAGCCTAGATGGCATCTACATTTTTTTGCTGGCACAGAGAATTAGTTGTTATTCCAGATAGTGAGGAAGCGGAGATGAAGGGCCATTATATTAGAGGAGCCCAGGCCTCTGGGAAGTTGGGCCATCTCGCTCCTTACTTAAAAATAGATGAGTTCCCACAGCTCCCCAAGGCTTTGAAGGGTCCACTTAGATACTGCAAGTCCCATTCCGACGCCTGCTCCCCCATTCGCTGCACTCCTGCAGAATCAGAGAATGTGGTTTGTCTGGAAGGCCCCAAACAAATGCTTTCAATTTTCCATTCTCCAAATGAAAATCAATGGTAAGAGAGAGGTAAAAATCAATGCTCAGCCCTCGGCAGGGAGCCCCCCTCCTCCTTCCCCTTCCCCCACCTCTCCCAACTCCACAGAGCAGCAGATTTGAAAAAATGATCCCCACTAACAGAGACACCCTGCTGCTGGAGCCCTCTGCTGGTTCTGTCCCCTTGACAATATTCTACTTAAAAATACCCAAGGGGATTTGGAAAAAAAAAAAAAAAAAAAAAAAAAAAACCTATGACAAGAATGAATAATGAGATGCTGTTCTAACACACCCCTCCCCATTGCTAGTAAACTCAGTTACAAACGGAGTCTCTGGCATGCGAGGATGGAGTCTGACTTCTCTGTTTCCCATGGCCATGAGCTATAAAATGTGTAGTCATTCGCCTACACTCCCAGATTGTTCTAGTCGCTGGGCAACTAGTGTGCTTTCTGTCACCCCAGATAGGTAGTCTGTGTCCCTTATAATTCCCTTAGCGCCAGAAGGGAGGAGATGGAGATGCCACTCTATCTGCTTGAGTGTGATCCTTTTTGCTATTTGATTATCATGGGGTCATTTGATATATTAATAGCCTATGTGTGTTTATTGCTGAATAGTATCAATTATAATGGAAATGCCACAACTGGTTGATAACTTCACCTTGAGTTCTTACTATCTGTGGCTCTAAATGAAGCTAATATAAATATACATAAGGGTACTTTTACATGTACATATGCAAAGCAAATCCTCTGAAATATTTTCTCCCAGCACGTCTGGACTTACACACACACACACACACACACACACACACACACACATATTTGATATATGTACAGAACATCAGACATCTTCAATTTGGGTCCAATCTCATTTGCTACGTCCACTTGGGAAGTCTTAATCAAGGCCAAAGACAGAAATTTCACATTATTTTCTTTTGAAAGTTTTATAGATGTAGTGTGTGTGTGTGACCCACCTCTCAAGTTATATTTTAACACAGCATGTTATGTAATTAAAAAATTCTAAGCATAGCGGGGTAGTGGTGGCGCATGTCTTTAATCCCAGCACTTGGGAGGCAGAAGCAGGCATATTTCTGAGTTCGAGGCCAGCCTGGTCTACAGAGTGAGTTCCAGGACAGCCAGGGCTACATAGAGAAACCCTGTCTTGAAAAAAACAAAACAAATAAATAAATAAATAAATAAATATTCTAAGCATGGCATTCAGTACCATAAAGGATTCATGTATAAATGTCAACAGAAAATGTATATAGTATATGGACTACTGGCTAAAAAGTCTTGACAAAAACAAGTCAATAAGCCAGAGCACGGGCTGCAGGGTGGCTCAGCGGTCACCAGCACAGCCACTCCTCCACAGGACCCGATGGTTCCCAGCACCCACATGTCAGCTGCTCCAGTGGAGCCGATACCCTCCTCTGACTTCTCAGGACATTAGGCACCCATGTGGTGCAAACATTTACAGAGAGGCAAAATGCTAATATGCATAAAATAAACAAACTTTAACAACAATAACAACAACAAACAAGAAACGAAAAACCAGAAGACTAGACAAAACATATTGAAATATTTTAGTAGTTTGTATTTCAACAATGTGGCCATTACCTATTTCCTATTTATTTTTAATATTTTCTAGAATAAGCATCCCAAAAGTAGATTGAGAATTTTTAAGTCGTCAAAGAGAAGTCATCCTGAGCATATGCAGTACTCCGTGGTGCCCTTGTGATCCCATGGAGACAGAAGCAGGAGCATATGGCCCTGAACCAACCTCCTCCCACAACTAAGACACTGCTTAACAGCAGGAAGAAGGGAAAGAATTTACAGAATTCTCTGAGAAGGTCATGAATAGAGCAGAAGGGTCCCCTACAGAACACCTTAGCAGTTTGGGGGACACTCCAGCAGAGGGAGGCCCGATTGGCCACTTGCCTTTCCGCCACCCAACAAAACTGTTCGGTCAGCCCTGACGTGCTGTGGCCGCAGATCTGTGCTCCCAGGAGCTTCTCCGTCCACTTGAGCACCACAGGTCACCCAGGCCCAAGGCATCCCCCTCACCTGTCCCCTAATCCACTTGCAAGCCAGCCTACACCTGGCTTCTCCTCATCAACTGGGGCCTCCAAGCTGCCTCCTGGTTTGTCTGCTTCTCGGTGTCTAGAGGTAAGATTTTCCCCTGGAGCTGCAAGGGGCCAGCTTGGCTAGCAGCCTTGTCTACAGATGTTTTGCGGAATAAAAAAGCACTTCCCCGATAGAGGAATAGAGTTGTCAATAGTCTGTCCCGACTCTAGGGGACCCCTGAAGTTTAATGTGGAAGGGCAGATGCTTCATCTGGGAAGGCATCCAAGGCTCTCTGAGGAGTTACATACTTGGCTACTATCGAGGGCTGTGAAACCCCACTTCTGAGAGAGAGATTTGGTAAAATGACCACAGTGACCACACACAGGCCTCCTCGGGCCAGGCCACCTCCCCAGTCCTGCTAAGGAAGAGGGTGCACCGTCTTAGCCAAAGCACATTCTGGAGTTGTTTTCTAGGAATGAACAGGCCCTACATCAGGGATGCAGTCATTATCTCTGACGTCCCTGCTGCAAGTCACAGTGTAGCAGCAGAAATGTCACCACAGTCCTTGAGACCCCACTCAGGGGCTTGAAGGCAGCACACTCAGACTGGGAAAGAGAGAAAACCCAAGGGGAAGTGGCTTCTTTCTCAGGAGCAGATGCAGTTGGGAAGGAGGGTTCTGGCTGAGCTTCCAGATGTGTTCATACAATGATAACTATTGTAATTGTTTCACTCATTGCTAGAATGGCTGGCATTGATGTTAAACCACCACGATATACCACCACCTTTATTGAGCTTTTGCACGAAATGTGCTGTGTCTTCACAGTAAACCCATTTGGCAGATGAAAGAAATACAAATGGACTCACCAGTTTCCTTCTCAAATTTACACAGGCATGGAGGATCTAACAAGGGATTGAATCCGCACTTATCTCATCCTTATATCCATGAACAAAGCTATTATAATGTCATGGATACAGGGGGTGGAAACTGTACTTTCCACATAGGCTGAGAGTGAGGCTCAGAGTGCAGTGTGCCTAGGAAAACACCACGTACACACCTGGATCTGTCTGACTACCGAGCTGGCCGCCATGGTCTCAAAAACACATTTGAATGTAAGATTAGAATTCTCTCCTTTGTTGTTTCTGCAAATTCCAGGGAAGGGCATGTGAGGGATTCTCCAACATACATATCCATGTGTCCATACATACACACAGGTACACACACACATATACAGGAGAGCAAATGGTTGAGCGCCCTGGAGCATTATCCCCAAGGGCGTTCTGTTGATTGCTGCTAATAAGGCTCTTCTATCCTAAAGCATTGACATCACAAGGGGTAGGTGGACTGGAATGGTTTTGCTGGTGTATAGGAACCTAAAAAAGGCTGATACCAACCAAATTATTTTTACATCCCATGCAGTAATGACCAGCACAAGGTTAAGATAAAACCTCAGCACAGAGAAGAGGAAGTAGACACAAGTCACACCCTTCGCCAGGAAGCTGTTTGCCACTGGTAGCTGCTGGGAGAGGGAAAACCAGTTTTCTCCCATGGAGTGACGACTAAGGTGTACCAACCACACTTAAGGGCAGGACCCATCTGACTCCCAGTCTAGGAAACAGCATACACATCTCATGCTGATCTGGGTCTTACAGACACAAATGCTGATTGCACATAAAACCACATCGAAAGCGATCAGAACACAGGATCCTGGTGGCCAAGTCTGGTTACAGGCACCAGACATAGGGAAGACAGAGGTCACTGAGCAGCTCTGTTCTGATGCCAGCACTGATTTCCAGGGAGGGACAGGACACTATTCAGAGGAAGCCACTGAGAGGTTAAGGACAATTACAGCACACCCCAGGAGGAAGAACCAAAGGGACCAACGCCAAAGGCCACCGTGAGAACTACGGAGGGCGAGCACCATGTAGCACAGTCCAGGCTATCGCACGAGCTAATCAAGGCAAGGCAAGCTGCAGGAGGCTCCGGCTTCTGAAAGGCTGCTTCTCCATGCCCAGACTGTCATCTGCAGCCGGGATAGCGAAGGAAGGGCCTCCTCCTGCTTCCTTGGGTGTGAGCCTCCTGGACGACAGGGTTGCTTGGGGAAGAACAGGAAGTGATGATGAAAGGGGGCTTTTCCTGTTGGGATGAGGACTCAAGAGTCAAAGTTAAGATCTTTGAAGACTTAAGGTTGCTGTTCTTAGAGCTGGAGAGGTGGCTCATCAGTTAGGAGCACTGGCTATTCTTCCAAAGGACTTGGGTTCAATTCTCAACGACAGGGGATACAATGCCCTTTTCTGACCTTTGTGGACACCAGGCACATATGTGATACATGGACATATGCAGGCAAAACACCCTAACATATATTTAATAACAACAAACAACAACAACAATAATAATAACTTTAAAAAGATTGCTGTCTTTTGTAAACCTGAGCTTGGAATCCGTGATCCACACTAGCACCTGAGCACCATTTAAAATGGTGGCAAACACACTGCTCTCTTTTTCATCCAACCTGAGACCAATCGAGCCCAACTGCTTCAGTTCCACCAGCCGCAAAACACCCCTAACTTCGAGCCACCCCCTTCCCCACCTTACCTGGGCAACAGGTGCTTGCGGCTGACACACAGGGCTGTCTGGTAGTCCTGGGTCACACAGACTTTGTGCGGGCTGCATTTCACCTTCAGGCAGGGGTCCTTGGATGGGTCCAGGGCTGAGATAAAAATAACAAGGAGAACTGGGTTAGCACCTCCAGGGAAATTTAATCTCCATCACCACTCCGATAAACACGTGGGAAATAGACCAGCTGTGCATGGCTGTGCCGTTTCCTGGGGCTGGTGGGGATGGAGAGGTCACCCAAGCTGGGCGGAGCTCTGCAGCTGTCACCCGGGCCTCTAGAATCTAGACAGCAACTCCCCTGCATACGGGCATCCCAGCACCATGATTTCAAGCAGGAATTACTCTCAAAAAACCCTTCACAGTTGTACATGAGCCAGGGCCCAAGAGTTATTTGGTCTGATGTTTGTTATTGTCTGAGGATGGCTTGTGTGAGTTCTTCCATACTTAATTTAAATTATTTTCTATAACATACACCCCAAATCCTTGCTGAAGACATTGTTTGCTCCTGTTCAATAAAAAATGGACCTCATGCATGAATAGTTTATTTTAAGGTTTGTTTGGTTTTTTTGAAAACTTCAGGACGGGCAAGAAATTTGTACAACACAAACTTATGATGTAAGTGGGAGAGGGAAAAGCCTGCACATAAATATTTATTGTGCAAGGCAGAATTTGATAAGGTCCGTGATGGGCATGGAAAATGATAACGGAGCCTGAGAGAAAAAAACAGAGATCAATTTCTAGGGCAAGGATTAGTGAAGCATTAATATTTGAATTGGATCTTGAAGGATGGGCAGGAGTTTTGCAAAGCAGAGATGGAAAAGACAAGCCAGGCCGGAAGAGCGGCGTGAGCAGACGTGGGGCGACAGGTTCAGGGCAACCGCGAGAAAGCCAGTCCGTTCCCTGGGTTTGCGGGTCTGAATAACGAGAGACGGGGAAGGTTGGTTCGAACACATGATGCCAGAAAGAAGTCCCAAGGGCACAGGGTCACGTACAGCAGCATTTTCTAGAATAAGCCGAGCAGCAGGCCCCAGGCTAATCAGTACTCTGCATGCTGCTGTAAGAGTGCTCATCACGGGCACAGAGGAGGCCCCAGGGAATTCTCTGCAAAACAAAAGTGACTGTGCCTTCTCCTGGCTTCCGGGCTGAAAGCCTATTAGGCAGTAAATCTTTCATAACTTCTCACCCAGCCGGGGGAGGCATCCCCCACACCATCCCCACACAAACATTTGGTTAAACAGACTGACATTCGAAGCAAGATCTGCAGAACTGTTGACCCCACCAATGAGGATCTAGCGATCACATAGACGGTCAGTCGCAATCCCCACCACCACCCACTCCACCCCAGGCCTTGGAAACCACACACCACTTTCTTTAGGTTGTTGCTAATTTCTCAAGGGTCCTGAATGCACAATGTTGCAATACATTACTGCTGAATACCTTGGGGTGGCTCTGCCTTGTGGCAGGGGTAGCAGCTATGAGCAACCAGGGTATTCTCTTTCGTCAGTCTTGGCAGCAGCGAGGCCCTGATTCCCATCCCAGTGGGATCCCTGGTAGAGCCTACTACCAGGGGATACACTCTGGTGCCTGGAGCTCAACAGAGAAAAAGGCTCCTATAAGAGAGAGGCTGGTCCGAGCCCAGGAACACAGCTTGCTACTGGCTCTTAAGCCGAGAAGGGCCTCTAGGAGGCAAGCAGCAGAGAAAGCTCTCAGTGCCTTCAACACTGAGGCATCCATGTAGGACAAGCACTGGTCACTCATGAGGACCATGGCGGTCCTATCTTGTCTCCTCTCTCACTTCTGCTCACCACTTGTGATCTCAGCAAACTAGAGACTAGTGTGATGGTTTCTATATGCTCTGCCCAGGGCATGGCACTATTAGGAGGTGTGGCCTTGTCAGGATGGGTATGGCCTTGTTGAAGTGGGTGTGGCCATGTTGGAGTAGGTGTGTCACTATGAGTGAGGGCTTTAAGACCCTCCTCTTAGCTGCCTGGAAGCCAATCTTCTCCTAGCAGTCTTCAGAGAAGATGTAGAACTCTCAGTTGTACCATGCCTGCCTGGATGCTGCCATGCTCTTGCCTTGATGATAATGAACTGAACCTCTGAACCTGTAAGCCAGCCCCAATTAAATGCTGTCCTTATAAGAGTTGCCTTGGCCATGGTGTCTGTCCACAGCAGTAAAACCCTAACTAAGACAACTAGACCACCAGCAACTCCACCACAGTGACTAGTAAGGCATTTCCACCAGTAGATGCTAATACTGCTGAGACTTGTAATTCCTGCCTCAGTGGCTTTCAGAGATGGAGGATCTCAGGCTTGCCTCCTTGGTGGGTTGAAACCCATAATCTATGTGATGGAAGCGACAGGCCTTAGGGTAGAATTTGAACTCTTTTTGCTTCTGTGGGTGACTTCTGTGGGTGCCCACTTCCTGGGCAATGTGACTTAATGTCTACACTGCCCAGGTGGGCTGAACAATGCCATTGTCACATGGAGAGCAAATCAGCTGCGCAAGGCAGGAAAGGGCACAGACCTCAGTTCAAGGACTTCTGGGACTGAGTTCTGTTCAGCTGCTTTCCAACCTGAACATACTTCCATGTCTTTTACGGCTTGTTGGCCGACATCGGTTAATACTACACGTAGGCGTGCTTACAGCAGATCTAGGGTGGAAAGCATGTACATTGTACTTGTTGGGTTTGGAGGTTTATATTTTATCCTCAAAGTGGGTAACAAGGTTTCATAATTACAAGAACAATGGCTGGCACTCAATCGAGTGTGTCTGACAGGCAGGCAATGAAGTAAGCCCTCAAATTGGATTAGCTTATTATTCTAGTTTGTGTTCTGTTGCTGTAATGAATACAACCAAAAACAACTTAGGGAGGAAAGGATTCATTTCTGCGCACATTCCCCCAGTCGCAGTCTACCACTGAGGGAAGTTGAGGCAGGAGCTCAAGCTGGAACAGAGACGAGAACCAAGGAGAAGCACCACTCCCTGGCTCGCTTCCAACCGGCCCGTGTTCAACTACCTTTCTTAGACAAGTTAGGACTGCCTGTCTGGGGAGGCACCGCCCACAGTAGAACAGTCCATCCTTCCATCCTTCACAGTTTAGAGATCAAGAAGAAGCTGCTCAGACAGACCCACAGGTCAGCCCGATGCCTCGAGGTGATCTCTTAACTAAGGGTCCCTCTTCCCAGCTCACTCATTTAGCCCTCACAGCATCCAAAGATGGGGCCTTGGTCAAAATTCACATCACATTAAATTGGCCTTAAAGACAAATAGCAGGTGGGAAGTACAGTGGAAATTTACCTACTGATCTATAAACCCACACTACGTCCTGTTACATACCACAGTCTAAGAATCACCCAGGAACTTCTTTCATCCAGAAAGTTGATTGTGAGGCCAAACCTCATCCAAGTGTACAGCCCAGATCTCACCATTTTCCTGCTGCCTGTAAGAGGCACCCTGGCCCCATGCCATGCCTGCCCAGTGAGCTGTGTCCTGTCCCTCGTTCATCCCATTTCCTGGCCCACAACTCTGCCTACATTCCTGGAGGCCTATAGGTACCAGGCACAACAAGATGGCTGAAGGCCATTGTAAGAACGCAATCAGCTAGAGGCAAGGCAATATGGCACCGCCAGGACCAGCTCTGCTACTACAGAAAGCTCCAGATATCCTAACACAGCTGAAGCACTAGAAAATGATCTTAAATCCAATATTATGGAAACTTTAGAGGCCTTTAAAGAGGAAACAAATAAATCCCTTAAAGAAATACAGGAAAATACAATCAAACAGGTGAAGGAAATGAATAAAACTGTTCAAGACCTGAAAATGGAAATAGAAGCAATAAAGAAATCACAAACTGAGGGAATCCTGGAGATGGACAACCTAGGGAAGAGAAGAGGAACAACAGATGAAACCATTGCCAACAGGATACAAGGAACGGAAGAGAGAATCTCAGGCCTACTTGCTCTAGACATGGCAATGACCATGCCTCACCCCCAGCAGTCATTGGTCCATGTTTATTCAAGTGTCTCTGTATTCTCACAATCTGCCATCCTACTATCACAATAACTATGATAGATAATCCTTCCTCTCTGAGAAGTCAGGCATTTTTGATAAATAAAACATCTGCTGCAAACACTAATACTTTTAAAATGTCAGTTCAATCAGTCCTGTTGGTGCAAGCCTATATATAGTTCAACTGCTTGAGAGAATCTTAAGTTCAAGGCCTGCGAGGGCAACTGAACATGACCCCTTTTCTAAATAAAAAGGAAACAGGGGGTGAGGTAGAGCCCTTGCCTAGCATTCATAAGGCCCTAGGTTCAATCCTTAGCACCACATAAACCAACCAACCACCCATCCATCCATTACTTGACTCCACACGCACACTGAACAGTCTACACAGAGAAATCAAATCTTCTCTACAGTAATTATGAGGGCCTGAGTACTTCCAACACACCTATGAATTCTTTAGAGCAAATGAACCTCACAGCACAACAGAACAGATGCAAACCAAGCCATCAGCCAGGAGCCAGCAGACACTTTGCCTTGAAAATAAGTAATGTTTAGCCTGAAGGCAGGCGAGGGGTGAGGAACCCAGGTCCACCATGCTCTGAACGGCAGCCACAAGGCTCTGGCACTGACACAGCATGGGGCTGCCTGGCTCCTCTTTACAAAGGGAATGACTGATACAGTATCAACCTAGAAGTGGGTTTCATCTAGGGGTGGAGCCTCGTGAAACTTTCCTCCATTCGTGTTGGCCGGTTGACTGGTGTGGTCTTTGCACATCTCGTACAGGCAGCCATATTGTTGAGAGTTCACGCTGTTTCTCAGTGGTTGCCCTGGATCCCCAGTTCTGACCATCTTCCTACCTTTACTTCCTCAATGTTCCCTGAGCCTTAGGTGCAGGGGTTGTGTTAGAGATGTCCAATTTTGGACTGGACGCCCCACGGTCATTGATTCTCTGCACTTTGACCAGTTAAAGAGGTTTTGTTTTTGTTTTTGTTTTTGTTTTTGTTTTTTTCTGAAAAAAGAAAAGTTCTTTGATGAGATGTGAGGTCTGTGCATGTCCATAGGCATAAAGATGGACTTTCTGGTTTTAGTAACATGCTGGTACTAGGTTATCCTCTGGGCATGTGACCTCTCCAGCCATGGGCTCTTGGCTGAGTCTGTAGTACCAAGCCTGAATTCCCTCCTACAGAATGGCCTTTGGGTTCAATTAGACCATTGTTAATTACCTCCAACCTAAAGTCCCACTGCTGTATCATAACTGCTGAGAAGAGAAACAGTTTTGATTTAGAGACAGGATCTCAACTGTAAAGGGTCAGACCTAAACAGGTGTAAACAAGGACAATACCAGATGGACTCAGTAGGGAGTGTGTGCATCTGTGTGTGTGTGTATGTGCATGTGTCCATGCACTATGTGACTGTGTGTGTGCATGTGTGAATGTGTTTGCTTGTGTATGTGCACATGTGTGTGAGTGTGTATATACATGTGTTTGTGCATGTGTGTGCATGCATGCGCGTCTGTGTGTACGTATACACATGGGTGTGAGTGTGTGTGTGTGTGTGTATGTATGTTTGAGATAGGGTGTTTGGAGGAACATGGGAGGAGAAGGAACAGAGAAAGGAAGTGAAAAAATGCATGCTTAGTGCATTTCTGTATGAAATCCTCAAATATAATAATCAGGGGATGGAGAGCGGGCTCAGCAGTTAGAAGCACTGGCTGCTCTCCTAGAAAACCCAGGTTTGATTTCCAGCACCCACAATGCAGCTCACAACCACCTGTAACTCCTGTCTCTGTGGGCACTGCACACACATGCTGCATAGACACGTATGCACACAAAACACCCACACACAGAAAAGAGAAAGAAATAAGTCTTCTTAGAAAGTAATGACGGTTAAAGCTAATATAAATATTTTTAAAAAAAGAAGCCCTGCCACTAGGTGAGTGGGTGTGTGTGTGTGCATGGGTGGCGGCAGTTACCAGGTATCAGTCACAGCCCCACACAGATTTGAACCCTTGGTGTCAGGTACTAAGGATTTCTTGATGAGACTCTCCAAGGTGTACTCTCAGCACATGCTTGGTGACAGAATACTGAAATCCTCTGAAAATGTCTAAATCTAGTGCGCCTGCTATAGTTTATGTCACACGTCCGCAGGACTCATGGTGAGCTGAACAGATGATGTGGCCAAAGAGGACACAACAGAGCCTGGGAAGGTCATGTCCCTTCTCCAGCTCGACTTCCAGGAGACGCTAGTGTAGAGTCAACTGGCAGAGGACACACATCCAATTAATTCTCCAAAATAACTTCCACAACTCTTTCTTCAAGGGGGGGGGACAAAAAAAGAACAAACTAATTTACAGTGAGATTTGTTGAGCTCTAGCACACTGAATTCAGAAGCCAGTTAATTACAAGCTTCATGTAGGTTTTTTTTTTAATAATTAATTTTATTTTTTAAGCTCATTGCATGGTCTCAATTAAGGTGGTGATATTTTAATTATCGTAATTGTTTCTGAACTTGTTTTTGAGTTCAATGAGTTTATTTTTTAATTAGCTACATTGATTTTTGAAATCCAGGATCAAGCCTTTTCGACGTCCTTGGACATATTCTACTGACTTAACTGACAAAGGGTCAGGGTCAAAGCACCTGTGATAGCAAAGCCCGAGGCTACTTCCCAGCCACTGAGAGGAGGGAGGGGCTGAATTTGACACAAAAGATCCCCCAGTCACCTGGGCCAGCACACATGCCTGATATGTGTCTATTCAGCCACCATTAGCAGAGTTTTACTCCAGGTGAAACATCTTTTGGCAGGCCAGAGGCCAGCATCTCCTCCTGGGAGTTCACGGCTGAACAGAAGATGCAGATGGCGCACTCTGACCTTGCAGAGGGCTGGCGAACTCCCTGGAGAGGCTGGCACAGGTGGAAAAGTGGGTTCGAATGAGGCTGTAATGTACCAGAGGAACAGGAGGGGTCTGGCCCGCTTAGGACCCAGCACCTCATCGGGCTTGGGGCAGGCTGGTAGGGGTGACAAGTGCCCGCAGCGGTGAGTAGACACACCCATGGAGAGCCTTGAAAACTGCGGGGGAGCCACAGCCTCCAAGTTTCAGAACAACTGTCAACATGGTAGGTCCTGGTGACTCCTGAGATACTCTTTCATTTTAAGTCTACTGGAGCTGGAAGAGGGAGAGCTGTGTGGTGTGTGTGTGTGTGTGTGTGTGTGTGTGTGTGTGTGTGTGTGGCAGAATAGCGTAGACAGATTTCACACAAGCAAGAGTCACCTCTCCATTAAGATAGAGTAGTGTTGAAGGCTCTCCAAAACACCCTTTCTGCCTTCCCCGACCTCACTGCCTTGTTCTCTCATCCTCTGGTCATCAAGCTGCACAGGATTCTGGGAAGCAAAGGCTACCCTCTGAGTCCAGGAAGTCAACAGCTTATCTAAATGTTGGGTGCACGGTAGCCTGCTGTGCTGAGTCTCAGAAGCTCTCTCACACCCAGGCCACTCAATTTAAAAAATATGTACAAATTAATGATGGCCCACCTTCTCATTCTTGCCTTTCGGATCGGCCTTTCCCTGGAACGCCCATGGACAATAGTCATCTGAGAGCAGGCATGCCCCATGATTCATTAGGAGTGACTTCACAGATGACTGACAGAGAAATTACTACAAACTGTGAATACCTCCTCAAGCTAGGATCCTGGACATTTATTATAGCTTGTCTGTCCCCATGGTAACTCGCGTGTGCATCTCGTCTCCCCCTCCCCAAGGCGCCTGTTTACTAGCTGACGACAGAGCCTCGCGGAATACAAATTGCGCTCATTGGGTCTGGCTGGAAGCTGGGAAGGACGGCAGCTTGGAAAGTCTCCTTCATTACTCTCGGCTTTCACAGTCAAGGGCTTCCCAAGTTCTCTGAGGATGAACAAAGAGACTTGTGGGCCACGTGGTTAGGCAGCACACAGAGTTAATTTCAGAGACACCGAACACTGACCCTGAGTATCCGAGGACCGGAGAAGGCCACAGAAGATGGCACAGGACAGATAATGACACGGAGGCAGAGGACAAAAGGACACAGCTAATCAAAGATAGCCCTGCTCCTTTCCTTTCCCCTAAAGCCAGAGCCTGAAGATTCCCAGTTCTCTGCATGAAAGTGAAAAGCACCTTCCTAGTTACTGAAGGTGTGGGCGGGCACAGGGGCCATTGCTGAAAACCGGCTGCACGGTTTAAGGCGTTTATTACTCTTGACTTTATGATGTGCATAAAATTAACAATAGAAGACATTTTAATTTAAAGGGGGGGAAATTAATAGCTTATGATCCAACGCATCAAGACCAGGCAAAAGGAAAACACGATCGTCTCAATGGTTTACAACAGGAAACTCTGAACAATTGGAACGTTCATCCTGGTTGCCACTTGGCTCACCTGGGGAAAGGGAAGCCAAAATTAAACACCTGCCTCCATCAGGTGGGCCTTCGAGCATGCCTGTGAGGATATTTTCTTGACTGCTAATTGATGTAGGAAGACCCAGTCCTATGTGTGTGGCTCTATCCCTATGCCTGGCTAGGTATAAGAAAGGGAGCTGACTACTGAGCCAGGAGAGAGCAGGAAGCTGTCTATTTCAGTCCCCTCCTCCAGATTCCTGCAGTGTCCTTCCTTAGCGGATGGACTAGGATGTAATGATGAAACACACCTGTACTGGGTGGTTTTATATGTCAACTTGACACAGGCTGGAGTTGTCACAGAGAAAGGAGCCTCCCTTGAGGAAATGCCTCCATGAGATCGAGCTGTGGGGCATTTTCTCAATTAGTGATCAAGGGGGGAGGGCCCCTTGTAGGTGGTGCCATCCCTGGGCTGGTATTCTTGGGTTCTATAAGAGAGCAGGCTGAGCAAGTCAGGGGAAGCAAGCCAGTAAGGAACATCCCTCCATGGCTTCTGCATCAGCTCCTGCTTCCTGGCCTGCTTGAGTTCCAGTCCTGACTTTCTTTGGTGATGAACAGCAGTGTGGAAGTGTAAGCTCAATAAACCCTTTCCTCCCCAACTTGCTTCTTGGTCCTGATGTTTGTGCAGGAATAGAAACCCTAAGACAACACCCTTTCCATCCCAAGTTGCTTTCGGTCATGGTGTTTGTCACAGCAACGGAAGCCAGACTGGACCAGGTGGCTAGAACAGAATACCACAGACCCCGCACAGCACACACAGCAGCCAGGCTATTTTCTGGAAGCTCTAGAAAATGGAAAGAACCTTGATGCTTCTCAGCATGGTGGGATTCTGTGAAAGCCTGTCCCTAGCCAGCAGATAGCCGCTGGCTTTTTACCCTGTCCCCATGTGGCCTTCTTTTGGCTGCATGCCTTTAGAGAGGCACATTGTAGGTTCCCTAGTATGTTCTGATGAGGAAGGACGCCAACTCTATAGAGCTAGTGCCCCACCCTGTAACATTTATAATAAATAAATATATATTTATTATATATATTTATTTATATATAATAATAATATATATTATATATATAAATATAAATATATATATATATATAATTTAACCATAGTAGATTCCTAGAAGCCTTGTCTCTAAATATGGCCAACCTGTGTGGAGAGTCCAACATGCTAATCTGGAAGAGAAGTAACATTCAGTCCTTAACATCATCTTCAGGCAAATGACACAACTAATTATGAACCATTTGTGTCCTAGCAGACAGTATGCTAAAGACATAGATACATTTGTATGTACTAGCTAGCATAGGTAGATAGATATTCATGATAAATTAGGTAAAAATATAATTTGAAAATAAAGATGATTAATTATCAGGGGCAAAATAGCTTCTTGGTACCAGAAAACCTTCACGGTCGAGCCAAGACTTAAAAACCAGATTTGCCTTTTTCTAAAGAGTCACCTTCTCCTTTCCATACTCTGCTTCTCCTGAAGCTTCACCTCCCACACAAACCCGAGTCTCCTCCTCATCCAGCTTCTCCTGGTTGGTTGCTTTACATCTGTGGTACCTCTGGAACACTCAGGTATAATTCAGATGCCCACAGACTGCAGATTAACATGACTGGTACCTGCAGACACCAGCTCCAGGACCGCCATCAGAGGATCTGGTCCCTTCTGCTGCCTGGAGAATAGTTTTTGTAACACGGAGACAACAGAAGTTAGGGTCATGGCCGAAGGCTGGAACAGGTTCTTGTCTGTTCCTGAGAGATTTTGCCATTTGCCTCTGAGATGAAAGAGTTAAGGGCTACCCACGATTGGCTGGAACTAATGACATCCACTAGCAAGAGAATGGGCCCTCGGCTCACACACAGAACAAGACATTATGAGCAACCACTGCTAAGGCCAGCATGGCCATTTACACACCCTAATCATCACAAGGCCAACATGGTCATTCTAATCATTAGAAGACAAAGCATTGAGAGACGTGGGCTTGAAGGCTATGGAAATGTATGTCAGTGGGCGGAGAGCTCTATCAGCCTGCCCAGCTGTTCTCCATTCCAAGGCTCTCACCTCGGCCTCCTACGTCTTCCTATACGATCCAGAGAGAGAGGGAAGGAACAGCTTCCCCCAGTGATTACAACAAGAAACTGATTTCCCTTGGAAAGTGTCCCAAGGGGCAAAGGGCGTCAAACAGAATGAGGCCGCATTGGATTGGGTCTCAGTGGGAAGAAAGGAAAACAGGAACATCTTATTATAATGAGGTCTCACTAGTCAGGGGACTGGTGGTGTTAACAGTCACACATTCTATCTCAGTCATGAGGAAGCCTGTGCGGACATCAGGGTACTCTTAACTGATCAACTGGTAACGGACACAGAGACATTGAGAAACCTATGTATGGTCATGCAGCCCATGAGGCT
Organism: Apodemus agrarius; assembly: GCA_964023405.1. NCBI lineage: Eukaryota > Metazoa > Chordata > Mammalia > Rodentia > Muridae > Apodemus > Apodemus agrarius. The sequence continues at coordinate 6,641,214 of OZ030019.1, read as the reverse complement.
GGCTTCAGTCCTGATGAGCGTCGCACCATAGGGGATGCCCAGAGGCACCAGAACACTAACGTAGCACCCCACGATGGGGATCAGTGGGTGAACACAGCACCAAGCATCCTCACACCGAACCACCTGATGCTGAGGGTGGTACCAGCCACCTGTGATGCCAGTACTCAGAAGATGGACTGGGAGTTCAAGGCCAGCCTGGGCTACTTGAGCACTTTCTCAACAAGCAAGCAAGAAAAAAGCCAAGTTTTAGGGTGTTTGAATAAGCTTGTGTTGCTGTTACAATATATTTTTGTCTAAGCCAAGGGCTCTTTCAAGAGAACTGCCCAAAGAATGAACTCCAGAAGCCTTGTTTACACACTGCTCCTGAGGCTGCCTCTATGGTGCAGAGGGAGTACACCAAGCCTAGCAGCAATAAAGAAGGAGCGGGATGAATAAGAAAACCTAAGGCTAGACTTCCAAGACGAGGACAGGACTCTTCCACAGAGAAGTCGCAGCCTCCCATCCCTCAAGATGGCCAGAATTTAATTAAAATGTTTTAATAGTAAAAAGGTTCCAGTCCCTTTTCACTATAATTGACATAAATTATTCATAAGACACAAGTGAGCAAAAGAGAGAGAATTATTTAAAGTACAAAAGAACCAATTCATAACCTAGGAGGATCAGAGTACGTAACAAGCACAAGAAAAATCAAATATTTACAGAAAAAAAATTAGTGGCACGCTTAAAAGATCACCGCTGTGCAGAAAGTCTATCTTCTGTATCTGTGCATCATTTTAACACAATTAAAAACCCCATAAAACACAGAGCCTTCCCCAGAACAAAGACATGCACAGAACTAATCCTTCCGATGCTGATTTTCCAACCGTTATCAGCAGCCTGGTTATTGACCACATTAAGAACCCACCTCCACCCTTTCTGTGCACCAAGAAGGTGTGGGCTGCAGGGTCTGGAGGAGAGAAGGTTAAAGGGGAGGGGTGGGCTATGCTACCTACCCTGTGGGACCTGGGGTCTCTGAAGAGCAGGTACAGAGAAGCAGCCCCCCCTACTCCCATCTGAGGTCTGGGAGTTTCAGGGAGAATCCAGGGGAGACACAGGATGGTACACCTGTTACCCCCACTCCCTCCAGCTCCTCTCCACTTTCTCCCAAGGTCCAGAGAACAGCAGGGAGCCCTGGACATTTCTGATGCCCAAAGCCCTGGGACTACGGCTGTATTTGGCCTTCCAGGCTCAGCTCCACACTCATTTCTACATGAAGAAATATTAAAACTTGAACATCGAGCTCAGATCTTGCTAATGTCAGACAGGGCTCCCACGTCAGGAACCAGAGCGTTCTCCTAGCCTCCTCCCCCAAAGAGGCTGGGAATGAAGACCAAAAATCACATTCCTAAGTTCTGTGCTGTAGGATCGTACAACAAAGCCTCATCCAGAAAACTATACCACCACACCCCCGCGGCTGTATGCATAGCTTATTTATGACACTTGAGGGACATTTTGTGAGCTTTGAAACATTTGTGCTGGAGAGAAGGGGAGTTGGAGGGTTGGGGTATTCTCAGAGCTTACATTCAAGTGCAAACAAAAGAGCCTGGGTAAGGGAAACAGAATTAGGTAAATGCTATTATCATAAGCAGACAACGGCCTGAGTCTGAGGCAATTGTAAGTGGGGCAGACTGGGGACACTTCACTGTGCAAAAAACAGCAATGCAAACTGCTGTAGAAGGCTGATGTTCTCAGGTCTTCTGTTGGAACCACCATTGCCTACCTGATGTGTCTATCCTGTTCTGCAAAGCTGGCCAGAGAGGGAATACAAGGCAAGGACCAGTAAGATCCAGGGTAAGCCTGCCTCAGAGTGGAGGGAAGGGTGCTTGCTCCAAATGACCCGCCCAGAGCTCCTCTGATGACCTGTGACCTCCTCGGAACCCATTTGCTGGTGCCTTCCCGAGGAAGCGTCAATCCCAGCTGGAGAGAGAGAGAACCAGGAGTGGCATGCTTTGTGTGCCCAGGACAGCCTTTCCTGCCCTCCTTTTCTTATCTCTACAATCCGGTGTAAGCCTTGTTTCCCAGACTGCTTGGCAGGCCATGGGGAACGCAAACCTATGGCAACTCTTCCTACCGTGAGAATCTAAAACTTACATCACCGCCCTCACTGGTCTACTAATCAACCCAAACTGCATGCAGACTGGCAGAGAGGAGGCTCCAAGAGTAGACAGGCAGTGCCTTCTCAGCCCTGAGGCTCAGAGTAGGTGTTTGCTCTTACAGGACCTGAGAGACTGGGAGAAAGTTTGAAAAGTGTTGAAAGTGTTTACAGAGTTTAGAGGGTCCTGGAAAGAAGCAGAGAGCTCTCCAGAGTCTGCTGTGTACGATGGAAAATCGATAGAGGGGAAAAGAGCATCCAGAGAACCCTCGGTAGCAAAGTGTTCATTCTGTTTGGATCATAAAGCAGGCTCCATTAAGGGCAATTCATCAAGAATGTATCCCATGTCCGTCTAGCAAGAAGAGTGCAGGCTACCTCCTCCTAGAGACCTCAATTCCACCAACCAAAGAACCCAGGGCTTTTCAAAAAGCAGACTGTACAGTTTAAAGCATTTAGGGGCTAACTCTTTCCATGTGCCAAAAACTAGGTGAGGTACGTAAGCATTTGTGGTTCCCTAGGTATCAAACTTAATATTCTAATTAAAGCTGTTATTGCTTTTGTCCCTCCCAGTGTTAATTTCCCAGATACTCCAGGCCACAGATTTATAAATGGGTAATCAGAGACTATTCATTTCCAAGCTCTTTCTTTCCCCAATTAGGGCAGATTCATTTCTCCTTCTTCCGGAAGGTTCCCAAGGTCATTAAATTTCATTCCTGAACCGAGAATGCTGAAGCAGTCATCACAGAGTTAGCGCTGAGTGGAGCCGGGGTTTCTCGGGGGCAGCATCTAAAGTGCTTGGAAGCCATCTCAAGCAGAGAGAGCGACTGCCCGTGCCACTGCGGGGCTGACAAGCGGTATCATTTCAGTCTTGTGTTCCTTCCTGCTCCTTCCACTGTTCGCTGTGCCACACAGCATCACTGCCGGCGCATCTCGCCGAGCATCTAGTAAGCCTAGCGGCTCCCGTTCCAACACTGCCCACAACTGTTGCAGCAAATCTACACACAGCTCAGTTATAATCTTTATAAGCTGCACGCCTAGACTGGGCAGGTCTCCCACTACACTACTCTGTTCCCCAGCTATGAGATCCCTTGCTACTTGTGGCTTCTCCAGGCCATGTGGTTCTGCTCCATCTTCCTTCTTCCTCGTCCTCTTTCATCTCCTTTCCCTTCCTCTGCCCAATCCTAGGCTCTAGCCTTTATCTGACCTGTTAGGATGGGGAGAAGGGGGGGCAGCCCCTCTTGAGGAAGCAGAATTAACATCAGAATACAAACAGCACCCAGGCCTCCTACACCACACAGCCAACTGTGTCCTGCCTGCAGCTCTGCCAATGTGCTCCTTGCTGTTCCCTGAATACAAAGCATGTGTCGGGTCTTACTGTGCATGGAAGACACGCAGAAATAAATTATGCCTGGAAACCAAAGAAATACAACTAGACCTGGCCCCACGTGACTCAACTAAATGATCACTCTGTATGACTCCAGGTCTGTCTAGAAGCCTGTACACATACATCTGTTGTAGAAGCCTTCTAAGAACAAGGATACTGCTTTGCCTTTGAACTACTTCCTGGCCCTGCTGTCTAGTGTAGCAAAGAAGTTCACTATGGTGGTTACACTCAGGTACCTGGGCTCTTCTAATCCTCTAGTCTGCTTTGAGAGGTCAGGGGTTATACTTGTGTACCATTTCTGAACCACAAGTGATATGACATGCATGTTTCAAAGGATGCTCTTAGTGAATGCTGGTTCAAATCACTGTGTAAGTGGCATCACTTGCTTGAATAACCTAATATCTGTAGGTCACAAAGCCTGAGGAGCCATGGGAGCCTCTGGCATCTCCAGTGCAGCATCTTCACTGACCTCAGAAGGGAGGCTACAATCCTTTGTGTGCCATGTGATTGTGGAACCATGTTATATGCCAAGTGCTGTTATAAAAGTAGGCACTGAGAGGTGGCTGAGACCAAGCTCCTGCTCTTCAGGAGCTCAGAGACCAACAGGGATGGCCAGAGAGGAAAGGGGGGAAGGAGAGGGCCAGGAGAGATGAAGCCTGGATAGAGCTAAGGAGAAGACACATTAGATGTTGATAAACGTGGAAGGAGAGAAAGATGGGAACCTCTTGGAGAGACGATGCATGTGCTCTCGCCCCAGAAGGAGCCAAAGACTCCATTGACACTGGAGACTCAGGGATTCCAGCACAATTAATTTCTTCTTTCTCCACTGTAAACTGCAACTCTCCAAAACTCTGTTCAGAAACTCCATTCTCACCGAAAGGGCATGTGTAGGACTCCTTATGCAATGTCAGTGGCCTCTAGTTTACCTTATAGGTTTGTAATTCCATCAAAGGCAACCTCAGAGACACCCTAGGATCTGGCTTACCAAAAGAGACAAAGAAGAAGGTAGTTTCTTAGCAAATTTAAGGGCCCAAATTTTATATATATATATATATATATATATATATACACACACATATATATGTATGTGTGTGTATGTATGTATGTGTGTATATATAGTATATATATACATATATATGTATGTATGTGTGTATATATGTAGTATATATACATATATATACATATATGTATGTGTGTGTATGTGTGTATATATATATATATATATATATATATATGAGATATTAGGACACTTTGTGGGTCACACATGTGGCCATATTGGATTTCCTGCACGCCTACATCCCCACCCTTACTTACACTTCTGTTATTTTCTCCAGTGCCTTTCTTCCCATTGGAGCATCTTTAATAAAACCGCCTGCTTAGTCCTGAAATTCTTTTCTGCATTGAAGTCATGTATCTTAATTTGGCCTGAGTTGTGGTCCCTAAAAGATTTAGGGCATGTGCTTACCCCTGGCTGCTGGAGGGGAGGGTGGAGGCTGTGCCTCTTCCCCTCCCCACCACTGACAATAAAGCCTTCTCTTGGGACATCCCCTTCTCAGAGCTGTATCCTTGGAGCAGGGAGGCTCCGGGCAGCTGGCTAACAGGTTGATGCCTAGCGGGGGAGTGTTGGCAAAAGCGTGCTGACCCTGCTCTAAATCTGGGTCATCTTCAAGATCCAAGATGGCAAGGTCATAGTGAAGGAAGTGTAAGATCGGAGCCGGTTGGCTTGGTCAGAGTAGTCGGCAGCAGTCAGGAGCCTTATGTTGCAGGACAGCTCTGGCCTTAGCAGTCCTCAGTACGTGTTAGTTCTCCTCTTTCTCACAGGATGCCTCTGAAATGTCCTTTATACCCGCAGCTGCACAGACTGGGTGCTTTCTACTCTAGGTTATATTGAGGCACTGTCCTGGAATCACCCTGCCTCTAATATCTGCTTCCCAAGAGATCCAAGAACAGCTTCTACTGTGTCAGCGAGAACCCTGATATCCGGTGAGTCTGCCTTGAAGAGGCCTGGCTCCACCCACTGGAGTCCCTGCCCTGGAAGCCTGATCCACTACCTTCCCCATTGTTTGGGGGTCCAGTGGGAGAAATGCGAATTGATGGATCTGTGCCTCTGTTCATTGGGGTCCAACTTCTAAACCGATACCTGGCACTCAATGAACATAAAGAAAAAGACAAAGGGGAAGAAAAACGGTGGAATAATAGAGGTGCCTTTCTTCCCCAAACACATCTTCCCACTTGTAAATGTCTGGCAGACACTCCTGGCACCAGCCCCCACTGGCTGGGACTAAAGCAGCCATCAGGCCTTTTGTGATCCTGAACAAGCTAATGAGGGTATGTGTTGCTGTGTAATCCAAACAGTATCTATTTCGTGCCCAATCGTTTTTTAAATGGGCAACAAATCTCCCTGGTGTGTTTCTTTCTCCGACAAACAAAAGCTCTGTCTGGGCTCTTTGTGGGCTCTGCCCAATCAACAAGAGCAAGAGGCCCCAAGGATGCTAATTCAACATCCCCATCACAATGCCAGGGCCTCCCATGCCCTCCAATCGGGCCTAAGGAGTTTTCCTCATTGGTAGCTCTATCCAACCAGAAATTGCAAAAGCCAGCTGATGATATACATGGCTGGTTTGTTTGTTTGCTTGTTTTTAAAACTAGTTCCTAAGGAGCACAATGACAACATCTCACCTGATGTCACTGTTTCAGTCAGCCACAGACATGGATACGGTACAACAAAGATTGACTGAGTTATCAAATAGGGTAGAGATTCTAGGCACCACACATTAAGTAGCCTCTGGAATCTATTTCTGGATCCAGAGCACACCTGCCTTTGCGTGCTGAGAAGAGGGGTCTGTGGTAGAATCCCTCCAGGTGGCAGACAGTCACAAAGGGGCCCCTTCGCTGTGCCTTGTAGCAACTACTCGAGACGTTTTGTGCCGAAAAGCACCTACTGCTCACTTGGGTCCAACAATAGCCAAAGCAACACCAAAGTCTGCTGTATCTGTCTGCGCTTCGTTCCCTTTACCTTAGGTCCGGTGATTACCTCTGCCTAGGGGTCTGTCAGTCACTTGAAAAGTGGGTCTAGAAACGGGCACAAAGATCCAAGTTAACTGAGGCATCTTTCTGTCCTGTTCTAGAACTCCTAAAAAAGGTCGCAGGCTTTCCAGTTGTCCCAAACCTCAGATTCCAGGAACAGCAAAGCTTGGAGAAATACAACACCTCAGGACAAAGGCAATTCTCTCCCCTTGGTGAGGCTGCACCCTGGAGCAGGAGTAATCATCTCCCGAGAGGCCTTGTCTTGTCAGGCTACAGAGACTTGGTCACCCGGTAGAATCAGAACCGAGACAGCAGATGGGCAGAGCGTGCCTTGGCCTGGACATCCCAAGTGTGTATAATTCCTCTCGCTTCCTGGGCCGAGCTCTTTATGTTTAAACCTGAACTTCATATTTGGCTTAGGACCCTTTTATCTGTTCCCCTTCCTGGTGTAGACTGATTAAACCTCTTCTCCCTGCATTTGACCACTGTTCATCTCTTTAACTGGAACATTGGGACAAGTACAGCTTTGCCTACTGGGGCCACAGAAGCCTGGACTTTTGCCTTAAAAATGGTTTCAGCCTAATGTGTGACTATCCTCTCCTAGTCCTGTTTAACTTAGCTTGCAGGGTTTGCAGAGTCATCCTGGAGCACAGTTCCCATGGCAACCCATCACTCCAATGGGGCCCATCAACAAGGGAACCGGGTTCACTCTGAAGTAGTGAAGCCCAGTAGTTCAGTATTGCTTAAGCACAGACGTTCACAGAGCATCTAGTTCATGCAGCTTCGATTCCAGATGCCAAGGGAGGCCAACCTCTATCCAAGCATACCAGCCCAAGAAAGTCAAGGGCACCCAGCATAGTTGACGTCACAGAATCCTACCAAGAACTCTCTGTGACAGGGCTTGCTCCCACCCCCACGCCACAGATAACAGAGGTGCAGAATGTATTCAAGTGTGTACTGAGTTTCAAGGGGCCAAGGAAGAATTCAGCCACAAGTGGATGTAGAGATGCCTGCACCAGGTACAGATCCCGCAGGACACCTGGCTTCTACAATGCATTCCAAGCCAGTCTCTAACAGTGGAGCAGGGTCTTCCTCAGGCTGCAGCTTGGCTTTTAACTGAAAGATCTGGGCAGTGCTCAGTTTGCCCTCCCAAAGTCCCGCAAGGTGCCTCCTTTCCCTCCCTTTCCTTCCTCCTTCCCACTGTGGCTGTCGCTCCCGCCCCCTCACCTTCGGTTCATCTCCTTTCCTCATCTGCTCATTAACTGACTGTCTGGTCCGAAGGCCCCAGCGTGTCTATACTGAGGCTCCATAAGAACATAGCTTCTCTTCACAAAATAAACGAGCACGCCGCTCTTTTGGGTCTACCTTCCCCCAGCGGAGCTCCGGGGTGGCTGGGGGAGGCTGTTCCGGGAGGCTTGGTCCCCTTGAGTTTCACAGCAGTTCCCAAGGCCCGGTGCTTCCTTGTTCAGCAGACAACATAATAGCTTCATTTTTTGCTTTATCAGGCTAACTATTCCGCTCTGCATTTTGTTAAATTTTGAGTAATTGTAGGACATGTAAGACAGTCTATGGCCTGGTTGAGGAAGGCTTACTCCAGAGGCCCAGTAGAGCATTCTACAAGGGACAGAACCAGTGAGCCATGCTCCCACCCTCCTGACTCCTCAACTCCATAATCCTGTGGCCATCAGTCACATGGGGCCAAGCCCCAGGCCCCTAGTGTTCTGGCTGGACTCCACCCCTACTGTCACCTGGCCACAGCCAGGCTTTCCCTGCTCCACGGTTACCTGGCAACAGCCAGGTGACCCAGCCCACTTTAAAAGGAGGCTTCTTGGCCCTCCTAGCTCTCTCTCTCTCTTTTTTTCTTGCCCTCGCTCTTGTCCCCGTTTCCCCTCGCCTCTTCTTTCTCTTTCCCCTCTTTCCACGTGGTCATGGTCAGAGCTCATCTCGCTATCTTTTCTTTCTTTACTTCTCTATCTCCTTTTCTCTTGCTACCTTTTTATAATAAAGTTTGAAACTATGGACTGTCTTTTTATCAAAACCTGCCATGTAGGATCATGGAACAGGACTCAGCGTCTTCAGCCACCAGGAAAGGACCCAGGACTCCCTGCCTAGGCAGCCGTTCTCTCTACAGGTACTTGGGCGCCCGCCATCCCTACCCAGATGAGGTGTGCAGGCACAGCCCGTTTTCCCCTACGCGGGCTATAGCTGGGCAGCCTCCTCTCTGCCCACTTTCTCTATGGCAGGTACGCAGGCCTTCCCACTTTTTCCCCCACAAGTAATCCCTGGAGTAATCCTCTCCCTGGGGTGTGCTCTCCCCCCTCACAGGCAGCAGGATACAAGCTGTTCTCTTCTCATGCCTCTCTCCTGCAGTCTTAATGGCCAGATCCCAGAGGAGGTGACTCTAAGCAGGGGAGACCTCTTGTTCCTGATGCCGCCCGCCCCCGGGCTGAGCCCCTGTCACTAGGTACTCATGAGCACAAGTAAGGGCATCGTCTCAGTGGGTCAGTCCTACGCACTTTTCTGCTAATTTCTGGGTCTCAGCCCAGCCCTGAGCACTAACCTCTACACTATGAACGAGTGGAAATCCCACCACATGAGAGGCATTGGCCGCCAGACCTAAAACCTACACATAAAAATTCAAAGCACATCAACTTCAAAAGGAGTTGAAGAAGCTAAATAAATAAATAAATAAATAAATAATAAATACCTTTTAACTTGGAATCACCTCTACTTTGAATAATTTAAACCAATGGGTTATATACCCCCAGAGATAGCTATTAATGTCAAATGCATGTTGCCTTGCAGGCTCCAAATTAGAGTATTTAGAACGATGATCAACCTGCTGCCTTAGCCCTGAGTGTGCTGTCGGGCCTCTAGCCTCTGTTTCTTTGGGTTCTAAAGACAATTATCGCATGTATATTACTAAATCAACATTGCTTTAATGTACCGTGCTAGTCATGATTGGCATTTTTAGTCGTGATTCTGCTAGGCTTTGGCTGTCACTCACCCGATTGTGCTCTCCTGTCTTGTAATTTTCACTCCTCTCAGAGAAGCCAGCCAGCTACATAGTTCGGTTGATACAAAATATGATCAACAAGTTCATAATAAATGCCTTGTTTATAATCTCCTGACAGCAACGAAAACACATTGCAAGGTTTGGCTACGTCTAAGATGTGGTATGATGGAAGGCTGCTTAAACCTCTCTCTCTCTTTTTTTAAATCAATTATTCAGTGCCACAGCCTCTCGATTTCCATGATATAAGAATAAGATTCAATGGCTGTCATATTCTGGAGAGAGCTGAGAACTGTCACCCACACTTCTCGTCTCTGGTGACGTACAACAGGCAGGATTATCTCAGTGAGAATTCAGGTCCCCAGCAAAATACGTTGGGGAGTTAATTTTATATTTTTACTTTCAAGCTGGTGAAACATTGTCTTCTTTTTTTTTATTTTTGCTTTTTTTTTTCTTTTTAATCCCCATTCCTAAGGGAAAAGAATCCTATGATCAATGTACTGCTCCCATCTGGGCACGTAAGAAAATCTCCTTCCTCCTGTCATGTTAACTGCAAGGAGGTTAAGAGAGGACCTGCTTCCATCAGCGAGGCTGTGGCCTCAGAAGATGTTTGGTAACATCCTGACCCGGGGCATCATCATGGCTGCTGCGTGTCTGAGTGAGGGTGACGCTTCTGGCATTTAGGAAGGAGGGGCAATGAGGGTGTGAACTCCAGCGGTGCCGTGCTCCTTAGCAAAGAGCTCTGCAGGCAAACGTCAACGGTGCCATGTTTAGGGATCTTAAACCTTCATGGGGAATTGACAGGTCAGGGGCAAGGTGGGTGATAACACTTGGTCTCAGATGGGGCTGAGATGGAGAGATGAGGGCCAAGGCCAGAATGTCCCTCAAGAACACCCAGAGACCATCCATGATTCAGCCCAGCCTGGGAAGGGTCTTTCCTGTTTCCTCCTGTGGAGAAACTGCTGAGGAGCTGAGGTGCCTGCTCTGTCCAAGGTTCTGAGGCAAGCTGGCTGCAGAGCTGGCTCACACCCCAGCCTGGTTACTACTGCTCACCCCATCACACCGATCCCAGCCTGCTCACCCCATCACACCGATCCCAGCCTGGTTACCCCATCACACCGATCCCAGCCTGGTCACCCCATCACACCCATCCCAGCCTGGTCACCCCATCACACCCATCCCAGCCTGGTCACCCCATCACACCCATCCCAGCAAACAGGTCCTGAGTTGCCCACTGCCCGTTAGAGCCATCAGCCCCGGCTGGAACAGGAGCTGCAGCCGCCGCGATGTGACGCCGACGGAGGCATTAAACAACAGACGTGGAATCAGCACTTACAGTATGCCAATTACAAGTTCATCAGCTAGAGAGCTATGGATTGAAAGGAAACTACTCTGCTATCCTGGGACTTGCTGTCTAATCTAGTGACACACGCCAGCGTAGCTGTGTGGAGATAACCAGCACAGAAAAGCAGCAGAGGCAAACCGCTGTCAAGGATATGACCAGCAACCCGAGCTATCTCCCAGCACCACAAGAAGGCCCTGTCATGTGAAAGCATCCAGAGGCATCCTTTACAAAGGATGGACCAGGCCCTAATTCATTACATAGCGAACTACTGTAGGACTGAGCAAGGCAGCAGTCACCGTAACAGCAATGACATCAGCCAACGACTCTGGCTACAGAAAGCTATGTCTAGTTCTGTGCTGTGCACCTGCTGAGAACCATCTCACTACACCTCTGAAGCAGCCCTGTTCTGCTGACAGCATCGCACCAGCTGTCAGGTGCTCAGACTCGGGTTCCACCACATGAAATAATTCCACAGGCTATGCTTTAGTCGGTAGGCTGGATGGCATCAAGTCCCTCAGGGCTCAGCCTCTCAGCACGGAGGCTGATTCTCTGCCACAGCCCAGTCTGCATGCCAAATACAGCCCGGGCATGGTTGTTTTCTCCCTGTGCTAATGCATGGTGTGACTTTTCTCACACCAAATAATATGCCACAGTTCTAAGAGACTTCTAAGAAAAATTAGGTGGTTGGCGGGTGATGTATTAAAAGATGTACACATCCTACACCAAGCACAAAAAGATGTACATGTGAAGACCATGTTGTTTGACAAGTAAATGATCATAGGCTGTTGAAGACTGAAAGGCTAGGAGGTTCTAGGAAGGCCCCAGGTATGCTGCCAAGCGCCAGGTGAGACAGACTCTCACAGCCCCCGTAAATCCTCTGAACTGTATTAAATTCTGCTAATGGGACCAACAATGTTCAAAATAATCTGTGTTTTCTGTGTGAACATTTGATCTAAGTCATCACTCCTCTACAAAGCTGAGTTTCTCTTTATTAGTTTTTCAGTTCTCATCAATATGGTCTTGCCCTGGTACTCACTTACTAGGGGCCTGGAAATCCACATGAAGGTGGACATAGGCAGGGCAAACTGTAAGCAAGGACAAGTGAGTCCTCTCTGCCTGTGGTGGTTTGAATATGCTTGACCCAGGGGTGGCACTATTTGGAGGTCTAGCCTTGTTGGAGTAGGTGTGGCCTTGTTGGAGTGGGTGTGTCACTAGGTGTGGGCTTTAAGGCCCTCATCCTAGCTCCCTGAAAGCCAGCATCTGCTAGCAGCCTTCAGATGAAGATGTAGAACTCTCAGCTCCTCCTGCACCATGCCTGCCTGGATGCTGCCATGCTCCTGCCTTGATGATAAAGGACTGAAGCTCTGAACCTGTAAGCCAGCCCCAGTTAAATGCTGTCCTTATAAGAGTTGCCTTGGTCATGGTGTCTGTTCACAGCAGTAAAACCCTAATTAAGGCAGTTAGGGTTTTACTTACCTAACTAAAAAGTTGGTACCAGGACAATCTAAGAAGGAAGAGTGACTGTTTCCATCTCACCCCACCCCCCGCTGCCACCACCACCCCTCCCCCCTCCCCCCCCCCCCCGTGAGGAGATAGTGAGGCTCAGAGAGGCTCCATCCTCATCCTGGGACATGCAACAAAGACACAGCCAGGCCAAAAGTCATGTCTCTTGTTCTCAATCCATGTTCTCTGCTCTTTATCATTTACCTAGCACTCTTCTAGTGCAGCGATCATTTCAGAGAGGTGGCCCTGGCCTAGAAGAGTGCACAGCTATCTAGAGAGAGGCCAGGCAACTACAGATGTGGGCATTTACAGACTCTCCCCTGTTTCGGGCAATGGGCAGGATGACTGGAGAAATGTCATCAGGAAGGACCAGATGGCACAGGTGCTGCTATGGACAGATTCGGACCCCAGCAGGGTTTGTATGCTGAATACCAGACACAACATGATGGTGTTTAGAGACCATGGGAATCAACTACAGTGAGATGAACTGAGGAGAGTGGGGCCTTGTGAATGTCCATATAAAGGGAAGCCAGAAAGCCTTTCCACTCCCATTCCCCTGTCCTATCTGTCCCTCTTCCTTCTCATCCCAGAGAAAAGGTCATGAATTAGACAGTGAGAAGGCAGCTATTTGCGAGCCAGGAAGAGAGGCCTCATGGGAGATGGACCTCATGGGAGATGGACCTCATGGGAGATGGACCTCATGAGAGATGGGCCTCATGGGAGATGGACCTCATGAGAGATGGACCTCATGGGAGATGGACCTCATGAGAGATGGACCTCATGGAAGATGGACCTCATGAGAGATGGACCTCATGGGAGATGGACCTCATGAGAGATGGACCTCATGGAAGATGGACCTCATGAGAGATGGACCTCATGGGAGATGGACCTCATGAGAGATAGATCTCATGGGAGATGGACCTCATGAGAGATGGACCTCATGGGAGATGGACCTCATGGGAGATGGACCTCATGGAAGATGGACCTCATGAGAGATGGACCTCATGGGAGATGGACCTCATGGGAGATGGACCTCATGAGAGATAGATCTCATGGGAGATGGACCTCATGGGAGATGGACCTCATGGGAGATGGACCTCATGGGAGATGGACCTCATGAGAGATGGACCTCATGGGAGATGGACCTCATGGGAGATGGACCTCATGGGAGATGGATCTCATGGGAGATGGACCTCATGGGAGATGGACCTCATGGGAGATGGACCTCATGGGAGATGGACCTCATGGGAGATGGACCTCATGGGAGATGGACCTCATGGGAGATGGACCTCATGGGAGATGGACCTCATGGGAGATGGACCTCATGGGAGATAGATCTCATGGGAGATGGACCTCATGGAAGATGGACCTCATGGGAGATGGACCTCATGGGAGATGGACCTCATGAGAGATAGATCTCATGGGAGATGGACCTCATGGGAGATGGACCTCATGGGAGATGGACCTCATGGGAGATGGACCTCATGGGAGATGGACCTCATGGGAGATGGACCTCATGAGAGATAGATCTCATGGGAGATGGACCTCATGGAAGATGGACCTCATGAGAGATAGATCTCATGGGAGATGGACCTCATGGGAGATGGACCTCATGGGAGATGGACCTCATGAGAGATGGACCTCATGAGAGATAGATCTCATGGGAGATGGACCTCATGGGAGATGGACCTCATGGGAGATGGACCTCATGGGAGATGGACCTCATGGGAGATGGACCTCATGGGAGATGGACCTCATGGGAGATGGACCTCATGGGAGATGGACCTCATGGGAGATGGACCTCATGAGAGATAGATCTCATGGGAGATGGACCTCATGGGAGATGGACCTCATGGGAGATGGACCTCATGAGAGATGGACCTCATGGGAGATGGACCTCATGAGAGATGGACCTCATGAGAGATGGACCTCATGAGAGATGGACCTCATGAGAGATGGACCTCATGGGAGATGGACCTCATGGGAGATGGACCTCATGAGAGATAGATCTCATGGGAGATGGACCTCATGAGAGATGGACCTCATGAGAGATGGACCTCATGAGAGATGGACCTCATGAGAGATGGACCTCATGGGAGATGGACCTCATGGGAGATGGACCTCATGAGAGATAGATCTCATGGGAGATGGACCTCATGAGAGATGGACCTCATGGGAGATGGACCTCATGAGAGATAGATCTCATGGGAGATGGACCTCATGGGAGATGGACCTCATGGGAGATGGACCTCATGGGAGATGGACCTCATGGGAGATGGACCTCATGGGAGATGGACCTCATGGGAGATGGACCTCATGGGAGATGGACCTCATGAGAGATGGACCGTGCCTTTGTTGCTTAAGCGTCTCAGAGGATTGCTTGCTACTGAAACTCAATTTGTAAAAACTGAAAAACACTATTAGCTCCGACAATAAGGGAGGCAAGGTCCTGAGACACTGAGCAACTCACACATATGCACAGCCAAAAACTGTGACCCAGAGGGTCACATGAGTACACCAAAGCCATATATTAGCACAAGTCACTACATCCTTAGTGGCACAGACAGCCTCTGTAGTGGGGATATAAATCCATGGTATCTAGGCGCAGGTCCTGTGAAGCCTCAATGAAACTCAAACTCAGGAGGCCTTTATAGAGAGCCAGCAGCAGGTAACAACAACGCACCTTGGTGTAGCTGGATATTACCTGCCTGTGGCCTAGTAATATCCTGGTATATTACACGCCCACTTCTGATTCCAGTCCTAGGTATGGATGACAGCCTAGGGTCCATAAACCACTCTACAGACAGGGTAAGCCATGTGGGCGGAGCTTTTCCATATCTGCTTGGCTTCCTTCCTAGCTGTGGCTACTCAGGGGAACCTTATTTATTTATTCTCTTATTTATTTATTTATTTATTTATTTATTTTATTTATTTATTATTGTATACACTGACACTGCGCCTGAATTTGGACAAACATCAGCCCACATTTGCTGAATGCGGAAGCCCCTTCCAGAAGCCCCCCTCCCTCCTCCCCCGAGTAAAACAGTGAACAAGCTGTCAATGAAAAGGATCGGGATCCGGCTCCTAACAGGTATCCATAAAACGGTGGCTGAATAAAGAGACAGCTATTCATAGGCTCTTAGCAATAAAGAGCTGGCTGTATTTATACCCAGGGCGGCTTCCGCTCATTCTCGACCCAAAGCATTTGTTAGAAAAATACTACCAATGGCAAAATCTAAGGGAAATGAAGACAAGAGAGGAAAACCTCGAGGGGACCCACAGTAGGTATTCAATTAGTGTTCCCTGACCTCCGAAGTCACCAGATTAACAACCGCACAGGGCAAAGTTTGCACTAGAGTTTGAATCCCATTCACAACTGAGAGGGCAGTGCGGCTTCCGCGGTGCCTTTCCGGTAAGCATAGGCTATCTGTGTGCCTTCAGTTATAAAGGTTGCTGTGACTTAAAAGTGCCATTAAGAGTACCAGATCAGTTGCTTCTGTCCTGCCTTCCTGACAGAGAGAGAGAGAGAGAGAGAGAGAGAGAGAGAGAGAGAGAGAGAGAGAGAGAAGCTGTGAGCAATTGGCCTTTCCTTTTTTTTTCTTGTTTCTAGATTAAACTTTGTTAATGGGACCAACAACATTCAAAGTAAGCCAGCGAGTGGCCTGAGGCCCCGGCATTTGGCTTGCAGGTTTCCATACTTTGCCCACACAGTAAAGTCGCTCTCTAGGAATTCAACAGTCCTAGCGATGAAACACTAACAACCAGGCATTCGGCCCTGGCCTACGGCACATGAATCACACCAATTCCTGAGTCTTCCAGGAAGATAGATATACAACAGTCTACCATGTCTTAAAAAAAAAAAATATGCTCAGAGCAGCCCCACCCCCCATACTCAACCCACAGGAAGTACCTGACTCTGTGAGCTGATTAATGTGGGCACACCTGTACCTTTTCCTGTGCCCTTCCATTCATTTTGGTACTTCAGCAGTGGCAGGGTGATAAGGGTTTAGAAAAACAAAAAGCACTTGGGCTCATCCTCCTTGCATAGACCTGGCTTGATGTGGTGCTAGTACAAATGGTAACAGTATTTCCAAGCTATCTCTACTGCCGTGTAGAAAAACCAATTATACAGAGGCTCCTCTCCCCTGCAGGAGGGCAAGCTCTCTGCCCATGAATATTTCATGCATTGTCATCTGTGCATTATTTAATAAAGCAATTGAGAGGACGAGCTTATTTTCTTTCTCAACCTTCCCACCGGAGACCCCAGGACTACGGTACACAGAGAAGCCAGCAGTCAGGGAGACAGCTCGGCTCCATTCCTGGAGCCCTGGGCTATTCCAGTCTTAACCACACACTCAGTTTCTAATACACACACCTTCCCCAGGGACATCCTAACTGTTCTTATTTGTGCTGATGGAGGCAAACTCACTTCAGACTTCAATAAGTGGTGACGTAATTGATCACCAGACAGTCACCGAGTGACACACTGGGGGATATAAGACTTATGAGCCAGATCCCTGTCCTGGAGAATTCAGAGGCAAGAGGAAAATGTTGGACAGATAAACAATGTGACTACACTCCAGCTACACGTGTGACTAATGGCTACTCACTTGATGCATAGGGCCTAGATGGTAAGAAGCTTGGAAAGGGTATCCAACCTTTTTCATCTCCACCCAGTGTCTGACATCTGATTCGAAGTGTTAGCGGGAATGTAGTTCTTGAAGATGCTAGCCTCTCATTTACATGTGAAGGGACCAAACACTCCTGTACCTAAGCCACAGCATAGCTATGGGTAGGTTTCTGGGATTGCTATGCCTTCAGGGAGGGCTTCAGAAAAAAATCTGAACATCAAATACACTAAGGCCAAGATGGCAGCACCCAGACTTGAGCCACGTGCACCATAGTATCTTCAGCAGAGCCGTGGCTCTCTGTCCATACTCTACTCACACCTCTGCGGATCCCTTACATCCAAAGAAGTCACTGGGTTTCACTTCTGGTGATGAAAATGACACTGATCAAACATGCCAGAGCTGCTTACTAAAGACAGGAATGAACTGCCCCTCCCCCATTTCTTGGCCAACACCTGGAAATGTGATTAGGATACTAAAACCAGGACTGGTATTTTGAAAGCAAAACTAAACTGATAGTATGCTGCAGGTCAGGATATTCTGCCCCGGGTTTCATGGCTTAGTGCTGCTGACCTTCTGAATTGTACGTGAGATTCAAGTGGACAGATCACAACATTTCTTCCACCAGGGTACCCATTCCTTTGGTTACAGGAGACATTTACGGTCTTAAATATCTAACTATAAGACATCTAGGATTCTCAGAGTGTTAAAAAAGACAAAATTCCATGGATACCTCTTGTCAATGCCCCACCCAGAGGCACAGCTGAAATGACTCTGCTTCTGTTCAAGCATTCCTTCTATTGAGGGAAACCTTCTTTAATCCCCCTCCACAGCTTTCCAGAAGGAAACAACTACCCTTAGACCCTTCTTCCCCAAGCTTGACCACACTTCTCTGCTCTCCACAGGGAAAAGACAAGCTGACTTAACTCGGTGGTAAATTGGATTTCACATGCTTCAAGACAATTGCAAGATCTCCCTGCAGGGTGCTTTTCCTGGGGCCGTGGTTCCTAATTATCTTTCATACGTGCTTTAATTTCCAGTTCCATAATCAAATCTGTTGCTTTCCTTTCAGCCATGTCCCAACTGCCCTTTAAAGTCATGGGCCTGTTTTCAATCACCTTTTCATGCCTGACTCGGGCATCTTGTGGTGGGGGTGGGGACAGAAGTCGAAAAGATAATTCTAGAATGTGGGGCACTGCCATGGTTCATATGGTGAGCAGTTCTCTTCCTTGGGGATTCTTTCTCAGATGTTAGCCCAAGCATGTTCAAGCTGCTGTTGGTCCATTAAGGAGCACAAGACTTGGCGTCTTACATGTTATGGTCTCTCGTCAGACTCGACATTCTTTAAGAAATTTCTGAAGAGTGAAAGGGCCAGGTGTAGTGATCTGTAATCCTAGTACTCAGAAGGCTAAGGCAGGAGGATTGCGAGCTCAAGACTACATAGCAAACCTTGTCTTAAATGCACCTTGTGTTGTGTCCTCTTCCTCTCAAGACCCATACATAGATTAAGTTACAAAATATTTTGTTTTATTAAACAAACAACCAACAACCAAAAGCAAGACAAAAGACATGGGAAAGAAATGCTACATTTTGAGGTTCCAGGCCACCTTCTTCCACGCTCAGTCTCCTGGGCTCTCCAGATGCCCAACCACTGGCAGCCCACCTCTGCTACAGCCCACCAGCAGCCCACCTCTGCTACAGACCACCGGCAGCCCACCTCTGCTACAGCCCACCGGCAGCCCACCTCTGCTACAGCCCACCGGCAGCCCACCTCTGCTACAGCCCACTGGCAGCCCACCTCTGCTATAGCCCACCGGCAGCCCACCTCTGCTACAGACCACTGGCAGCCCACCTCTGCTACAGACCACTGGCAGCCCACCTCTGCTACAGCCCACCGGCAGCCCACCTCTGCTACAGCCCACCGGCAGCCCACCTCTGCTACAGCCCACCGGCAGCCCACCTCTGCTACAGCCCACCGGCAGCCCACCTCTGCTACACACCTTCAGAGCTAATTTCTACTTTTCACTCATCCTTCCCAGTTCTACAATTTAGTCTTGCCCTCAAGGAGCTTCTAAGATGATCCAGAGGAAATTGCCAGAAATCACAGGAGAAAGATGACAAGCTAATGTCGAAATCTGAGCTGCAAAGGAGAAATTGCTTCCCACACCAGACACAAGGACCTTGAAAGAAAGTGGGAGCTGGGAGTGGAAACACAGAAATATTCCAAAAATAGGAAGCATGAAACATATAGAAGTTGTATGTAGGGGAATCATGTGACCAGAAAGCATACTAAATACTAAATACTTCCTGGTATGTTACACACCAGGAAGGGAAAAATCAAGGATTTCCCTACATACATGTACAATATAAGGCTAGATTTGTACAACATTCTACCCTTTGTAGATGTAAACATTCTGTCTCTATAGTAAGCTGTTTATGGGCAGATTGCATGACTGTGCTAATGTATCAGTCAGAAGTTGTTTCCTAGATTTATTTTATATATATGATTACATTGTAGCTGTCTTCAGACACACCGGAAGAGAGCATCAGATTCCATTACAGGTGGTTGTCAGCCACCATGTGGTTGCTGGGATTTGAACTCAGGACCTCTGGAAGAGCAGTCAGTGCTCTTAACCACTAAGCCACCTCACCAGCGTATCAGTCAGACTTAGCCGTTGCTGTGACAAAAAGCCTAGTGCAATTTTCTTAAGGGATGAGACACTCTTAGTTTACAGTGTCGGAGGCTTCTATCCCACCACCTGGATCCAATGACATGAGACCCGGGCAGGCCAGACTACCATGGCGGTCAGAGTGTATGGCAGAGGCTGAAGACAGTCAGGAAATGGAAAGGCAGACAGGTAAAGGCTCGGGACAGATACAGTCCCCACGAACATGGCCCCGTGACCGCTTCCTCCACCTGAGCTCCACTCGTAGAAGCGTCCATCATTTCCGAATCATGCCGTCAATCTTTGACTCCATCCACAGGTTAATCAATGACAAGGCTGAGCCTTCATGTCTAGTCACGTCCCCAGACCCCCAACTCTGAACACCCTTTGTCTCAAGACCAAGCTTTCAACACAGGAGCCTCTAGGGGAGGCTCACACTTTACATTCCAATCCTAACAGTAGGAAAGGCATGGTCAGGTTTTGTAAGTGTTTGCTATGGCTTGACCTTTCTTCCCACCACACTGGGGACTGCTGGATCGTTCTTTTGAGTGTTATTGTTGGCGTAGCTATTAAGAGGCTGCTGGTCCAGGTTGTAATCCCAGCTTCACTGCTGAGCAGTGCGACTCTGGGTAGGTTACTTAACTCTACTTGACCTGTTTGAGTCGGATGTATCTAGCTGTTTTACTGGTATGTCTAATAACGCTGCTGGCAATCTATGTAGGGTGCTTTGCAGAGCACCTGACATCCAGAATTATGCTCAGATGTTCCCAGACACCCCCTTAGCTCCTCATGCAGATGGATGAGCACAACTTAGAGGTTTGTATGTGGATACATCAACACACACACACACACACACACACACACACGCGCACGCGCACGCGCACACGCACACGCGCACACGCACACGCGCGCGCACACACACACACACACACACACACGGGGTGGGGGGCACAGAGAGAGGAGAGAGAGCACTAGAGTAAAAACACGACTTATTTAGGGACTGTTTATAGTTTGTTCAAAGCTCATAAAACATTTAAATGTATCAGCAATAATAATAAAAACAGGAGGATTTACTCCCCTACATTAGTGTATGTATGTATGTATGTATGTATGTGTATCATCTATCTGTGTGTATGTGTGTGCATATGTGTATTTGTGTGTATCTCTATGTGTGTCTCTGTGTATGTGTTTCTAGGTATGTCTGTATATGTGTGTGTCTGTATGTATGCTTGTGTGTATCTCTATGTGTGTCTCTGTGTGTGTATGTGTACTTGTGGGTGCCTATACATGTGTGTTTGTGTATGTGTGTGTTTATGTGTGTGTCTACCTGTGTATGTTTATGTGCCTGCGTGTGTATTTGTTTGTGTGTATCTATATGTTTGTGTATGTGTGTTTGTCTGAGTGTATGTGTTGTGTATTCATGTTTGTGTTTATGTGTGTCTGTAAATATGTTTGTGTATTTGTGTATGTGTATCTATATGCGTGTGTGTTTGTCTGTATGTGTGTTTATGTATGTGTATGTCTATATGTATGTGTTCATGTGTATTTGTGTGTATATCTATATGTGTATGTATGTGTGTTTGTATGTCTACATTTGAGTTAGTGTATTGTGTTTGTATGTGTTTGGATATATGTGTATGTGTATTTGTGTGTGTCTGCATGTGTGTTTGTGTGTGTCTGTGGTGTATGTGTGTGTGTGTGTGTATATATATACATATATGTATATATACATACAGACATACATACAGACATACATACATACATACACATGTGTGTATGTGTTCCTGGGAATTAAACTCAGGGCCTCACATATATTAGACAAGTACTCTACTGCTGAGTTACTTTCAGCCCCATAGATCTGTTTTCAACACTGTTTATGCTCACTTTAATGCTATAGACATGTCCATACCTGGGGATCAAACACAGAATGGCTGCTATGTTAAGCCTCCACCAAATCTTCCTAATGGTTAAATGAATCTAAGGCAACAGCCATTCCAGCACCAGACCATTGCTTTATAGGAGACTCTAAAATGAACGGCCTCCAGGAAGTTCATGGCAGAGTCCCATTTATCCTCAACAAGGAAGATCCCGTTACTTAATCAGACAAATGGCCAGCATGTCCTCAGTTCCCTCCAGCATCTGCCATCAAGGTCGTCTGGCCAGGCTGTGAGACAGGTGTCCTCCTTGCATATCTAGAAACAACCAGAGGAGGAACACCTGCTCCCCTTGGCAGTGAAAACAGGACAGTCGGGAAGGGATGAGAATATCTCCTAGAGGCTGGAAAGGCAGGGAGCGCCCTTGCTGGCTGTGTGCGACCTGTCAACATCAACTTGAAAGGCTTATACTCTTGACAGGCTGCAGGGACTGCAAAACCTGCCCCGACAGCAGCCCTCGTGTATGCATGCATATACATATACAAGTATTTGCTTATCAGAAAGGCGCATGTTCATCAATGAATAATGCCTGCAAGCAGTCACTGCCTTCAGAAATATAAATCCCTCATTAGAAAAGGTAATAACCTAGCATGATTCTCTTGACAGTGTATATCAGCTACAGGGAGAGGTCACAGCAAAAGCACCACAGAGCAAAGGAAACTCTGCTTAAAAAGAAAGGGAAGGGGAGGGGAGGGGAGGGGAGGAGAGGGGAGGGGACAGGAGGGGAGCAAGTGCAGCTAATTGATGGCTGACAGCTCACGAAGCCAACAATAATTGATGCAAAACCACCCAGTGACTTTTCCCCCTTCTTACAGTGTTCTTCCAGAGGACATTCATGGTGGCTAGGATGGGTAAAGTTCTAGTGACCACATCTGTTAACCCAAGAACAGTCACGATCCTTCCACACTTCCATCTTTCCTCCTCGCCCTCCTCCTCCCCTCTCCCTCTTCCCCCTTTCCCTCTTCTTCCCCTCCTCCTCCTCCCCTTCCCATTTCAGATCCTGGCCTTTCTACCAGAAACTTTTAAGGCAGCGCCCAAAAAGCTGAGACGAACTTATAAAGAAGTAACTTAGGAAAGAGTAAGCTGAGAGGTTGGGAGACAGAATTAATTGGCCTGGGTGGCGAGCACTCCGGGGGCAGAAATGGATCCTTGCCTCTGGGAGCAGCCGCTGCCCCAAGTAATTGAATGAATGCTGGTTGTGCTTTAGAACCTGCAGAGATTTCTCCCAGAGAAAATCTACCATGTGGTATTAAAAGATGACATTCGTTTTCTTTGAAATCAGGGAGATTTCAGCCAGTGGGCAAATGACCATCCCATGGTCCAGATCTGCCGGGGGCATGTCACACTATCAAAGGCATCTTCAAAGAGGTCTGGGTGGGAGACCAGAGGCCCCTTCCCTGGAAACAGCTCCTGGCCACAGCTGAGTTAAGGACTCCAAGCATTCAGTGTGGGCAGAAAAGGGAAAAAGTTGGGGAGGAAGGAATAGCCAGGAGGACCAACAGTCCAGAGAGACTCGAGGAGAAAGCAGGCAGGGAGGGTTGGGTGGTCTGGGGCTCAAGAAGGCCAGGGAGGGAAAGTCTCGGGGCTGGGGGGCATTATTTGAAATTTACACATTGAAAATAACCCCCCATTGAAATGGGAATGCATTAGATCAACTGACTTTGCACAGAAATGTCAATCAAGTCTGAACTGAGAGGAAGAGCAGGCCCTCAGCACTGAAAATTCTTTGGAAAAACAGTCCTAAGTTGGTCTCACCAACATAGGACAACAGTGGTTTTCAAACAGGCTTGGGCTATGGAGGAAGTTCAAGGCCAGCCTGGATAACTTGAATGGGATCCTGTCTCATAATAAAAAGTAAAAAGAAGGCCCTGGATGTTGGACTAGTATGCACAAGACCTTGGAAAAACTCTGTGGTTCCTTCAAAATAGAGAAAAAAGAGAGAAGAAAGGACTATTGTAGCATCCTGTATGTAGCAAGAGAGGCCCACAGATGGAGAGATTTCTGACAGAGCATCCATCCGGAAATCCCACCCGAAGCCAGGCAGAGAACAGAGATGGGGTTGGTCCTCCAGGACCGCCCTGAGCCACCTTTCTCTCTGCTCCCCTCACTGTGAGGGCTTGTTGGCTTCCGGGGCCTCTACCAACTCACAGCTTCTTCCCTGCAAAGATGCCTGGTGCTCGGCTGTCCACCATCATTGCCTGCTAGGATGTGACTGACGAGGGGGCCTATCTAAAACGCGCCCAACAATTGACTCTCTGCTCATGGAAGTGTCGGGACCCCACCATGCCACTTCTATGCTCTCTGGGGATGAAAGGGGAAAGGGCTTCATTGTGTTTAGAGTGAGCACCTCTGCCTCCCCTCAGCCTCCCCTCAGCCTCCCCTCTGCCCCACCCCTGCCCCATCTCCTCCTCACCCCTGCCCCATCTCCTCCTCACCCCTGCCCCACCTCCTCCTCACCCCTGCCCCATCTCCTCCTCCCCTTGCCCCACCTCCTCCTCACCCCTGCCCCATCTCCTCCTCACCCCTGCCCAAACCTCCTCCTCACCCCTGCCCCATCTCCTCCTCACCCCTGCCCCACCTCCTCCTCACCCCTGCCCCACCTCCTCCTCACCCCTGCCCCACCTCCTCCTCATCCCTGCCCAAACCTCCTCCTCACCCCTGCCCCATCTCCTCACCCCTGCCCCATCTCCTCCTCACCCCTGCCCCACCTCTACCCTGATTGACCCATTTTCTTGATTCTGTTTTTCTTCCAGTGTGGAACACATCTGAGAGAATGGTAATCTTGTCTCTGGCCTAATGGGACAGTGCGAGTATGACTTTAGCCATCATCTGACCAGCATCTCCAGGGACTAGCACAGCGCCCAGCTCGAAAGAGCAGTTCCTCAGAAAATAATGATGAATCGGGTAGTGAATAGGGACTTGTTTCCAGACTGGTTAGGAAGAGACTGTCTGGGGGTGTTTCTAAGGCTGTTTGAGCTGTTTAATCTCCAGCATTATTTTCTTCCTATATTAAAAATAGATTTTATTATAAAAATGGGACCATGCAGAAAGGCAGAATCCAGCCCCAGTTTTCTCAGAGATACATCCATAGTGCGCTTTGAAGAAAGGAAGGGATCAGCTGCCAGCCACACGCAGCATAAAAACAAAGCACATGACTGCTTTGCCCCCCTTCCCCATTTGATCTAAAAATAAAGGCGCCGTTCTGAGTTCCTTGGAGAGCGCCTGATTTATACTCCAATTTCATTGCAGAAAAGGCACAGACTTTGCCCCCCCCCCACTGAAGTGCCGTTCAGTTAACTCACACAGACACCCCACAGGGCAGCTTCCATGCATGCAGGGAGGCCTGCGCTGCAGGGGTCATCGGTAACCCTCCATTTCATCAGAGCATCCTGGAGTCCTGGGTCCCATTACCTTCTCATGACATCTGTTTCTCCAACCACTCAGGAAACCCCGCTCCTATCCCCCACCCCCATGTAGAGCTGCCTAAACAGGGCAGAGGATCAGGCAGACTGCCTTGTTCTACCCCTGCCTCACAGAAACTGACTGAAGTTTGTTGCCAAGATCCAGTAGCAAAAACATAAAGTGGACTGCAATTATCATAGCTTGCCACCGCTGAACTTTGGGCAGGCCCTGACTTTGCCAAAGAGGGGGGACCTCTACCAACTTCACAGGGCTTTTGTGAGTGCCAAACAGAGGCAGGGCCACCTCACCCTTAGGCCGCATGCTCCTTACAGACTAAGCCCCCACTCTGTCCTACCTGTCACTGGTTCATACTTCTTGAGCCATCACTAGTCTGAAGCAAGAAAGCATCACAGGACCCTGCCTGCCCTTGGTGCTCAGAAGGACGCTGCAAAGTACCTGTTCATATCACTATTGTGTGGTGACTGACCTGACTTGGAAACACTGTCAAGTGGCTGAACAGTCACCTGCTTAGACATGACAGAGGTAAGAGACCAGCTCTGCAGCTGGCCTCGTACTCATTTTTGAACCCTCCCACAAGCTTTGTTTGATGGGGCCCATTGGGCAAACAGCACATGCTAATGCCTGCCAAGCTGAATACAGTATATGCGTACAGCAAAAAGAAAGATGTGCACTTAAGATGAAACTATTGGTTACTATTACCCTTTTCAATAGTAATATTTGTGCCTGTCCTCAGTCACTTTAAAGAAGATGATGATGATCGGTAGGTAAATATGAGGAGGACATTTTTACCCTTTAAAATAATAGGCACATTACCTCAATAGCTCAATTCTCTCTTCCTCGGTGGCTATGAGGTTATTACCATCATTGTATAAGGAAGAATTCCTAACTCGAAGGCAACTCCAAATTTAAAACATTGAGTTATATTTCCCAATGAGCCTGCTACCAAGACCCCTATAGCTTTCAGTCACACCCCTGAGGATGTCACATTCCTGGCACAACACCCCTTGCCATTCTCCCAGTGGTGGCCAAGATGCTCACATTCTTCTTGTCTTAAAGAAAACCAAGAAAGTCATCAGTTCCAGAATATTCAGGTCAGAACTGAGAGGAGCCTCCTTCCCTCTCCCGAGCTATCTTTCCCCCACTATCTGATGAACACAGTCTCAAAACAGAAACCTCCAGTGTTGGGTTTCCAGGATGATGGGAAATGCAGACGAGCCAGCAATGACCTTTTCATTTCTTGGCCTTCACATTGCAAAAATGAAGAGCACGTGATCAGGTGGATGGTCCCACCAGTTTAGCTAGAATTGACTCTAACCTCATGGAACTGGTTTGAGGGGAAATGTAAAAGGGCTTAGAGCTCCAAGCCAGATAAATTACAGGGTGTTCCAAGCAGTAGCTGGACCATCTAGTTGGAATTTCAAATACTGGATTAGAAAGATAGATGAGGTTTTAGAGGGGAACAAAGACACTATTAGGAACTGAGCTAATTTGTGCTGAGCTGCCATTTGTGTTACATTGTGGCAAAGAACCTAGATGCATTTTGTGCACATGTATCCTGCAAACCCAAGTGAGGATGGATTCAGAAGCAATTGACAGATTCACTCAGCAGAAGTATTCAAGACACAAAGCATTCCAGCTTTGGCATGGTTACTGCTCATTACTCTTCTCCATGTTTACGACGAGAGAGAAACAAGCATTGTACAAAGTTGGAAAATGTTTAGTTTGGTGAGGAAAATAATAGGAACAAGTTAAAGTATAGACAAGGTAGGTCAGGACGTCATTGCAATTGTTAAAAAGATTAGTACGACTGAGAGAAACAGTGTACTTTACACTGGGAAGTCAGGAAGATTCCCATAGATGAGACACAACCTATCAAAGTCTCTAGCTAGTGTAAACTCAGATTCATTTCAAAGGAAAGAACCTGAACTAAGAATGCACAGAAGGGACCCATGGCTCAAAAGCAGTTGCTTGGGTAAATATTTTCTCAGACTCAACATCAAAGGCACACAAACCCTGGCTTAAAGGCACAGGAAACTAACCTCCTAATCTGTCAGAAGAACTCAACAGTGCCATGCCCATGGTACTGGCGTGGCAGACATGAAGGATCCAAGAGTAAAGGGACCTTGGAAACTTCAGACAAGGTTCCTGGAAGTCAGGCCATGTGATGAGGTCAGTGTCCCAGCAAGGAGGCCATTGAGGCCCAGAGAGGCCATTGTACGAAGCTGTGAAGGTGCAGCCTCAGTTACAGTGGAAACATGAGGCTCTTGAAGATGGCTGACTCAGTCTTCTGAGACTGAACTTTTTGACAGTTTTGGGACTGTTAAAGACTGGAGACGTTGGAAGGGGAAATGAATCTGTTTTGCAAGCTGAGATACATATGAGTCTATGCAAGCAGTGGCAGGGTCTGGTTAGGATACAAAACTTCCCCTGGAGGTTCATGTGCTTGGACACTTGGTCCCACTGGGCATGCTGATAAGGAGGTTTTGAAATCTCTAGAGGAAGATATTCATTGGAGGAAATGAGTCTGCTGGAGTGGGACTTGGGGTTTTTTAAAGCCTGTCCCATCTTCCTTCTTTCTGTTTCTGCACCCTGCATTGAATACAATGTAACCAGACTGGAAATATAATGTAACCAGCTGCCTCGGTACATCTTCTCAAGTCATGAGTCCATTGAATCTTTTCTTCCTTAAGTTGTTTCAATAGGCATTTTGTCATAGCAACAAGACAACTCTTAAACCACCATGTAGGGCTCTCTCAAATTCCCACTCAGGATTTAAAATGTGGGATTCTATTCAGAGAATGATGGGAAACTAAGGAGGGTCCCAGTGGCAACTTCTCAATCCCCAAAGCTTCCAGTTTACCATTGGCTTGACACCCCCACTTCACAATATTTGAATAAAACATTAAGCAGACTTTGAAGCGTGGTCCCCGTGGGAACTGGAAACTTTGGAGCATTAGCTGACAAACAGGCTCGCTGCTGTGTAAACTCCCAGGGCAAATGCAAAGTATGAGCTAATCTTGCCACCATCACAAGTTCTCTGAGCTGAGGATAATGTATGATAATCTAAATCGGGCTGGGCAGATGCTTGCCTTGGAAATCTGATTAGGATTTGCTTGATGGTTCCCTTTTATCCCCCAGGAGACATCAGGGTATGGCAGGCAGGACCAGGCCATGAAGCTGACATGCCCCCTAAGTGGTCCAGGCCCCAAGGCACTCATCTGCTGAACATCATTGGTACTGAATCTGCCACTGCTGAGGACAATAATCTGAAAATGATGTTGCAGCACTGGGCTCAGACAAACAGATGCTAGCTAGCTTCATCAATGCCCAACTGGCAAGACCAGAACCTCTCTATGTATAGAGAAGATGTGCAAAGCACAGGCCTCAGTTGGTGTAACCCACACCATCAACTGTACTGTCAGGTTTTAAAAGCAAAACTTTCCAGTCCTAACCTCTGTGGCTCTCCATTACCTGACACTTCACACCCTCATAATAAATGAGCCATCAGGATCCTTGTCCACACACCACACCTCTGCTCATACCGGTTCTTCTATCCAATATGCCATGCCCTCTACCAGCTAAATTCTCTTCGCTCTTACGAATGAAAATATGTCTCCTTGTCTGGGAAGCTCTTTCTGGACAAAGTCTCAGCTATCAGTTATTCCAGGAAGTGTGGTCAGCATTTCCAATCCTCAAAGCTTCCTTCAAGTTGGGACATGCTAAGTGGCACTACCATACCTGATGAATGAAACCTGACTTGATGAAGACTCCATAGCATGGCAAAAATTTTTCCTGCTCACCATCTGGGTTTCTGAACCCTGTCTTGGTGGCCATCCTCCTCACCCCAGCCTTTGGGTCAGTCTTCTGTTTCTGCTTTGTCATTTCATCTAGATTATGAAGTCCTGGATGGTTGGACCCAGTTTTCTGACCAGTGTGGCATGTTGCCCTAGTTCAAGACCTCAACCAAAAGGCCCTGAGTTGTAGGCCCTATCTGGTCAGCAGAGGTGACCATGGCATTAGCAGGATGAGCTGACAAATTCAATGCATCTTCCTCAATTGGATTCTCTTGACCATCATTAACCAGCACTAACAACAATGAAGATGCGGTGAAAGATGTGAACAGAGAAATGGAGAGCTACCCAGGGTCTGAAGAACAACTCTTAGTGCACAGATTAAGGTATCTGCATGGCATTCTCTATGTCAGTGGCTTTAAACTGACTATAAAAGTGCCATGAAAATCCTCTTTAGCCTCCCCTGTTGAAAGAACAGACAATGCTTCACGTAGACACACGATACTGCTACCTAGATCACTTTAGACATTGTTCTCAGGGATCTTGGCTGCAGACTCAGCATGTGAGGATGCTCCAGAGACTACATATAAGATTTTAAAACCATCTGCCCTCCGTGGCTTGCAGCCGCTCACAGTCTCCACCAGCTGTCCACCGTGGGCGAGCCTGAATGGCAGGTCACTGCCTGGGCCTCTCTGGGTGGCCAGGATAAGTACAGTCTTCCACACAGTTCACTGGTCTGCCTCCCAGACTCTGGGGTCCGTTAGCCACTCGGGGGTCCGTTAGCAGGGCCAGGGCCAGCTGTCCATGCCCCCTTCTGCCATGCAGCCTTGTGCACTGTGTGCTCCAGGGGCAGCCAGCAGGGTACTGAGTACTCCTGCCACCCCCCTGCTGGAGGCACACAGGATCTCCCCTCTAGATCCCAGGATGCCACCGAGGCCCCAGGCCAGTGAACACTACAATGGGCACCAATCTTGGGGTCCTCAGGGCCACCACTGCAGCCATGTGCCAGCCAAGCACCCACAGTTCCAAGGCCAGCTGGACTGGTGCTCCTTGGCCACCATTCCCCACGGGCCCACTCTGCTCCCTCACTGACCAAGTCTTTGAACTTTAGAAAACATGAGCTTTTGCCTTCCCCACTCCCCAGAGTCTGTCCTCAATGAGTGTTTGGTGGAGGTGGTAGTAGTAATGTGTGTGTGTGTGTGTGTGTGTGTGTGTGTGTCTGTGTGTGGGAGTTGGCTGGGTGGTTAATACTGTAGACAGTGAGAATGTCTGGACTTAGTCACACTCTATTTGCTCCCAGCTGGGGGTTTGCACCACGGTCACCTGCCCCAGCTGTACCTCAGCTTCCCTTGTGTGAAGCAAGGAGCCCTGAGTACTGCTTACCTCATAACAGTCCACCTGACCGACAGAATGTGACACCTGCTGCTGTTTAGCTTCTGCTGTAATTGACGCAGATGGCCACGGGCCGTGGGTGTGTGGGGAACGGTGTGACCTCGGTGGCTACCAGTAAAATCGAGTCCCAGGACAAGAACAGATGCTGCCGATTTTAAAACACAGTTTTGCTTTCCTTAATTATTACATAAAGTAGGCAGTCTCCATTGAGCATCTGGGCTTTGGCTTGCCCCCAAGGGCACACAGCTGTGTTTAGGACACAAGCCAAGTAAGCTCGGGGTAGACGGGAGTTTCATCACGTAGCCAGGGGAGCCAGGCAGGCAGCCCGGCCTGGCACAGGCCTGATTCGGTAGCCCTCACGTGCTAACCACACTCCTGACAGGAAATCCGCTTTTGCCACAGCTTCACACACGTCCAGCTAGGCTGACCCTTCTGCCCGCTCCTCGCACATGCCACCTGGTGTGGTCCATGCTCATCAGCAGGAGATGAAGAACTCGTTCTACAGGCTGTGGGACAGCCATAGGGCCCCCACTGGGGAACTTCAGGCTTTCCAATGAAATCAACACCTTGGTCCATGAGTGGATGACACCAAATACAGAGCCTTTTCTCAAACCAGTGTGAAGACCAATAAGGAAGCTATGCTAAAATGCATTTCTGAAAAAAACTGCATTAAAGGCACAGACCCCTAACAATACAACCTGTCTCTGTCTGTCTGTCTGTCTGTCTGTCTGTCTCTCTCTCTCTCTCTCTCTTAGCTTGTATGGGTATTTAACCTGCATGTATATCTGTATACCACATAGGTGCCTATTGCCCCTGGAGACCAGAAGACCCCGTCGATTGATCTGGAACTGGAGTTACTGGAGTTACAGACAGTTGTGACTGGGGATTGAACCCAGGTCCTCTGCAAGCACAGCACTCTTAATCATCCCTCCAGCTCCAATCTGCTTGAGAATCAAGGATCCCTGGCCTGTGCACCTGCTTGTCTGTTATAACCTTTCAACCCCACTCACTCTTCCTGGAGACTCGGGGTCTTAGGAGGTTTGGAAGCAGGGACCCTCTGAGCTCCAAACCCTTCACCCCAACCCCAGCCCAGTTATCTTCTGCTTGGCTCCTTTGTGTGCCCCAGGGGCCACCCTATATGTCAAAGCATCACTCCCTCCCTGTGCCATCTTGCTTCTCTATTGCGGACACCTGCTCGTTCCCTTCTAGAGCAGAATCCTAGGGCATACGGTGAGTCGTCATCCTGTCTTGTGGGCCATCGCATCTCAGCACCCAGCACAGCAGATGATATAAAAACCATGCAGGAGGCACAAACAGGAGGTCAGTGGTAAAACCAGGAAGAAGGAGGGAGGAATGGACGCCCTCTGCTGGGAGAGGAAGGAAGGACAGACAGGGCAAGACAAGAGCATCTGCCCTGGTGTCATGGGTGGCCCAGGACATTTACCTTCCTGTTTCTTTGGCTTGAAGGCCTAGGAAACCATGACTCCATCCCTTTCGGCTCGCTGTCTCCTGGGCAGGGCTGTATTATCAGGAGCCATGCTTTCTGTTGGGTGGCTATAACAACTCTATAGTCTCACTGCCAAGGGGGAAGACCCTTAGTTGCATTGCCACAGGAAGACCCATGGGCAGGACCTGGAAATCCTCCTCATTGATCACCTTGTCTCTGCAGACAAGGTGTCTCAGAGATTATTTTAATTATCGTGTTTCTCTTTTAAACTCAGGAAACAGAGCAGACAAATTAGCTTGTATGGCTTTAGTACCTCACAGCTCTGTAGTGGTCACCATTCCGTGTAGAGGCCTCTGAGGCTCCTATGTCTTAATAGAACACAAAAATAAAGAAAGTCTTCTGGAGCTGTAATCTGACCACGGCGGGGGTCAGTGTGTGATTAAGTGATGGAGCACAATGAAGTCAGGCTGACCAGAGGAGGCCACATCTGAGTAGCAGGAAACAGATGTGCTAGGCAGGCACTTGGGGAGTCCCTGCAGGATGGCAGAGCAGTGGCTCAC
The DNA here is from genome assembly GCA_964023405.1 of Apodemus agrarius. Taxonomy (NCBI): domain Eukaryota; kingdom Metazoa; phylum Chordata; class Mammalia; order Rodentia; family Muridae; genus Apodemus; species Apodemus agrarius. The sequence goes on along the minus strand of OZ030019.1, from coordinate 6,608,970 downwards.
AGGGGAGGGGGCGCAAGCTCTGTCTTTGCTAGATAAGGCCTTTCAATGTGCATCCCAGTAATTGAAAACAAAACGAATGCGGTATCGTGACAAGATAGGCGGTAAAAATATACAGTGCTCCGTCCTGATAAGTCCCAAGGGACGAAGTCTTCTAAGGAGGCCCGTGTGGGAACAGCAGCACGTGCAAGCAAATCCACCGGGAGCCCCAATTTATCTGCATCACAGAATGAAGGCGATTGCTGGGGATTACGGGAATCTACTGTCCTCACCAGTACGGTCCCCTCCTCCCCCGGACCCATGGTTGAGTCACCTCGTCCTTTCTGAGACAACTGGGGCTCTCCCCCCCTCGGCCTGCTATCTAGCTCCTCTTCTCCCTCACCACCACACCTTCTTGGAAGAGTTTGGAGAGAAACCACACTTATGCCCCCCCCCATGACAGAACACTCTCATTGTGGACTCATCCTCAGGATGTTTGGGAGGGGCTGCTTCCATGCTGTAGAGTGACTCCACAGCTGGACAACAGCTCCATGGCTAGACAGAGACTCCATGACTAGACAGACACTCCATGGCTAGAGACACTCCATGGCTAGACAGAGACTCCATGACTAGACAGAGACTCCATGACTAGACAGAGACTCCATGGCTAGACAGACACTAGACAGAGACTCCATAGCTAGTGTCACTGTTATTCCAAATATCTGTCTTAGGATACACATGCTGCCATCAGCATCTTCTTGTAAAGACTTAAGAAATTGTCTTCAAAATCTTGGACCAAACCAGATGAGGTAAGGCTAGCGCTCCTCCAGCCTCACAAGACAAGGGCAGAAGGACATAGGCCGGGTGTTGGGGTTGAGCAAACACTCTGTGAGATCTCCTTGGCTACACTAGACACCTGACAGACGGCATTGCTGCCCTCACAGAGGGCCTGGCATTTAGTCCTTGCCACGTCAGAAGCCACTGCTGGAAGCACATCTGGCTTCTCTGCATGTCATGTGTTCTCTAAAGCTACTGGTGGACTTAGGGAGTGCCTCGTCCATCATCATGGTTATTCTGCATAGCGCTGCTTCTCATCCAAAGAACTGACTTCTCAGATGAGTTCCACGAAAGGATGGGAACAGGTGGGCCAATCAGGATGCAGAGGAGAGCGGTAGTGGACATGCTTCAAGAAGGCAGACTTGCTACAGGCCTGAGTGGTGATGCCAGGCCCTGGGTGCGGAAGGATGTACGCTGATGGAAGGGAGGCAGCACATTGGTATGTAGTTTCCTGATGTCCATAACTGGGAGGTGGAGCCCTTGAGTGGAGAAGGCAATAGAGGGGAAACGTGCAACCACTCCAGGGATGGATCAAGGGCCAAGCATTCCAGCGTCATTCTGTACCAGATGAAGCAAGGCACAGGCAGCCCCCCAGACCCATAATGGGCTGTCACCATAGACTATCCTCAGCATTCATTTGTAAGTCATGCTTGGTGCCTTCTTTTGATGAAAAAACCAATTAACCATGTGGCAGAATGGGGTAGAGAGGAAGCCCCAAATAGTCATGTGGACAGAGAGAAAAAAAATGAGGTCTGGATAATACCCATGAATACTTAATGGCTCAACATAGCTTTGGGGGTGCAAAAGACTATGAAATATGTACAGTGCCTGGCTGCCCCTGAGAAGTTACATTAGTGGTAATAATACCGAGGGCCATAGGTACAGGGTGCAGCTAACTTATTTCCCCTTTAAGGATATGTTAGGAAGGGGAGGTTTAATAGTGTGGAAATTAGACAGGGTAAGAGACGACATCACGAACTACAGATACCCCATCATGCTTCCCCAAGCCCAGATGGGCTCCAGCCTCCAGCACCATATTTATTCTCCACCCCTGAAGGCAGCACCAAGAGCCCTGAACAACGGACCCCCTGTCATAATAAAAGCACACAGCTCGCCCTTGGGCAGACGGGAAAGGGTTTAATTGCTAATTTAACTCACGGGAGGCAGGGGGTTGGTTTTCTTGTGCCTGATGTGCCAACTGGCCCGTTTTAGATGGAGTGTCCCCAGAAGCAGGTAAGGCTTCCGGGCCAGCCACTTCATACAGCATCAGCACAGACGGGAACAAGCGACCGCCGCAGAGATAGCGTCTCTTCCGCCCACGTCGAGGCGGCCTCAGTCCCTGTCATTTGCTAATGATGGATTATATCGGCCAACTGTGCCAGGGCATCAGATAGACAATGGAATGGAAGTGTCTCTTGTTCAAGAGGCAGGAGAGAAAGAACCTGAGGCCTGTCCATAGCCCAGGCGCAACCGGAGCAGCGGCAGCTAAGTGTGGAGGGCTGAGGGCAAGAGTGCCCACGGCTTTCTCTGAACTCGGCCCACAGCGCCCTGTGCTTGGCACACAGATGTAAGGCACAACTAGTTTTAGGGAGCAGTGAAGCACAGCCACACCCTCCAACGCCCTTCTGGAATCTCCTCCCAGCTTCCCACTCCAGGCCTATGTGACATCCCAGCTCCAGGCCTATGTGACACCCCAGCTCCAGGCCCATGTGACACACCCAACTCCAGGCCCATGTGACATGCCCAGCTCCAGGCCCATGTGACACCCCAGCTCCAGGCCTATGTGACACCCCAGCTCCAGGCCTATGTGACACCCCAGCCCCAGGCCTATGTGACACACCCAGCTCCAGGCCTATGTGACACCCCAGCTCCAGGCCCATGTGACACCCCAGCCCCAGGCCCATGTGACACCCCAGCTCCAGGCCTATGTGACACCCCCAGCCCCAGGCCTATGTGACACCCCCAGCCCCAGGCCTATGTGACACCTCAAGTCCCAGGCCTATGTGACACCCCCAACTCCAGGCCCATGTGACACCCCCAGCCCCAGGTCTATGTGACACCCCCAGCTCCAGGTCTATGTGATTCCCCAACTCCAGGCCCACGTGACACGCCCCTAAGTCGGCAGTTGTCATTCCATACCTTTCCTATACTCCTCCCAGTCCCAGGACAGAACCAGCATTTCGCAAACAATCTCATACGATCCCTCCACAAGGGTCACCTGGGCCTGCAACAGCCCCCACCCTTGTTTCTGGTCAGAGCCATTGAACGGAAGACGCAAGGTACTGGACACCACAGGGAAGCCAGGTCTTGTCAGACTCGACACGGTTTGCGAAACGCAGTCAACGGAGCTACACAAACTGCACCTTCATTGAAACGAGCTCTGCGTCTCACACATGAGCGAGGGAGTCGGACGCGCCAGCCACAGAGCCAAGGGCTCATCCATCAATTCTGTGTTTTATTCCTCATGTAGAATGACCTTGGTTAGCCGAACTAAATAATCTGCTGCAGCCTGTCCTCATGCGCCTGTCAGGGACAGCCCAGGCACCAACCTGCAGGCCTTCAATGTCTTTTCTCCACACCATTCCCCCCACCCCTTTCAGGGTCCTCAGGCCATTCAGAGCCCATGTCAGCTCCCACTAGGCAACAGCCATACAATTGCTTTGATACAGGATTAAGGTGATGCTCCAGTCTCTCTACAGACCCACTCATAGGACTGCGGCTTTTCAATGGTGTTATATTTTAAAGGACATCTTGGGTCTTAGGCTACAGGTTAGTGGTGGAGTCCATGCCCAGTGTATATCAGACCCTTGGTTTGATCCCTAGCACCATGGGAAGAGAAAGGAAAGATATTATAAAGTTTCTTTTCTTCCAATTTTCACATTTTTATTGAAAGGTAATAACGGAGCAGGAGGTAGGGTCCCCATTAACTGGATTCACCTCCCAGCAACTCCATGACCTTAGGTTAGCCCCCAAAGGTGTGTGTCTACCCAAGGTATCCATAAAACCCAGAGGCAAGCTCGGCCAGCCATGTTGCAGAATTCCAGTGAGGTCATCTGAGGTCTTTACATTGCCTGACACGGAGGTAAGGCCACCCAAACCCGCACTGTAAATTAAGCATGCTCTCTCTCACATTCACGCTGACGGTTTCCATGGACAAAATTGGGTCCACGCCATGTAAACCATCATAGTCTGACTTCCGTTTTTTACATTCTAGAAAGAGAGTGTAAAAGGTTCCGCAATATCCCATCCGCTTGTAGCTCCAAAATGAACCCGCCACGATAGCTCACTGGCTAAATTTGCACTAAGCGTTGTGTTACAAATGATGTTGATAGGTGTGTTTCTATATATGTCCCTGCCCTAATTTTAAGCTATTAGCTTAGAATAGACCCCGGAAGGAGAAACTGAGCTTACAGAATGCACAGATTCTTGGTTGTGGACTTTTCAATAATCAGAGAATGTTTTCCAGAATCCATGCAACCCCTGAACCCGGCACCACACTTGGCAGACTGGGGGAGGGTACAGGGACATCAGAGGCAGCAGGGACGGTCTGTGTGTCATGTTACAAACGCTGGCTAGTAATAGGAAGTGCTCATCCTGCCCGCTCTGAGGCTTCTCTGAAAGCCAATGCAGCTAAGCCGCTTTCCTGTGCTCCAGTCCACTCGGGCGGGTTTGCCCCGGCCTCAGTTTTACTGACTACAAATACTTTCTCTACACTATGGCTGCTATCACTTTGGCTTTATTGTGACATTATTTTTACCCATTTTTTATATCATTTTACTTGTGTATTCAGGTTATATAGTTTTCTGATGCACTATCTTTGGGATAGAGAAGAACCCAAACCATGTTCTTTGTTGAATGCTCAGGTCTGTCTGTCTGTCTGTCTGTTTCTCTCTTTAATCAGCTATTTGTTTTATATATGTGGATACGTTGGTGCTGTCTTCAAACATACTAGAAGAGGGCCTCAGATTGCATTACAGATGGTTGTGGGCCACCATGTGGTTGCTGGGATTTGAACTCAGGACCTCTGGAAGAGCAGTCGGTGCTCTTGACTGCTGAGCCATCTCTCCAGCCTGAACGTTCAGTTTGTATGTGCGATTTTTCTGAACATTCAGCGACTAAATGCATGCACGGGGGGGGGGGGGGCGGGGGGGCTGGCATGGGCTGTTGTCTACTCTGAAGCATTTGGCAGCTTCCCATCTCCATCTATAAAGCCTTCTTTCTCAGGCGCCACCACAGGTGAGTGCCCAGCACCTCCCAGGGACTCCCAGGGTTTACATCGGAGGCGGGGACTCTAGGCACTCCTTGCCCAGTGGCATCATTCATCCTGAGCGTCTCAGAGGTGAACACGTTCCTCCAAGAATTAAGCAGCAGATCACCCTGGCAGGAGGAGCCAGAGAGTTCCCACTTGCCTGCGGGTGACGGAAGCCTGCCACAGAACCAGCAGGCCCATTAGTGCAAACAGGGCCTCGGCAGCCCACACGGTGCTGGGCATGGCTTCAGGCCAGGGACTCTCCTCTTCCCCTGTATATTCTCTTCTCTGGCAGGGCTTTCAGTCTCTGTTTCTATGTTCCCTGGTGTCTGAACTGGGTTGAAAAGAGCCCTTAGTCCACAGGAGCAGCCCCAAGGTCAGTCTGTTGAACTGCAGTGGCCAGTAACACACCGCAGCTGTTGCTGTTCGTAGCCACCATTGAGCTGGTGCTGTTTGAGTGACACTTCACAGCCCTCAGGCCCCTCCATTTATCAGTGCTGCACTGGGTGACTTCTTTCCGCCCTCCCCGCTAGCTGTGATTCCAGGGGTCCCTGTCATCTCGGCTTTCCCTGTTCATTTCCAGTTGGTTGCTCCCTCAGTTCCCAAATGTCTGAAGTCAGAACACCCCAATTCTCAGCTGTAAGGTCCCTGCTTCTCTGCCCGCACCCACTCCCAAGGCAATCATATCTGGCCTCTTAGTTCTAAGACCCGACTATGATCTAATGACCCTGGTGTCAGATCTCATTCTGTTGCTGTCTATACTCAAAACAACTGGAGAATCTAGAAGAAATGGACAATTTCCTAGACAGACACCAAATACCAAAATTAAATCAGCATCAAATAGATCAGCTAAATAGTCCCATAACCCCTAAAGAAATAGAAGGGGTTATAGAAAGCCTCCCAACCAAGAAAAGTACGGGACCAGATGGTTTTAGTGCAGAATTCTACCAGACCTTCAAAGAAGACTTAACACCAATACTTTTCAAACTATTCCACAAAATAGAGACAGAAGGGATGCTGCCCAACTCATTCTTTGAAGCCACAATTACGCTAATACCTAAACCACAAAAAGATCCAACAAAGAAAGAGAACTACAGGCCAATTTCTCTTATGAATATCGATGCAAAAATACTAAATAAAATTCTTGCCAACCGAATCCAAGAGCACATCAAAACGATCATTCACCATGATCAAGTAGGCTCTATCCCAGGAATGCAGGGATGGTTCAATATACAGAAATCCATCAATGTAATCCACTACATAAACAAACTAAAAGAAAAAAAACCACATGGTCATCTCATTAGATGCTGAAAAAGCATTCGACAAAATTCAGCATCCTTTCATGCTAAAAGCCTTGGAAAGAGCAGGAATTCAAGGCCCATACCTAAACATAGTAAAAGCAATCTACAGCAAACCAGTAGCCCACATCAAAATAAATGGAGAGAAACTTGAAGCAATCCCACTAAAATCAGGGACTAGACAAGGCTGCCCTCTCTCTCCATATCTTTTCAATATAGTACTTGAAGTTCTAGCGAGAGCAATTAGACAACATAAGGAAGTCAAAGGGATACAAATTGGAAAGGAAGAAGTCAAACTATCATTATTTGCAGATGATATGATAGTTTACTTAAGTGACCAAAAAAACTCCACCAGAGAACTTCTACAGCTGATAAACAACTTCAGCAAAGTGGCTGGTTATAAAATTAACTCAAGCAAATCAGTAGCCTTCTTGTACTCAAAGGACAAGCAGGCTGAGAAAGAAGTTAGGGAAATAACACCCTTCACAATAGCCACTAACAACATAAAGTACCTCTAACCAAACAAGCGAAAGATCTGTATGACAGGAACTTCAAGTCCTTGAAGAAAGAAATCGAAGAAGACCTCAGAAGATGGAAAAATATTTCTTGCTCCTGGATTGGCAGGATCAATATAGTAAAAATGGCCATCTTGCCAAAAGCAATATAAAGATTCAATGCAATCCCCATCAAAATCCCAACTCAATTCTTTATAGATCTAGAAAGAGCAATTCTCAAATTCATCTGGAGCAACAAAAAACCCAGGATAGCTAAAACTATTCTCAACAATAAAAGGACTTCTGGGGGAATCAATATCCCTGACCTTAAACAGTACTACAGAGCAATTGTGTTAAAAACTGCATGGTATTGGTACAGCAACAGGCAAGTGGATCAATGGAATAGGATTGAAGACCCAGAAATTAATCCACAGACTTATGGTCACTTGATCTTTGATAAAGGATCCACAACCATCCAGTGGAATAAAGATAGCCTCTACAAATGGTGCTGGTTCAACTGGAGGTCAACATGCAGAAGAATGTGAATTGACCCACTCTTATCTCTTTGCACTAAGATCAACTCCAAGTGGATCAAGGACCTCCACATAAAACCAGACACACTGAAACTATTAGAAAAGAAACTGGGGAAGACCCTGGAGGACATGGGCACAGGGGGAAAGTTCCTGAACAGAACACCAATAGCTTATGCACTAAGATCAAGAATTGACAAATGGGACCTCATAAAATTACAAAGTTTCTGCAAGGCAAAGGACACTGTCAGAAGGACAAAACGATAACCAACAAAGTGGGAAAAGATCTTCACCAACCCCACATCTGACAGAGGGCTAATATCCAATATATACAAAGAACTCAAGAAGTTAGATCCCAAAGAACCAAATAACCCTATCAAAAAATGGGGTACAGAGCTAAACAAAGAATTTTCACCAGAAGAAATTCGGATGGCCGAGAAACACCTTAAGAGATGTTCAACATCATTAGTCATCAGAGAAATGCAAATCAAAACAACCCTGAGATTCCACCTCACACCAGTCAGAATGGCTAAGATTAAAAACTCAAGAGACAACAAGTGCTGGAGAGGATGTGGAGAAAGAGGAACACTCCTCCACTGTTGGTGGGATTGCAAAATGGTAAAACCGCTCTGGAAATCAGTTTGGCGGTTCCTCAGAAAATTGGGCATGTCCCTTCCAGAGGACCCTGGCATACCACTCCTGGGCATATACCCAGAGGATTCCCCTGCATACAATAAAGACACATGCTCCACTATGTTTATAGCAGCCTTGTTTATAATAGCCAGAAATTGGAAGGAGCCCAAATATCCCTCAAAGGAGGAATGGATACAGAAAATGTGGTATATTTATACAATGGAATACTACTCAGCAATTAAAAATAATGAATTCATGCAATTTGTAGGTAAATGGTTAGACCTGGAAAATATCATCCCGAGTGAGCTAACCCAGTCACAAAAGAATACACATGAAATGCAATCACTGATAAGTAGATATTAATGAGCCCAGAAGCCCTAAATACTCAAGGCACAATTAGCAAGTCAAATGATTCCCAAGAAGAAAGGAGAGGACCCTGGGCCTCTAAAGATTGGATCCAGTTTTGTAGAGAAACCGTGGGGGGAGGGGGAATGATTGGGGAATAGTGGGGGGGGAGAGGAATTATGGGACATAGGGAGGGGGGAACTGGGAAAGGGGAAAGCCTTTGGAATGTAAACATAGAATATAGAAAATAAAAATTAAAAAAAAAAACCTTACCAAAAGCAACATTAAGGAAGAAAAGGTTTACTTCACCTTACACATTACAGCTCATCAAGGAAGGAACCCGGGGCAGGATCCCAGGGCAGGAACCCAGGGCAGGATCCCAGGGCAGGATCCCAGGGCAGGAACCCAGGGCAGGAACCCACGGGACTCAGGCAGTAACTGGAAGCATAAACCATGGAGGAATGCCGTTTGCTAGCTTGTCATCTGGTTCTGCTTCATGTTCCCTCTCTATCCACCTGTATGTCTGTCTGTCCATCCGTAGGTCTGTCCGTCTGTCTGTCTGTCTGTCTGTCTCTCTCTCTCTCTCTCTCTCTCTCTCTCTTTCTCTCTTTCTCTCTCTCTCTGTTTGTGTGTGAGGGGGGGAGAGCTACCTTTCTTATACAGCCCATGCCCACCATAGTTCCTTCCCACATCAGTCATCAATGAAGGAACTCTCTCACAGACATGGCCACCGGCCAATCTGATCTAGGCAATCCTTCAACTGGGACCCCCTCAGACAACTCTCGTATCACCAACAAGTTGAGCTAAGACTAACTAGGACTGAGGCTCAACCGAGGCTTTCCCTCTGGTTGGTACACCAATATAGCCCACCCTCAGGTTTGGACCTGATGCGAACATCCTGAAGCAGATGAACCGCAAACCTTTCCCTCCCAGCCTGCTTCTAGGCTCAACCCCATCAGAGCTCCTCAGGGACACACCAAGCAAGCTACCAGGCAAAAGCATCTCCTGGCCCTCGTTGCCACCCTCTGGCCCTGCTCCTGGAAGCACTGGCCTGTGCTACAAGAAGCCTTGTGATATCTGAATGGTCACCCTGCTTCTTCCCTTCGTTTTCTTCTAGAACATTCTTAGCAGCAGGCAGAGCGATCTTACATCTCTCTCAGAGTCAAAACTCCTCCCTTGTGTGCCAGACATGTGACCTGTGTTTTCATAACTGGCCATCCTCCTTTCTGTCCCATTTTCTCTAGATGACCCAGCTGTTCCTCACACACAGCAGACACGGTCAGCTCTCTCTACCCACTTAGATTTGGAGCTACCAATTCTATGACAACTTGGTACAAGCCAGAGTCATCTGACATCAGAGTCTGAATTGAGAAAATGGCTCCATTTAGGCAAGCCTGTAAGGCAGTTTTGTAGTTAGTGATTGATGGGGGATGACCAAGCCCATCGTAGGTGGTATCATGTCACTGGGCTGGTGGTTCTGGGTTCTATAAAAATGCAGGCCTGCTATGAGGAGCAAGCCAATAAGCAGCCCTCTTTCTGGGCCTCTGCATCAGCTCCTGCCTTTAGGCTCCTGCACCATCTGAGCTCCTGTCCTGACTTCCTCCAGGGATGAACGGGGATGTGGAAGCGTAAGTCAGATAAATTCTACACTCCCCATTTTGCTTTTGGTCATTGTGTTTCATCACAGCAATGGTGACCCTAACCAGGACAGGCTCCTTTCTTCTGTGTTGGTCTTGGCACATTTTTACCTTCTCAGTGAGAACTTCCCTAGCCAAGCCTAACACGTCACACCCAAAGAGAAATGAAACAGAACCTTATTTCCCTGCCTTTCCTATCGCCTCTCTTCCCAACCTCACATTTTCAAGGCACTGGGCCTAACACCACCACATTTTACTTTTCTGTTTTAACCTTGAGTGCATTCCCTTCTCATCCAATTCTAAACTCCTCCAGAGCAGGCGTTTGGTCTCTTTGCTGCCTCATCGGCAGAGGTAGCACGGCGCTTGGGTTTGTTGCAATGTCGGGCTACTCAATGCCCACCTCTGTGCCTAATGAAATACCCTTGTGACTCTCAGCTACATCCTTTTGAAAAGCACTAACTTAACCACTTGCTGCGATCAGACAGAACATCAGACAGCACGTGGACCCCCCACAGCAGAGGGTGCCATTTTTCTTCAACCACCCCCTACCATGTCTCTAGCAATGACAATAAATGCACTGATGTATAGATTCCTTTTGTTCTATGGCCAATAAAAGCCTGTGTGATCGCTGTCATAGTGAACCTAAGTGCACAGCATGGTGGTTCACAATTGGCTCAGAATAAACACTTGTTCCTTTTGGAGCAAGACCTGGGCCTTGCACCTAATCACTAAGTATAGAGCAGGAGTCTGTGGATGGACAGACAAGCAGCTCCTCTGGAAATTAGGAAATGGAGGCTAAGCATGGTTAGAAAGTCTCCCCAAGGCTTGGCTATGTACCTAGAAATGGTTCTATACCTCTCTCTGTACACAGTTCTGTGAACTGAGGCACCAGGATGGGAACATCAGCTTTAAAATTGGATGCATTTTGTTGTAAGTTGACCTCTGTTTTACAATGCAAAATTGTCCACTGGTGTTTTTAGGGTGTAGTTTGGCAGGGAGAGAAAAAACAACAACAAGATAAACATCAAAGCAGCTGTCCAATTGAGTTAGCCCAGGAAGGGAGAAAGCCACCAGCAAGACAATGGGCAACCGTGAGTGACATGAGCGAGGGTCTGACTGACAGACAAGGGAAAGAGTTATTTCATCAGAACAAAAGAAGCACCAGGACCTTGCCAGCGGAGGCATGGAGCATGCCTGGGGGCCCTGGATGGAGTGGAGATTACAAAACAAAACAGCCCTAATAAGATTACAGCTGATAATGAAAGTGTTACAGAACTCCAAGACGATGTTAGGGTTTTAATAAGCAATCCCCAAAGAGTACTCAGTCAATTTCACAAATGCCCATTCTCATCATTAAATCCTAAAGGGGAGGAAGGACCGTTCTACCTAGATGTTTCAAAATTAATAATGTGCTTCGTTCCTGTCAGACCTCAGGACCAACGCTACTGTAACATTCCAAGCTGTTGGGGGTGGGGGGAGGATTTTAATATTCTTCCTGGTAATATAAACATAACCTTATTAACTAAGTCCCAGAGATGCCGCATTTGGGATATAATCCAGGCCCTGGTGCCAAATCCTGTGTTAACTCTTGGAAATGCTTCACAGGCACATGTGGCAAGCAAGGAGATGGAAATCTCTAGAAAAATGGAAAGGGAAGCCAAATGGCTATCTGCACCTACTGAGAGAGGTGGCTTAGCCCTGCTTTGGGTAAACTGTACTAGACCGGGCATGTTGTCTCTCTCTCCCAGCCTTGTGAACAGCATCCCTCTCCCTTAGAACCGAAGGACCTCCCTGAGAACCTAATCAGTACCATTGCACGGAGGCGGCCATGACAAGAAAGAAGCCTGGGACTAAAATTCACATTGAAAGTATATCACAGCAGGATGCACAGGCATCAGTGTCACAGAGGCGACGGGGTGGACAGACACTCTAGCCCTGAAATCACCGCTACACAGATGCTGGAGAACAATCTCCTATCAACCATCTGGGCAGAGCAAGGACAGCGAGCCCAAGGATGCTATCCTTCTCGATGAGATACAGATCCTGGTCCTATGACTCAGCCTCTTGACAGCCAAGACTCTGGGCACCGCGCAAACCCTCCTGACTTCCAACACCAGCTGGTGAGAGAAGGTGAGACCCGGAGGGAGAAAAGAGAGCAGGAGGGGAAGACACACGCGTGTGTGCGACTGCTCGAGGCTCTCGCCATCTGAGCAAAACATTTGTCACTCCTGAGTCTATAGGTGACACAAATTTGATTTTTAAAAATGCTCTAATTGTGGGAAATAAAGAGGATTCCAAAGGGACATGACGAGCCAGAGAAGCCAGACCGAGGCCGGCACAAGCTGACGGTCGACCCGGTCTGAGAGGAGACTTTATTCTGGACAGGCGTATGCAGCGGTGCAGGCACACTGGTGCAGTCTCCATCAGTTTCTCTGTGCTTGATGCATAAATGCTGCCAGGAGAGCTGACAGGCATGGGACAATGCTCGGAGGCTTGTTGGAGTTCAAAAGTCATTTCCTCAGCCAGTGAGAGAGTGATTGAGATGTTCCCGGGCTGAAAAGGGCTCCTTCCCTGTCGGAACTCGGTCTACGGTCTACGAGGGAGCAGGGCGGCGAGGCATTCTTCCCCAGAATTAAAAATCAGGTCACAGTAAATTCAAAAATAACTTTGTAAAGACCAAGGATGGGAATAGAAGTGGTTCTATAAATAATCAGCCGTATCCATATTCATTGTGAGCCTCCAGAAGCGCCGGACAGGCGGCTTCCGCAGCAACGCCCGCCCTGCCTGCCGAGGGAGGCAGATCCGACGTGGGGCTTTAAGAACGTCATGCATATTCACGGCCTTGATGTACTCTAATCACAAATCAAAGTGCTTCAGCTCATTAAATGTTGATTGCCGCTGCACAAAGGTGAAAGTCAACCCTCGAGCCAAGGTTCGAGTTATTCTAAGAAATGATGAGAGCTAAGCTCCTTCCAGCCTCTCTCTCCTTAATGAGTACATCACTCTTCCAGAAACTTCATTTAGGCTAACGATCACCTTGGTTGAACAAATAACTAACTGATGACGGCTTTTAAAGTCTCGGATGGGACAACAGACACCGTGGGCATGGTAGACCAACCTTCGTCACGTCTAAGGTACAGTCTTTGGCCATCACGGAGTCACCCTGCACTCCTGGAAGAGATCGATCCGCCTCTCAGAAGAGAGCGGTGCTCATGGATGGCCGGTGAGAGATGCAGTTTCACCACCTAGATGTGGTGAGAACATTTCTCAAAGGCAAGGAGGCCAGGCCAAAGACAGGACACTTACCCTGAGGAACGGACAAGGGACATTATCCAGGCCCGAGCATCTTGCTGCCATCAGCCAGGGAAGTCTTGGGAAGCCACAGCTAATTACTGATGCTTACCATGTTGGCTTGCTTATCATTACCACAATTTACACTCCTTTCTCCCCTTAGGAGAGCATTACCATGTTTACCTGCATGCTTCAGTTAAATGAGAAAATCCCCCCCCCTCTAATCCCTGAGAATTTAGCACAAGATGCTGTGCAAATGGGTTGACAGCGTCCCGGCCTGTCATCACCTGCAGTTGTTATTCACTCGACCTGGCCCACAACGGTATGATTTGTAAGGCCTTTCAGACTCCCATTCAAGCAAGCCAGAAGCTGCTCACGTCAAAGCAACTGCACAGCAGCCCCTCTTCCTTCAGTTCATCAGGCCGGCTGCAGGGACACTCTCCAAAATCTCTCTTACAGGATGCAGACTGGCGATGTCTGCCACTTGCAGAGGGAAGGAAAAAAAAAATCACAATTCTTCTGAAGCCTAGAAGCTGGTGAGATTTAGACAAGGCTAGAGGAAAAGAAAGTCTGGTCTAGATTCTGAAAGATTTGGACTTAAATCCTATGCTATGCATTTGCTAGTAGCCCCAGTTACTTAACCAGCTCAGGTCTTATGGATTTTTCCCCCTCTATAAAATAGAAATAGCAATGCCTTACTCTAGTTCATGGGACACATCAGTTAAGTCCTATGGGACTTAGAAGATAGCACTTGTCACATAAGTATATGGCCCAGAGTTTAATCCCTGGCACTTGCATATTTTAATGTCTGGTGCTTCAGTGAGTATCTATAGCCCTTGAGCTAGGGAGGTAGATACTTGGGACTCTCTAGATAGACAGTCTAGCTGAATCAGTGAGTTCCAGGCTCTAGGTTCAGGGAGAGACCCTGTATCAAAACAATAAGGTAGAAAATGAGGAGGACATCTGCATTTAACCACTGCCCTTTACATGCACACACGCAGGCACATACATCTGTACACATAGATATTCACACATACTCAAAAGATCATACCCAGTGTCTTAGTCAGAGTTTCTATTCCTGCACCAAACATCATGACCATGAAGCAAGTTGGGGAGGAAAGGGTTTACTCAGCTTACACTTCCACATTGATGTTTATCACCAAAGGAGGACAGGACTGGAACTCAAGCAGGGCAGGAAGCAGGAGCTGATACAGAGGCCATGGAGGGATGTTACCTACTGGCTTGCTTCCCCTGGCTTGCTCAGCCTGCTCTCTTATAGAACCCAGGACCACCAGCCCAGAGATTGTACCACCCACAAGGGGCCCTCCCCCTTGATCACTAATTGAGAAAATGCCTCTTCCTCAAGGGAGGCTCCTTTCTCTGTGATAACTCCAGCTTGTGTCAAGTTGACACCCAGAACCAGCCAGTACACCCAGCAAGTCATACTGGTTTGCTAAACATTAGATATTAGTATGGTTTTTAATTTTATCCTTAACATCAGTACTGATGTCTGCTTAGAAGCTTATAAACCAACACAGCCTTATTGTGTGGACTAGATAAAAACCTCCAGAATTCCATGCATGCCAACTTCGTGACCTAGTTGGTGTCCTGTTGAAAATGGCTCTGTGGTGCAGCAGGAAGAAGTCCATAAACAGCCCCGACCCTCACCTTGCAGACACAGCAGAAACGGACAAGCCAGCGCCGTTCACCCTTGTTGAGGTCAGCACCCTGCCTCACAAAGTCTATTCTCAGAACAAGTCTTAGCCATCCTGTTCCATGAAGCTCCAAACTCTCCTCCGCTCACCACTGCAACCAGCCCTGCACAGCGCCTCAATCCAGCCTTCGACATTCTCTTACCCACTGACTCCCGTCACCCAGATTTGGCTGTCCAAATCCACTTAATGGATACCTCTGGAAGTGTAGGGCAAAGCCCAGATCCCAGCACACCTCAGCTGGTCCCTGCAATCTCTCATCCCACCTTTCCCTCACACAACACACTCTACTCTTCAAACACGCTCCGCGCTGTTTCCACATGAAGGCCACACACACGGGATAGAAGCTGATTCCCTCTCTTCCTCGCTGAGCTGCCTTCATCCTGTCATCATGATGGCTACACTGCTCTTAACACACAGGAGTGCCTGCTCCAGCCCTGAGGATTTCACAGGCATTGTCTTTTCCAGTCTTCACACAGCCCTGCAAGAAAGGTCAGAACCCTGCCTGACCACGATTGCATAGATGGATGAGAACACTGAGAGGTCATGGGGTACAGAGGTCATGGGCACAGCAATTAGGGGCAGGCAGACCAGGAAGCACACAGGTAACACGCCCATACTGACACACAGAGGGACTTTAGATGAAGGATGCTGGAGGTGGCATCCTCTGACTTCTGTTCAGAACCACAGCTCATGTTCAAAAATATAATGTCCTTGTGAAGGCTGCCAGATTGGGCTGGGTTCCCCTCCCCCAACCCCAAATCAATAACAACCCCTAAATCAGAGTGTGTTTAGAGGTTGAGTGAAAGAAACGGGCCCTTGTATAATCTGTCCTTGTCTCACCTTACCCACAAGTGCAACGGCAGCACCATGGCGCTGCTGGCCCCAGCGGTGGCTCCCAGGTCACCGTCATCACCCACCACTTCATGGACTCCAATAGGAATCATACCTCTAACTGCACAGAGGCACAGTAACAGAGATTATTCCAGAGAGGTTCTCAGCTAAGGGAGGAAGAAGGGAGGTCCTCCACATCCCACCCTACTCCACCCATCCCTTGCTGTGACTCGACTGGTCTACACTGCCTGTGACACACGAGGAAAGTGATTTGCTATGCTGGGTCTGTCTCCCCAACTGCATTATTACCCAGCTGCCTCTCCTGAGTGTTATGAGATGTAAGGTAATAGGTGTATTAAGGAAATGCTAATACAATCCTACAAGCTAGAGTTGCTTTTAATATGTTACAACCAGCATAATTAACATGAGCGGGAGAAACATCCCATAAATATCACCAGAGCTGACGTTTATTAAGCGGTAATGGCATGCCAATGTCTTATGCAATACAGTGGGTTTGCTTGATTCAACCCTCAACTGCCCAATCAAGAGAGGACACTTATTAGCCCCCTTTACGATCAAGGAAAGCAAGAAAAGGGAGATGATGCAGACTCACTCATAGTAACTCGTGAGAAGGCCCATAGGTGCACTGTGCTAGGATAGATACTCCATGGGCCCCATGCTGAACCAGACGTCAGGAGCCTGTCAGGAAAACAAGCATGGTGTGGTGGGCCCTGCGTGGAAATACACTCAGAATGGCAGCCCCTCTCCTCAGTACCACAGATCTCCATACAACCTTGCATTTCAGGGGTCTCCTCCGGCCCCCGTTCTTGGGGGACCCTGAGTAGCCTGTCTGAAGGATCCCTTGCATGCCTGTCACCAGCCAGCACCTATGTCACCCTGTCTAGAATGTTGGCAATGACAAGTGCCCAGGATTAGACCTGTCAGGTCTGCTCAGTGGGAAGGACTTCCCAATGCGGGTCACTATAGGTTGAAACCAGCATACCAGCACTCACTCCTGACTCTGTGCTATATACAAAGTGCAGTAAATGCAGGACTCGGTGCTGAAGTGTCTTTTGTGACTCTTTCAGCGTTAACTGCCAGCCGGGGTGCTGCTGTCCACCACGGTGCCTCACTCAGGCCTGGAGCCAGGCTTGGCTTTGGTTCACGTCCATATTGCAGCAAACCTCCTGCTCGGCCACCATTGGCCTCGCAGCCGAGGAACAGAAGCACAGGCTGAGGCTGTCCTGTGCTACAGCTCCATACTGTGCTTCCTAAGAAATCTCTTCTTTGTCCCCAATCTAAAGGTTATCTTTCCCTTTACCCACAACTGTTTTAAATGGTTTAGTCTCTCTGTCAACAAAGAAACAACAACAACCACCACCACCCACTATTTATAGGGAAGAAGAGGTCAGCATTTCCAGGATTCTTCCTGGTGGCAGGCAAGCAGACATGCCTAGCGACCTCTGCAGACTTGCTGAGTTGAGAAATTTCACCCTCTTTCCCCAGGCAGTGCTGGTGCTTGTGACCCAGGGAACCTGAGTGTAGTGTATTGTCTTGTGTTTTCACAGATAGGCAGATGAAAGCCAAGAACCGTTAAGAAAGGCCGCCAGACCTTCTCTACCTCCCCCAAGGATCTGATTCATCCCAAACATCCTTTCTGCATCTGAAATACAAGGTGGCAGAATTCTAGCTTATGGTATGGTGGGAGGCGCACAGGCTGGTGCCATCCGACGCAGAGTGGAGCTGTGTTGGTCCTTCTAATGTACCCAGTCAGCAAATCTTTTGACCTCCATGTCCTTATTTATAAAACTGAGATACTAATGTTTGTCTCACAAAATCTTTGAGAGAAGGGACTCTCAACAAATGTTATTTCTTTCCTTTCCCCAGATGAGCCATCTTTAAAATAACAACCATGAAAAGCTCCTCTCTATTTCCCCAAATGTGGAGCAATGGCTTGCCAGCCCCCCTCCCCCCCCCCGGGATAAAATCCAGCACCGTAGTAGAAATTACTCATAGAGTGTTTACAATTTCCTATTTCCAAAATATATTTTCCATCAGGTAATTCAAAGCTATTAAGGCTGCCAAAGCCCCAAATAGCCAGGCCATGTCAGAGCCAGGACTGCACGATGCACACTCTGAAAATGAATGGCTTCTAAGCGCCATTTAGATGTGGAGGTAGTTTGATTTTGCTCTGATATAGCTCAAACTGATTGAAACACTGTAAACACCCTTCCTAAAGTTGGAGGTTGCTACCATTACCATTGGCAGCCAACGCGAGACTGTTTTCATAATCATTTCTTGAGCCAAGAACCTGAGAGTCGCTTGTGTGACAGATGAGAAGGCACTGGGGCTTGATTGAATCCGACTCCACACATACTGCTTGACTGCATTTTGCCTCCATTACGGGCCTGCTGTGACTTCAGTCTCTGTATCAGTCAAACGAGATACAGCACAAGAAGCCAACCTTTCAGCGCAAACTGGCCATGGAGGTTACCTGTGTGGGAAAATAAAACACCGACCCACACCGTCAATTAGCGTACGGTCTCTAAGAACAGGTTTTAAAATGTGCGTGTAAAATGCTCGTGCACAAATACAAAGTCACAGAAAACCCAGGGGAAAACTAACTTTCTCTGAACTCTAAACGCGAGGGCTCCATATTTATATTCCTGGGCATTAAGATTCCAGCACTTTCAGGACTCTCAACGTGCCAATACAGTCTTCAAACTCGTGTATTTGCCAACACAACTAGATTTGATATTGATTTTTTTGTTACAAAGCCGGGGACTGAGAGACTTGGAAGCCGATGTATGATCCACAGTGGCTATTATTTTCTCCGTGTATTTCCAATTCTATAGAGTTTTAGGGTGACACTTTCACCCCATTATATCTAGGATAATTGAGCAATGAGGTGGGCAGACAGTTGTACAGCGCCGGTTAGAGTCAGCCTTCTTTCTTCCACAGATGGGTTTGTATGTATGCCTTCATTCTTACACAATAGGGCCAAGACTCCGGCCAAATTTTATGACTTCATCTCAAAGAAACTCTGGAATGTGACAATATAAAGAAGCAAGCAGACAGTTCGCATGCTATCTCAATACCTCCCCATCTCAAGCCTGACAAACTGTTTATCCAAGGCACACTTAAAGCAATCTTACCTTAGTTCCTAGGGAGTTAACAATAAATCATTTATACTATTTTTCTTAACATTTTAAAAAGATCTGTTTTTGTAGAACCTAGTAAATTGTTTATACAGGGCTTTAGGCTTTATACCTAAAGCAACCTTACCTAAGTTGCTGGGGAATTCACAATAAATCATATACACTATTTTTAGATGTTTTTAAAAGATCTGTTGTTTGTTTCTTTTTAAAATAGTTGATTTGTTTTCATTTTATGTGCATTGGTGCTTTGTCTGCATGAATGTTTGTATGAGGGGTCAGATATTAGAGTTGCTGAGAGTTTGGGAGCTGCCATGTGGTTGCTGGGAATTGAACCCAGGGACCTCTGGAAGAGCAGCCAATACTCTTAACCACTGAGCCATCTCTCCAGCTCTTTGTTTCTGTTCTTTAGAGATTCCCAATAGCCCTTACATTAACTCAAGAAAGTGTTTGGGAGAATAAAACAAAAGGCCCATTTGCAGTCAGACCAATCAGTCACTCAGTCTGGAAGGGGAGGCACCTGGAGAGGTCCAGGAAAGACTTTACCAATGAGTCAGCACTGGCAATCTGAGCTTCCATTCCATAGATGACCGAGGCAGGGCAGGCAGGGCTGGCCATGGGGAGGGGAAGGCTCTCCTAACAGCCTCTGTTACAGCTTTCATCGTGTAATTTGATGTTTGGATTCCCCTAGTCCATTTTTATGCTGGTGATAAAGGAGCGGTAACTAGACCTTAGACTGCCAATGATAGTCGTTTGGCATGATATGATTGGAGGCTGAGGCCTCTAATTCTAAGGTTGTTCATCGCCCAGTACACTATCCAAAAGCCGGTTAACTATGCTTTCCTCTGACGAGCCAAAGCATCAACATGGAAGCTCAGTGTTCCTCTGCCTCAGCGGCCAACACATCATAGCTGGGAGACATACACATGGTAGCAGTTGATCCAGCACATCCCCAGAGCCCACAGAGAAAGAAGACGACACAGGGAAGCAACAAAAGGAACTGCAAAGTCTCTACTCCTCCATCTCCTTGAAGAGAAAGAAAATGGAAGCTCACAGATGTAAGGACATTTGAGCCACACACTTTAATCCCTGACCACAGGCTTTTAAAGCATGACGGAAGAAGAGTTCCATCTTCGGAGAGAGTCAAACTGCCTCCGAGGATTACCTCCTCTGCCAGCTATCGGTATAACTTTTGGTTGTATAAGCATCTCTGAGGTTCTGGTCCACTCTGGAAATCGAAAGGAACAACAGTGTTGTGGGTAGCCCTGGGCTTGTACTTTGATGCTAATTCCACTCCTCAGAGGGACTGCAGATGAGGAGTTGCCTTGTGAACCTTCTCCCCACCTTAACTTTTCAAATAAAGGCTTGAGCCAATGATTGGGCAGGAGGAAGTGGGAGGAGCTGAGAGTCTAGGGGAGGAGTGACAGGATATACAAGAGGAGGAGGAGAAACGGAGAGGCGGCAGGGAGAGAAGCTGGGGGCCTGGAGAAACCGCAAGTTGTATGGGATAAAAATAGATGGAAACAGAGTAGTGTGGTGGGAGGCTGCCCAACCTAGGCTTGTAGCTTGTTTTGTTAACTGAGTTGAGCTTTCTTTTACCAGGGAATTGGGTTGGAAACAAAGTAGCAACCCAACAGTAGCTACCTCAGGGAGTAGGGGCAGTGCCCATGATGCTGCAATAGTTCTCTGGGCTAGGTTTCTGAGCCAGCACTCCTAACAACTGTCATAGGCATGGCTAAGGGAAGATCTTTTATTCTGTTGGATTGTTGACCCTAGTTCCCAGAATATAGGTCTTAGAATCTTTGGGAACTTCTGAGAGCTAAGCGTCTTAAACTTACTAAGATGACCTGGGCGAGTGCATAAAGGGTGATTTAAGATGGGAGCTGGTGAAGCAGAAGGACCCAAGCACAATTAGAGGGTTGGAACTTTTAGCCATGTCTTCATGCTATGGCTTTACCAGTGGCTGAAGCTATCACCAACTGTGGCTGCATAACGTAGCATCATAAAAAACAAAAGACCCACCTTCAACGCTATTGAATGCATGGAAGTTCACTGAGGCTCCCAGGTCCTGGACCGTGCCTTGCCTTATACATCTTTTCTGTTTCATCTGCAAGCTTTTAAATATATGCTACAAGATTTGACTGAGTTAAAGAGAAGTTCCCTGAGTTCTGTGAACTTCTATAGCAAATTTATGAAATCAGAGATGGGGATTTCGGGGAAACCTCTATCTATAACTGACTAGTAAAAACTAGAAGTCTCGACCCAGGGTTTTATGAATGGCAACTGAGGTGAGGAACTGGAGCCTGAGCCTGTAGGCTGTGACTGTAATTTCATGTAAAGTTAAACTCCAGATTGAGTTAAATTGTCGTAAATGTAGTCAGTATTCACTGGGAACTAGTTGGTGAGGAGAAATATCCAGTTTGGTGGCTGCTGGTTACTGTTCTATTTCTTGATAAGACACCATGGCCAAAGCAACTTATAGAAGAAAGAGTATTTGGGATTTGCAGAGGGTGAGTCTCTGCTCATCACGTTGAGAAGCAACAGGCAGGGAGGCCTGGGGCTGGAGCAGTAGCTGAGAGTGTACATCTTGAAACAGAAGCATGAGGCAGAGAGCTAACTGGGAAAGGTATGGCCCTTTGAAACTTCAAAGTCTACCCACCCCCAATAACACATCTCCTCCAACAAAACCACACCTCCTAATCCTTCCCAAACAGTTCCATCAACTGGAGACAAAGTATTGAAATATATGAGCCTACGGGGGCCATTCTCATTCAAACAACGACAGTGACCAAAGTCACTGAGCTGAGTACTCAGTGTAGAGTAAACCAGGGGTCTTCCCAAGACTATGGATATATTCATAGGAAATATTTCATATGGTGTCTGGCTCACTGTAAGTATGGAGTATTGATTACAGTATGGACTTTTAGCATCCATCCATATCACAGTCCTTCCAAGATTAATTTTATTCACTCAACAAGCATTTACTGAGCATGCAAGTCATATCTGGCACTGCGGATTTGACAGTGGCAGAGGTATGTAACAGATTTCATGAATCAACCTTGGCCATGGCTGCTTGTATAGTGTCTAGTTAACAAGGTCCAGATCATGGCTAACCAAGAAGCCCTGGGCACTGAGCCCCAGAGTCCAGGTAATGAGGCCTGGATTTGGTGGACTCTGTGGATCACTGAAGACCAAGGGATCCTTCCAGGAAGGAGATGGGCAGTTAAATGGAAGCTAAGAGCACAAAGGGCAAACCAAAGTCCAGTGCTACCTGGTTCCTCTTTTTAAAAAGGTTTACGTGTGTGTGTGTGTGTGTGTGTGTGTGTGTATTCAAGAACCCGTGGAGGCCAGAAGAGAGTGCTGGGTCCTCTGGAACTGGAGTTACAGGTAGCTGTGAGCTGCCTGGCACAGGTACTAGGAATTGAACTCAAGTCCTGTGAAAACAAAAAACTGTCCTAAGCACTGAGTCATCACTCCAGCCTATGTTCTTGTCCAAGAGGGAAGTCCAGAGGCCAAACACAGCCACCCACATATCGCCAAGCCGGCTGGCCCTGCCTGAGCTGCACCATTAAACAACATATATTCACTGAGACCGTTTCCTCTGACTCACGAGGAAACCCAGGCTTAAAGAGGGTAAGTCTTTAACACACAGCCACACAGTAAGTATCCAGACAGTTTCCATGTTGACCACACTACTATCGATGGCTCCTATCACCAGATGTGAGTAAGGTTCTGTCCAGAGCAATCACATTCTTCTGATTTCCTTCCATCAACCTCAGGGTAAAGAACTATTACTACTGACAGGGAAACCATGCCACATGGGTGACAGGGCTGTCATCTGCCTCTAATCTCCACAGGCCTGGGAATATTGGGTCAGGAGCCTGGAAACCTAGCTTTGATCCTGTCTTTGCCAGTCACTAGACACAGGTCCTCAGAATAGTGAACAGTCTTGACTGGGCCCCCTGTTTGTCAACTCTGTGAGGCTGAGTGAGGCTTCAATAGAACAGTGTCACTGTAGGTCATGACCACTCTCCGAGTCACACAACCACCATCCTGGAGAGTTCACCTATGCTTCCCATGCCTGAGTAGCTGTTCCCTATCACCTGATGTATATATGCCTTCATTGCATGTAATCTGGGGGAGAGTCTGGAGAGTATAGGCCAGGGAACACAAAGTGAGGAGTGGGCTTCCAGCTCTGTGCTTGTGGGGAAGCCATCATCCTTGTTGGGTACTTTCCAGTTACAGCCTGTTGGAGGGAGGAACACTCACACCTCTGTAGGTAACACTTCATCTGTGCTCTGTAGCCCCTCCCTGTGCTCTGTAGCCCCTCCCTGTGCTCTGTAGCCCCTCCCCTATGCTCTGTAGCCCCTCCCCTATGCTCTGTAGCCCCTCCCCTTTGCCCTGTAGCCCCTTCCCTATGCTCTACAGCTCCTCCTCTGTGCTCTGTAAGGAAGCATAATGAACTCATTGGTTCTGCAGAGTGAACTTTAGCAGAATCTGCTCAGTTTGTTATCAGGAGAAAGAAGAGGTATTGCTTACATCTCCCCGGGGAAGGAATTTCATTAACAGTCACACACAGGATTTCCGAGGTGGTAATTCACAGTACTATGGTTGGTGTTGGATATAGCAGCGCCCAAGACCCAAATCCTGCCATGATAACTATATATCATTATGTTCTGTCATCAATACAAGTTCGGGGTAAACGGACTCACTGCAGCCTGACAACCAAGATTTCCCCATGTTCATGTCTGCATCCAGTCAGTGGAGCACCAAGAGACCTTGACAGAAGACATACACAGCTAAAATGCTTGTAGGTCAATGGCCTTTGCCACCATTATATTCCCCAAACCTTACCATAACACTTAGCTCACCACTGACCACACAGTTGGTACACAAATATTAAATATTAGCAAATAGTTAATAAATTGCTATTATGGACTAGTATAACCAGGCACTATATTATCTGTTTGTCTCCCAAAGCTATTTAAAGGGTTTGTTTTCATCCCTGTTGTACAAATGAAGAAGACTGAAGTTCTGAGAAGGAGAAAGAGATGGTCAAGGTCACAAGGCTGGAATCAGAACTAAACCTCTGGTCTGTCCAAACCAGACTGAGTCTTTTACAGAGTTGTCCCGCCCCAACCCCCAACCCCAACCCCCACCCCCACCCCAAATACATCAAAGCCACACAGACACCAGAACGTTCAGTCACTGCCACAGTGTTGTGGATAGCCTTTGTCTTGTATTTTGATGCTAATTCCCACTCCTGGACGGGACTGCAGAGAAGGAGTTAATCATGTGTACAGGTGCCTTGTGAAACTCCCCCACAACCCACCCTCCCCCACCCCACCCCTTGTGCCTCCCCCCCTTAACTTTTCAAATAAAGGCCAAAGCTGGTGACTGGGCAGGAGAAGGGAAGGCGGAGCTGTAAGGTTTTGGAAGGAGAGAGAGGGGGAAGAGGGAGGATGGATGGAGGAGGTGGAAGGAGAACTGAGAGAAGCACGTGGCCTGGAGAAACCACAAGTTATGTGGGATCTCATAGATGGCACAGAGTAGTGTAGTGGGAGATCTGCCCAGTCTAGGCGGATAGCTTGTATTCATATTGGTTGAGTTGTGATTTCTTTAACTGGGTCATTTGGGTTAGAGATTCACTGTTACACCACAGTTGGGACGTGCCCTCGCAGAAGCATGTGGCCTCATTCTTCACTCAGAATGAGGCAACAATGCCTATTGGCTCACCAGCACTTCCCTGTGTCCTAGCACACTCTGACCTCACAGTTGCTTACCAGGGATGATGTCACCAAGTCACTGACATCGGTATTTACTAATGTGGTCTATCCCTCAAACCTGTTAAGATAATCAGACAAAAGCACATCAGCAAAGCACAAGGATAAGCAGAAGCGACCAACAGCTCATCGATGGCGTTCCAATGCCAAGATACAAATAGCCAGGGTTAGAGGGGTCTGAGGAGATGCTAGAGGGCCTCAGGTGCTCTGAAGGTATGCCGGAACTGGATTCTGCAGAAAGGTAGAGAATGTGGGGCAGATGACACAACTAATTCACCCATGATCATTTTGCTGCAGGAAACCATCTTACACGTATCTGTGTTTTAATCAGTAAATATTACCTCAAAGGTCTCTCTTAAGGTTGTGCATATTTGTTTCAAGGGGAAAGACAATCATCATGCTTTAACTGGACACATACTATGTTTAACTGAAAACATGACTATGCACTGTGGTACCCAGAGAAGGCACTGTGTAAAACACTGGTCAGAGAAGGAGGCTGACAAGAACTATCACTTCAATGAAAGACAGCATTTCTGAATGTTTACTGTGCACTATGAACCAAGGTCTTTCTTCATGGATGCTCCCATCTGAGACTGTGAGGAAGCTCTTTTCTTACCCCATACCCACTACCACCACCACCCCCCACACACACACAGAGTATATTTCCTTTCCAATTTAACTTTAAAAATCATCTCATCACAAAACAGCTCTGATCAAAATGGTGCATGGTCAGGAGGACATGATGATAACCAAGCCAAGGTACAAAGCGGGCACTGAGCGGGCTGTGGGTATCAGGAAGGGAGGCTGGCTCTGATGTGGGGTAGGAGAAAGCTGGCAGATTCAACAGGTACAGACTGTCTTGGGCAAAGACCGCTAGCCATCTATGACTGTCTCTTATTCCACCAGAAAGAGGAGGCCTTGAATCGCAGAGCCTGTATCCAAGCCCCGCTTTACCCCCTGCTGGCAGGGCCTCGAGCACTCCTCTTGATCTCATTTTCTCAGATCTCGACTGGTGACCCTAAATGACATGTCTGTACATGGACCTCAAAATAACCAATCAGGATATTTCTAGAGGATCCAGCACAGTGCTGAGCGCAGAGCAAGTATCCAGTGGGTATCAACAACTGTCACCCATTCTCCAAGACATGAACTATTTGCTTCTGACAAAGATTTGTGTAACATGGGACACTTCTCCAAGGATCACATGACATGTTATTAAACTAAGCAGGGAATGCGAGCAGAAGGTAAAGGTAATCAAAACTCTTCCTCTAGGGTTTTGTTACAAAGCTGTCACTGAGAAAGACTTCTAAGAGAAGGCACAGGCCATCTTTGGGGATAAATAGAACTATGAATAGAAAGATTCGGGGGAAGCATGCTGAGAAGAGAGGAAGGCATTAGGAGCTTGGAGAAAGCAGCCCTGTATGGAAACACTAGGGCAGGAAGCCCTTTCTCAGAGGGCCTGGGGCCAGGAGCCCAGTGTAAAGCAGCTGTACTGACAGGATAGGCTCCAGGTAAGGCTTCAGAAGCCCAGGGGCAGCAAGCCTAGTGGGAGAACAGGAGCCAGCTCTGTTCTGAAAGCCTGCTAAGAGGAGGAGGGGTGGTAGAAAAGAGTTTAGATGACACTGGGAAGAGAAAATGTCAGGGAGGCCCATGGGAGGCTATGGGGAATCAAGACAAACCAACAAAGAAAGAGAAGCTGGGTTGAGGCAAGAATTTCTAGCTGGTACCAGAGGCACTACCCAAACATAATGAATAAATAAATCTATGCCCAGCCACAGCGGAGCAGCACTTTGCTTCTGCCTACACGGCTCTCCAGGGCCAGCGGTTGGAGGAGGAGCACGTGAGCACCATCACTCGGAATCCCTGCTAGTTGCTTCACAGCAACTAGGCATGGAGTAGTGATAAAGGGACAGAGATCCAGAATATGCTAGAGTTTGACAATTGGACCTGCCTCATTTCCATGCCAACTCCATTAGACAGATACCTTCATCGACCACACCAAGGCTTCCCATCCACAAGAGGGACTCTAGGGCATCTTCTAGCTTACGCCTTCCCTACCTGAAGCAGACATAACTAATACATCGTAGCGTCCTTCCCCCTCTGTGAGCCAGAGAGCTGTTTCCTTGTCAGAAGCGGGCTGTGCTGTATCTCCCTACTGTTCCGAGGTTGTCCTTCACACCATAATGTCAGCACATCACAACATTGTTCGGAAACAAAATCAGGTTGCAAAGTCAGCTCTTATTCCTGAAGGAAGTATAAACTGAATTTTTGGGATTATTAATTAGAATGGCTGGGTAGCATTTTTATTGATCATCTGCTATGCCAAGTACTTAAAATATCTTCCACCATCATGAAATAATCTCGTTCTTCTACTTGATAAGGAAATAAAGACCATGGAGATTAGAAGACTTACTCAATTCCCAACAAGAAGGAATGGCGTCTGCTCCACTCTCCTCTGCCATATTCCACTTCACCTGAAAAGCCCACTGTTTAGAAGTAGGTCAGGAGAGGCACCGTTGACATTATCTGGGTCAGCTGTGTACTTACGCCTTCCCTACCTGAAGCAGACATAACTAATACATCGTAGCATCCTTCCTCATCTGTGACCCAGAGAGCTGTTTCTTAAGTAATCAGAGTTCAAGGTAAAACCTGATCTTTTATATTCAATTCACTTTTGCCTGGAGAGACTATGCCATCAGAGGAGATGCAATGTGTTTAACATGGCGTGCCAGTGACAGTAGAGCCTAGGCTCTTGTTCTCTTGATCTCGGGCCTTACACACTCGTGGCGAGCTTGTCTCATGTGAAGGACTGCACCTTTTCTAATTGACTCAGACAAATAGACTAAAGGTGACTGCATCAGGTGCCAGGAGGGGAGGGGCTGTTCCAAATCCAGCCCTGACATATGGTCCTTGGATATTACCCATCACCCAATTAATGGGCCTGTATAAAATGGCACTTCTGCCTCCTTCATAAAGAAGTGAATAATTCGTAAAGCTGAAAAATTAACTTTTCCTTTTTGTCAGGCTAACAAATATTTGAACTGGGAATAACAGAAAACTCATGCATTAAACAAAAGAACAATAACGCTGTTCATTTAATTCTTTCTGCAGGAGCTAGCTTTCTTTAAGCTTTGCAGGGGGATTGGCGGGTTGTATATCTCAGTGGCATCTGGAGGGTAAGCCATCAATCTCATCCCTGAGACCCGGCAGGGACCAGCTCTTGGAACTGAGGCCACACTCATCCCTTACACTCGAGGCAGATGGAATCAGATGGCCCAAGAGCTTCCGAGAAGGGACTCCATCAGGCCACCATGCGAGGAAGATGGAGAAGTGCAGATACCATCGAGGGCAGAACTGCCCACCCAGCTGCCAGGCACTTGGGCAGAGGCAGGCACAGAGCTAGTCAAGATCACAGTTTGCATGTGTCCTGGTGAGTCTCGGCACTGGGATATACTCCTTAAATGTATATGTTAATGACATGTAGCTCTGGCACTGCTGCAGACTGATTAGGACTAGATGAGGGCACAAGGGAGGGGTCCCCAGAATGGCATTGGCAGCTTTAAAAGAAGATAAGAAACCTGATTTAGCATGCTTGCTCCTCTCTGTCTAGAGCAGCTCATGCTTGTAATCCCAGGGTTTGGGAGGTCAAGGCCGGGAGATTTTGAATGTACAGCCTAGGCAGGCTACTTAGAGCAAACCCTATCTCAAAATATAAAACAAAACAAACAAGAGAAAAACATGTCTTTCTCAACAAATCCCAATGCCAGGCTCTTCCCTTATCTGTGAGGTAAATGCCTCTATATTCGTAATAAATCTCACACAATTTGTTAAGCAGCAGAAGAAGATGGACTAAAATGAACGAACCCAAAGCATGCAGTAGCCAGCCACACTCAGAGATGAGGACTCTCGGCAGGGCGCTCCACCGTCACAAGTCCTGGCTGGGACCTTAGGTACATCCCAAGCAGCCTGTCCTGTCCTCAGCTTTCTGCCTGGGGACTTACCTAGAGTCTCTCCAGAGTGATGATAGGCAAATCTGTGCCCAGGAAACGCAACAGTCTCCCCCACCCCCATCAACCTGTCCAGTGGCCTATTTACATAGCACGCTGGGATCTTTGTGGAGGCAGGAATAATGATGCCGAGATGATAAAAACCACTCAGCTGAAGTCATTTGCAGAGTGGCAAGTAAGCAGAATCCTGGCAGTGGGGTCTCAAAGGTCCTTTTATTTCATATTAACTCTTAGTTATATGAGGTGAAACTGATTGGGGGCACAGGACTAGAAAAGGCAAGAGCATCCGAAGCCTCGCAGGGCCTGCCCCAGGGAAAGCCATGCATCTCTTTGCAGGATGGGCCTAATGAGCCAAGGGTTGGCATTTGTGCAAATATGTTTCTTTCTAAAAGAGGAACTCATTATTCTAGGAGTTGCGTTTCCGAATTCATGAAGGCAAAATTACGCCAATTAAGAATCATGTCTTTTCTTCCCTTAGATGAATGGAAGCTCAAAATACTGCCAAACAACATCTCAGGTGGAATTCCTTGGGAAAGTTTACCTCATTGCCAAACAGGAAGATGTGCAAACACAGTAACTGGTGAAGTGCCTCTACCCATGTACTTCAGTCCCCAGGGACTGACATATTTCCCCCTTTCCTTGGCCATCCGCTGACCTCTCGCTCTCTCATTCATTCATTCATTCATTCATTCAAAGAATGAATGGTGACTAGATAGCAAGCCCAGATCTTAGTCCCTAATGAGCTTTCAGCCTAGATTACTGATGATAACCCAGGACAGCCTTATTTCTAGAGATGTGCCAGGTATGGGAGCCCCTGGGACTATGATTTTGAGTTGCTCAGCCTTTCAAGAGTCAACAGATCCCAGACCTTCACAGCATCATATCGGCTAAGAGACTCCTGTCCTAATGTCCAAGCCCCAGGACACCCACACACTCTGAATATCTCATCTCTTTTAGCAAACCATCCTGGACAGTGAACCTAGAGTATCTAATGCCCCTTGCTCCCTCCAGGGGGCGACCCACCCACTGCTTGCATAAGGAGCACCAGAAAGGAGAACCAATGAGTTGGGAACGGAAGTGAAAGGCACAGAAGCAGAGCCTTTCAGAGCAAAATGAATCAATTCCAAAGCTACACGTTGCCGACAAGACAAGCCCTAGCCCTGCTGGTGGTGGGTTCTGTGTCAGGACAAGTCCCCTTCCCACCTCTCTCCGCACACTTGCACTGATGTATCGGCACTGTCCCGCCTGCCAGGGTCCCATGTGTATGTACTATGTTAGCCTATCTGCATATCTGCCTGAACTGCAGCTTTTGCTAAGTAGCGCCAGGAGGTAAGTGCCTTGCATGGCATGGACTTTAGATTACTTAACTATCAAGGAACAGTTGTCACCATTTTAATCCAACTTTGCAGATAAGTCAAATTACCAGAGCAGTGTGGCCAGTATCACACGGGGCTGACATTTAATTTTGCCCCTGAATGCTGTGAACTCCATGACTCTCCAGTGTCAGTCCTGAGCTGCACTCTGAGGATACAGGAAGCCACCAGGAGTCACATTTGTCAGTCTCTCCCAGTACCTCGATGAGGGACTACAACCCAGGAGACGCTAAGACTGTGGCTCTCACCTGGTGAAAGAGGACCTAGGAGAATCTGAACGGAGACTCCTCGAGCCTCCTGGTGACTGAGATAGTCGTCCATTAGACAGGAGTGACACTCCAGAGAGACACTGGTGAACAGGCTCAACAGCTTTATCATGACGCTTGCCTTAATGTCCACACTTTAAAATTATTTTCAGAATTACTCTCTCAAAACAACTTCATCCCCCACCTGGTAAACACAGCAGCCCCAGAAACACATCTCCTTAAAACACCAACCAAAAAAACACATCAAAGCCACATCTTCTTTAAAAAAAGAGAAAAGTATGTTTTCCATAGAGAAAATGTCCACATGAAACTATAAAGTATTTGATGTTTCTAAAGGGAAGCCACATTAAGTTTCCTCTAAATAGCTCAATACCTTGAACATTTCAAACTTTAATGTCTGGATTGGGAATATTTTAAAAATAATAGTCAAAAAAACTTTCAAGTTTCTCTCTATTCTAAGGCAAATATATAGTAGATAGAAATACCATGTAGAACACAGAGCACAGTGTTATTAAAACCCAGGCCAGTGCCTGATGCTTGCAGGAGTTCTGACCATGTCAAACTCTCCATGTGACAGTCTCTCAGGCCACTAAAAGTAGGCTACCAAGTAAGGTATGCAACAGGCTTTCTTGTCTCAAGGAATCTGTTCCAATGGATAAAAAAATAAAAACCTCAAAGCATTGACTCGTTCAGTCCCTAACCAAGAGGACATCAGATTCCGATTTTTACAACTGAGTTTGCTACAGCCATGAGGGGTGGGAGCTGAACTATAAGAACCACTCATTATGACGTTTGCTCGGGCTGTAATTAAATTCACTTTCTTCATATGAATATTCATATTTTCTTTAGTGGTTGGTATGGAAGTGAGGAGTGAACATCAATCTTCTCTCTCCAAGAAATTAGCATCTGAAGTATTTCAGCGGAGCAATCGCTTGCTGCAAGGAGGAATGAGCGGAATCGTCTCTGGGAATGCCCAGTCAGGCTTCCTCATAAGGCATCAGGCGAACAGCAGCACATGCTCTGGGCTGCGGGCAGACTCCTGCCAGACAGGCTTCTTAAGGGCTATCTATTGTTTACTGTTCCTACCACGTGCAGCAGCTCAAGGTCACTGGTTTTCTTGTTCCATCGAGTGTTTTAAAATGCATGCTTTTATCATGCCATCTACATAGGTTGCTAGGACAGAGTTTTGCAAGAAAAGACCTGATCAAATCCAGAGGCACAGCAAGAAATGGAGATTCGTTTGCGTGTCTGCATTTGGTTCCCAGCATCACTATAGAGAACACAGGGGGATTCCAGGTAAGGTCGTTGCTGATGTTGATATAGAAACCGTGAAGCAGATACAGACATGCTGCTGGCAGCTTGGTGTCAGTATCCGAGCCTATGTGGGGACAAAGGATAATGCCCGCAGTGTATTTGGTTGTCTGCGTGTGTTGATCAATGCAGACCAGCACAGAGGTTTAAATAAGACTCTCAATGAAAGCCTCGCTATAAACAAATGAAAACACTGAAATTCTAAAACTAGGTACATGGAAAACACAATAAACTTTTCCTTTAAGTATACTATGTGGCCTCAGAGATTCCCCTGCCTCTGCCTCCCTAGTGCTGGAATTAAAGGCACGTGCCACCACATCTGTCAAAACACAAATGTTTGTATGTGGCAGCATAAAAATGCTCCTGAAGAAAGAGGTCCTAGAGAGTCAAGTTCAGTCCACAGGAATCTGTTGAGTGTCCACAGCACCTCCCCCAGGCCTGGGTCTAGAGGGCAAAAGTCTCACAGGGGTAACACTGTTGCTCAAGAGGATACAGTATTTTTACATTTATTTTAAAACTTCTGTGCATATACATATGTCCGTGTGTGTGTGTGTGTGTGTGTGTGTGTGTGTGTGTGTATACGCTCCATATATGAGCAGGTGACTATAGACACCAGGTATAGAAGTCCCTGAAACTGGAGTTATAGGTGTTTTGAGCCACCTAATATGGATGCTGGGAACTGAACCAGGTCCTCTGCAAGAGCAGTTAGCCCACAGGGCTAGCATTCTACTGGTAGATCCGCAGGATGAACAAGAAGCAAACTGTGTAATTTATTAAGCATCAGTGCTGCAGGAAGGAAAATAAACATGATAAAGAAAAAAAAAACAGGCCAGGAAAGCAGAAAGTTTGGACACGGGAGCAAATATTTTTATATTTTTGTGGCTGCTGTGACATCCACATAAGAGAAACGAGATTGCGATGACAAGTTTAATAAAGTAAAAGCTATAACCCAGGGCAGCCCTGCTCAGGAGCAACAGGGTCCAAGTGCACGCTTGGGTACAGCTCTGCCTCCGCGTCCCCGGGGAGGACGGGTAAAAAGCGTGATGGACAACCGTGTATGCTCTAAAGAGGCGTATTCCCCAAGCATCGGAAGTGCGGTAAGAATTAATATGCCATTTTTATATACCTTCAGCAGTTTCCTATGTCTTTAACTTTCTTCTTTCCTTACAATTCAAGTGAATTCCAAGATCTGTCCATTTGAGACAAACGAGCAGCCGCCTTGGGCAAACGTGGTGAGATGACTCCCGGTGCTGTCCCCACTCTCACGAGGCCTAAGTACACAATGCCATAGTTCTTATGTGATCATGGTTATGAATGAGGAGTGAGCCAGATACTTAAGGAATAACTCAGTCACAGAAAATTTGTACAAGCCGTGGGGACAGTCTTCTTGCTGTTAGGTCAGGAGTGAGATACCTTGGCCATCTGAACAGTGAGATAAAGCTAGCGGTAGAGAGGCCGCCCATGGGCCTGAACTGTCATAATGTCAGGTCTGTGCAGAAGTTGAATGTGAGAAAGTTGGGGCCCCTTAGGATCTCATCTGTGTGGTAGGGAGAGAAGCAGAAGTTGACTCTTGGGGTGGCTTTTCTCTGACTAATAATGCTGTGGCATTCCGAGCTCCCTGCCAAGCCCGATGTTGTTACAGATGCTAAACAAAGCTATTCTCTAAGGGAGCAGCTGATTATCTGAGAGCAGGAACGGCCTAGCTCAGCACTGTTTGGAGGCTATGTTCAGTCTCCCTGCAGCTCTGCCGCATCTTTTCTACAGGGAAATTAACAAGACGATCTCTTGGCTTAATGTATTATTGGAACTTGGCTACAAGCTAATTGGGAGAGAGAAATCTTAGGGAGGGCAGACCGAGGCTGCATGGCTCCAATACAAATCTGAAAATCAGTGAGAAATCCCAGGACAGCTGCCACAGAGGCGGGGAGGCGCAGGCAGCTCCCACAGGTGGGCACAGATTCTTCTTGGAGGAACTGCCATGCTCTCAAGATACAGACTGTGAAGTTAAAGTCCACGAGGGGGAAGTAGCCAAATAGAAAGCCTTGGATGATGTCAGCTGAGGAAGAAGCAGTGTGGACTCTAAAGGCCAGCTCACACCGGGGTCCCCAGACGCTCGCCAACCCGCAGGTTTCAGAACCAACGAGAGACTTGAGAAAGAATCAGCACTAGTCTGGAAGCATTGTGCTGAAACATAGAAGCTCTCTGCTAAGATATGGGAGACAGATATGGCTTCAGGAGGGCCCCCTCACCTCTAAAATAAACAGAAATGCTACAGCTGTCTGCTTGATAGGAAACCCCGTGTGGATGGAGGAACAACAGACTCCAGTCCTTCGGCAGACGACGGTAGCGACCTAGGAAGATTATGACCCTCTCCTTCGGACTTTGGTGCTGTGTGCAGGTGGCCTGCCTCACCAGTGGGAGGCACAGTCCCCTGCCCAGCCTCACGGGCGTGCATGGTGTATTTGAAGAGCTATGTGGCTCCCTTCACCGGCTCACCTCATTCCCTTAGTTCATACTCGTGCTTGGGAAGTTGCTCATGAAGGAAGAGCAAGCACACCAGATCTGAAAGCACGCCAGAGCCCGAAAGTCCATCCACATGCAAGCCTGAGTACCGCACGGAACACAGGCGATCTGCAGTGGTTTAGCTGCAAGCTCAGGGCCATGCCCCTGCTTGGGTTCCATATCTTCCACTCCTGATAGCCTGACGGTGAGACAAGTAGCTAGGCGCTCTTCAGAGAGAGAGGAAATGTTGCCATCACAAAGTGTTTTCTGTAGGCGCCTAACGGGGAGTCCAAACTGCTTCACAATAGGACTTGTACACAGGTCATCCTCAAAAGCTGTCAATCACCATCATCTACAGCATCTTTAGGTACCACCAGGTACTAGGAATCCCCAAGCATCACTAGGCCACCACACCCTGTTCCCTAGAATCACTTCTCTTCATAGTTCCTCTGCTAAACATGTGCACCCACATTCAAAATGATCTTTAACTCTCCTACACTCTCACAGGCTACAGCACAAACTTGCTACAAACCAAGGCCAATCTGCTGGAGGCGATTCCTCAGTTGAGACTCCCTCTTCGCAGGCAACTTTGTGTCAAATTGATGAAAGCACACTTTCCGGATCTGACAAAGGACTAAAGACAAGGCTGGGGTTGTGGCCCGTGGGTGTAGCACTCGCCATGCGAATGTGTGGCCTGAGTCTGGATCCTTAGAACCCACAGGTGCAGAAGCAAACCTGCAGTCCCGGGGCTCCTGAAGCTCATGGGAGGTGGGGGCGGGGGAGTCCTCAGAAGCTCATGGCCAGCTAGCCTGGTGCACACAGGGGCAAAGAAGAAACGGCCTTAAGGAGGGTGGAACACAAAGCCCAGCATGGAGGCTGCCCTCTGACCTGGGTGCCCACTGTGGCACACACATGCCTCCACATTTCCAGGTCTACATACTAAGGTGTTTTCAGTCACTCCTGAGTTTATACTAACGAGGTGGCTGTGGGACAGTGGCTTGGTTGCCAGAAAAACCAATCACATGATACGTGATTAGAAGCTAAGACCTGCCACTCCAGCCCTTACTTTCAGGGCTAGAGATTGACCTATTGGCCATCACCAGTGGCCAATGCTTTAATCAACTGTTACAGCATGACCTAACTACAGCATGACCTTGAACCTTACATTTAGCTGACCCAATGTCACAACCTAACATGAATATCCAGGGCCAGTCTGGAGCCTATAATGATATGGGATTGGAAACATGGCCATCCATGCCTTGGGCATCACACCCTCCTGCTCGACTACCATCAGCTTCTCCCTGTTAACAGTTTTGCAGCTCACGACTCTTTGCTGAGAGATTGATGGGTACATTTCATGCTAATTCTTGCTACTGTTGGGAAGCCTTTGTTTCCCTCATGTCAGAAAGAAAATGATGGCCGACATTTCCAAAGGCAATGTCATTGCTTCTTTAGAATATCCAGAGGCTGCCAGAATTAAGCTACTGACCGGATTCGTCTGTTTAACCACATATACTGTAGCTTGATCTTCCTGCCCTGGAGGCCCAAGTGCCATGCCGCCAAGGCACGCACATCCAGGCCCCGGAAAGCGTCACTCACACAGACTGGGTCTTTAACGCTTGGCCACCCCCTAGCTGAGCTTTACCCTTGCCCACCCCTCCCCCACCCCACACTTTGCAGTTAAGTCCAAATGCCTTAATAAGATGGAAGGACTCCGCAGGATCAGATTCTCCTGCTCTCACAGAGCCTTTCCTCTCCAAGCTCCCTCTCTCTGGTCTAGAAACCTCATTCAGGGCTCAAGGCTTCAGTTCCTCAGGACCTTCAAATAGGTTGGTGCCCCTGTCTGGAGGGCAGTGGCCCCTGTGAATCCAGATGTTTACCTGCTACTGTGGGTCCCAGTGGTGTCCTGATGCCTCACCTCTCAACCGACTTCCTGTCGTTCACTCTTTGCCTCCAGACTGTGGAAGATTTCTAAGGCCAGGAATCACATCTAATGAAGCACTTGACAAAATATTCAATCTGACAGGCTCTTGACAATTTTCAAAGAATAAACGGGCATTTGACCCTGGACAGTTCCCATCCTTTTTCAAAGCCTTCCATGTTTATCTATCCACCAGATGAGGGATGTAGAGTTAGGAGTTTTTAACAAGGTGGGCAACCAGGGGCCACAGGACAGGTTCTGGGCAGCTGTAAAAGGTGTGGTTCAAAGCACAAATGAGTCAGAAGATTCCCAGGGCTCCCAGAAGCTCCCTGAAAATTTACTGTCATGAGGTAGACAGATGATCAGAGGTGTGTAGAAATCCTGATTTCACTGATTTTACATTCTGATTCAAGGTGAGATTTTATTTTGTAGAAAAGGGGTGTTAACTGCTTACAAAAGAGAACTGACACATTGGAAGCCATGGATATTTCATTATAGCCCAGTTCCCCCGGGTCTTTGACCTGGCCTTGCCTCATGAAGGAAAACTTTGGGGATAGACAAAGCCAGATGGTGTCATAGGGTCTCCAACCCTGGTGATCTTCCGACTCTGGTAACATCAGGAAATAAACACTAAGAATCCTTGGGAATTTGGCATTTGCGGCCCAACTTGGGGAAAGGATTAAGGAGTAAAGAGGCTCCTACCAACCAACCTTCTGTTCTAGAGAAAGCATCAAGCCTGTATACACAACAGTACAAGTACAGAGAGGAAACCAGATATACACACAGCAGTGAAGGATAGAGAGGAAAACAGATATATACAGAGCAGTGAAGGACAGGGAAGAAACAGACAGAAACCTGTACCCAGAGACTCAGAAGAAGGCTGGGGTTTTGCATTAGACCATCGGCTCTGAAGAACAGATAAGGAAGAGCTATCTCTAATCTCTCAGGGTCAGAGCAGCAGCTTGCCCAGCAACCCTCCAGAGCACAGGCAATGGTAGCAGATGTGGGCTGCCGGGTCCAGCCTCTCAGATCGTCCTTCCTCAGAGCTTGTCGTGAGATTCACATGCCTACAGAGAGACATAAAGCCTGTAACCTGGACCTTTCCCCAGCTACAGTCAGTGCGGACAAAGCACAAAGCCTGCTTCCTGAGAAAGCTGAGACCCAGCCCTATGGTAAGCAAATCAAGCCCTGTTTCTTCTTCTTTCTTCCTCCTCACTGATCAACACTAGTTGCTCTGAGCATCCCTGAATGAAACAAGACCTTGGAGTTACAAATGGTATATCCTCTGGGAAGGCTTGGACCCAAACCATTGACCAAGACAGTTCTAAGTGTAAGGCATAGGATCAACCTGGAACATGCAGGTCAGTGTGTTTATAAAAAAATAAAGAGGCATAAGAATATGTTCTATGGGGGTGTGGTGAGGTGTGGGGGAAGGTGGTGTCTCAGGGGGCCTATGCCGAGGCATCCCTTCCCCCTGAGGGACCAGCCATAGTTTATATACTATAAACTCATAGTATAGACTAGAGTTTATTCAGGGAATGGGAGGGGAGTTAAGAGGGTAGGAGAGGCAGAGAAAGGCAGAGAGAGAGGGAGAGAGTAGAGAAATAGAGCCCGGCCATGAGCACAAGGAGAGAGGGGGAGCATGCTAGGTTAACTGTGGGGTGGAGTTTAGACAGAATGCTAACACAGGTGAGATCTCAGACAGAATCACCCACAGAAATACCTTCATTCAAGACCCTACCCAACATAAACAAGCCCACCACCTTCAGGATAATGTTTGATGTCAGTTGCATAAAATTGTAGTATCCATGTGTCAAGACTTTCAAAAGTACCTCTGAGAACACTTTAAGTGTGTTTGACTGAGGGTCAGAAAAAATGTATAAATGTAATATTTTCATTGTAATTATTGTAAGGTGGCTCTAACCAAGAGGATGCCTCAACCTGAATGCAATGTGATAAATTGAGGGTGGTCTAAATAGACCTCTGCCATCGCAAACTGGTCATGAGCCATGAATTCATTAGGATTTGGCCCCTGTGATCACATCAATCTCCCCAGCAATGAGATGAGCTCACACAGAGACACTGCACACCCAAGTCTGTGGAGCCTCTGGGCCTCTCTGAGTTCTGATTTGGTTCAAGGGGAGCTGGTCCTGGAACAGCAGGAGATCCTCTCTGGACACACTAGGGACTGCGAAACTGGGCTCAGCGGGGAGTAGAAAGGAGAGAAGAGAGAGCTGTTGTACTTGACATTCCTTAGAGCTAAGAACAGTGAGTCAGATGGGCGAGTCCAGAAACATATTGTTCTTGAGAAGAGTACAGAACCCTTGAGATGAGCGGAAGCCTTGAGTGAATGGGAAGGACCCTCAAGAGGAACTCAGTTAGCCCAGGAACACATCTCATTAGCGCAATAAAAAACAAATGGCTAAATGGGTTGTTAGCCTTCTGGACAACAGGTAGAAGAGATTGTCCCATACCAAGGTCTAGGCACACATACTCTCTGGCTACCAAGTTTTACTCTCCAGGATCAGTGGGGGGGGGAGATTCTGTTGGAAAAATGGCATAATATTTCAATCACAAGGCTACAGAGGAGAGGCACAGCTCAGGGAAAGACAGACAGTACAATGTCCATGACAGGGACCTCCAAGGAAGGACAAGTGTATCAGATTCACATTGTCCTGTACCTATACTGTAGAGTAGCTAGAAAATGAAGAACCACCCTGGCCTCTGTAGAAAGATGGCCCAAGTCACCTTAGTATTCTACTTATCTAAGACAAGATTGGGTGGTGTGGTCTCTGAGTGCACCACCATCTTTCTTTATCTGCAAACAACCTCTAACACTCCCAGGGGCCACCTCCCAGGACTAACTAATAGCTGATGAGAATACATAGGAAACTTGTTTGGCTCATGTCTCTCAAGCATCTAACTTCTGAAACTCTGAACAAGAGGCGTATCCCAAACCTATCCATAAACATGCAAGCGTAGTTCTGTTACAGGAAGAGTGGTACACCCAGAGGCTTGAAGGGAAGATCACCCTGGCAACCCACTGCAAAATGATAGATAGGAGAAGAAAACAAACAAGCAAGAGCTAGACTCCCAGGGACATGTCCCTGCCCCCATAACCAGCATTTAAACACAGATTTACTAATGTGTATGTTATATACACAGTCCTCACGTGTGGATGTGCACTGTTTATGGGCCTGGTGCCCATGGAGCCTGGAAAAGGGAGTCAGGTCCTCTGGGGCTGGGATGGCAGATGGTGACAGACTGTCACCTGAGCGCCAGGCACTGAACTCAAGTCTGCGGTAAGAGCAGCAGGTGTATTTAATAGTTGGCTGAACTCTCCAGCTCTGACTGGCCATTTTTAATACCTTCAAAAGTATGCTAAATAGCTAAATATGATATCGCTCCATAATACGATTTTATTCATTGAAAGTTGTATTGGGAACACTGAACATTTACGCGCCTTTGTAAGAAAAACTCAAAGACAAAAGGAGCGATCCAGGTGCTTTGTGACCTTTTACTCAGTCTCCAAAGGTGACAACCTTACCAGGAGCTAACAGGGAGGCAGTCTGCCAATCTTACTCAGATTTCCTTGGGTACAGTGTGGATATACATGGGTGTGGCCAATTCATTTGCATTTTAGCACAAGTGTCAACTGATTTCTGTATCTGTCAGAGCAACATGCAAAAAAAAATAAAATAAAATAAAAAAATAAAAAAAACCAGTCACCTCAATGGGCAGAATCCTGCTATTGCCATTTTCACCCAGACACATCTATCTCCTCAGCCTGCTTCTTGATTCCTGCCACCCAGAATCCCTGGCAACTCCTAACCTATTTTTAAATTTTCAGCACCCAGAAAATGTTATATAAATGGAACCACAGTACCTAACCTTTTAAAGTCTTTTTTACTCAGCAACATTCCCTGGAAATTCCCTCGGGTCACTGCACCAATCGATAGCGTGCTCTGCGTGTTCTGTTTTTATTGCCAAGTATGGTTTCCTGGGTGTGAGCACCCCATATGTTCTCTGACCACACTCACACAATGAGGGATCTGATTGTAGCTTTAGTTCTTGCAGATAACCTAGGTAGGAACAAATGTTTGCGAGCACAGTCTTATCGGGGCAGAGGCTTGTGGTTCTCTGAGATAACTATAAGAGTGGGGTCACTGGCCTGCACCAGACTTGCATTCTGGTGACTTCACCAGCAAGACATAGGTGACCCGGCAACACCACCACCTTGCCAGCGTCATAGCCAGTCATTGTATCTGCACTGGAAGGTACAGGTGTGTGTGTGTGTGTGTGTGTGTGTGTGTGTGTGTGTGATTGCTACACTTCCACTTGCATCCTCTCGGTGTCTACCGATGCTGAACGTCAGTCCCTTCTCCTCTGTCACCTGTGACTCCTCCCCAGCAAAGGTCTCTGTGGCTTTTGC
This sequence comes from Apodemus agrarius, assembly GCA_964023405.1. Taxonomy (NCBI): domain Eukaryota; kingdom Metazoa; phylum Chordata; class Mammalia; order Rodentia; family Muridae; genus Apodemus; species Apodemus agrarius. Next base: position 6,568,384 of record OZ030019.1, on the reverse strand, counting down.
TCACTTAAAACTTCCCTTAAGGGGCTGGAGGAGCAGACCCAAGATTGACAGCACCTGCTGTTCTTCTGGAGGAAGCAGGTTCTTTTCCCAGCACCCATACCACGGGTAAAAAACCCTTTGCTGCACCATTTCTGGGAGATCTGATGCTCTCCTCTGGCCTCTGCAGACGCCAAGCATGCTTATGGTACATGGACATAAATTCAGGGAAAACACTCATATATGTAAAATTTTTTAAAAATAAAAGAATAACTTTGAAATGTTAAAAATGACCTTACCTATGATCTGCTCTAAGTGAATTTGTACATAAGATAACAAAGATGGTTGAGTTGAGGTTCACAAGCAACCCTTATCCCTCTCCTCTCCCTCCCTTTCTTCCTCCCTCCTTCCCTTACTCCTCCCTTCTTCCCTCCTTCCCTCCCTCCTTCCTGCTGTTCTAATATATAAGGGACACAGGTCATCTGTTGCAACTCTGTCGCAATCAGTTGAGCTTACTTACAGGGATCTGTTTGGTCACCACACGCTCCCACCGGTCCCTGGATACACTTGCATTGCAGTGATATGATATTCTTACTGATACCTTGCTGGGACTTCTGTCAATCAGCTTAGGGAGAGCTGGCATCTTTGTTCAGCTTCCCAGTCTATGAACGGTGTGGGTCTTTTATTTGCTTAGGATACTTCTTTCATTTGTCTTTTATGATAGTATATAGACTTTCCATGCCTTAAGCATGTATCTAAATATCCTGTTTTCTTTGTTAATTTTGCTTTTCATATGTCCCTTGTTAGTTGGGAGACACACAGCTGATTTCCTGTGCTGATCTTATATCCTGTGACCTTGTTGAGCTTATTTATTGGCCCAAGAGGATTCCTGTCACTTTATTATCAGTGATTTTTCTTCACAAACAATCTCACCATCTGAAATTAAGTCTGACTTCTCAAGACAGAGGATTTCTCCAGCTCAGGCTGCCTGGAATCACTTGGTTAGGAAGGAGGGAGTCTGTGGCCCCTGGGCATGAGAAGGCATTTCTGAGTGTGTGGCCTTTGTGGGTAAGGAAAGGAATTCCCACTTCACAGGGGGAAAGATGGTGCCCGTGTGTGGGATGAGGATCTTTGGCCACCATGGGATCACTCAGAGGACAAAGGGACCTGTGACCCAGTGGCAAGCACAGCACTCCCCTCAGCTGCCAGGATTGGGTGGATTCTCCCTGTGAGATCAAGCCGTAGCAAGGTACTAAAGAAGGACGGGCTTGCCTGGGCTCCTTCCTATTGCTAGGCCAGAGAAAGCCAGGTCAGATGGGTGAGGGGAAGATATGGCTGCTTTGACCCCAAGCTCTTCCTCAAGCCTCTGGCCCCCATCTCCAGAGTTCTTCTTCTGCCTCCTCTGCAAGCAGCAGGGGACATGGTCACACTGAGCAGGGAGAAGGATACACCTGCCACCTTGTCTAGAGCAGAAGTCACGAAATACCTGTCTGTCTGCTTAACTGTTAGGGTGAGAAATTTTCTCAGTAGAATTCCAAATTGTGTATGTGTCAGACTTGGAAGCTTCCTTCCCAAGAGAGGGTAGCCCAAGGAAAGTAACTAGTGTATCAGCCAAGTAAGAGTGACAAGAGTCCCAGTATGTAGTAACATGTCAGGTTTTGTCTTTGACAAACACACCAGGAAACACCAAACATCCCAATGAAAATGCTCTTTACAAAGTGGGATATCTTTAGATTCAGAGAAGAAGACTCTGTTGTCAAACGGCCTCTTCCTAAAAGCTGCAGCCTGGCAATGTCTCACTAACCACATGGCCTTCTGTGTAAAACAGCATCTTCACCAAGAAGAGCAAGTTACCCTCCTTCTAGTTGGGGCTGACCTGAGATCAGAAACTAAGGGCTGATTTCCTAGTAAAGGGGAGAGAAGCTCTCGGAAGAACACAGAGACACATTTCTCTGTGTGGGCTCCCTGTGGGATGTGGTTTAAAGTTTCTGAAGGTTAGTCCTGAATCGTTAAGATGTGGGAACCATGGTCAGCGGCTCTTCCCTGATTGATGAACTCTCAACAGTTAGAGGGGGCATGGCACTTGTAAAGATAGAACACATGTCTGGCTGTTTAAACACAAATTGCATTACAGTTGTCAGTAAATGTGAGTTAACTAGGTTTTATTATCTACTCATAGTCAATGAGCAGAACTCAGGCAAGATAAGGACACTAGGGGACAATGGAGAGATGACAGGGAACAGGACACCGTTACACAAAGGATGTGGGTTCTAGTAAATGGGTCAAAAGAGCTAAGGGTGGCTATGATAATTACACTGGCCTTAACCATGAAGTATATCAAAGTGTTACAATGTATCAAAGTGTTACAGTGTATCAAAGTGTTACAGTGTGTCGTTATAGTGCTTCCTGTAGACATAGGTACATTGATTTTAAGATGCAAGACGGACCCCCAAATCCAAAGCCTTATTCCGGCCACAATTTCATTCCTAATAATATTAGCTGGGGGCTGATGACAAGAAAAACATGTCCAATAATACAGCAAGACTAGGTATGTGTCAGAAAGATGAGGATAGTCAAGTGATGCCTCGGTTTGAAGATACATAAACAGGCTAAATGTAGATGCATGTGGACATCTGTGTAAAAGTGTGTATATCTATATGTTAACATGCAACTTGGGTCTTACACACACACACACACACACACACACACACACACACATCCTCCATCCTCCTACATGCATAAAAGATTTAAAAGAAAACCATCCATACAACAATATGAAGATTTGTGCCACAGTGAGGCAAATACATAAAAATTCCAGGTCTGTATTTATGTAATGGAACAAGGCAGATACAAATGCTACAAGTATGATGTCCATGCTTGATAGTATGAAGACTGGAGCAAGTGCAGCACATAAAGAGAAACTCACAGCAAGACCCAGCTGGTGACTACCACTGATGATGGGTATCTGTATAGCATGGTGAGCATCTTTATAGAATGGTGACCATCCGAATAGAATGGTGAGCATATGTATAGAATGATGAGCATCTGTATAACATGATGAGCATCTGAGTAGAATGGTGAGCATCTGTATAGAATGGTGAGCATCTGTATAGAATGGTGAACATCTGTATAGGATGGTGAACATCTGTATAGGATATGTGCATGTATCTACAAGATTAGTTCGGTTTCTCCTTTGACTAAACCCTGGGTGAATGAAGCCTGTTACTAGCTAGCCGCTGTCTGCAGACAGGCAGGGAGGGTCCTATTGGATGGTGCCTTATGAAACCCTCCAAATGCAGTGGGGCTTCTATGAGGCCTTTTGTCCCTGAACCTTGGAATTTCTGCCCAGATGGTCCTGAGCCAATTCTGGCCCAACTAGGCCTTAAGTCTAGTCTAGTGGTTCTCAACTTGTGGGTCATAACCCTTTGGGTGGGGGGTTGACTTCTTTCACAGGGGCTGCCTAAGACCATGGAAGATATTTACATGACGATCAGTAGCAACATTACAGTTACAAAGTAGCAATTTAAATAATTCTGTGGTTGGGGTGTCACCACAACACAAGGTGTTGAAGGGTCAAGTCGTGGCATTAGGAAGGTGGAGAACCATTGGTCTAGATCATTCTTTCAAGGTGGCCTGACAACGGCTTGGTATGAAGAGAAGGCTATCATCAGAACCTGGACAGAAATCTGTTCACTGCCCAGGGGCACGTGCCAGATCCTGGGAAGAGGGGTAAGGGGATGAAGAGAGACCAAGGCAGGAGGATGGAGCTTATGGAAAGTGGCTTGGTTTTATGATTCAGCTTTAGGTATGTGAATCTTACAGATGTTTGAGTTGGGCTGTGCAGACATCCTTACTTGAAGGTCTCTTGGACTTCTCTGAGTACTTCTCTAATATGCAGAGAAAGGATCATCATACAGTTGCCCTGGGTGGGGGACGCACAATGCTCTTGGGTCCCTTGCACCAGTTCCCACTCTGCAGTCCCCAGCAATGGGCTCATTTGTCATGTCACCCAGAGACAAACATAGACTTTCACAGCCCAGAGAAAACCTGAACCAAGCACAAAACATGTCAAGCCTGGTAATTTCTAGAACTAGATGAGATCTCTCAGTGTAGCTAAAAACCAAGTTTCAGCCGATTATGTCTCTGCTTACCGGAAAAGCCATAGAATCTTCACCAGGCTCAAACGGGTGGCCTCAGATCTGAAGGCCTGCCTATGACAAATAAGGAAGACAGGAGAGGAACACTATTGAAGGCCATGTTAGCACGAGCTCCAGCCCGTGGCCATGCTGCCCTGGGTAATGCCTTGACCTAATGAGTACACAAGCAGCTTGGCCTTGTAAATCTGTAAGGCCAGCGAGATGAAGTCAGTGTCCAGAGGGAAGGACAGGCACCTGGCAAGCGCAGGGACATCATTAATTGGGCTGAGCACTTAGGTTAAACCAATTATCTATTGCTCATGTGGGTGGCATCACGCGGCGATGAAGTCAAGTCGGCAGCCCACTGTAACGGCACCTCCTTCCTAGCATGTACTCCCCAGAGGGCTGAGATTACTGGGCTTGCCTCCAGAGTCCCTCTCACTCCCCCACCCTCTTTATCCAAGGAAGCTGTGTGCGCATCACACAGAGGCCAGGCACGTCACGAACCACTTTTACTGCCATGATAAAGTCTCATTAGCTTGTTTGAGACCTCTGCCCTGACCGAGCCTCTGAGCAAGCGGTGCCCAGCTACATTTTGCAGGCGCTTTAAATCTCTCAAGCCTCAAGCCTCCCAGGGAGGCAGGCTTAACAAAAACTCCCCTTTTGTGAACAAACTATATAGCGTCAACAGAATGATTAGCCTTTACTTGGGGTGGGGGGATAAGCAGAGAAACAAGTCAGACTTTTCCCTTCTTCAGAGTCAACAAGTTAATAACTCCTAGGATTCAGATTGCAGCGGGGAAGTTATTTCCAGACTGCTGAGCACATGGGGACTGCCTGCAGGGCTCCTCGGAGCTCAGAACATGGGGTCTCCCTGCATTTCCCACTGCGGCAGAAGTGGGTGACGCTTGAGAACAGACTCTGAGAGGATATCTCAGCAGATGGTCAGAGGGCTTCACTTGGAGGCCACTGCTTCAGGAAATACTTTTCATATTTCCGACTTAAAAACTTACATTTACTTAATAAGGGTGTCACGGTGATGAAACAGAGGGTGGGGCTGGACAGACCTAAGCTTTAAGCGAGCTCTCAACCCCTGCTATCTCTGTGGCCATATAGCCTGCTTACCTACTCCAACCTATTTTTATCTTCTATAATTGAAAAAAAAATCTCCCCATGGGGCTGTACAGGGGATTAAAATGAACTAGTATATGTAAAGACAACCTACTCTAGATTAAACCAATTCATTCAGTTAACTAATAATTTTTCTTACTAGTAGTGATGTTAAATTATTTCCCATTCTTGGCTTCCCAAGAGAGGTAAACCTTGTCTTCATTATTAAGTTTGTACTCACAAAGAGGAATACACAACAGTCTGCAAAACCACTTATTATGCCAAACACACCCTGAATAATCTTATTCACAGCCTGAGTTCTTTAGAAAACTGCCCTTCATAGGAAAAAGCAAGCATGAGTTGTTCAAATTAAGAGCAAAACCTCACAACTATTATATGCAGAGGAAACCTCAATGAATCTAATTAGTGAACATCACAGCAAAACCATGGCCACATAGAATCCAGGGTGTAATAAAATATTACGACCAAGTAGAGTTTCTATAATAACACAAAGATTTCCCTATGCTAGTAATGCTAAAAACTAGATTATGGTTTTTTTTTTCTTTCTGGTTGTAAAATCATATAATCATCCCAGATTCACTGAAGAAGTATTAAGTTCTACGGCATTCCTGATAACATTAACAGAAGCTACTCAGTGAAACAGAAAGAATATATTCTTCCTTGAAATGAGAAAATGTATTTATCTCAACCTCAAAGCTAGGATTATACCTACTGTAACACTCAAATAAACACAGCAGTTCACTATAAAAAGGGGCGTGCATTCACTCTTAATTTCTGGTTCCTGGCGCAGAGGTAACAAAACCTTGCACTTTCCGAAGGTCACAGTGAAAGGAGGTCTTCTGGGCTTCACACTAAGGTGGCTTTCCCTCACTCCAGTTTATGCTAATAAGGTGACTCAGAGAGAATGGCCTGGCTGCCAGAGGAACTAACACATGACTGATACAGGATGAGAAGCTAGAACTCTCAGCCCCAGCCCTTATTTTCAGGGATAGGTATAGAGCTAGATAGAGATCGACTTCATCACCAATGGCCCAGGACTTAATCAATTACTGCTGCCCATATAATGAAGTTTCTGAGGTCTCCTAAGAGTTTCTGCTAGGTTAATGCATTCATGTACCAGGAAGCCAATGTTCCTCAACTCCACAGGGACAGGCTGCTCCAGAGCGTGAGTTACACACATGTAGTCTTTTATAATATATGCGTAAAGTATACAAGACATTGCCCCAGATATATAAGCCTTTATGGCAAACTAAAGCCATGGAAAGAGAATGTCAAAGTGTCTGAATGGACAGCTCGGTCATCAGATGCACGGACGCCGAGCTGGGACTTGATGTTGACATCTGAAACCGAAGCAGACATGTGGAACCTGACCTGACCCCTGGTCAGCCTCAGAACTGAAGTCAAATGCAAGGTACCCAGTAAGTCGACCGGAAGGCCAGTGAGTGATTACAGACAATTTCTTGGTGCAGGGAAAAATACAAACAAACAGACAGAACCCAGAATTTAATACTACCATACCCTCTGTGTGGAGAAAAGGTGTTTCTCTTTTCTAGCAAGAATCAGAATCCAAACAAGAGATTCATTATAACCACTCAAATCTCATATTATATAAAGAGGATTAATGAAATTAACTAAAAAATATGAAAAGCATAAACACTTAAATAGATTTCATCAAGACTGGTGAAAAAAAAGTTGACTGTATATCCAGAAAGTTTTAAGGAATCAAGTCAATAAATAAACAAAACCGTTTACATTAGTAAACAGACAAAATACAAGTGTGATCTGCAGATACCCCTAGCTTCCTGACCCGAACCTATGGATATTTGGGGGGCTCATACAAGGAAATACCACTTAACTCAGCAAACAGAAAGTTAAGTACCAAGAAGGTAACTAAGAAATTTCTAAGACCCATCAGAAGAAAATTTACAAACTGTTCTAAGGAATATCAACCACCACCACCACCAAAAATAAATAAACAAACAAACAAACAAACAAACAACCAAACCTGTTCAAAGACCACAAGGCACATACCATGTTCTCAGAAAGACATACTTGTGACGTTGTCACCCAGACATTAATTCCTGAGGAAATTTGTAAACTCCAATGCGATCTTCATGTCTTTAGTTTGAGGATTATGAGCATGTAGTTTCTTATGCACATGTAGATAAATACATATATAAGACTATGAATAATGGGAAAGATAATGAGATGCTGCATAGCCCTGTCAATAATGATATATGCTGCAGAGCAACCCTTAAAGAAACATGGTACAGGTGCTTCTATGAGACGGTCATAAGGCAAAAAAGAGGATTGGAATGTCAAGTACAGAAACAACCAGAGCACAACAGGAAGGCAGCGTAAAGTAGAGGGGGCATCACCCAGCTGGGTGGGCAGGGGCGTGCAGTTGTTACCCACTGGACAGAAGGGTGATGCTCAAGAAACCTGCTTCACACACCTTGTCATCCGGCGAGGGAGACTCCAATCGTATCAAAGGTCATGATGGGAATGGGAGTGTTCCCTAGTAACCCACGGTGGGAGAAGGCTTTCAACACCATGCATCCAGACGCCATAAAAGTCAACACGCAGGGAGACATCAAGGTGGAAATTTCCCCTGACAATACTCCTTGCGAAATCAGAAGGCAAACACTCCCAGTAAGAAGTGTCTTTTTTCCTTTCTTCCTTCTTCCTTTCTTTCACTTTTGCATTCAAATTACATTCAAAAGGCTTGCCTGTCTATGTAGAAAGTTTCTATGAATTAACAAGGATTTAGGACCCGTTAAAAATTGGATGAAGGAGTCAGGCAGTGGTGATATATGCCTTCAATCCCAGCCCTTGGGAGGCAGAAGCAGGCAGATTTCTGAGTCTACAGAATGAGTTCCAGGATAGCCAGGGCTATACAGAGAAACCCTGTCTTGAAAAATAAGAAAACAAACAAACAAACAAAAAATTGGATGAAAGAAAGGTAGGGGTGTGTGTGTGTGTGTGTGTGTGTGTGTGTGTGTGTGAGAGAGAGAGAGAGAGAGAGAGAGAGAGAGAGAGAGAGAAAGAGAGAAAGAGAGAGAGAGAGAGAGAGAGTAAGGCTGTTTAGAAACTTATTTCTGGATACTGGATTTTTAAATAAAATGATAAAAATTTGACAATGGCCATGAAAGTTATAAATATATGCATCCTCTGACCCAGTAACTCCTCTTCTGAGAGCCTGGCATATTGAAGAATTGGCACTTAATGTATGGAAGGATGTTTATCTATACAAACCTGGTCACCGCAGTCTTGTTGACAGCATCACGATACTGGAAAACACACAAATGCCCATTGATAGAGACCACATCCAGTACATGCAGCTGCCCTTACAGGCTGAAACGCCATGCTGCTCCGTGGGAAAAGCCACCAGTGATGATCTCAATAAATAAATATGGAAGTGTCTCGAAGCTCGATTGTTCCTTACCACAAGAGTAGGGCAGGAAACACTGCGCACAACAGGGCTATCATTTCTGCCTTTAGAGGGAACAGGGACAGACAGGCATGTGTGTTAGCAGGTGTTATTAAATCACCTCCGGAAGGAAACGCAGGAAGCTAATAATGGTGGTTACGGAGTGAGAAAAGGGGGCTCAGGAGACTTTTCACTAGCCTCTCCCCTATTTATTCTCATTTCTGAACAAACAATATATTTATTGCCTAGTTAAAAAAACATCTTAAAGACATCAAAAGCAATACAAACATCTGCTGTGGCCTGACTATTTGGAAACTGTTATCAAATACACCCTGGGAGGTGCCTCATCCAGGTACAACTGGGCCCTGACCCTTTGGAACTCCACATTTGGAGGGGGGAGAACAGCTTGGGGGAGAGCACATTGGAGGTTCTGGATGTCCCCTAGGAGGGATTCTGGATGTCCCCTAGGAGGGATTCTGGATGTCCCCTACGAGGGATTCTGGATGTCCCCTAGGAGGCGGCTATTTTGAATCTTCTCAAGTGACAATGAATCATTGCTGACAAAGGTAGGCCAGTAGCACTTTACACTTCAAATACAGCGTGGAGCCTTTTGATTTGGGTGTGTTTCAGACTTGTTATCCAAAGGTACCATTTTTAGGTCATTTTCCATCATCACTAAGAGGCTGGTATCTGAATGTGAACAGACAAATTCATATGTGGCTACCAACCAGAACCAGCTGTCTTGACGTCTCTAAGATAATGGAAGACTTACTCATGTAGAAAAGCCTCCTATCTCCCTGCCTTACCAGAGGACCCTAAACTAGCCCTCAATGTAAGAAATAATGGCTCGGCCCCAATCCACAATTACATTTTTATAGGAATTCTGCAGGAAAAAAAATGCCGTAATTTAATGTGCTGATGGCATTGCTGATTCAATTTTCTGCTTGCATAAATGCCTGCTAAATCCCTTATTATGAATGAGCACGGCTGGCCTCAGGTGAGAGACCTCCTGCTCTCCTCACGGCAGCCACCAGAACTAATGATCCTGTAATAACTCAAAACCGATAGACCAGCGGGCCGGCCTCACCCACCACACCGGATTTTGCAGGCGCGTTAACAGCCTTGGCAAGGAGAGGCAGAATTTATGGGCAATGAACAGGGATTAAAGGATTATCTAACGAGATAAAAAAGCAATGAGGGCCAAACTATTTCTAATAAGGTGGTAACAGCTCTCTGTCCTGACACTGGCAGCAATCTTAGCAAACATCCCGGAGAAGGGTGTCTCGGCTTATGTTATTATTGATGAAAGATAGGACGCTAATAAAAATTCAGCGAGTATAGAAAATGTCAGAGACAGTTTCCTACCATGTGTAATAAAGTCAGACACATAAAAATAACATGTTGCCTATAAAGAGACTGTTGTGCCTGCTATTGATACACAGAGGCCTAGGGGACACACTGGAGAGTCTGCTGGTGGCAGTAGAGGCATCTATAAGAACAAACCCCTAAATTTCAACATCTGCAAAATTTGGATGTAAACCGGAGCTTGGAGAGGTGGCACCTGGAACACACTGTCCTTCAGGTCCCTGCACACCTGTCCCTTCTGCTCTGTGGGTGGCCAAGTCAAAGACTCCAGAAGGAAAAATGAACCCAAAATTGAAAATAAGTTTCGAGGCTATCTAGAGCCCTGGTTTTATAGTTATGATGTGTATAAACTAGAGGGGGATTCTAGATGTTCTTTTCTAAAGCGCTTAAGTAGAAATGAAAATTCTTGTTACGAAACAAATGAAACAGGAATGAGCTGGGGTGGGTGCCAAGTCCAGTTGAGGGGTATCCCCCTGGGGATCTCATGTTCCCTGCCTGGGGACAGAGAGCGATGCTCCTGACCTGGCGACCTAGGCTTAGCTCTGCCCTCTGGGAAAGCTCTTCTCATGCTTCTAGACCCCCATCTGCAACTGCACATCCCCTCTGGGGGAGGCTCTAGGCACCTGCTGCTATCTGGGCAGCCTTGTCCCCACCCCACCCCACCTCTAGTAGTTCTGTGACACACTAGTCTGACCTTGGCCTAATATCCTCCATTTGGACACTAAAGAACCCTACACACCACAGAGAGAACAAGTGGGGTTTTTTCAAACAGACTTCTGATACTCTTTTAAGCACTAGGGTTTTCTTTCTTTCTTTCTTTCTTTCTTTCTTTCTTTCTTTCTCTCTCTCTCTCTCTCTCTCTCTCTCTTTCTTTCTTTCTTTCATAACTTAACAATGTCCATGGCACAATTTATTTCTACTTAAAAATACAATATATCATGGGAATAGGAGAGCGATATCTATATCTGTATCTATACACATACACACACACACATACACATGTATACATATATGTATATATACACATATACATACACACATACACACACACACACACACACACACACACACATATCCTGAAACTCACTACACAGAACAGGCTGGCCTCAAACGCTATCTGCCTCTGCCTATCAAGTGCTGAGATTATGTACCACCCTGCCGAGTGAAATAGGTAAAGCATTTAAAAGTACCACTCTTAGGTTGGTAGCTCAAACCATTCCTCCACAGGTTCCAATGAGAGATAACCCCTCTCTCCATCTCCCTGGCCTCGCACAAGGCTGAGGAGGACTAGTGAACTTGACCAGTGCCCCCACTAGGAGCAGAAACAAATCTGGCTAGTATTCAGGCTCCAGGTAAAAGCTAACCCATTTAATAGTAAACACATCCTATTTCACCAAGAGTTCTCCTTGATGCCGGCATTAAAAAAATCAATGATCTTTTCAACTTAATAGCCAATCTGGAAAGCAATTTTAGAAAAATAATTGGTTTCAGAAACGGAAAAGGCTCAGACATGAGTGTGCGCGTTTCCCCGTTACCATCTGTAGCTTTACAAGGCCGTTCCCAGGCCTCGTATAACATTTATAAGGAATAATTATACACCTAATGATTATTATACCAATTGTTTGCTCTAATCAATACTTAAGGACAGAAACAGAGGAGGGAAATAATTAAACATTTAATATTGCTCCTTATAAATAAGAGGAAAATTGAAGGCCATGTAAGCGCTGGACCTTGGCAGGACTGAATGAGAAACCTCCAAGTGACAGGCTCCTCGGATGGGGATGGGGATTCTCACTTTGTCAAGGGTCCGATGTAGTTCTGGTTCCATTGACAACCTCCAGAGGGCCGTGGCCAAACAATGGGCTAGGGTTAGAACCCAGCCTGTCTCTGTCCAAACTCAGGCATAGAGCCATTTCCTCCACAGGGCCGTGCTGGTGCATGTGGTGGAGGCTTCGGTGAGGGTGGAGTGCCTGGGGACGGACTTCTGGTTTCTTTGTGAGACCGGTTTGCCTGTCCACCGTGCCCCTTCCCTCTTCCGGTGTCTGCCCACCTGCCACTGAGTCCTCCATTGAGAGGCGGCACACGTCTTGGCTGTCCATCCTGGGACTGCAGAATGACCAGTCATAGCCATTTTCCTTTTCTCACAAATTACCCAGCTGTAAATCAACGGCATGCAGCAGTTTGACACTCCTGAACTCTCTCACAAGAAGACATCTTTACAAATGCAGCTGAGGAGCCTTGCCTGCCTGGAGATGTTCCTTAGGAATGAGGTCTAGGCTCAAATGCGTGTGGGATCACACACAGGCTGCCTGCCTTTGAAGAACCACACGGCATTAGCATATTAAAGGCTCACAGAAGCCGAAGGATAACGGTGCCTAATCAATGTTTAACTAATGTCCCACTCCTCTTAGCAACATTATTAGCACTTGTAACTATTAGCACCTATTACACGGACGAAGAGTGACTTTTCTGGTTTCCGTGATCTACTTGAACAATTAGCCACGGGATATCTCTCCCATCCTCACAGCAAGCAGACCCCCCACCACAGAGAATTCTAATTATTGAAAGAGCAGAAGTGGCCACAATCCAGGTCTTAACGTGAGACGGATCAATATTTGAGTTTGCACTGTCCGTGTATAATCGCCAGGTAGCCTTAGGGACCTTCTATTTACCTTTAATTGCATCATCTACAAAGTGGGCTCACAGGGTTATTTACAGTGACGGTCACACTGAAACTGGTGAACTGCCTGGCACCTGTTTCTGCTGCTCTCATCCCAACTCTCTGTGTTGGATAAAGGTTGCTGTCCCTATAGCCTACAACCCTAAGACTAGCTCCACATTCAAAAAACAGTCTGATTCCTGCTCCACCCAACATACTAGCTTTCCCCCAAAGCAAACAATACGTGGTCTCTCAGCTCTTCTTTCAGGGTCCCAAGTCCTCAGCTGTCCACGCATCTCTGTGTTGTTTATTTTTTGGTAACTGAACTCTAAACTCAGCCCTGACTCTGTAAGGATAGGGGGCCTTGAGGGGATTCTTTGCACCTGGGGCCTGCCGTCGAAACCATGCCCACCCACTACTCTAGACCTTACCCTGAAAACACCGTCCACCTGAAATTGCCTGAACAGCCTTGTCTGACATCACGAGGAGCATATGAAGGAACAGACGCATAAAGAATAACCCAAGGAGAAGCGTGAAGTGACCGGGTGGGTTTCTGGCAACTTCAGAAGAGACCGTGCTGCATTAATAGAGACCGTACTGTGCTGCACAGGTCCTTGAGGCGAGCCTCTGCAGCACCTAGCTCCGAAGCCCGCTTTACGCCACTGGACCTGGTCCTTGTAAATGTTGCTGCTGGTGAGCACTGTATCAAGACCTTGTCTTAAGCACAGCACTAAAGTTGGAGGACCATGACGCTGCAGTCAGGAAGGATCTAAAATTAAGCTCCCTCAACTGACAACCTGTCAAAGTGTCTCATGAATTAAAGACTGTGGTAGCTAATCTTAGTTGTCAACTTGACCATGTTTACAATCAGCTAAACCCAGTGCTGGGCACCTCTGGGAGGTCTTTTCTCAATCAGATTAATTGAAGCAGGAAGAGACACCCTAAGTCTGAGCCACAAAGGAAGACACGGCCTGTGTCCACTCTTGCTGGCAAGTGCATCTGTCCAGTTGCTGTGGCTGGTATTAAATCCAGCTTCCTCAGGATTCCAGTGGAGACTAAAGACCAGCAGCTCTCCAGGATCCTCCAGTACTCAGGGCCAAAAAAGAAACACTGAGACATCAGTCTGAAGGACTGAACAACCATTTGTCAATTCCCTGCCTGTCAATCATCAGATAGCCATTGTCGGAGTACCTATACCATAGGTAAGGCAGTCTAGTGAATGTGTGTTCTCTCTATGTGCGTGTGCGTGTGCGTGTGCGTGCGTGCGTGCGTGCGTGTGTGTGTGTGTGTGTGTCTGTGTTTGTGTCTGTGTGTGCGTATGTGTTAAAAATTATCTTATTCTGTTTCTCTAGAGAATCCTGACTGATTCAACCAAGTTAAAAAGAGGCACAGGTCAGTAACAATACTGAGCATCTTTAAGGATGAGGTAACTGGAAATAGACACAAAGGGACAGTGGATTAGAACCCCACATGCACAGTTCACTGCTCAGTCTGAGCCCCATGGGAATCCCTTAGGGCAGTGACTGTCAACCTTCCGAATGCTGTGCTCCTTTAATACAGGTGCTGATGGATGGTGACCCCAACCATAAGATAATTTTCATTTCTATTTCATAACTGTAATCTTACTACTGTTATAAATCATATTAAATATCTGATATGCAGGATATCTGAAGACCCTGTAAGATGATTGCTTGACCACCATACCCCAAAGGGGTTGCTACCCATAGGTTGAGCTTAAGGGCTCAGGTTCTGTTTAGGTGGGTGACAGAAAGGAAAATTCAGACTTCCCCTTGAGTAAGGGGCCTCTATTTCTACAGAAACTACCCCAGGCTGACAGCAGAATTGATGAGAACTGGAGATTTTTCTTGGCTTATTCATGTATAACTACCATTGAACAGACACATACCCAGAGCTGACCCAGACCTTCCCACCAGAGACTGAGTTCACAGAATCTTGAGAAACAGTGACTACTTTGTTAGCCAGAAAGCCCTTATCCAAGTTGTTTTTATCATTTCACACCTATGATTAGGAGGTCAGAGATTAACTGCCATGTATTTATTTTAAAGATTTATTTTATCTTATGTAAGTACACTGTAGCTGTCTTCAGACACACCAGAAGAGGGCACCAGATCCCATTACAGATAGTTTTGAGCCACCATGTGGTTGCTGGGGATTGAACTCGGGACCTCTGGAAGAACAGTCAGTGCTTTTAACCACTGAGCTATCTCTCCAGCCCAGTGCCATGCATTTTTAACGTGTTAAAATCAAATGTACTATTCTTCTGACCTCATGACTAAAGGAGGAAATAAGTTCACACTGCATTCCTTCTTCATCACCCAAGATCTGTCCCACCTTAGTCTTTATGTATTTCCCAATGTCTTCTCCAGTTACTCTACGTGTATTTGTCAAATTCATTCACTGATTCATCCCTATTCGCTAAGTGTCTTTCTGAGGGAGGCACAGAGGTGCTAGTGACCACTCTCTTGCCCTTAAAACTCACAGTCTAGAAGAAAACTGTTTATACAACTACCTGAGAAGGGTGGGCCAACTCTCACCATGGTCTTTTCCCTTACAGTGATGGGCTGGCCCTGCACCATGAACTAGATAATCCCTGTCCAGTGCTGAGATGACCAGTGACAAATGACAAGATCTTCAGCCATCAAGAATGGGCATTTCACACTCAGCGCAGAAGGCAGCCAGACTCCGCTATGTCTTTTCCGTCTGACCTGGGCCTCTCTGACCCTTCCATTATGGGGATGAGAGTAGTTCCAGTCCTATCTGGTCATTTTGTAAATTTAAAGATGATTCGTGCAAGAGCACACTCAGTGCAGACACTGGAAGCAGGTGGCATTTGGGTCATAAGCCACTAGCAACTCTCTTGCAGGCTGCGAGAGACACAAGGATTAAGGACGGTTTTCAAAAGCCACTGTAGCCGGTGGAACAGAGAATCCCAGCCAGGCCAGGCTACCACGTATTTTTTTTTTCTCTCTTTTGAGAAAAGGTGGTTGTTCTTTAAGTAGATGTCAAAGATCATGATGAAATCCAGACCCTCGAACCACAGTGTTGCCAAGTGCTAACCAAACTGAAGCTCTTGTAAAGATGGACATGACCTGTAACTCAGCAAACAAGAAACAACAGGCTGTGGGAATTGTTACAGGAGGCAAGAAAGTATCCATCTTCCCTCCACACTGTGCTTGGCAGACCTTCCCCGTTCAGGCAAATAGCTTGCTTGGAAGTTAATATGAGACAGGTAAGAAAGAAAAAAACATATGTAAATAATGGAAACAGACACGCACAGAGCACAGCTACACATCTCCTTTGATGTCAGGGCGACACTTCCAGCAACGTAGCCTACAGAAGTTTGTACAGAGGTATGACAGATTTGATCTCAGAATATTCCATCAACATTTTTTTTTAATAATAACAACTAAAAGTCAGGGAAGACCTCAGATGTAACAATGAGGAATGGATAAATAAGTAAGTATATTTCGGGCATAGAGCTCACAGAATATTGTATATTAATACAGCCTTTGTGGAGGGCTAGGAAAGGTGTGTGACTTGGAAAAGCAGGTATGAATTGAAATGAAGGGAACTATGACTCTTCTCACATCGGATCCCAGGAGAGTGCCTGAGAGCCTGCAGACCGTGGGGCCCAAAAGACCGGCTATGGGATAAGAGAAGCGAGAAGGTAAAGGACCCTTAATGATTTTTTTTTTTTTACCTTGTACATGATTTTTTTTTTTAAATTCAAAAACAACCCTTGCATTTCCTGTCAGTTCAAAAGCCAGAATGCCCCAACTGAATTATAATTAACATCGAGCTAAGGAGGAAAATGTTCAGAGGAAATAAAAACTGGGCTTTGATGAAAACTTTGGCAGACTTTCCGTCAAGGCGGGCGGTGCTTTCGGCAGACTGTTGTTAGAGATGAGGAAGTAGGATCTCCTAAAGATGTGCATCACAGCATGAGCTGTGGAGACCCTGGCCTCCAGGTCACCCTAACCCAGGGGTCAACATCCTGTGTCTCAGGGCCAAATCTGATCTCCTTCCCGTTCTGTGCAAGCCATTGGCTAAGACTATTTCTTTGCATCTTAAAATATTTGGAAAGTTTAACATTATTTCATAACTTTAAAAAAAAAAGTATGAAGCTCCAGTTCAGTTTGCACAAATGAAGTTGGGCTAGACCACAACCACACCCATAATTTGCATATGACTGCATCCACGCCCCTCATTTGCATATGACTAAATCAACATTTGCCTCTAAGGTAGAAATTAGTTATTGCAACAGACTATATAAACCTCAAAGTCTAATATATCTATATTTGAATCTTTCAGGGAAAAAAGATTTTGTTGAAGTAGTTGAGTCTCTCCTTTTCTATCAGGGAGGTCAAGTCCACAGAGAGGCTGTGAAGACGAAACCCCACCAGTCACCTTGTGTGAGCCTAGAGGAAAGCACGCCCAGCCTCCCACTGCTCATCATGTGATGCTTTTTATCTATAGTCATGATTCTGATTAGTCTCCATTTGTTAAGCCTGCTCGGATTATAGCCTCCTCTGTTTATAAGGGCTGGATCTGTCTTTCCATGTGGTCACAGAAGCTGGCTGAGTCCCACTGTACAACTTTGCTGGTGGCTTCCCTCAGCTCCACACTCCCTTCCTATAACCTTAGGAGAACAGAAAGAATACCTGCAGCTATCAGGAACAGAAGAAACAATGTAGTCTGCAGAACACGAAATTGGTCAATAGCAGTGCTGACCCATTCCTAAGGAACAGAAACACCGCAAGCACCCAGGTTGATTCCTTGGCTAAGTATGTAAATCATTCAGCTACAGTAGCTTCTCTTTGATTTGTCCCATGGTTCTACAGGTGAGGCGCCGCCTCCCTACAATATTGCCCCAGGAAAGTCGTAGGCCATAATTGAGCCCTAACAATAGCACAGCATCAGCTGGGGTAGCTGGAGTCCCATCCTCTTTCCGTTTTGTCAGTAGTCCTCAAGTGTAAGTGAGCACCAGCAGGCCCAGGGGACCCTTCACACAGACATCGCTCACCACTCTCCTATGGCCTTTGGTCCACCAGCTCTGAAGGAGGCCAGAGAGTAAATGTCCATCAAGATCTCCAGAGACACTAATGCTCCTGTCCAGGACACTTTGTAAACCAGCCATTATACTCCTGAGCCACTGGACGGGAAAGAACCTCCCCCACTGATTCCCTTTGTACTCCATACTCCCAGCTCACATCCTACACAAGCTCATCTGCACAGCAGGACGCGGCATATTTGAAAAGAGAAAAGACCCTCTTGTCTTCATAAAGCTGATTACAAGATCAAGAGGGCTTCAGCATCCTGGTCCTGGTTAGCCAATAAGTAGCTCAGAGTTTAGGAGCCAGTCACTTCTCCTTATGTCCAGCAGTGAAGCAATAGTCAAGTAATAGCCTCAAACTTTTGGGCTGCCAACCGTTGCCTCGAGCACGCCTGTGTCCCCCAACAGCCTCCCTTCCCTGGGCACTCATTGCAGATCCAGGCAATTGCTAGAAGGGTCCTCTCATAATGAATGGGCCACTGGGAACTTCCCAGTTGAGACTTAATTAAACAGAAGACAGAGGAATGATGTCCCCAGTGAGTTTTTAGAAGCTTGTATGACACAGGCTTCTAGTAAGTAAGTTAGCTAAGCATTAAACAGAAGATATTAAGAACGAGTCCAGGCCATACCGCCACTCCCAAAAGAAGGCTCAGCCCACCCCTGGTTCAGGGGGTCTCCTTCCCCCAAATCTCCTGAGCACTGCTTCTCTTTTCTGCATACCATATCTCTAAACACCAAATCAGAGTGTCTCGTCTGACTCTATAGTTCCTGGCTAGTAAGAAAGGAATGCTGAACCGACTTCCCACTGTATATCCACAGGACACAGAAACAATTGAAGCAAATAGCAAAAGGTCTTTAAAGTGTGACATCGTAGGTTCACAACCTACTACAACAAAACAAAATTATGCATGGTACAAATGTGATCTAATAGGGTATTGAGGGAGATAGGCCTGATCAGGTCTAGGGCAGCACAATGGTTTCCTCCAGTAAATGGCATAAAATTGAGACCTTGAGGATGATCTGGATAGGATGCGAGTTAGGACCAGGGTTTGCTAAGCTGTGGTAACAGACTGTGTAAATACTGAATTGTATTCTACAATAAGGTCTTACAAGAACCCCACGAGAGCCGACACGGGAGACCCATAATCTGCTTGCTTCATTCCAAGTCTCCAGCTTCTACTATCTAGACCATTATGACGTCAGGATAATCTCCTCCATTTAGTACATTTGATAAATTAAATATATGTAAGAAGCTAAGGAATCAAGAAAAATGAAACCAAGGGGGAAAAAACAGATACAATAATAAAAACAAACACACAGTACCCAGCAGGAATGCTCTTGTTTTAGAAACTGCTTTAATTTTTTAAAAATGGATGTGTATGTATCTACATTTGTGTATACCACATACGTGCAGGTGCTTGTGGAGACCAACAAAGTTATTGGCCGTGGGGGGGATTGTGAGCCTCCTATCATGGGTGCTAAAAACTGGAGCTGGGTCCTCTGCAAGAGCAGTATGTGCTCTTAAAGGATGAGCATCTCTCCAGTAGGAGTATTCTAGAGAAGTCCGTACAGAACCATTAACCAGACAGCTGCCATCTTCTCCTGGCTTCCCTTCACCCTGGAGGCAGAAGCTGTCCCTTGTTCCTTTGCAAGGTATCTCAGGTCAATGTCAACCAGATACGACCACTTGAGCAACTAACTCTCCAAACACAGGGCATTCCTTTCTGTCTGGCAGTCCTCCCTATGCGATGGTCCTCCCTATCTGACAGTCAGAGTGTATTTCCTGTGGTGCCTGAGAGAGCAAGATGTAAGTCACATTTAATCCCAGCATGCACTTCACTTTTCTCCATTAGTAAGAGCCGAGGCGGCTGGAAGGAGTGAAGTTTCCTCTGGTGCTGCAGCACGAGGAGCCATGGACGTGACTCCATCCTCCAGAGTAGGACAAGAGCCCACTAGAGGGCCTGGGTTTTCCTGGCAATGGTTAGGGGGCAGGCTAATCTGTTCCCCCAGGCACTCAGAGGGCACTCACTGAAGATGATGGCTCCCTAAATCTCCTCTCTAGTCGCACCTTTTACCCAAAGCATATGAACATCAGGCAAACACATGTCCTTCTTGACAGAATACATCGATGCAGTCACATGATAAGAAACAGGACAGCATCTGGGGCCTTGGGGCCATTCTGGGGACTCTAGACAGAAAGACTATGCCTTTGCTAAACGGCTGTGGCTATGCCATTTGCTCTGAGGCCGTTCTGACTGAGGACAACAGACCCATTTGAGGGAGCGAGTGCAGGTTAGCGCTACCTTTGAGACCCAAGCCCTAAGCTTGATGAGGACTGTTGCGTCCCCCACATCAGCGTCATCCAGCCCCTTTTCTTCAACAGTTCTCTGTGTCTCCAGTGAGTGTTGATTTGATTGGGCTCTTCTGCCCCACTTGGTAGTCAGTCTTCCAAGCTATCCAAAGAAGACTTGGTAAGCCAAATGTACCTTGAATGCAGCAGGGAACCCTATAAAGAAACACTCCATAAAACACTCCCCTCTCAATAGCCTTCCTCTCATAGAACCTCACAGAGTCAAGGTCAGAAGCAACACCAGTGGCCGCCTGGTCCCACCCAGTGCTCAGTCTACCTGGGCTAGGGGGCTCAAGGTATGAAACTATGATACTTGGACTAAGCGCAAATCCATCCTTTTGCAACCCTGCCCGACAGTCCCAGTTACCCTTGGAAGCTGCTCATTTACTGCTATGGTAAAATATCCTGAAAAGCAGTGACCTCAGGGAGAAGAGGCTGTTTGACTTACGATTCCAAATTATGCTGTGTCCTAGTTACAGTTTCCATTGCTGAGAAGAGATGCCATGACCAAGGCAACTCTTATAAGGAATAACATTTAATTGGAGGCTGGCTTACAGTTTCAGAGGTTGAGGCCATTATCATCAAGGCAGGAAGCATGGCAGTGTCCAGGTAGGCATGGCGCTGGAGACGGAGCTGAGAGGTCTGCTTCTTGATTCCATTGTAGCCGGGAGAAGACTCTCTTCTGCACTGGGTGGAGCTTGAGCACTGGGAGCCCTCAAACCCTGCCTACACAGTGACACACTTCCTCTAACAAGCCACACCTACTCCAACAAAGCTATACCTCCTAATAGTGCCACATCCCAGGGGCCAAGAATATTCAAACTACCTCATGCTGCACCATTAGGAGGAAGCCAAGGGGGTTGAAATCAGCCTCATCATGTTATCCCATCCTTCCTTGCTGCTGCTCAGCTCAGTTTCTTAACTCTTCTCCAGTTTGGGACCCCTTATCTAGGGAATGGTATCGCCCACAATGGGCTGGGTTTCCCTACATCAATTAACAACCAAGGTAATTCCCCCATAGACATACCCACAAGCCAACCTGATGTAAATAACTTCTCACAAAGCCTCTCTTCACAGGTAGTTCAAGGTTGGGTCAATGTGACAGTTTAACTAGCACAGAAGGTAACCACCCCTGGTGATCCTGCACCTGCCTAAGTCCAGCTATTGTGTCTGCAGAGCAGACACCACATCGCATGCGATACATGACTGAAGCTGAGGCTTACCCACCTTCCTGTGTTCCGGCACCCACCCCTGTTTCACAAACTGTACATAAAATGAAACCAATTAAGCGTGGAGAAACCTGGCTGAGCTATGAGAGCAGGATGACAAAGGTTTGCCCATAATCTGACAATATAATTTGATCATTCCCAAGTGTGAATTTATCCTCCTGCCTAATCACAGACAGGAAAAAAAATGACTCAGGATCAACCTCACTAAAGGCAAAAATCATAATTATTAGCATAGTTCTGCCAACACTTGCATGGCTTATAACCAAATATCATATTTTCCCCTCTGAGCATTTTTTTGCATAAATAATCTGTCTTAACTGAATCACCAAGAAGAGGAGTAAGCATTCTGTTAAGTTGTAGTGAATTTTTTGTGTTCGTTTTTATTTTAAAACAATCTACAATAACATTCTTATATTTATGTCCCTTCTCAACGTGCCCAAATTCCTCACAGGGAATTCTTTAAATGGTTAGTTTTTATTCATGAGCTTTCTGCTATACTCTGAACATGGCCACCATGCTAACAGTCCCATGGTGGGCTGAGAACTTTATTTCATGGCCAAGCTGGAGTTTGATGATGTCCTTAAATAAAGCATAGGTTTTATCAAGGACTTAGTATCTGTATAGGCATAAAATGTGTACCTATTTATAAAATGAGAGTATAAATATATGGTTGTTTATATATTTGTATGTGTGTATGTACTTGTGCGCATGTGTGCACATGTGTGCACATGTGTGTACATATGTATAGGCATGTGCCTGGAAGTGCATATGTGTAAATGTATGTGTGCATGTATGTGTGCATATGTGTGTGTTTGTGTGCATGTATGAGCATGCATGTGTGCTTATCTACATGCCTTGTGTACCAGTATGTTTACATGTGTGTACCAGTATGTTTACATGTGTGTGTGCATTCACATGTGCAAAGGAGTTGTACACAAACTGCACATGTCACTTTGTTAATCCAGATGACACACGTAGTTGTCTAGATGTCTCAGGTCATGAAGGTGATTCTTTTCATCTACCATTCTCCTATGGTGTGACCGACCTCCTG
The DNA here is from genome assembly GCA_964023405.1 of Apodemus agrarius. Taxonomy (NCBI): domain Eukaryota; kingdom Metazoa; phylum Chordata; class Mammalia; order Rodentia; family Muridae; genus Apodemus; species Apodemus agrarius. The sequence continues at coordinate 6,545,983 of OZ030019.1, read as the reverse complement.
CCTCAGCATGCAGGAAGGTGACCGTGTACTGAGGAATCAGATTTGGATTGTCTGGACATCTCAATAAAGGCGTCTGGCTCAACTGCCACTTGGCTGAAGACAGAAGATCCATTTGCTTCCATTAATTGGCAACAGAGATCATTCAATGCCTTGTTCCTGCCAGGAAGAGCCCGGCACTCTTTGTTCCCGGGGCTAAGCACTTACCAGAATCAACCCCCTCAGAGCAATCCCTCACGGAGCTGCGAGCATTCTATTCGTTTCCATCTCGGCAATTTAACCATGCATCAAGCCAGACCTTCAGAAGACTGTGTACTCAGTACTGCTGGATTAATTATAGACCTATAGGCTTTGCTGCAGAGCCTGTTCCTGAAGTAACATCTCTGTCACTGTCAGATATTAGCATGAACAAGGCCTTCCCTCCCTAAGCCCACTTCCAAGCACCACAGGGGGTCATCTTTTTTTCTTAAGCAGATACTTAAGTACAGTTGCACGTTACCTTTCAGTGAATGAAACAGAGGAAGTAAATTTAAAAAAAATTAATAGAGACATGTCAGGCTTTCAAGCATTTGGTTACACAGCTAAAAAGAACATTTTAATCAGGTATGATGGGGGGGGGGCGGCCAGGAGAATGACTGGAAATATGCAGCCTTGGGAGGGAAGGCAGGAGAGGGGCACCCTCTAGAAAGTACCAGAGACCTGGGAGGTCTCAATGGAAGTGACCTTAGCCAAAATTCCCAACACTGGGGAAAGGGACCTCAAAGAGTCCATCCCTGGTAGAGAGAAAGGGCCTCAAGTGGAGGGGCAGGGTTACCAACCCACAGTCAAACTTTCTGACCCAGAATTGTTTCTGTCTAAAAGAACTGCAGGGACAAAAATGGAGAAGAGACTGAAGGAAAGGTGGTCCAATGACTTGCCCAACTTGGGATCCATTTCAAGGGCTGACACTGCTATGCTATGATGTACTTACAGACGGGAGCCTGGCATGGCTGTCCTCAGAGAGGCTCTACCAGCAGCTGACTGAGACTGTAGCAGATACTTATACCCAACCATTGGACTGGAGGCAGGGGTCCCCATGGCTGAATTAAAGGAAGGATTGAAGAAGTTGAAAGGGAGAACAACTCCACGGGAAGCCCAATACTCTCAACTAACCCAGACCCAGGGAGCTCCCAGAGACCGAGCCACCAACCAAGCTGTATACACAGGTTGGTCTAAGGACCAAGGCACATATACAGTAAAGGAGTGCCTGGTCTGGCCTCAGGGGGAGAAGATGCACTTAATCCTCAAGAGACTTGGGGGTCCCAGGGATAGGGGAGGCTTGGTGTATATGTTGGAGGGGGCACCCTTTCAGAGGCAAGGGGGAGGAGGAATGGGATGAGGAACTGTGGGAAGGTGTGGGGTAACAGCTGGGATGTAAACTTAAAAAAAAAAGAGCGTTTTAAGTAGGTGTCTGCAGGAAAATGGAACATTCCCTGACACAGGTGCGGGAGGAGGCAGCCAGTACATTAGAGGTAGGGAGGGGGGAGGTGGGTGTGGCTATAGAAGAATGCAGTGAGAGACAGTGGAGAACACAGGCAGGCTTGGGATGTTTCCAAAGATACCACAGACAATTGTGATGGTGACTTTAAATCAGCAAGTTGATGCAATCCAGAATCAGCTGCAAAAGAGGGGGGTTTGTCTAGATGAGGTTTCTCTCTCTCTCTCTCTCTCTCTCTCTCTCTCTCTCTCTCTCTTTGTGTGTGTGTTGGGGGGGATAGCCTTGACTGCTTTACCTGATGGTGGAAGAGCCAACCTGACATAGGCAGCACCCTTCCCTGGGGTAGACTGTCTAAGGGAAGAGAAGGCTAGCCCTGTACTCGGCACACATGCATTCATTTCTCTTTGCTCTTGAGTGGAGATGAGATGCAACCAGCTGTTTCAGGTTCCGCCTTGACTTCCCCAAAAGAGAGTCCACAGAACCTGGAACTGTAAACTCAAACTCATTTCTCCCTTAAGCTGCTTTTCATCAGGATATTTTTATAACAGCAACAGAAATGAAACTAAAGCAATCATTTTTTCACCTAGCTGGAGTCTTTCTGTCTTGAAAAAGTCTTCCTCTGATATTCTTGACCTGCTCTGAAGCGAAGAGCAGGAGCACAGGGCAATGAATGGCACACCGCCCTGCCCAGCCAGGCACTGACCAGCGCTTCGGTGCCCAGGTAGTCAGAAAACTCAGTTCCTCCACCAGAGTTCACCAGATCAAACAGGCTCTGCCGAATGCCTAGGGGCATGAAGGTTTCTCAGTCCCAACTACACCATGTTCTTGTTGTAAGTGTTAGAGAGAGAGAGAGACAGAGAGACAGAGAGACAGAGAGACAGAGAGACAGAGAGACAGAGAAAGAGAGAATGTGTGTGTGTGTGTGTGTGTGTGTGTGTGTGTGTGTGAGAAACAACTCATCCTAGGAGACATCTCTAGGAGACACAAAGGCCACATGGAACTAACAGTCCCAGCCCTCTACTGCCTGGCTTCAGGCATTCAATCTTGTTTTGAGGTCCTTTGTGCCTTCTGCTCTCTGAGCACAGTTAACTCTCCAACTCAGCCAGATACTATGTCCATCTCTTGGAGACCCAGATGTTCCAGGTTAGAGAGAATCACAAAGGACCTAATGACCTCCTTACTACACATATATACAAACATACACACACGCACACATATGTACACACACATGCCATACACACACACCATACAAAGCACACACAAGCACACACACATGCATATACACAAATGCACATACATGTACATACAAGCACACATACACATACCACACACGCATACACATACATATCTTACTACATACATGTGCACACACATGCATATACACATACACACACACACACACACACACACTTAAACCAAGAAGGCAAAGTCTAACCCAAAGCCACTGGCTCTCAGTAGGATAGCAGTTTTGTTTGTTTTGATGCAGTGGTTTATGTTATAGCCCAGGCTGGCCTAGACCTCACTGTGTAGCCCAGGCTGGCCCCAATTTTGTGAAAATCCTCTTCCTTCTCAAGTGCTGTGGTTCTCCAGTATTGTCTTAAACACCCATGTTGCCAGCGGTGGAGACGGAAGCTTCACATAAGCACAAACACCTTCCTTTCTCACTACTCTTGATAATCCCAGCAGCCTGACAGCCCTTGGGACAGGCTGTCAGGGACCCAACTTCCCATACCTGGTACTGGGTCTACCTGCCTGTTTAGTTACCTGCTTGAGGTGCAGGAAAGCTCAGAGATAAGCAGGTAAGAAAGCAAAACCAAATCAGGGCCTGTAGCAGTGTATATTTGCCTTGTGTCCTAAGAACAGTGTTTCTAAGAGACACGTCCTGCCTGTGAGGGACTGAGGGTTTGTGTTCCCTGCAAGCTCTGATATTGATGTCCTAAGGTCCAGTAGGAAGGTTCCATTTGGGGGGATCCTGAGAGATAGAGTAAGATTCTACTGGTATCCAATGGCATGGTGTCCTTATGAGCTCCCAGAATGCAAACTCTACTGTGTGAGAAAAAGCCATCTCCCTCCCATAGCTCTACCAGCCTCTTACCTGGGCTTTGTACTACCCACCAATGCTCAGGGGCACCTCCACCTTGCCCTGCTGGAATCTACCTGGCTCTGTCTTCCTTGACAAAACTGGAGGAAAAGTTAGCCATTCTTAACTGAAAAGAGGCCCTCACCAGCCCCCCTTCCCCGTGCTGACATCCTGAGCTCAGGCCTTGGCTTCCAGAGCAGGAGGAATAAGGGTCAGTTGCTTCCCAGTGACTCACTCGTTGGTCATAACCCTGAGTCACTCACACTGGTGACTCTACTCTGGTCACCATGATTGGCCATGATTAGAAAAACATTCTCCTTACCATGGAGACCTCCACCTCCACGGTAGACCTCCTCCTAAAGCACGCCCATCTTTAGGAAGGCAAGGAGTACTTCCACTAGGATCTTCCTCCAGACATCACCCGGGAAAGACTGAGGACCTCTGACCTGAGCTCCCCTGACCTTAAAAGCTTCTTTGGGGTTCCTTTCAGCACCCTCCAGCTGACTGTATTTACTGGATGTCAGCCTGGATAACAAACCCCAATGAAAGCAGCATCCACAAGCTATGTGCTTGACTCCATGATTGACAGGGCACTAGCTCTCACTCAAGTATACAGACCCTCCCACACCGGAGGCTCCAGAAGGAAACATTAATCGCACATCCTATGGCAGAGCGGTCTGGCTCTTGCTGTGTTCTTTATAGTGAGCTTGGACCAGTTTTGTAGATTTTTTCACATCATAGATATAATACACCTCATACGCTCTGGAGAGACAAGGAACCCAAGGCCCAAGAAGACATTGCCTGTCCTGTTGCACCGGGCTACAGAAGGGCTGAGTTAGGAATGGAGGCCTGCCTCCAGCGCTGCAGAGCCAGAGCCTTCCTCACGAATGCTAGAGCTCCTGTGCACATGATGACTCTGTCCCATCAATCACATGCTGCATAATACAGATGAGGGTACTAACAAGCAAAATGCTTCAAATTCAGGCATGGAGTACGGTCCAGAATGTTCTTAGGCAGCCGTCTCCCTTCTGTGCAAATGGAGAAAAGCACGAATCTACACTCTCCAAGAAGGAATGTAAACCAGGAATATGGATGGGCTTTTATATTCAGATGACATATTTTACTCTGTTGAGAATTCTTCTAAGCCAAAGCTGGCTCTCTGTGGCTCAACGAACACAACGTAATTAATCCAGAGGCTGCTGGCCCACCTGCAGGGCGGAAATGTACATAGCACATGCCTCCTGAATAAAAACTAATGTCAATTAAGTCGGAGGGACATCATCAGCCTGACTTTAGAATGGACTGGACGTGCTGAGGAAGCTCTTCTGTGGAAACAAGAGGCCACAATACCCACGACCCCGAGATGAGTTTTTACTCCCCTTGTGACCCCATTATCCTTCCCCCACTTGGGGGTAAGATATCCAAGAGGCCAGAGGGTCCGAGGGTATGCTATGCACAGTTGTCCCTGCATGGGGGGAGGGGGGATAGAGATCTTGCACAAGCACACCTAGCCAACTAGACTGGGAGGAATACAGGTGTGCTAGGAACATCCCACACCCAGCCAGCCCCATGGCCCTTGCAGGCATAATCACGTTCACAGATGTCTACTATGTAGATGGAATCGCACGTTAGCGCCTCTCTACAGACGAGGAAGTAAAGGGTGTCTCAATGGGGCCACTGAGGAATGGCACAGCCAAGATCTAACCAGGAGCCCTTCAGCCCTTCCCTATCCTTCACACCCCACAAGGTCCCACAGGGCTCTGAGGTTAGAAACCAGACCCTGCTTGGGCCTTTCTTTCTGTTTACATTAAATGCCTCTCCCCTCCTTGGTGGTTAAAAGGCCCATTTAATTCTAGTGGTTTTATTGAAGTTATATTCATACCTCATTGGTTAGCCTGTAGCTTTAAAAAGAAGAGCATTATGTTTTGAATGTTTCATTTTTCTTTCCTTTATGAGAAAACAGACAGAAGGATGCTCTCAGAACCTAACACTCATGATTGCGAGGGTCTGAGAAGCCTTTGTATCGGTGACAGGTAACCTCAAGTTAAGGGATTTGCCAAAGCTAGCCATTTTAATACTGGTACCAGTGTGTTTGTCTTAGTTGGGGTTACAATTTCTGTGGTCAAGCACCATGACAATAAATAACTTGGGGAGGAAAGGATTATGTCAGCTTAGAGCCCCACTACAGCAGGAACTGGGGCGGAAGCTCTAACATGGCAGGAACCTGGAAGCAAGAGCCCATGGAGAAGCGCTAACTACTGGCTTGCTCTGTAGCTTACCCAGCCTGCTTTCTTACACAGCCCAGGCCCACCAGCCCACCACCGTAGGTTAGACCCTCCCCCATCAATCATTAATTAAGAACATGCACCACAGGCTTGCCCACAGGCCAGTCTGGTGAGAAGATTTTTTTCAACTGAGATTCCCTCTTCCAAAATAAACGAGCTTTCATCAAGTTGACGTAAAACTAGCCAGTACAGCATCCCACCTCGGCTCAGCTCTGGGAGATGCCACTAACTGCAGACCTAAAGGCTTGACAGGAAAGTCAATGAGAACCTGTTGGGTAGAAGGAAAAATACCTCCAAAAACCAAAACAAGAGAGAGACAATGGCGCCATCCATCTGTGGGGGAGAGTCGGAGTAAACAGTAGCACCTGCAGGAATGCTACATTGTAACATAACCATGAAATCTTCAGCTACAAGAACAAACTGTCAGCCACTATGCTGACAGCAGAGACACTGATTTCTTCTGCAAAACACATAGTTTAATGGAACGCCTTGTGCGCATGCTCAGATGACATGCAAAGGAAAGCTGTCACCTTTAGAAAAATGAAAATGGGAGACAGGACCAAGAGAGAGGTTCCCCATGGGACTTCAATATTACACAGCTGATGGTTTATTTCAGACAGGTGAAACAGGTAAAATCAAAGAAGACAGACCAAACTTTTAACCTGATCCAATTTCAAAGCCATGAGATGAGTTAAACCCAAGAACACCAATATTTGAATTAATAATGTTCTCTTCCCTGCCTGAATCGAGTTGCAACATTTAAAAATCAATACTCCATGTTTTAAAAATAATGATAGCTATTTCATTGTTGGAGTTAAGACATACAAGAAATGAGGAGAGATTTAATTTAGCTAGAGCGAGGTACAGAGAGCAGGGTAGGGGGTAGGAGAATCAGGAGTGTTGGGTTAGGGGGAACATCTTCCTGAAGTTATATGACAAAAGAGAAATGACTTCTTGGAAATGTGAGGAACTAGCTGGGGAAACTAGTGTGTTGCTTCCCACAAAGGTGGCCAGCCAGCTGTCTCTGAAGTACAGGGTTCCCAGGCTCAGGGGAGGTGAATGAAGCCCTAAGAAGTGGTTTTCAAGGCTGAATGAATGCAAGTCAGAGGCTCTGTGGAGGAGGAGGTACAATTCCACGCATGGAGAAGAAATCCACAGACTCCAGAAGAAAGCTACAGAGACTCCAGAAGAAAGCCACAGAGAATCCGCATCTCTGTCTGGTTGTGCGTGTAAGTTTTCAGAGTTACCTAAGTGGAAACCTTCCAAACAATTTCATAAGTGAACCCTCTTGACCACACCCCTCTTCCAGCCCAGCAACATGGCACGGTGTGGCACCCACTGGGACCTAAAGGGCAGCTGGAGAATGGAAGACTCCCCTCCCCTCTTAGTTGTTAAACTTCCCTTGGAACGTTCTGAGCTTTTGTTCAGCATCCGGGCTTGTTAGAAAGTTGGCAAACAGATTACCTCAGTGCCAGGGCTTTCTTCTCTCCTGACATGACTCAACAGCACGTGAAGGGGGGTGGGGGGCGGACTCCCTGGCCTTTTAAAAGTCTGGACATTTCTATTGCTCTATTGTCATCTGAGTCCGCTGGGGGTGAGGCCCTGCTGGGCTGCTAGACAAGAACTATGTCCACTCCCTGCCCAAGAAGCATCATCACCCTCAAAGCCAAGACTATGTGCTGAACCATCTTTGTGTTTCTCTATAAAGAAGTGCACTTGTCTCTAACAGGTCCCACGTGGAGTCTCTGAGACCTAACATGGTTTGCCCATCAGTTGGGACTTCCTACCGGGCATCAACTACCAGGCTCATTCCAGAGTGGACAGGAGAGATCTACAGGAGAGTTCTAACCCCATCTGTGCCCCATCACTCTGAGACATCTTCATGTCATCAAAATAGCATTCTAAACATGCTAAAGTGAGCACCCTTTTACCTAGACACACAGAGACACACACACAGTCTCACGATTTCCCACACTCCCCTGCAACAACAACACACCAGATATCTCATAAACAATGTTGCAAATGAGCTTCAGTGTTCTTTTACTAAAAGGACGATTGGGAAGCTTCAAAATAACTCATTAGAATTTGCTACATGGCTTTTTAGTCCCTAACTCTGAACCCCAAAAGCCACATTTTTATTTCCTTAATGACAGTATTGTAGTTCCATAAATTCTGTCTTTCTCCTCTGGACTCTATGAACTGTAGTTCCCTATCTGCCCCCTTCCCCTTAATGGTGGGAGTGGCTGCAGGTGATGGAGACCTCCGGCATTTGGTAAGACAAGATTTTTGGGGTTTGGATATGCTTTGACCCCACTCTTGCTCCAGGCCTGTTCCCCAAAGCTCCACAGCTCCCTGGCCGCACAGTGGACACCTGTCTCCTGGAGCCTGTTCCCTCAGCACTAGAAGTGGTCACTGTTAGCAAGACCAGAGAGCCTGAGCCACGGGCCAAAGGCACACACTGTGTGAGGCCAAGTTGAAGCTGAGGAAAGTCACAATAACGATGATGTGCACACACGCCACACCTGTGAAACTGGGCATGTCCCGCAAGAGAGGCCTTCCTTGGTTCTGTTCCTATGACTAATATAGACATTTGACAGCTGTTCTGAACTCTGGGCAGGGTATTCAACAAGTTCTGTGCCACGCAAATGTTTCCTTGATACAAATGTGCCTCTGATCTCCCCTCTTCCCCTCTTTCTGTCTGCCACACTGTGTGTGTGTGTGTGTGTGTGTGTGTGTGTGTGTGTGTGTGTAGTGGGCATGCGCAGATCAGAGGGCAGTCTCCATGCTGGGCTTTGTGTCCCACCTTCCTTAAGGCCATTTCTTCTTTGCCCCTGTGTGCACCAGGCTAGTTGGCCATGAGCTTCTGAGGACTCCCCCCCTCCCCAAAAAAAGATGGCTGCGCAATCCAGAGGAATCCAGCCAGTAAGCAGTGTTCTGCCATGGTCTCTGCTTCAGTCCTGCCTCTAGGATCCTGCTTGAGTTCCTGTCCTGACTTTCCTCTATGATGGACCGTAACCTGTAAGTCAAATAAACCCTGTCCTCCCAAGTTGCTTTGTTTGTGGTGTTTAACACAGCAGCAGAAAGCACACTAGGACTGAATAGAAATGGCCTCGTGCTTCTGACAATTTCTGTGGCGTTCTGTAACGCTCCTACTTTCCAGAAGATGAAATGCCCCATGCGGTCGGTCAGTGCCTGAGGTTTTTATTTCACTGGGTGGTGTCAGTGCCATCAGTAACTATCTGTTTCTGTTAAACAGCACATGGGTAATTGATGACATTTGCTGGGGCTGATATTTTAAGGGAAGGCATCTCTCCACTTAGCCCCTCCCCTGACTGGGAATATAAATAGTCAAAGCAGCTATGAAGAGCTCCCAAGGAGGACTCCCTGCTGTACCCCTGAGCATCGTGAGGTGTGGGGAGAGGGCTCATCTCAGCAGACCTTAGCTCCCAGCCATGCAGAGCAGGTCAGAGCTCTGTTCAGAACAATGGCAAAGCCCTTGTCCGGAGCTTCCAACTACGCTCTAATGCCGTGCTTCCCTTGGGACTCAGAGTCCCCGTGCAGCCATCAGAGCAGGGGGATTAATCATTTATCTATCCAGATGGCATAGGCACTTGTCTTTATATATTCCCTTCTCTCGTGTGCATTAACAAAGCAGATGTGCCTTCCTTCCATGGAATCCCCAAGTCTGAAAGCCCTGGGAGGGAGAAACTCTGATGGCGACTAGATCCTCGGGGGACAAGCAGCCATCGACGTGTCTGAGCATTCAGCAGCGTCAGCTCAGGGCACCTCAGAGCTGAGCTGAGTCACAGTGGGGGACCTGAAGTGGGGGGCACCAGATGGACTCCCCCATCATACACAGGCAGAGGACGGGTCACGCTGCATCTATGAGAATTCTTCACACGTGAAGGGTCAGTCTTCTACGAAACACTTGAAAAGTTAAAGCAGCGCATAGCATAAAGGACCAATACCTTCGTACAGGCTACCGTGAATTGTTGAGATGATGTGGTGATCGTAAAAAGGCCCTGGAAGGCTAATGCACGTGCAACCCAGGCAAAGCCTCCGAAGGAAAGCTGTCTGCACACACGCCCCACCCACTCCCTCCAACACGCCGACCCACAAGCCCCCTGCCACAGTCCTCTCCACGGCTGTGCATGCTCCCCTGCACACACCTGCACTGCAGCCATTAGCATGTCCCACTGACATCATGCCCATTCCTGCTCCTTGCTCCTTGCTTCTCGCGCTGAGTGGCTCTGGGGGACACTAACCATGGGCTGGTGGCTCTCTGCTTGACCCTTTGGCTTGGTATTTGTGAAAACAGTGAGAGCTCAGGAAATGTTTGAGGTGGGTAGGTGGATGGATAGATGAAGGCGTGAGGGCAGGAATGAACAAGATGTCGCACTGCCGCAAGGACTCGGACAAACACATGTGGAAATCTGAGCATGCGTTTTGCTGATGAGAAGAAGGAGAGTCCAGGGGACATGAGCGAACGGAAGCTGAGGCTTGGAGTTCTGAACCATTGGAAACGTGCACAGCAGACTGTGTCTCCTCTGGGTCTCAGGCTTAATGGCACATGTGTATCTGTAACACCACTTAGCACCATTTCCTGCAGTGATGTCCGTGCCAAGAGCTGCCACGCGCGGGATAGCAAGAACAGAACAAAGTGGGCCCTCATTGTGTCCCAGTGACTCACACAAGGACATGGTGACTTACATCTTCCCCCATGTCAACAGCTCCATGGCTGCTAGGATGAGCGACAAGGACCCAGGAGGACAAGGCTAACCTCTCCTGTCCATGACTAGACACTGCAACAGCTTCCATTTGGAAGCCATGATGGATTGTGCTTAGCCAGACCCTCAGATGGTAAAAGCGCTTCCTACCAGTCCAGATGATCTGAGTGTGACCTCTGTAGGCCACACGGGGAAGGAGGGAATCCAGCTCCTGAAAGTCATCTCTGACTTTTCAGATACACGTACACACACATGTGAACACACATACATACACAGAGACACACATACTCAGACACACACGTACACACATGTGCACTTACATGCACAGATATACACACATGCACACACACACACGTGGACACATGTGTGCACTTGAATGCACATACACACACACACTCTCACATCCAAAATAACTAAATTGTTTTTAAAAATAAGAACCATAAAGAACGCATTTAACATATGATTCCAAGTATCCTTGAAAAATCTCCCAGAGGTATTCTTTTCCCATCTTTGAATTGTGGGGACATCTTTCAGCAGAGAACCTTCTGTGAATAAAACTGCTGGGTACAGCCAGCCTCATAATTCACAAGCTTGATAATCACTTTTCCATTTTTTAAAACAAAACCAATCAATAATTGCACTGGCTGGTTCAAGTTTTTTTAAACAATAATGTTTAAACTGACTGGAAATAGCCTCAGACAAATGCCCAATTTGATAAAATAATTTCTACCACCCTGCTTAGTTCAGGCCCCAAAGTCAATAAAATCAGACAGCTAGGTAAGCCTCCGAGAGAGGGAGACAGTCAACTCTGCATGCAACGGGAGAAAACGAGTCGACATTTCCCAAGGTACGGCTGGCTAGGGTGATGCATCCTTTACCTTGGTCGAAGGGCTTGTTGGGATTCCAGTTTCTGAAATAGTCATCCTAGGGGAGAAAAACGCAAAGGTCAGGTGTCAGATGCCTCGCACTGAACTGCATAAAAATGGACTTGTCCCCAGTTTCCAAAACACAAAGAAAAACCCTCACCGGTTACAGATCTTCCCCCACCACGAGCACTAAAATGCAATGAAACATATCAATTTACTTCTCCTGTTCACACCTTTCAGATTGAATATCCTAAACCCCAGGAGCTATGAAAACACTTCAGCCTGATGCGGAAGCAGCTCTGCTCGTCCTGGTTTGACATATAAACCCAGACATCTCCTAAGTGTGAGGTGTATTTGCTATCAATTATACTGTAGGTGATGCCTGGCTACTCTCACTTATGATTAAGGCCCTGGGTTTGTAACAGCTGATAATTTAACTGTCAGCATTTCCTTTACAAGGAGACCTATATCTTGTGGTGTGCATTTCCAGTTTCCCGACACCTACAGAGTCTAAAACCAGAGGGCTGTGCAAATTCTAAAGGGACCCTGAGTGTGTGTTTAGTTTAATGTCTTTTGGAATGGGGATGGAGAGGGGTGGAAAGTGGGTGTGTGTTTAGCTTAATGTCTTTTGTTTTAGGAAAGGAGGGAGGTGGAAAGCAAAGGATTTCCTGCTCCCTGCACAGCCGAGGAGTTCCTGCCTAGAGTCTGCGTCAAGCAAGTGCCAAGGTGGGCACGTCATTACTTTGAAACTACAAGAAACTAGTTCTTCAGGGTTCTGTTAACTCTTCTTACTTTCAATAGCCCTGCCCCTTCCAAACAACCACTTTTGGCCCCACCCTTCCCTGCACACGCATGCTTGCAAGCTGATGAGGCTACACTGTTCCACCCCACCCCACCCCACCTCTAGGCGTTGGGCCCTTTTCAGCTGATAGCCGGTTTGTGAGGGATGTGGCTTTGGCCAGGTATTCTACACACCACAGACACCTTCAAAAGGCTGTCGGAAATGATTTCACTTCTGGAGAAGTTAATTTACACCACAGTATGCCATTGGTTTAAATTATTGTCCGCACTGTCCCCAGGCTACATTTCATCTCCCACACAATCTCCTGGTGTTTCGGGAGCCTCCTCCTTGTTCAATTACCTGACTATATTAGATCCTTGTTGATGTCGCCCAAGCCCACAAAGAGATTTTAGGAAATGAGTTAAACGAGGACATACTGCTTCATGGCCAGTGGTTTCATTTGGCAGAATGCAAGCAAACACAAGCAGGCTCCCTAGATTTCTAACTCTAAGGAACTGATGCCCTCTGCTCCAGCTTGAAGTTTATGGTGCAACTGTCCTATTCCTCTGATTTGCCTTGAGATCTGTCTAGAGTACTCTACCTGTAACTCCCCCCAACACACACACACAATTTGCTGTTTTAAATACAATCCAAATTTGGGGGTTGTCTCAGCACCGATCGCCAGTTTCAGGGTAAAGTGTGGACATCAGGTATTTGGCACTCGAAGTTTCTATCTGACGGTTAATGTCCTCTTAGCCTTAAACAAGCCTTTTACAGAAAAATCTATGGTTCACAAGGGTAAGGCAAGAGATTACCCCAAAGGGACTAGCTTTTACCAATAGAGGAAAAAGATAACAAACAATTCACACTGCCAAACAATGAAGTCTTCTTGTGCAAAGAGGGTGGTGTTTAGTCCTAGGGTTTTGTGGAGATCTGCGGAAATTCTTTCACTTGAACATGCTGTCCTAATTCACGGATGCTCTGGAAACCAGAGATGTATGTCCAACAGGGAAGGACCAGCGCCTAGGATGAGTTGCTTTATTTTAATCTCACATGTTACATTCTCTTTGATGTCCTAGACTGAGTTGAACAGGTCCCAAGAACGGACTAGCTCCTAATGATTTTAGCACTCTGGAGAGCCCAGATGGAATCTGAACCATTCTTCTGGACCTTGTCACTCTGCAGGTTAACTCTAATTGCTATTTTTACATTTTTCTTCTGGGAAGAAAGCACACTCTTAAATATAAGGTCACTAAAAGCTGGTATCTGCCTTAGAATTTTTAAAACCTGCTGCAACTATAATAACACTGCCTAATTACTGCAAATGTGAAAGAGAACCTTGAATGGAAACTCATTACAGAAAAGTAAGTCCTTCAATACCTCCTTGCCCAGGAAGGCCAAGTGGGATGGGGAATTACGCCCTGCATCTGGTTGCTTTCTCTGCGCTAAAGGAGAGTCAACCACAACACAGGCCAAGGAGCCCGAAGCTCCTGAAGCTTTGTGCATTATGGTTTTGACTATAGCTGGTGGAAAGCCCTGCACCGGAAGCCAAGATGATGAACTGTGAAACTCCATGCAACAAAGCTCATTTGGGAAATGAGCAGTGGGCAGCAGGGAGGGGTTTCTAGATGTCACACCTGCCACCAGGTCAGAGTATGATGTGTCAGAGCATAGGGCATCAGTAGTCTAACATGTACAAGTGCCTCAGGGAAGCCCACGCAGGCTCAGCTGCTTTGGTTAATTTCCTCTAGGAAACATTTTGATGAGGTAGCACTAGCAAGGTGCAAATAGCCAGAGATGAAAAATGCCGTTTACAGACTTCACCCAGGAGTCTGCACATCATCCTCAGGCCCCACCTACCTAACCACTGAGATCCTCCAGAAACAGCTCTCTATACTCCCAAACTGTCAGGCCACCAATAGCAGGGCTGGTTTCTTCTCTAGGGACCAAGACCCAGTTTGCACAAGCCAGGTCTTCATTTTCTGTCTAAATGAAAGCACGGGTCTTGCTGTTGATGACCCTCAGGGCACCCACACCCTGATGGTGCACTGTGTGACAGTGTATTTCCTGCTACTAGGACCTCAGGGGCCACACGCAATGCCAACAGAGACCTGAACTCTATGAGCCTTCACCTCTGACCATTTTTCTAACCCCAAGAAAATTGATGCCTGTTCAAACTCACATGAAGATGAAGGCCACTGAATAAATAGAAGCCTGACAGGCAAGCCTGTCTGAACTGGCCTCTTAACTAGAAATGCGGTCATCTAATGATGGGGTTCTTTGAAAAGACTTTCAAGGGCCAAGGAATAGCCACTTTTAAGACAAGCCTAACTAGAAAAGTAAACATCTAAATACAGTCATTTATTAGACTCAATAATACCCATGAATGTGTTCCCCAGCAGAGCGCCATGGGTGTCAGCGTTGTTCTCGCCTCTCCTGCAGGGTCGAAGGGCGTCAGGCTTCTCCTGGGCAGGAAGCACAGGCTGCCCTGGAGTGCAGCCAATTCGTAGGAAGAAAGGCAAATTCTAGTTTCCTGTACAATCCCATCAGTGACACCTCCTCGACTCTGGTCAGTTAAGACTCTCCAAGAACCTATCCATCTTAACAGAGGCTCAAGCGTGAGTGTACTGACTGGTGACCGAACCTGTATCCAGGCAGCAAGCACCTGAAGAGGCAGCCTGATGCCCGTCGGAAAGCGATCGGTTGTTGTACGTCTGAGATGGAGCAAAGGACGGTTGGTGCTCACAGCAAATGATGACTCAGAGCCTGGGTGGAACTACTGCACCATGCGTGCTATAGTATCAACAGGAACAAATTTCCCCCTTCATTCATTAGCTAAATTTCCCCAGGATATAGCCCTGGTGTTATAAAATGAATAGCTGGTACGAAGGAATTAACTGAGTTTTCACTTGTATTGGAGGGACTCTTTTCTGATCAGTACCCGTGAAAGGAAAATTTGTATGTGTGTGCACATACACATACACACGTGTACGTAGACACATACACACAGTTACACATAGATAACACACATGAGTATAAACACACAGTACACACACATATAAACCTATATACACACCTATGTACACATACACAATACTCACAAATGTAAAGTTATCCATAAATGCACTCACATGTATATTTTCATATCACATGGTACATGTTATAAATTATATTGATAATCTGTTTATATTCACAAGTGAATACATTAATGTGTATGATAATACACCTTGATATAGTCAGTTCTCCATACCCAAAGGTGCCATGCCTTTAGATTCAATCAAGCATCAAAAGTCTTTGAATAACACCTGCATTTGTGCTGAACACAGTCAACTTTCTTATAATTATTCCCCAGACCATGTGGTTTAATAATCATCTACATAACATATACACTATATTAATTATTATGTGTGACCCAGGGGTGACGTAAAGGGGAAGACTTGAGCATGTTCTAGGCAAACACTATGGAATTTACTTCAGGGATGTAAATATTCCAGATTTTGGTTTCTCGGGGTCCTGAAGCCAGTCATTCATGGGTGACTACCAAGGGCATCGTATTCTTCTTCTAGAGAAAGCTTGAAGTCTGCCTAACAAGAAATGAGGCCAGACAGTCTATGTGACCAAGACCCCTCACTGTGAATGGACCTGCCCAATAGCATAATCTAACATGGCTGCTCTTCCCTTGTGCTATGGCCCAAAATGGCTGACAGCTTAGCCTGAATCTCCCCGGGCAGCTTCCTATTTCTGCTACCAGGGCTGTGAAAGCCAACCTGAGGAAAAGCCAGGGGCAGAGGCAAGCAGACGCCAAGCCAGAAACTCAAGCGCTGTGGCTGCTGAATGGGAAGATGAGGGCGTAATTTATCGCACACAACAGCTTCGGATGCCACGGATCAAAGCCGCCGCGTGCACATGAAACAGATCATTTCTCCCTCATACATATTTTAGCTAAACTGTTTGAACCCTGCAGATCCATCTGAAGATTACCTGAGACAATACAAATTACCAGCCTGGAAAATAAATGAGGGCTTCATTTGCCCTGACCAGGGGTGAACAAGAAAGCCGTGAGCAGAGAAGCAAGCTAGAGAGAAGGGGAAAGAATCCGCAGGGGTCTTGTGTGGGGCCGCCGTCAATCAACAGAGAGAGTATGTCTCTGTGCGGTGCGGAAGCAGCACTTCTGTGCAGTGCCTTCCCGGAGGGAGGCTGACTCTGCCAAGCACAAACCCATGAGAAGACCTGGAGAGGCCTGGAGCCAAACTTTCCAAAGGCAATTTGACACAAAGGAGCTCTCTTCACCCTCACTCCATTTGACAGGCTCCAGAGGAGTGGAAAGCATGGGTTATCGGGCGGGGGTGGGGGGTTCCCTAAAATGGCTCATAGATGGCATTCTGCCCAGGCTTCTAGGAGGGCATCTACCCTGGACTAGGACACCTTTCTGTGATTTTTAACTTGTGTGCAGTGGAAATGCTTGCTGATCGGCCCTCTATCTGGCACAGTTCGTCTGTTAGGAACAGGACATGACCTCCCGTGCATCGACCTCATCCCTGAGCTCTGTCTCTTCATGACTCTCATCCAGCAACAAGCTATTTGTCGATGCATTCTCTGCCAAGCCTGCCTCACCCATCACCTGTGAAGAGCTCCAGAGGCAACCCTGAAGGAAATGGTCACCTGACCACCCAGTCCAGACTGAGCAGTAAATTAGACCATCTTAAACATCACTCATTAGGACTCTGGTTGACCAAAAATGGTAGCGGCATGCTGTAGTGCATTTCAAGGTGTGTATATGATCCCATCCCCCCTACACACACACACACACACACACACACACACACACACACACACACATTCACACACACCTGAGCCTAGGTGACTTCTGAACAGGGACAATCTTACCAGCATATTTCCTGAGGTGTCACTCAGCAGTTCATGATAAATTCTTGCTGAATTGTTTCAAATCTGAGAGAGCTAATGCAGCTTGCGGAGCGTTGCAGCCCCTGAGAAATTCCCATAACTATTGCTGGTGTGTAAGCACAGGTGGGGGGTGTTTGTACACACGCTCTAAATCGCTTTCACCCTGAATAGAGCTATTCTTTGATAAATTGGTCTGACATTTGGTGTAAAGTCCTGCAGGCTTTAGACAGAATGATTTAGAAAATAACAATGCAGGTTTCTCAGCTCTTTCAATAAATAACCCACCAGTAAATACAGATAATAACTGACAATCGAGCTTGTGGAGTCACTAACGAGGAGAGATAACACAGTCAATGGGCTGCTTATATACATCTGATAAATTACATCCCTCACATATACCCACGAGAAACAAACGTGTATATTCCTGGTTGGCTGAATAAAGCAAATATTTATCATGGAGATTAAAGATCTGAGATACAATTCACATTTTATCTGGCAACTATTTTGATTGATACTATGTCTACGTATGTTTGAAAAGGCAAAACCTACCTCAACTTCCTGAGAACGAAAGCATAATGAATGGGGAAAAAAAAAAAGAATCATATCAACAACAAGAAGGAATATACACATTTTTTATAAATGCATTAGAATTGTGAAACATTATAAAGGTCATAGCTGGTTATTTTAAGCCACCTACCGTCATTCCTTTGCTAAGGTCTGTCACCCACAGAGCCCATGGGAAGAGACTTAGGTAAGAGGGTAATGACTGGGGGAGGGGATATCTCAGTTACCTGCACATTCTGCAGGAGAGCTAGCAAAGCCCTCATGAAACCCAGACATTCAGACACGAGTCCCATGTGCGGAAATGTCACATGACTCATTGTGTGCAACATCAGCTCAATCAATAACAATCCCAAGACAACATCAAAGACCAAGACTAATAGACCTTCTGTATTTCTGCAAAGGCATTATTTGCCCTGAAGCTCCAGAATAGACAGAGGGGACCTCAAACATAGGGCAGTCATGAATCTATGGTCTTGGGAATGTACGAGATGAGCAGAATTGGTCTTGCTCCCCAAGCCCGCCCTGCCACGCTGCCGTCCTGACAGAGTTGTAGCTGCCTGCCTCAGTGAGCTCTATTCTATTAAGTCATCCAATCAGTGAGGTGTTGTTCTTCCCAATAGAAAAGGGGAGTCTGTGGTTCCTTCCCCAAACTGTGCTCTACATCTATTCTTGGAGTCTTCTGATAACAGGAAAGCAGAAAGGATTCTTCATGCATACTCAAATGGAACCAAGACCCAAACCGCCCAAACCCTGTCCTCATCAGCAAAGCAGCCAGGGTGTCTGAGCTAAGCAAAGGCAGTTTCTGTCAATATCCACAGAGAAGATAAAATCAGTCCCTTGGACCAGACGACAGCAGGAGTGAGGGCAGGCTTTCAGGTAGGCATGGATTTGAATTCCTACCCCAGCGCTTAACAGTTGAGTGACCTTGCTTACCACACTAGGTAGGCTACTCTGAGTCTGTTTCCTGAGACATAAAACAAGATCACTGGTACCTACCTCACAGGAAGTTCTTAGAGCCTTACAGAGATCCAATTCCTGACATGGCTGACACCCAGAGCTAACAAGTGACAGACACACGGGATGCCCCAGGAGCACCGAGATGATCAATAGGGTCAGTGGAAATGGGATGATTCAAGTTTCTATGATGTGATTTCTGCACCTTTGAGTTTTACCAATGTGACTGGAGGGAAGGGAGACCAATTGTAACAGAATAATTACAAAATATCTTCATGTAATCACTGGCATGAAGAAATAATAATAATAATAATAATAATAATAATAATAATAATAATTTGGCGTGACTTGGAAACTTGAGTTGGATGTTTGCTTTTGAAGACTACATACTCCACTCTAAGGTTCAGTGACCCTCATCTAGAGAAGACAGCCTGCCTAGCAGAAGGTGACAATACTATGACACTGGACTGTTCTTTTTTAAAGTACTTAAACACTAAGGTAACAAAGTTTCAACTATGAGTAACTGCATACTAACAAAGAGCCTGAGCTTCAATGGGCAAGATTTCTATGTAATCAGAGATTTGCATTAAGAGTACAGATGGAGGGTCCCTGAAAATGTCCATGCTGCTGGCACACCCAACTTCCTTCTCCAGAGGGCTCACATGACAAATTATATCCCTCATCTTTCTGATAGTGCCCCCCAACTCTGACTATCAGGCTTCCATGAACATGTTTCCATGACACCAT
This sequence comes from Apodemus agrarius, assembly GCA_964023405.1. Lineage (NCBI taxonomy): Eukaryota > Metazoa > Chordata > Mammalia > Rodentia > Muridae > Apodemus > Apodemus agrarius. The sequence continues at coordinate 6,526,600 of OZ030019.1, read as the reverse complement.
ACCCTGCAGAGATGCCTTGGCACCTAGGAGCACCTGCTGCTTTGCAGAGGACTCAGGTTTGGCCCCCAAGTCCTACAGGACAGCTCATAGTCTGTAACTACAGTTCCAGGAGAATCCAGTGCCCTCTTCTGGCCTCTGCTCGTGTACATGCAAGATGCATACACATTCACGTATGAAATAAAAGTAATTTTTTAAAAAGATATAAAGAGAAGGGAACTAGCTGGAAGTCATCACATTATTCCCCCTCCTCACTAGTCCTCTCTGGGTTACATTAATTTCAGGAGAAACTGTGCTTCACTAAGTACTGGGTGAGCCACAGGACTCTCTAAGCACTGGTTCCTATCCTCCCCTGGGAGACTGAGTAGGCGGGGCCTGGAGTGTGGTGTCCATCATGATGACATCCAGCATGAGATGTTTAAAGAGTACCTTAGGGGATTCTAATATTTAGTTCACTATGGCGTAAAGACAGTAAGCCATACACTCACTCACTCAGTGACAAATGACCAAGGGACAATCAGACCCACTATAGACACAACACTAGAGGTCCTCTGCTCCAGCTCCTAGGGCCTCCCACCCTCAGCACGGCCCCTGGGGTACTCTCGGCTGGGTATACAGAACCTCCCACCACTCATTTCCTCAGGCAAGAACCCAGGCTGCAGCTGAAGGGGTTCCATGGTAGAGTGTTTGCCCATCACTCATGAGGCCATGGGTTAAATCCCAAATACTAAGAGGAAAATATTCTCCGGCTTCACTACCTTAGCTCAGCATCAGCAACCAAGCCCTCCTTACTTCCTTACATGGTTCTCGGCTGTATCAACTCTATATCAACAGAGCCACTCCCTGAGGGCAATGTCACAGTGAGAACTTGGAGGGATGGGTCAAGGTGTGTGTACTGGGGTGCCTTGAGTGGCATCCTTACCTCACTGCTAGTACCCCCAAATCATCCCAGGATTACAAAGACTTTACAACCTGCGGTACGTTGAAATCTGGTGTGTGTGAAATGAGATACATCCTCCATATGTTTTAACACTTGATCTTTACTTGTTAGTACCATCTGAGGAGAGTATGGACCCTCTAGGAAGTACAGCCTGGTAGGAAGAAATATGTCACTGGGGCAGTGGGGGCAAGGGGAGCTGTAGTGGCTGGTTTTGTGTGTCAACTTGACACAACCTGGGGTCATCACAGAGAAAGGAGCTTCAGGTAAGGAAATGCCTCCATGAGGTCCAGCTGTGGGGAATTTTCTCAATTAGTGATCAAGGCGGGAGGGCCCCTTGTGGGTGGTGCCATCCCTGGGCTGGTAGTCCTGGGTTCTATAAGAAAGCAAGCTGAGCAAGGCAGAGGAAGCAAACCAATCAGTAACATGCCTCCATGACCTCTGCATCAGCTCCTGCTTCCTGACCTGCTTGAGTTCCAATCCTGACTTCCTTTGGTGATGAACAGCTGTGTGGAAGTGTAAGCTGAATAAACCCTTTCCTCCCCAACTTGCATGGTCATGATGTTTTGTGCAGGAATAGAAACCCTGACTAAGACAGGAGCTTTGAGGGTTTACAGCCCGGCCTCACTTCCTGCCTCCTGTTTCATCTACCATCTGTCTGTCTGTCTGTCTATCTGTCTATCTATCATCTGTGTATCATCTTTCATCTGCCTATATCTATCATTTGTCTTTCTATCATCTGAGTATTATCTAACATCTGTCTGACTATATATTCTCTTTCTGTCATATGTCTATCTTTATCATCTGTAAATCTTTCTATATATATACATATATATATATACCTATTACCTATTATCTGCCTATCTATTATCTATCATCTGTCTAGTTTTATCTATATAGTATCTTTCTGTCAGATGTCTTTCTACATCTATCATCTATAGCTTACTATATCTGTCTATTATCTATCATCTATCTGTATCTACCATTTATCATTTGTCTATTATCTATCTATCATTTATATCAATCTATCATCTGCCTATCTATCAATTGTCTATCATCTATTTATCAACCATCTATTTATCTATTAGCTGTCTATCATCTATCTATCATCTATTATCTATCATCTATTATCTATCATCTATCTATCATCTATCAACTGTCTATTATCTATCAATCATCTATCTATTAGCTGTCTACCTATCATCTATCTACCTATCATCTATCTATTAGCTGTTTATCATCTATTAGCTGTCTATCATCTATCAACTATCATCTATCAACTGTCTATGATCTATCAATCATCTATTAGCTGTCTATCATCTATCATCTATCTTTCTATCTATCTCTCTATCATCTATCATCTACCTATCTGTCTGTCTGTCTGTCTATCTCCCATCTCTGCCCACATCTCCATCACCTCTCCTTGTGTATGAATGAAAGGCTGTCATCCACCTTTCTGCTCCCCACCTTGACAGATTCTCTCCTTCTGGAATCATAAGTCAAAATAAATAAATCCTTTCTTCCTTGAATTGTTTTGGTCATGGCTGTTTTTATCATGGCAGCAGAGAATTCTAATGAGCAGTATAAGAGTTGAGACTTGGACCAAAATGAATTGTACATTAAAAAGTTCCAGTGAAAATTTAAATGAGACTAACAGTGATAGTGATGATGCTAGTAATAACCATTGTGATGGTTTGTATATGCTCTGCCCAGAGAGTGGCACTCTTAGGAGGTGTGGCCTTGTTAGAGTAGGCGTGTCACTATGGGTGTGGGCTTTAAGACCCTCATCCTAGCTGCCTGGAAGCCAGTCTTCTTCTAGCAGCCTTCAGATGAAGATGTAGAACTCTCAGCTCCTCCAGTACCATGCCTGCCTGGATGCTGCCACGCTCTGCCTTGATGATAATAGACTGACCTTTTAACCTGTAAGCCAGCCCCACTTAAATGCTGTCCTTATAAGAATTGCCTTAGTCATGGAGTCTGTTCACAGAAGTAAAATCCTAACTAAGATGGCTACCATGTTTGAGTGGTCACAGCGCGGACCTGGCCGGATGCTGTTTCATTTGACCCTTACAGTAACAATCCGAGACAGGCACAGTGAACAGCCCTACTTCATGGCTGAAGACGCTGCAGTTTAGAGGAAGGCTATTATTATCTAGGTCACATAGCTAGTGAGAAGGAGAAATGTGATTTGAACTCAGTGTTCACTTGACTTAAAGATCATGCTCTCACCACAACCCAGCCTCCTTCAGTGGCACCATGTAAGGAGACGGTTAGGAAGGACTGTAAACACTGGAGACACTCGAGACGGACATGGGCGTGCCTGCTCTTGCTTCCTGCAGACAGCAAGGGATGGGAGACAAGCACACGTACCAGAGGAAAACAGAAATATAAGCCTCACTGGATCTTCGAGGGACTAGATAACAACACAACTTATTAATCTGGCCCGAGGAAGGGGGACAACAAGCCACCGCTGAGCCACACCTACCCAAGTTTAGCCTTCCTGGGCATTCAGATGGCCTCCAGAACCAAGAATAGGAGCTCCAAGAGTCAGCAAGGGTAAAGTGCATGAAATGTCCTGCACCTGTGAGCCCTGTCCTGTCACTGGCACCTGCCTGCCATCAGCCTCCCCAGCAGCCCCACGCAAAATGGTTCATGCAGCATAAACTTCAAAATGCTGACCAAGAGCTGTGACACTTTGGCACAAGTCTAGAAACCTCTAGCTACAGATTTCCCTGACCTGTCCACCTGTTCCAGCTTATTCCATTATTGCTCCCTCCGGCCTCCGTTGGCCCTGCCCCTTCCACAGACAGGCTAAGCGTGGTAGCATTAAAGACTCCCTTCACTGTGTCCCTAAACTGTCCTCCTCCCTATAGCTACTCTGGCAGTGACACTGTGTCCCGAGGCCCCGCCTCTGGAGCACTGACTTAGCCGAGTCAACAAAGCCCCAAATAGATCCATCCAGGCCTTTTGTCCACTCCAAGCTGTGTCAAAGCCAGGAGTTGTGAGTTTTCCTGTGAACCTGTAATATCTGCAGTGACACTCTCTCCATCATGGGGTGGCCAGAAGAAGCAAGCCTGCCAAAAATGGCCTCACATTCCTGAACCAAACTTTACCTCCACAACTGCCAACAAGTTCCCATGAAGGAGAGTACGCACCCCAGCACTAAAGCGGGGCTCTCCACCCACTGAAGCTGATTAACTCTTATTGACAGAATCCACACAGCCACCAGTGAAGCCTGGAGCACAGAAACCTGCCCCCCAAAAGTCCGGTGCAAGCAAGGCTGTAGGGGATCATTACAGCCCTTCATGCCTGGAACTTCTGGAGAAAAATGAGCTGATGACAGGACTTAGGGACCCGGCACCTGACTCCACAGCTGAGAGTGTTCTTATCCAGCCCCCTTCAGAAAATGGAAGTCGGGTCCAGAGAGCCCTAAGAGAACTGTTACCACAGCAAAGAAACAATGTGTGTGATTTTCCTGGCAGGAGTGGGGCTTCAGTGTCTACACCAGCCTAGTCCATCGGTATCGAGCAATCCTATTTCCCTTAGCTGGATTGCTATGGCTCGCCGTGCTGGATTTACGCAGACACTGAGAAGCCCGCAGGGGAGTGGCCCACACCGCTGCAATCCTCTAACCAGGCCCAGCTCTCCGTGTGCTGTGAAGTCTAGGGAGCCCGATGAGAGGCCCGGGACCAGTGGAAAATTCGTCCTAAATGCACGATGATCATGCTGTATGTCTGCCCCTGACTCTGGGCCAGAAAACAGATGTGAAGAACAGCTAATCCATGGCTTTATGAAGCCTGTGGTGCATCAAGAGGAGAGAGAACCCGAAATGTAAGAATAGATTATCTGACAAATGTAGACATTAAAGGAAAACAGCTACAGGAACTAAGGGGAAGGGGCTACTGATTATTTCTCTCTCTCTCTCTCTCTCTCTCTCTCTCTCTCTCTCTCTCTCACACACACACACACACACACACACACACACACACACACACACACAACCAGGGAAGCAGGGCAGTTTACACTGAGGAAGACAGCCAACTGGATCTTGAAGGTCAAGTGAGGTTCCAGACGCAGGGTGTACAGGGACAGAGTTGGCTTGCCCACAGTATGGAGCCAGGCCAAGTCCATGTGCACAGTCTTAGCTGTGGGTGCCCTCAGGTCTGGAGAGTCAGAAAGAAAAGCCAGTGTCTCCAGGTCCTGGAGACAGCAACAGCAAATGGTTCTGGCCAGTTCTACTCAGTGTGCCCTGCCCCTGCAGCCTGCTCCTGCCCAAGAACCAGAAAGCTCTGTAGCGACTGTAGCAACTGGCACAGAGCAGTACACAGGGTGGACACTACCACTGCTGCTTCCGGTTCAAGGCAGAGCACAGACTCAGGGCCTACAGCACACACAGACCCATCCCTGCCACTTGGGGTGAGAGCAAGCCCAGACTCCAACCTTTCTGGCCTGACAGCAAGAGTCCCCATGCCACCTGTTAAGACCACGTGTGAGTCATTGTGAAATAGGATTAGAGCCTCTTAGCTGGCCACCGCCAGCCAGCTGTACCTCCATTCATTAGACAACGAAGCATCTTTCCCTCCAAAGGGCAGCTCCCCAGGAGTGAGTGCCCACACCATTACCATGCTGTGGAAACCAAGACCCTGAAGGTACCACTTCCGAGCCCCAAACAAGCACAACAGTTAGTGCCCTCGTCCTCAGACTTTGGGAGACCCCACTGTGTGTGAAGCAGACCGGGCTGAGGAAGAATATACAGCCTGGGTTCTCAGGCCTCCACCTTTTAAATTCAGCCCCCAGCCCCCAAGCGGGGTCATTTATGTGCTAATGAAGGCACACTGGTAAAGATATGGAATGCTTGGGAGAGGCACTCAGCCAGCAAAAGCCACAGAATCATTTTATGCTTTTTTTATTTGTTATTCAAAGACTGACAGTCCAAGTCTCTTCTGTCTCAGAGTCTAAATATGTGAAATGAAAAAACAAATACACCCAAAAGTTCAGTGTAAATAGAGTCGAAGGATTTTATTTTTCCCCCAGACTGGCACGGGCTGGAGCGTACCGGAAGGGTTTAAGCCGGACCAGGGCGATCGCACTGCTGTTGCTTGGATCTCCATTTTTAACATTCAATATTGTAAGACGCTAGCACGAACACAAAATAGTAATTATATCTGAGACCCTTCAAGTCCCTTTCTTATTAAATAACTCATGAGCCTTAAAGAAGCAACGCAGCTGGTTTGTCTACATGGTGCCCAGAACTAGGAAGACATAAACTCCTGAACAAACAAACTCTCAAGAGTACATCGCTCAGCACGTTACCCTCTCTGGCAAGGAGAAGAATGGGCAGGTAAAGCAGAGAAGAGGAGCCAGGCATGAAGCCATGACTAACTATGCCATCTCCTCCTTAAAGTCACCCTCACACTGCTCAGTGCCTCCAGATGCCAAAGGCCAGGGCCTCTGTCAGCTGGAGGCCGGGACCACATGGCTCTGCTAGCTGTTGCCAGAGCTGTGAACCACTGTGAGTCCTGTTCATCACCTCCCCAGTCACACGTTCTAGGTTCTCCTGGAGATAGACGTGTCCACAGGCTGTGGTGAGAAGAAAGGAAGTATTTGCAAAGCCTGGGGAAAACGCAGAAGGATGACAGTGGCTCTCAGTGTCTGGGGGAACTGAGCCCCATTCCTGTTCCTGCTGTTGAAGATCATTCTTTAAGTTTTACAAAATTAGCATGGATGTTATCTGCTCATTTAATTAATTTTAATTAAATTCCGAATGAGCAGAAGAGAAGCGGCCGATCCCTCAGACCACAGTCAAGGGAACTTCCAGACTCGGGAAAGTGAAGCCATGTCCGCCCCAATCCACACTTCATTCAAAGCTGCATCCAAGACCCCTCCCTGTACACTACCACCTGAGTCTGTGACAAATACACACACACACACACACACACACACACACACACACCAGGCCTTGGAAGCGAGAATGAGGAGGCCCCTGGACCAAGCCAAAGATAAATCCAGAGACATTCCAAGACAACCCAAGGCACCGCTGGCCTTCCTCAGGTGGCAGAATGTTCCATCCATCCACCTGATCCTTTAAACCAGGCATTTCTGCTTTCTTCCTCAGAAATGGAAGACATGAAAGGCACCAGGGCCGGCCCTCAGCCCGTCCCCAGCACACATCCCATGTCGCTTTCCAGAACCATGAGGGAGAAAGGCTTGGAGCTTTACCAGCAATCGTATATTTACCTGTGACACGGTGACAGATCTGCAGCAAACCCTGGTTTGTGGCTCTATTTAATAAGGCACTCGGGGCCTGGTACCTCGTCCCCTTTAGCAGCAGGACACACCAACGCAGCTAGAACCAGGGGCACCTCGTCAGGGACGCCTGCTGCAGTCACTCAGCAGCAATGCACGGCTTATTGTCCCATTGCCCAGCAGAGCCTCCGAAGGCCGTTTCCCAGGCCTCTCCTCCCCCCACCCCCTTTTTTTAAACAAAACTCAGCTCTTAGCTGCTCAGCTTGGGACTGAAATCAATGGGTCTGCTTCCCAGTCAGAAACCTAAAAAACAAGTACCAATGGCAGGTTTGTTTTGTTTTGTTTTTTTTATTGGCCAACTTCTGTCATTTCTGCTGCCACAGAGTGACTTTACCAGTCCATGTGCAGCTGCCTCATCTGTGTAATGAGGGCTGTCGTGCCAACACCTTCAGGGTGCCAGGAAGAGCCACCAGAGATGGCTATGTCAGGTGCCCAGCATGTATGATGCATGCGTGTGTGTGTGTGTGTGTGTGTGTGTGTGTGTGTGTGTGACTATGTTTTAATTGATCCCTGTTCATCCTCTGCTCTAAGCTGATAATGGAGTTTTAAAAACGTACTGCTGGCTTCCTCTGGATGGATGCTTTCATGATGCTACGGAGGAGATTCTTGAGAAATCAAATCTGGGATGGCTGCGTCAGAAAGGCAGCAATCTAAGCTCTGCGAGAGAGTGTAAATAAGGTGCCGCTTAGGTAATCACATTACTCAGCTTAGCGGGCATGATCCGAGCTGGGCGTGTGTGCCTGGGATGGATTTTTGGATTAACTGTTGGCTGCCACTCCAGTCTACCCAACCGTCTTCAGGCATTCTGGCTGGGAACATCTACATTCGCTTAGCTCCTGGTGGCCCTGGGCTCCTGCAATCAGTGGGACCGCAATCGCGGGAAGGAGGCAGCGCCTTTATAATAAGGGAAGAGCTTGTTTGGGGGAGGGCTGCCAGGTTCTGAGTCACATAGAGCTCTTCAGCCCTCAGAGGCTCCCAGGACAGTGTGGACTGCTGTCTTCTCTCACCCCTGCAGGGGAAGGGTGGAGCATCCCATCTGGATGCCAAGGAATTGTCAGAATTGACTTAACAGTGTGGACCACTAGACCAATCGCCAAAGGAATGAAGTAAGCATTACCACATTCAAATCTGGCTCTTTCTAAGAAGGATCCCTGATCCCTGGATGTTTTTACCAGAGTCTCTTATACATTTGTATGTTTTTATGCTTGGATAAGTGTGGACCTTCTAGAAGGTTCCAGAACCTGCCTACAGTCTGAAGATGTGGGTGTATTTATAGAAAAGCCTAGAAAACTTAGTCGGGCAGTGGTGGTACATGCCTTTAATCCCAGCACTTGAGAGGCAGAGGCAGGCAGATTTCTGAGTTTGAGGCCAGCCTGGTCTACAGAGTGAGTTCCAGGACATCCAGAGCTACCTAGAGAAACCCTGTCTTGAATAAACCAAAAAGGAAAGAAAACTCCAAGAAAGGACTTAAGGGCTAGGTTCTTGGTATCCAATCCAGGTCTCTGGAGCCTTCCCAAGTTCTAGACTGTAAGCTTCTGATGGGTGAATTGTGCCAGACCCCACTCTGGCTCAAGCAGCCAGCAGTGACTCCGAACAGCTATGGGTAGAACCAGAGCTGGTCATGTTACAGAGTGAGCAAGAGTATGGAAGGTAAGACAAGAGTCTCAATGAGGCTGGGAAGCTGAGCCTCCAGAACTGAGCCTGGGGAGCCCAGAGACTGAGTGAGGAGGAACTGTCCAGGAAGGTAGGGGGAGGAAAGGACCGCAACAGGATGCCAGGGTTGGGGCTGCATCAGGGTGGCATCCAGAGAAAGCCAGCGAGAGGGAAGGGCCTCAGGGCTGGGGACCTCATAAGGGAAGAAAACATGCATTCAGTTAGCAATTCTGAGGCTGCCTGCTGAGGAATGCATCAGGGACACCCACCCTCAGGGGTCTGTATGTATGCAGAACAGCATCAACTAGGATAATGAGCACCTGTCCTCTCTTTGGGGAAGGGAAGGAATATTCAAAGATCCAGCCAACTCTGGGACTTGGGATGGGAGGGAGCCATGGGCTGAGAGCATTCGTAAGGTCACACAAGGTCCCTGTGCACTCCCGGGCACAGAGCTGGCACGGAGGGAAAGGGGCACAGAGGAGGGTCCCTGATTAGAGGCAGCAGGTTCCATAGCATGTGAAGGGTGACAGGTCCGTCAGTCTGCAGCCTGATTTGCCCTGGCTGGAGAGTGTACCCCACTCAGCTGCTTCCCTAGCTCCGCCCTGGGCAGCACACAAGCAGGCCACTGGCAACATGAATGAACCATGTGCTAGAAACACCCCTGGACGCTTCACTAACACCAGGCGCAAGTGTAAGTTTATTATGGTCTGCCTCCTGGCCATCCCTATATTCTCCTGGAATAGTTGTGCCTGGACGGCCCGACTGGGGAGCATAAGTGAGCAGTGAGCACATGCAGGACACAGCCGTGCAGACCTGGGCTCATCAGGGCCCGCTTCCTTCTACTTAACTGGCCAGCGGCTACCTGGAAGCACAAATCTTCCAGGCCCGTAACAGCAGCGGCAATTCATTACCAAGCCATTTTGGATTATATTTCTGCAAGAAAATAAATAGCCAGTTTTAAAGACCTTCAGAAAAATGGTCCACTAGTACTCTACTTAAACATGATAATTTATTAAGGATATCAAGAGCCGCTCACTCCTGCAGGACTGGGGAGCATGGGAAAAACTGAAGCCAGCCTCTGGGGGGCTTCATACTATCAGGTGGAAAATGGCAGGAGACCCAGGCCTTCCACTCGGGACTGAGGTCCACATTAGGCTCACACAGGTCTTGGTGACTGATCTCAGTGACAGATGCCCTTGCCCCGAGATGTCTAGGCAAGTAAGAGCCCTAGGCAGATATGTCAGGTAGCAGTTCGCCATGTCTAGCTATCAATACAAAACAAGCTTTGCCCTTGCAAGGTAGGGATGCTAAAATTTCTCTGTAAGAGCCAGGGAGCAATTATTTTAAGTTTTTGGGTTGTATACCAACTATCTTGTGCTCTTCTTTTAACACTTCCACCTCCCCCACCCCCCACTCCCCCACCCCACCCCCATTCTCTGCTGTGTGCCTTAATAACACGAAAACCATTTAATCCATAGGTCTTGGCTGGATTCGAGTATTCTAAACCTAGAACTCTTTGCTCAACTAAAAGCACATTTAGATTATGATATAAGGTACTCACTTTAAAAGTCTGTATAATGCCTCTGTCAGAGACTTTGCCTTTGGTCCTTGGGACCATGATGAGGCTAGACAGTCACTGTCTAAGACTAGGTTAGGAAAATGTTGAGGGCCCGATTACCACTGGCTGTCACACAGTCACCAAGCATAAGGAGCAAGGTTTCACCCACCAGGCTCTCCTCCTGCGGTGGTTTGAATGTGATTGGTCCAAGGAGTGGCACTATTAGGTGTGGCCTTGTTGGAGTAGGTGTGGCCATGCTAGAGAAAGTGTGTCACTGTAGGGGTGGACTTTGAGAACCTCCTCTTAGCTACCTGGAAGACAGTCTTCTCATGCCGGCTTTCAGATCAAGATGTAGGATGCTTGGCTGCTTCCCCAGCACTGTCTGCCTGGACACTGCCATGCTTCCTGCCATGATGATAATGGACTGAAGCTCAGAACCTGTAAGCCAGTCCCAATTAAATGTTGTCCCTTATAAGAGTTTCCTTGGTCATGTTGTCTCTTCACAGCAATGGAACCCTAAAACAGAAGTTGGTACCAGGGACTCGGGTATTGTTGTGATAGGCCTACCCATGTTTTTGTTTGGAGGAATGTAGATTTTGGATTTGGAAAGTTATGGAATGCTTTAAATGGGACTTAATGGGCCATCCTAGTAGGAATATGAACCACATGAGTGCTGAGGGTGATTTGAATTCTGGAAATCATCCTTAAGATGATTTCATGAAGAATGTTGCTCCTTTCTGCCTTTGTCCAAAGAGTCTGCCTGGGGCTAAGGTACAGGTATTTATATTAACTGCATTGAAAAATGAAGTTTCAGAAAGGCCCAGAATAGACTTTGTCCTCTGGTTTCCTCTCATGAAGTGCATTTTGATCAAGTATAGCAAGCCTCAAAAGGAAAAGTATAAAACGTATGGTTCAAAAAATAAAGGGGCACCAAGAAGTAGAATGGAGCTGAATCTTATGTTCAAGGAGATAATAGATTAAGAGAATGATGACCTTGGGGCAAGATCCCACCCAGCCAAGATTATTGTTTGTGTTTTCAGTTGAACAAGAAATAATTTGTTATGTCAAGTGTTCTTGCTTAGTTATTATTTTCATTTAGACTTTTAATATGGAAACAGAGGGTACAACTTTGATCCAGATCTTGAGGCTGGAAAACACAGGCTTTTGATCTGGATCTTGAGGCATAGTGGCCATGAAAAGCACAGGCCCAGGCATGGTGGCACATTCTTTTAATCCCACGAGACAGAGGAAAGCAGAACTCTGAGTTCAAGGCCAGCCTGGCACAGAGCAAGTTCCAAGTATAGAAAAGTTTAGGTTTGGGTGGGGTGGACCACACCTTTAATCTCAGCATTCAGGAGAAAGAACCATTCATTCAGATCTCTGAATTCGAGGTCAATCTACAGAGCAAATTTTCATGACAGCCAAGCTTAGGCAGTGAAGGAGTTGGAAAACAGAAAGCTGGTGGTAATGTAATAGATCAAGGTAGCCATGTTGCAGCTCCAGCAAGCAGCAGGACTCAGCAGCATCAGTCATGTGGCTCTGACTTTAAAGAACAGAAGGGACTACTGGGACAATTGATGCTGGTTAGCTGGAGCTAAGAAATTAGTGGTGATTACGAATAGAAGTGTATCAGTGTGGTGAAAGCTTCTAGGAAGTGTTTTCTGAGGGCACAAAGAAGCTACATTACAGAGGCGGCCAAGGTTGTACCTCATGGTGCTAACTGGACTTAATAATGTATAAGAGTCACCCAGGTGGTCCTGGTTTTGAAGTCATAAAGGGGTCATGAAGAGCAGCTGAGGCTCGGCACTGTGAGAGGCTGTGGAAGGCCATTGGTGAAGGTGTGGCCTCAGTTGCAGTTGACAGCCCAGGACTGAAGGGGTCATGCAAAGGATTTAAGGCTTGGCACCTCCCATGAAGGGAGTCTAAGAGAGGCTATTGGTGAAGCCTAGTTGCAGCAGAAGACTCAAGCATATTAGAGATGCCAGCATCATGGGATGACCACCAAGAACAGCAGCAGCAATAGAGTGGAGTCAACCAGAGCCTAGAGTGCTACAGAGGGCAGAGCTAGAGAAGTGACTTAAATCCTTTAGAGGAACCCAGAAAATCATATGTGGATCCCGATATGCCCAAGATGTTGAGGTGCCAGAGTCATGGGATACCTGCCGAGAAATGCTCTAACAGGGAGTGGAACCAGCCCAAGAGAAAGAAGGGCATCAGACATGGAATCTGGAGTTTGCCCAGCTGGTTTTATATCTTGCGTTGGTCCAGCATTTCCTCACTGTGACATTTTGGAATGGTAATGTATATGCTGTGCAATGATATATTGGAAGTATGTGATCTGCATTTTTATTTTATGAGGGATTATAGTTAGGAGACTGCATGAATCTCATAAGAGACTTTGGACTGTTAACATTGTTGAGACTGTTATAGACTGTTAGGACTTTTGAAGTTGAACCAAGTGTATTTTGTATTATGCTATGGCTAGGTATGGCCCCCATAGGCTTGTATGAACAAGCCTATAGGGGCCAGAGAGTGGAATGTAGTGGTCCCTAGGCTAGGTGGTCCTTAGCCTAGGGAATGACACTAATAGGAGATGTGGCCTTGTTGGAGGAAGTATATCACCGTGGGGGTGGGCTTTGAGACCCTCATCCTCGCTGCCTGGAAGCAGTCTCCTGCTTGCCTTTGGTTCAGTATGTAGAACTCTCAGCCCCTCCAGCCCTGTGCCGGCTTCGACAGTACCATGCTTCCCACCATGATGATAACGGACTGAACCTCTGAACCTTGTGAGCCATCCCCAATAAAATGTTGTCCCTTATTATAAGAATTGCCTTGGTCATGGTGTCTCTTCTCACCAAGGGAAACCCTAAGACAACTCCTTTTGTTTCTCACTAAGGCCCCATGGTAGCTGGATCTCTCAGGAAGGCAGAAGAGGAAGTGGCCTCACCAGAAGCCTTGTTTAGTGATGAGGGCCAAGACAGAGTCAAAATATGTGTAACGACAATGCACAGGAGGTGGGGTGGAAGAAACCAGAGACAGGCATACAGCTTTAGTCTATTGTGTAGAGGAATTTTGCCCTGAGCATTCAGACTGCTGTCTGCCTCACACGCATGTGTACAAACTGACATCATTAAACCTGGATGAGGACAGAAGGGGCAGACACCGTAAGACAGAGCTACACACATTCCACTTAGCAGCCAACACTTAGTGATGCCTGGTGTCAGTAAGTCTGCAGTCATAAAAGGCAGCCAAACTATGAGAAATGTCCCTCTCACATCCTGAATTCTATTCTATGGGTGCTGTCCTTGAGCCAGGAAGGACCCTCAGTGTGACAGAATTTTAGGTTTCTTGTGGGTTTCTGTACAGTCTGAGCTCTCCCAAACATGAATAATTTCTGCCACAAGGCTTTCAGATTCCAGACAGGATCCTGTCTCCTAACTGATTGTATATACCTAGACCTCTCTGTAGATCAGACATTCCGTTCTTAACCTATTAGAGGGAAACTGAGGCAGTTATCATCATGGGCCACAGTCCTGTGACAGTGGCAAGAAGAGTCCTTAACCTTCACGAAGTCTGTCCCTCTCCCATCTTCCTGTCTTTGGTGAGCAGGCTGTCCATCCCACCAGAGAACATCACCTCCTTGGACCTCAGCAGTAAAGACTGAGTTAAACTGTCAGGACTTAGCTCACAAACCAAAAAATAGAAAAAGAGGCCACATTTATTTTCTTGTTCTCATCTCCAACACAAAGATGAGATGAGATTTTTCCCCCCTCAGAAGCCCCTGGAAATTCCTGTGATTGTCCCTAGACAGACACTGGTGAGGAGAGAGAGAGAGAGAGAGAGAGAGAGAGAGAGAGAGAGAGAGAGAGAGAGAAAGAAAATTGCACACTGCAATTACTACGCTCTGAACTCTCAGACAGCCCATCTCCACACTGCCATTGTGTTTGTGTCTACGGATGGCTGGTTCAGGCAGGGCAATCATCCCCAGAGCCCTTCACTACTGCAAAATGCTCAAACAGCAGTGTGGAAAATTACCCAAAAAACAGCTGTTTATGCTTGAGGCGGTACCTACACGGAGAGAAAAGCAATAGGTGGGTGGAAGCCACAGGCATAAAATTGAGAAAATACTGTTTTCAAGGTAAAACTGAAGGGATAACTCATTGACAAAGTGATCGATACTCAGAATAGATCATGGAAAGACGGAACACTCTGAATATAGAAAGAAGGAAGCCTCTCAAAGGGACCAAGAAATCAGGCGAGGACTGAACTGTGACAATCCAACAGGGACTCGGCTGCGAGTACTGATGGTGTCTCACCCAGCGAAGGGAGTTCAAGGCCCTCAGCTCCTCTTGATTCTACTCTACCGTCACAACTAACTCCACCAAGTGAATTCAGATAAAATGTGGCTCACCGCACATGGTGCCTTACTAGTTTGCTTCACTGTTGTGATAAAACAATGACCTGAGCCAGGCTGGAGAGGGAAGAGTTACGACTCCAGCCAACAGTCCACCATGGAGGGAAGTCAAGACAAAAACAGGAACCTGGAGGCAGGAACTGAAATAGCACATGGAGTAAAGGCTTCTTCCTGACTTGTTCAGCATTTTTATACAACCCAGAACCACCTACCTGGGTGATGCTTCCCACAGGGGGCTGAGCCCTGCCTGATTAATCAGTAACCAAAAAAATGTCCCATTCTGCTAGACACAGGCCAACTCCTCAATCAAGGTTCACTCTTCTCAGGCAACTCTAATTTGGTCAGGTTGACAATGCTACCCAGCACAGCGCTGCTGACACCTTGAAGTGGCAAGTAATGGCATACCTATCACTCTCTCGAAGCCACCAGCCAAGTAGCCAAGGGACTCAGAAAAGCTTGGAAAGGATTGATTCCAGCTCTCCTGGGAGCTTCATATAAATGGCCTATAACATAAAGCAGCAGAGTCCAGTTTCTCCTCACTGCATCTTTCCTGAGAAAGGATCTAGAAACCACAGACACTAACCCACAGGCTTCTCTAATATTACTGAGGCCTCGGTTACTTGCTGTCATACCTGGACGTCAAGGTGCCTTTCAACAGAAACTGATGACCTTACATGAACAGTTCTAGCCAAGCTTGTTTTGAGCTGTTGAGTTCTATGGTGTTTTACCAAAACTCTAACTCCAGGAAGATGAGATAGAATGTCTTCCTGGACAAGAGACAGCCTAACAAGGTACCAAGGACATAGTCAATGTCACCCACTTACTTCTCGGATGGGGAATTAGAGAACAAGGATTGAAGAGGTCAGCTCAAGAACTTTGGAAAATTCCACCAGACCCCTCCCCCCTCCTGGAAGAGAAAGGTCTTAGAATACTTAGTCACCCCTCCCTTCTGGAAGGGAGGGGCTAATGATCATTCCTCAGACCACAGGGTGTGGAGGGGACCAACCATCAACCACCTGTGGGGGTGGGGGGAGGCCCAGAGCACTGTACATTTCACAGGATGAACTGACTGTTGGTCACCTACAGAAAAGGGAAGTCCTTGCCACCTCATTCCCTGAAGACCAATCAGCTTAAAAGTCACACTGTTCTGCCAGTCACATTGTGCCTAATGACCGCTGCTCTGAAAACTGTATAACAACTCACCCAAGGGGCTGCGTGGGGTTGCCACCTCTCCCCAATAAGTTGGAACAATAAATTCCTCTTGCTGTTTTCATCGATTCCCAGCTCCACCTTGTTCACTCGGGGGTCTCCAGTAAGCTAAGGCTCGCCAGGGTCTTACAGGATCCTTCCAGTTTCTCATGAGTATTGAGCTGTTTATAGCACAAGGCTCACAGTGCTGTTTGACTGGCTGGAGTCACACTGGAGAGCACAGGGATTCACCTTCTCCCTAATAGAAGGGCTACAGAGTTCTAACCTGGAGCCTCCAGCAGGACTCTATATGGATTTAGCTTCTATATTTTACTAAGTGTGTGACCCCCAGTGTCAGAAAGCACCTCTTTCTAACTCAGCTCCATAGAGTTTGCAAAGTCCATGCAGTTTAACCTCTGCCAAGGGCTAACTAGCAAAGGGTTTCCAGCGGGAACTCTTTAGTGTCTGGCTCTCATCTGTGTCCATGTTAACCTGTCACTCCTCTTCCTAGCAAGGCCTGCCCATTGCATTGCCATTTCAGAGGAGAAAGGATGAAGGGGAAGTTTGGCTGAACTGTGTCTGTCCCTTGCCTTCAAAATAGAGCACGCCTACTGTGGTCTGAAGTGTGGTCTAGGCCCCACTGAATATCTGTTAAAAAGAGAGAGACAACCCTGAGCAAGCCAGGAGCTAAGATGTAGAAAGGCTCTTTCACAAAGAACCAGAAACTTGGGGCAAAAGACCACAAGTTCCCCCACAGGAAAGGTGCCAGTTGAAGCCAGAGAGAAATTCACAATGCCCAACAGGGCTCGTTCTCACAGATGCTTCTTTAAAACTTGTCATGGACAAAAAGCAAGTATCCTCTCTTCTGTGGAAGAACACTGTGAGAAGACTTTCATCAGTCAACACTTGTATCAGACTTACACAAATCTATGAGCTGAAGACAGATGATTCCATTAAGAATCATGCAGGAGGGAGGTAGGGACAAGGCTCGGCAGTTAAGGCCACTTGCTGCTCTACCAGAGGAGCCAAGTTCAGTTCCTGACAGTCCTGTAGGAAACTATTCTTTCCTGTAGCACATTATTCTTATTCCTAGCTGTGGAAGAAAGCCAGTATGGTCAGGGAACTGTGGGGTCTTGGCAGGACAAAGAATCTGGACCACTTCACCTGAACACCAGTGGTATTACACAAGTCCCACAAGCCAGTTGGAGCCAGACAGGATTTAGCCTCCCTCCAGGACAGTAGGTGACACACAACTGTCTGTAACTCTAGCTCCTGGGGAACCAACACTCTCTTCAGCAGGAAACTGCACTTAGATGCACATACACATAATTAAAAATAAAATAAGTATATTTATAAAGGAATTGAAAAGGAGGTATGAGTAGTTGTATCCCACAAAGTAGATACTCACAAGCTATATTATACCTACATTATATAAGTATATTCATAATATAAATACCAGGATAGCTAAGATCTGAGCTCTGACCTTAACAGTCGGGAAAAGCTGGGCTACTGGAACCCTGTTCACTACTAGCATCTGTGTTGATGTAAAGATGCTCAGACCCATGAGCACAACCACAGGCCACCATGGTGACAAGCCTTAGAAATGAGACAGGAATACAAAGGACAAATGAAAAGAGGTCCAGCTAGAGAACTGCTCACATAGCCCTCCCTGAAACAGTCCAGATTTCCACAGAGTGAAAGGGGCGGACAACAAACGATGAAATGAACAGTGCCCACACACCATAATAGGTAACACCACCCGCTGAGCTGTTCCATTCAAATGTATGACAGCGTTAAGACAGTAAGAACCTCCAGAATGAAGTAAAGGGATAAAATAGGGCATCTGTTGGTCAATAGATAGGTAGATAGATGATTGATAGATTGATAGATATATACATACATAGATGAGAGATACATACATACATAGATACATACATACATACATACATACATAGATAAACATAGATACATAGATAGACCCATAGATATATAGATACATAGACACATAGATACATAAACACACAGGTATATAGATAGACACATAGATATATAGATAGACACGTTGATACATAGATAGACAGAAATGCGTGAATACGAGAAATAGTGTTTCCTTTGATCCATGTGATCCAGCTCATTCATGGCTTACTAGGAAATAAAAGACTTACTAGGGGTTGGACAGGTACACCCAGAGCCAGACAGGGATAGTTAATCAATGACTGATGTTAACATGGAAAGTTTGTGAGGTCTGAGAGGCAAATGAAAAACTCCATACTGCCACAAACTGACTGAAGCATGGGGGTCCCTCAGTGCTAGGATTGGCTGAAGCAATGCCACCCATTTAAGCTCCTGATCCCTCCCCTCTCCAGCAGAGGACTGGACACTGAGGTTTGCCTGAGGTCACACAGCTGCAAAGCAGTGGCGCCTGGACTCAGTATCTGTGCTCTAGCTCCAGAAGACAAATTAATAGCTACAAGCCCTACTCCCACCTCTGAACTCTGAGGAAATTGTCCACCTGTCCCAGAAGAGGAACCTAGTCAGCAATGAAAGCTAGAGCAGAGGCCTGTTGAATGAGCCCTACTGTGCGCCCAGTGGGACTACTCTCCATGCAGGCTTAGGTTTTCCTGACAGTCCTGTAGGAAACTATTCTTTCCTGTAGCACATTATTCTTATTCCTAGCTGTGGAAGAAAGCCAGTATGGTCAGGGAACTGTGGGGTCTGGGCAGGACAAAGAATCTGGACCACTTCACCTGAACACCAGTGGTATTACACAGGTCCCACAAGCCAGTTGGAGCCAGACAGGATTTAGCCTCCCTCCAGGACAGCTGCTGGGAAGCTGTCCCCAGATGTGTGTGATGTGGAGAGGAGTCCCCATCTGTGAAGTCTCCTCACACTAAAGCCAGCATGCCAACAAATGAAGTATTTCCAAGCATGGAGAAGCTGAGCTCTGGAGTTCTGAAGATCTCTCTACACTAAAGCCAAGAGGATGCTCTCCCGCTGTGGTATAGACACAGGGCTCATCTGTCCACAGGTTACCTCCCTCTTCCAAGGGGACCCTTTGCCTAGAGTTCAATCATGGTGGATTGGCCCTCAATCCGCCAACACAGGGCACCCGAGGTTTGTCAATGGGAGTTCTCTTTCTTTAGTACCAGGATTCATCTAGGAACGAGTATGGAGCCCTTACAGGAAGTGAAAGGCCCCCTGCTGAAGTCCAATGCAAGGCTTTCATGCTTCTGGGAGAGTTAATTTGCCTTTGTATTTGAGCTAAGGTCAAAATTCATTGTCAAGAACCTGAATGTGTTAGTGGTCACATAGTGAAGGTTTCTGACCAAGGGGTGATGTGGGAATATTTACCTACAATGAGTTTTTGCTGATAGGTGGGGTAAAACAGTCCCAACCACTGCAAGAAAGCTTCTGATTGTAAACCACATTAGGCAAGTCCCAAAAACCTTGCTGGGCTTCTAGGTAGGAGAGCATAGTGGCTTTGTTAGACGCTTATGCTATTCCCTACTTACTGGGGTAGTGTCGCTGAAATCTATCCCCAGAGGAGACACAAGCAACAGCTACACCACCACCTAAGATCCCCAAAATAAACCAAGGCGTGATCTTACACAAGTTCACTCTGGGGAACCAATTAGTTTAAAGGGCTTGCTTACAGAGCCTGGATGAGGGGTTGCTTACAGAGGCGTGCTTGGGTGCGCCCAACTAAAAGAGACTGCACTGACAAGTCGTTACCAGCAGGGGGAGGGAGAGCTTCCCCACCACTGCAAAGATGGAGCCCTGCACACCAGGCTTCTGTGGGCCTTACGCTAGTCTCTCCTAGGGGCCACATGCAATTACAGCAGAGTTTCCTTAACTGATAGTGTGCAGCGGCTGCACGCTCAGATGACCTGCTTTCTGTGATTAGATGTCAACAATCCGGTGGTGGTCGTTTAGCCTAGAAGGCAGTCGTTTTCAACGTGCAACAAAAACCAGGAGGCGGAGGGGTGACCCGGAATTCCAGGGAGATGTCCTGGATGGAAATGTGACCTGACAAGCCTCTCATCATCCCCCACCCCCACCCCAGCACACAGATGTTGGAAGGAATCCCTTCCCACAGCAGAGCTAACTACGGCCGGGCCTGTCTTCACCGCGTGAATTTCTACTGCATAATGAATCGACACGTCTTTAACAAGATTTTCCTGTGATTTTAATTCCACAGAGGATTCAGCCAGCCGCGAGAAAGACAAAAATGGCATTTTACTACCTGTAGATACACACCCTAACTTTTAACTTCCTATCTTCGAGACAGGAAAGGAATCAGCAATAAGAGGAAATTAAATACATAAATCCTTTGATTTATCACTGGACGCACGCACAGGCTCTGCCACGCTCGATGCTGTTCCGGCTGCATTTCCCCAAGAGTCCCCGCTGCAAACACAGCGGAAAATCCTGATTTGGAATGAGAAATAATTTCATTTTAATCTTGTTTATCTTCTTGGTCTAGGAACCCCCTGTGGTCAGAGCCCATCTGGCACACTCTCTCAAGAAAACTGTGGCCACTGTCATTTGATCCAATCTTGTGGTTGCTCTGTTGACTCTCAGTTTCTACCTTATGCCAGTGGGGATTGGGTTCATTCACTTAAACCTAATAAACCGATACAGAGTACCATTTATTTAAAGGCTGTTTTGAAGGGATATACACCACGTTAGCAGGTTTTAGTGGAGCCCGGGAAGGCTGTCTGCGGGGGAGTCCGCTGAGCCCAGCAAATTAGTTTAATCTCAGATGGACTGCCAGGAAGTGACCTGCCACAGCACTGTGCAGCTCGTAATAGCCGTCTGCAACTTTGTATCTCACATCAGCAGAACACGTGAAGGAAAGCCACTCACCCTAATTAACTCTGCCTGTGCCCCTTAGAGCCCCAGATCTCTAACAGTAACCTGCACCACAGCCCCAGAGGAAAGGGTTAAGATGATGGCCTGAGCCTCACGCCAGAGATGCGAAATCAGGCTCTGAAAGGGCATCCCATTATCGACAAGACGATACCACGACACACCACCACTAAGGAGGTTTTCCCTTCCCTTCCGGCATGGACCGGAGCTCAGAATAAATCAAGTGTGTCATCAGCTCTAGAACATAATGTCCCAAAGGAAAATTGCTTGGTGGCAGAAATGGCCTGCCTCCTTCTCTGCCCAGCAGAGCACTGCTGGTTCCTCCTCACTGTGGGTGTGACTGCTGAGGGAGTGGACATCCCAACATGCCTCTGGGGAGCATCTATGAAGATCACTCGAGGCACCTGGCTCTGGAGGCTGTTGGGGGGAGAGTGGATTCATCTCTTGATGCACTCGTAACATGACAGCATATGAGAGATGGTCAAAGGTGTGTGTTGGAGGGTAGTGAGTGGAAGTATATCACTGGGGGCACGCCCTTGGGCTATCTCTCACTCTGGTGCTCTCTGAACCCCCATTTCTCTGCTCCCTAGAGGCCACAGTGTCAGCATCTTCTGCAGAGTACACCTGCTGCCCTGATGTTCTGCCTCAATCTGGGCCTGCAGATGTAGACTGAACCCTCCTCTACAACTGCGAGAGAAACAAACCCTCCTCCCTCAAGGTGCTCCCCTGGGCTTTCTTTGGTCCCAGCTGTGAAGAAAGTGACTAGCACACACAGCCACATGTAGCGTCCACACGGCTGACTTTAGGGATCCCGTGTCTAACGTTTATCTAATTTCAATAAGGCTGTATTTAAATGTCCATACCGCATTTGGCTTCTGTGTGGAAACATACAGCTAGATATGGTCAGAACCATCTAGAAAAAAATTAGAAATTCATAGACTCGATGAAACTGTATGACAAGGCTAATAATCCCTACGTCAGTACGTACAGGCATGACAGCTTGGAGCCTCAAAGTCACTCAGGTGAACTTTATAGGGGAGGAAACAGATCTGAGGAAGCCAGTTCTAAGGTGACCAAGCATGAGAAAGTGGTGCTTTCTACTCCAAATAAATAAGCAAATAAGCAGGTCTTTACTCTCCGACTGTGGCCTTCAGCAGTCAGTGGAGTCGCCGCCACACATACAAAGTAACCGCCTAAGGTCTTTCTTGCCGCCACTCTATAAAGTGCCTTCCCCTATGTCACATTGCAGACTCCACAATGACCCAATAAGAAGACCCATAGTTCTTCTCATTCAGAAGCTGCTGTGCAGGGGCTGGAGAGACGGCTCAGTGGTTACTAGCACTGACTGCTCTTGCAGAGGATGGGAGCTTGGTTCCCAGCACCCATGTTAGGCAGCCCACAACTGCCTGGAACCATAGCTCCAGGGGAGGGGGCCCAGCACCCTTTTCTGGCCTCTATAGGCACCTGTGTATATGTGGTGTATATACAGACAATCTGGTACACAAATATATACATAAATCATAAAGTCTTTTAAAGAAAAGAAGCTGTGTGGCTTGTTTGTGGGCGCACCCTCCCCCCACCTCAGTTCATGAGCCAAAGCCCAGTCCCCACTTTAAGGGTGTGCAGTCACACTGGGTCTCTGGAGGTAGCAAGGCCCAGAGGGCTCAAGGGAGCCCTCCAAGCCCTTGACCACACATTGACACAATAAGGAGTTTTATTGGTGAGGAAGACACACTGTGTCTGCTCTTCCCAGACACACAATCTATTAGGGCCTGTATTCGGAGCATTTGGGCATCAGAGCTAAGACAATACATTTCTACTCCTCATAAGCCATCGGTTTTATAGAGCTTGGGAACAGTGAGAGGCAGACAGAGACAACATGATTCCCCAGGAACTCAGGCATGTGGGCATGAAGCTCATGGTTCAAGCCTATACCTTTTCAGGGGTAAAAGACCCAATTTCCATTAGCAGAGATGAGCAAAGTCACACACACACACACACACACACACACACACACACACACACACACGTATGCATGCACGAGCACAAACAAAAGGAATCTAGTAAGAGAGAGGGGGCTAGGGTGCGGCTAGGGTGGACCCCGCCGAGCATGCACAGGAAGAAGGAGCCAACCCGTGAACTGTACTGCAGGCTCTGCCTGATGGGGCTACCGGCTGACAAGGGTTTCCTTGGAGGTGGGGGCCACAGGGGAGCTTACCCACTGACCCGAACAAGCCTCACAAGTAAACAGCATGCACTTCTCCTGACGAACCCAGATAAATCAGTTTAGAGTC
Source organism: Apodemus agrarius (assembly GCA_964023405.1). Classification (NCBI taxonomy): domain Eukaryota; kingdom Metazoa; phylum Chordata; class Mammalia; order Rodentia; family Muridae; genus Apodemus; species Apodemus agrarius. The sequence goes on along the minus strand of OZ030019.1, from coordinate 6,503,387 downwards.
ATCCCCTGAAGGGGTCAGCGGAGGTGTCACAACACCCCAGCAGTGTGATTCATCATCCAAAGAAGACGCGCTGAAATGCATGCAAACATTAGGCAGGCAGGCTCACACCTGTGGCTAGGCCGCATCTGAGCAGCACACGCACTAAGGAGCAGAGACCTCCATGGCAGGCTTTCTGGATGGAGCAAGGAGACCCACATTCTCCAGCAGATGGGGTATCAGGAATCGCAAGGCTAGCACCTAGAAAACTGACCCCAGACAAAAGACAACTGCTGCCGGAGTATGGAGAATCTTCACACATTGTTGGTAGCTGTTGTGTGTTAACCCAGCCACTGTGGAAATCAGCATGAGGGTAACTAAAGGACTATCACGTGACCCAGCTATATGCCACTCCGGTCCACACCCAAAACGGAATAAGTACAGGCAGGGATGCCGGCATAAGAAAGGTAGTCATAAAAGCTGCCGAGGTGCTCATCAACAGGGCAATGGCTAAAGACAATGTGGAAACTCCACAGAGCAGCCATTTAAGGAGCGAAATCCCGCCGTCTTCAGGAAAGTCAAATGGGAAATAACATTTATCACACGCCAGAATCAGAAAGGTACTCTCTGTTGCTGTGATCGGACACATGACCAGAAGAAACTTAAGAAAAAGACAGTTTATTTTGGCTTGTGGTTCCAGAGAGAGTCCACAATGGCGGGAGAGGCAATGTCACAGGAGGCAAGAGCAGGAAGCTGAGAGATGACATCTCCAACTCTAAGGACAGTGCAGAGAGGGGAACAGGAAGTGGGGTGAGCCGATAAACCCTCAGAGCCCACCCCAGTGACATACTTCTTCCAGAGGGCTGCAACGCCCAAAGGTTTCAGAATCTTCCCCAAACAGCACCACCAACTCCGGAACAGAGCTCATTCATTTCTCATTAGGACGAATATCCATTTTCTCTCATAAATGGAATCTAGGTTGTTTCCAGAGACCAGAAAATGAGAGACCAGTGTAGGAAGAGAAGAACCAGGAAGCTGCGGGGGAGGAGAACGTGTGTATCTACTCTGCCCCGTTTAACGGGGGTTGATCCCCAAGAACCTCTGTCCTTTCTAAGAACCGAGCATAATGGTCTGTTCATTCCATGCTACATCACACACCCATTTAAAAAGTGCTTTCCAAAGATGCTGGGATAATGAGAAAGTTTTATGAAATTATGAGTTAGAAGAAACAGGCCATTTATGATGTCTAATAGGAAAAACAGAGAAAACAAATTCAAAACAAACAAAATGTTTTAGAGCTGAGAGCCATTTCCTCTTGTGGAAACTGTGCTGATACTGAAGGGGAGTTGTCCTTGTGGCCTTGGGCAGTGCATGGCCCATGCTGGGCACACAAGCTCTTCAGAAACAGGGCACAGAGAAGGAAAGAAGGCAGGAGAGAAGGAGCTGGGAGGTGTGGCCCCAGCTCGGGCAGAGCCAGGGTCGTGGCATCCCGACCTGCCTGCTCCGGCGGCTCCATGGACATCATCGGAGGTGCAAGCGAAACGCTTCATGAATGCACAATTCTAATAGAAAAAGCAATATTTTACTAAATAGAAAAATTATGACCAGAAAAGAGAATGGACAAACTTTCATCAGAAAACAAGTTTGGTTGTATATAGCTACAGGAGTCCCTTCAAGAAGGAAAACGTCACTGATGCAAAGATGTTTAGAGGTGTGTGACTTAGGCACCCCAAAGGTCTGTGTCTGGTGTCAGAGAGGCCCAGCTCCACCTCATCTCTGGCCCAAAGTGGGACACTCTGGGCAAAGCGCATCTGTTAGCTTGTTGAGCCTCATCAGATTCTCTCGTATTTATTACTCAGTCCACTGCATCTCAGGCACCTTTAAGTGGCACTGGGTGGGGCCGGGGAGGGTTGCAGGGAGGGTGCTGGGTGAACCCTTGAGCCATTTACCACCCTGAGCACACTCATGTTCTGGACACCAGAATGAGGCTGTGCCAGAGCTCCCGCGGGACTGTGGGCACACTGTGATGTAACTTCCAGCTGTTTGGGGGGGGTCTGTTTCTATTGTATTGATAATGACTTCTAATTAAATATAACCATGCTCCAAGACAAGACTTGAAGTTTACAAACCTTTGTCACATCAGCTTAATTCATCTACCAGGAACATCACTCACTGAGACCAGAGCGCTGAAATCTCCAGGCACAACCAGGAACAAACTTCCTTTAGTTGACCTTTTCTTTATCCAATTGTGTTGCGTTTCTGTTCTCAGCCACATGCCCACCATGGTCTTATGGTGGTCATTACCTTTGTGCAATGTCCCCAGGTCTGTCAACATTGTCTTTGTGCAATGTCCCCAATACCCCTTGGCTTGGGTCTGCTCTCTAGTATTAATATCCCCACACCCCAGTTTGCTTATTCCGCTGTCTGGCACGGAATCCCTTTCTCTCCCAACCTGCAGCCTACTCACCCCTGCAAATGTCAAGCTGGCCCTCTGCAGACAACATTTAGGGTCATCTATTTCTACGGCCAGCGGGCTCTGCGTCAATGTTTCATTTATTCATGTCCGCATCACAGATGCGGTGGAATTTAAATCTAACATATTCGTGTTTGTTTGCTTGCTTGCTTTTTATGATGAGAGTTTCTCTGTGTCATCCAAGTTGACTTCAAACTCTGCAGTCGAAGCAATCCCCCTGCCTCAGCCCACCATTACAGGTATGCACCACCACACCTACCACTGTGTGTCTCGTTTGTTCTCGCTCCTCTCGTTCTCTTTATCCCCTATTTTCTGAGTCAACCGAGATTTCAGCGTGGCTTTTGCATCTTTCTATTTTTTGTTTGTCTACATACATCTTGACATTATCACATTTGGTGGGTGACTGAGACACTGGTATGTGACTTTAACTTGCAACAGCCCCCTGGGTTTATGTGGTGCCATTGAATGGGAGAAGCACAATGGTCCCATTGACTCCCTCTGCCCCAGTCCTCGGGGCCACACTGGCTGCTCACATGTGAGAATGAGCACCCAAGCATTATGTCACATGATCTACATATATAGTAAACCCCAATGGTGCTTTTACCATTTCTGTATGTTTCCTTCTGGTTTTTGTGCATTCTGGAGTAATTTCATACATTTATACGACGCATTCATATCTAACCCACTTTCCTTCTTCTAACTTCCTCCTGGCCCCCACAGTCATTTTTAATTAAATTAAGTTGGAAGAAAATTTATGCATATCTTATACAGAAATGTATGCATAACTTACATATAAATTTATAAATATATGCATATTTTATATGTAAATGCACATTTCTTTTTAAGGTTTATCTTATTTTAAGTTATGCGTGTGTGTGTGTGTGTGTGTGTGTGTGTGTGTGTGTGTGTTTCTGTGTATGAGCGCGCACACAGATGTATACAGTGCCTGGAGAAGCTAGAAGAGGGAGGGCATCAGATCCTCTAGAGCTGGATTACAGGGGGTTGCTACTCCAACATGGGTGCCAGGAACTCAGGCGTTCTGTGAGGTCAGCGAGCAGTCTGAACCACTGAGCTTTCCTCCAGGCCCTCATGTCCTACTACGAAGTTAGGAGCTGAAACATTTCCTCTCTCATACACTGAGGTTTCTGGAAACAACTGCATTGACTTATCTGAAAAGACTTATTTCACCTTCCTGATTAATGGACACTTTGTTTAATTCATTTAACAGTTAACAGATTCCTAATGTTCTTTTCCTGTTTTAAACACACCATGCCATTCTTAGCTGGCTTCCTTTATGCCTTAACAAGTTGGGTTTTAAAGTATCACCACTCTCATTACAAATAACATTCTGCCCCCCTCCCCTGTTTGCTTGGAAAGTTTCTCTTTGTAGCGCTTAGGCTACATTTTATGCTGTGCTGCTGTTTCTGCACAGCCTGCTCATGAACACTTTATCTCAGGATCTTTAACCCAACATTTTCAGGAATTGTTTTGATATTGTATTTTTCTGTGGTATTTCCCCCTCTTTCCCTCTCCTTTGAGAATACCTGTTTGTTCTGGTTGGTTTTCATTTGTCCACATGACAAGCTAGAGTTCTCTGAGGTTCTCTAACCTCAACTGAGAAAAAAAAACGCCTCCATCAGACTGGCCTATAGGCAAGTCTATGGGCATTAGCTTGATCAACTGTGTGGGTGGGTCCAGTTCACTGATAGCAGTAGCACCCCTGGGTGAATAGTCCTGGGGTGTATAGGAAATTAGGGTGTGTAAGCCAGTAAGCAGTGCTCCTCCAAAGCCTCTGCTTCAGTTCCTGTTTCTAGGTTCCTGCCTTGAGTTCCTGTTCTGACTTCCTTTGGTAACTGACTATGATCAGGAAGTGCAAGCCAACTCAACCCTGTTCTCCTGGAGTTGCTTTTGGCCATGACATTTTATTACAGTGATGGAGACCATAGCTAAGACACTGTCACGTGTGTAGCTAACCACATGTCCCATGTGACCACGGACCCTGTCCATTTGACATTGCGATCATCAGATTGAATCTATTGATATAACTCTAGGTTCAGAAACTTCCCAGTCCCATTCTGCTACAAGTTCCAGCCCACAGTTGTTTCACTTCTGTATTTCCAGTGTTAAAATTTGCATTTTCAACAGTTTTCTCTTCTCTGTTCACATCTCAATTATATTTATTAGCATCCCCCTTTCCTTCAGCTTTGTACATATTTGCAATGGTTGCTTCAACATGCTCATCTCCTAATCCCAGCATCTGTATCATCTCAGGGAAGAGCTGGCGGGACTGTTGTGTAGACATGACTCACATTCCTGTGTCTTCCAATGTCTGGTTGTGTTTTCTGTGTGATTGAAACTGTTGATAAGACACAGTGGAGTCTCTAGGTTCTTTCCCCTGTACTGAATAGCATTTATTGTGTGTTCTAACAATTACTTTGTCTAGACTGGAACTCTTGCAGCAACTAGCAGCTGAAACATTTCAGATCTTTCAGATTTCCAGAGCTGCTTTTGGATAAGAAGCAGATCCCACTCATGTGAGTCCAGGTATCATCTAATGATTTAGGCAAGTTTTACAGCAGTTGCAATCTCCATTCCAACAGCTCGCTTCCTTTTTGCGCCCCTCCCCCTCCACATTTACGTTTATGTGTATGTGTGTGCTGTTATGTGAGTTTGTGAACCATGTAGGTTCAGTGTCCACAGAAGCTAGAAGACGATATCAGATACCTGAAACAAGAATTACAGAGCTGCTATGGGGTGCTGGGAATGGAACCCAGGACCTCCATTAAGGGTGCTCTTAATCACTGAGCCATCTCTCCAGACTCTAAAGGCATTATTTTAAATGGTTATCTGCTAATATTAAAGTTCCAACTTCAAAAGGTCATTCAAGGGTTTGCAGAGATCATGCTGAATGACAAGATTAATTAGATCAGAGAGATGCTCAGCACAGCAACCTGTCACAAGGAAGTACTCAACACTGACCATGATCACTGGTAACACTGAGGAGTTTGGCATAGCTACTATCATTATGTGGTGCTTTGAATATGCTTGGCCCACGAGGAAAGGCACTATTAGGAGGTGTGGCCTTGTTGGAATAGGTGTGGCCTTGTTGGAGGAAGTGAATCACTATGGAGGTGGGCTTTATGCTCCCCTATGCTCAAGCTCTTCCCAGTGTAGAAAAGAACCTCCTCATGGCTGTCTGCATAGGACAGTCCCCTCCTGGCTGCCTTCAGATCAAGATGTAGAACTCTTGGCTTCTTCAGCACCAAGTCTGTGACCAGGATATCATGCTCCCCACCAAGATGATAATAAACTGAACCTCTGAAACTATAAGGCTGCCCCAACTAGATTCTTTCCTTTATAAGAGTTGCCTTGATCATGGTGCCTCTTCACAGCAGTGAAAACCCCAACTCAGACAGTCATTAACTGGATTCCACCTGACTGACTGTCCACGGCCCTGGGTCACTAGCAGTGATCCTGATGCCACTGCCTTCAGAGCTGGCTCAAGCGAAGTTCCCCCACTTATGTCTCTTCCAGAACCCTTTCAGCTGAGGCAAGTCTAAGGTCGACAATGAGTTCATGAACTTCGGAAAAGCTGAAGACCCTTCCTTGTACATGCTCCCCCAGGACCCTAGATCAGGCCCTAGTAACGTGTTCAGATATCATATGCATGTTCACACAAACTGCACGAGGCTAGATTTTGTCCTAAGCACGGTTGTTTAAGACCTCCTTCCATCCTGCATCTGCTCTGTCTCATTCTACCTTATCCCAGAAAACACCAGAACCCAGGAAGGAGGGACCAAACGAGCCTACGATCTCAGAACCAAGTCACATGGAGAGCTTAGTCCACATTATCACCATGTAGTTTAAAGTTATTGTTGGCCATGATAGTACAGAAATCTCTTTCAGAAATGCTGTTACCCATCAGGTGTCATGGTGGCACTAGGAATCATGTGACAAGAGGGAAGTGCCCAGCACTGGAATTACCTAGCATGGAGAAGAAATGAGTTTGAAAGCATGCCAAACCTGAATCTAGACTGTGCATCTAGATGTCTGGAATCTCCCAGCAACAGAGGAGACAAAACCGAAGTGAAGACCTTGGAGCAGCGAAACATGACACTCCCTGCCAGCAAGTGTCCCGATAATGCGGAAAGTGCCACTGCAAATACCAAGGCTGCATCCTTTATTTTTATAGGAGTCACATGACATAGAAATAATTGAAATCCCTGTGCTCCAGGGGCATAACACCGCAAACAAGCAGAGCACATCTGCGTTGGAAGTTGTATGCTTTGTGCATCCAATTATCAAATATAAAAACAAATTTGCTCAGCCACTAGAGGAAGGCTGAATTATCTTTCTAATCTCTCTGTAGAGAATATTACAAAATTGATGTCACATAAAGAGATGATCAAAGAGCATGCTGCAAAAACACGCGGGACAGAATTTATTGCAGAGGTGTGTGGGGTAGTTCATTTCTAAAATATATTACCTTTGTAATATGTACACGCTTCTGAAAACTTATAATTCCTTGACTATTTCCACAGCCCAAACAACACACCATTTTACACATCAGTGTATAAATAATTATTTGGAGTTTCTGCAAAGACTGTCCACACACACCAGAAGCTTCAAGTCGCACTAAACCTGGATCTACACAGGTGTGGGTGGCCATGATCTTGGAGAATTCACTGTCCTCTCTGGAAAAAACAGTGGTTTCCTGAACTGGCTGGTTTTGTGTGTCAACTTGACACAAGCTGGAGTTATCACAGAGAAAGGAGCCTTCCTTGAGGAAATGCCTTTATGAGATCCAGCTGTGGAGCATTTTCTCAATTAGTGATCAAGGGGATTGGGCCCATTGTTGGTGGTGCCATCCCTGGGCTGGTAGTCCTGGGTTCTATAAGAGAGCAGGCTGAGCAAGCCAGGGGAAGAAAGCCAGTAAGAAACATCCCTCCATGGCCTCTGCATCACCTCTTGCTTCCTGACCTGCTTGAGTTTCAGTCCTGATGAAAGGATGAGGGCTGCAGGCTGGAAAGGTCCCTAGCGTCCTTTCCCATCTCGCCTCCTGTGGAGAAGCTGAGGCAAGGGAGGACACCACTGCACCAGCCCTGTACGTACGTATGTGACCCTGGCCCCATAGGAAATGTGTAACTGGTAACGCCTGCGTGACCCTGTGCGTGGCGGCCATGTAAGCGGAAATGACTTAACTAGTTTATCCGGCCTCTACAGGAAACTGACTGGTTCTCAGAGAGCACGGGCTCAGATAATTTAAACTGATTGGCTTAGAAGCTATGGAGTGGCTTGTGTGAGGTGGGTTCTGTTATAAGCCTATAAAAGCTGCCCCGATTCTGCACGCGTTGCTCACAGTCATCTACCCCGTGTGGGGAATGGCCGTGACCCCAGAGCTCTGGAATAAAAATCCTCCTGCTATTTGCATCAAGACTGTTTCTCGTGAGTGATTGGGGTGACGGCTTTCAAGGCATGGGGCGCTGGGGTGCCCCCGTTTTTCTTTCGGGTCTTACACTGACTTCCTTTGGTGATGAACAGCAGTGTGGAAGTGTAAGCTGAATAAACCCTTTCCTCCCCAACTTGGTTTTTGGTCGGGATGTTTTGTGCAGGAATAGAAACCCTGACTAAAACATTTCCTGATACAGTGTACACCCACAGAACCCTCACACAGCCTCCTCTCCACAGTTGCTTATCCAGCTTCTTTGAGGCTCACCTCTAAGCTATAAAAGGGTTGATCTTGGTATCCCCTCCCAGATGGTTATGGAGGTCCGTGGTGGTCAGTAGAGTAGCTTGCTTGAGCTCCTAGAAAGTTTTCCCTACCAACCATAAAAAATAAATATGATCTTGTGTCTGATGCCAAATAAAAGTGGGTCCATTTCTAAGCATTATGCAAAGAGCTATTGAGGTTTGGTTCATTGCTAGGTATTGAAATGCTAAATTCTATGCTGGAAGGTCTAGGCCTACCAATGAGTTCTGTTTACAAGCTTTTCTTGTGCAAAACTTGTTCCTTGATTTAAAATGACTGGTTAGATAAAACTGGCTAGAGTCAATTACTGGAGGGACCTCACTGGAGGAGGAGAGTCAGGGAGGATGGGGAGGAAGGCAGAGCCGCCGTGGGTTAGGTGAGTTCAGGAAAACATGGCTCCGATGGCTGGCTAACTGGAGCTAAGAGCAACCCAGATGAAGCATAGTAAGTAATAACTCGATCAATAGGAAATAGATTTTAATAGCACACGGGACAGATACCTGCTCAGCTCTTGTGCTTTTTAAGGCTTATTATAAATATAAAGGTTGTGCGTGTCTTTTATCAGGGAACTGAATGGTCAAAGGTAGGGTAGAAACCCCAGATTGAAATTAAAAATTTCTATAGCAAGAGCAAGCTATAGAGAGTTCTGAGTAGAATCGGATGCAAAGAACTCAGTCCTTGTTCTCCAGGGACTTAAAGTTGGGGTGAAGAGGGCTGAGTTAACAGACACCTGCTTAAAATGCCAAAATATTTACCTAGCAACCTAGAATGGACCATACAAACCATAACTGCACGATAAATATGCAACTGCTTTTCCCAGGTATCTCCTCATTCTATCCAGCAAGAACAGACAACAATCCCTCAGGGTGGGCAGGGCTAGGATGGGCGGGGCCAGAATGGTAGGGGCCAGGATGGGAGGGGGCCCTGTGGTTTTCTCTTGACAGGTTCTGCTCTGTGGTGTCTGTTTACCCTTGCTATTTGGTTTGCTCCTGTTCACTCTCTTTTACCCACTGGGCTGTCCCCCACAGTTGATTATAGGAGGTGGGTACAGCAAGGAAAAAAAATGAGGCAGGTAATGCTAAAGTGTCCATTTCCCAGAAGAAAACACGGGAAAACAGTGACCAGTCAACCTTTAGGGAACAGTGGCAGTATAGTGACTTAGGGAGGACCCTGCATCAAGAGCAGAGAAGTGCTCAGCTGTTGGGAGGCACAGACAGATGTCTCACACGGCCTGGGGGAATGTGCCAGGAAGGATGGCAGCCAGCGACTGAAGTTGAAGGCCCAGGTGTCGTGCCTTCTGAGAGCTGAGTCAGCCAGCACGTTCATTTCCAGGAAAGCAGGCTGCATGGCGCACGGACGGCGTGGCGCTCGGGCTGCATTTATATAATGAGGAAGGGGGCCCGTGGTTACAAAGAAATGAGACGTGGTGCTGTGAACCATGGAGACTAAAGTGCTGATATACGCAAAGAATGAAGCATAGGCTTGGCAGTTAGTAAACGCTCGCCGCGCAGTGGCTGTCAGATGATATGCCCGCTGACCTATGCTAAGGAGCGAGTGTAGGACGCGTCCCACGGGCACTCCCGGTTGGGCCTAATCCAGCACGAGGCATTCACGAGGCATAGCGAAACCACGGCATTCCATGTGTCCTTCCGAGTTGTCTTGGACAAAAACCCTATTACCAAGCTGCCTACCCCCATCTATGTCATTTGTATGTGAGATATCAGAGGGAGTCCCTGTTCTTCCTCTAATGCCACAAGGTGGTGTTTTCCAGTAGGAAGCATGGAGAATGCTGAAGGGGAAGTGGGTGTAGCCCTGTCTGCCCAGTTTGAGTGGTTACTCAATATTAAGTGTGTCCTTCCTGATGCCTCATTCCTCAATCAGAACCCTGGCCTGGAAGACCTGCTGAGGCTTAGCTTCCCACCCGAGAGTGCCAGAGCCTGACCCTCTGGGTCACCTTCAGCTGTGCTCCACCTGGAGTAGCAGCAAATTCCTGACATTCTCACCTCCGGCCCTGCTCTGGTTCGAATAAGAATGCCCACCTCCATAGGCTCACATGTTTGAATGCTTGGTCTGTAGTTAGGGAGTCTGGAGCTGCTTAACAGAGATTGGAGAAGTGGCCTTGTTGGAGTAGGTGTGGCCTTGAAGGAATGGGTGTGGCCTGAACAGAGTAGGTGTGGCCTTGATGGGGTGGGCGTGGCCTTTTGGAGTGGATGTGGCCTGCTTAGAGTAGGCGTGACCTTTATGGATTTAGTGTGGCTTGGATGGAGTGGGCATGGCCCTGATGAAGTAGGTGTAGCTCTGATGGAGTGGGTGTGGCCTTGATGGAGTAGGTGTGACTTTTATGGAGTAAGTGTGTCACTGGGGAGGTCTTTTAAGTTTTAAATCTTCAGGCTAGGTCCAATGTCTGTCTCTAGTCCTGCTGTCTGCTGATCTGAATGTAGAACTCTCAGCTACCTCTCTAGCACCATGTCTGCCTGTGTGCCGCCATGCTTCCTGCCAAGATGACAGTGGACTAAGACCCTCAAACTGTAAGCCAGCTCCACTTGAATGCTTCCCTTTATTAGAGTTGCCATGGTCACGATGCCTCCTCGCAGCCGTAGGCAACTGACTATTGTGGCCCACTGCTTGTGCTTTGTTTTCTCTGCTGCAAACACCTGAAGTAGCAACTGTGCCACCCAGGGGCCCTGACCAGTATCCAGCCAAATGAGAATGTGTATGCAACCAATCCAAGGAGCACTCAGCAGCTCTCAGAACAAAGGGACATGTGTAAATGTGCTGGCATGTGAGGAGGACTCGGGCTGTGGTATGAGACAAGAACACAAAGCGATATTATACTCAGGAAATGACAGGAGCTGCGGGCGTATACACAATAAACACCATGGCTGAAGACATTTGCATACAAGTTTAACTTGATTATTTTCAACTGATGAGACTATAGATTTTTTTAAATGTCTTTGTGCTTTTTCTGAAGAATTTGATTATTCTGAGAAAAGTGAGAATTACTTTTATATTAGAACCAAGAAAACAGCCAATTCTACGCTGAGGGAAAGCCATCCGAAAGAGTCAGATCGTCAGGAAGACACCAGGGACACCTACTTGGCTGCCATCTGTCCTCCTTTCCATCCGCTGGCGTTTACCAGGCTTTCCCATCATGCTCTTGGCATGAGAGAAGGAGGCAGGAGCCCACAGGCAGAGGTTGCTGTCCATGAGGAGAGCGGAGGACAGAAGCCACGGGAACTTCAGGGCATCCAGCCCCTGAGGCCCCTTGGCCACACTCTCTTGATGTTTCAGTGGGGCTTAAACCCCGCCCTCCCCCACCACAGCCATCGTGCCAGGCCCCTTCTGGGAGCAAAGGCAGCAGCTCGGGCTCTCAGCTCACAGCACTCTGACCAGGTACCTAAGAAGATCAACTTCACGGTGGAAAGATTAACTGGGGCTCACATTGTCCACCAGCAAGGGGCTGCACTGTGTCTGAGGCTGTGTCAGGGCAGAAATATCAGGATGAGAGGACAAAGGGAAGCTGGTCACCTCAGAACAGCCCGAAAGCAGTCACTGAGAGAGATCAGGGCCAAAGCCCAGAAACAGCCTCGACAGGCATACCCCATTCAGAGCCTCTAATCAGCCCTCCTCCCAATAACCAATTAAGCTCGAAAGTCATCAATTCAGAAATCCATCACTGATGAGGTTGGAACCTTCATGGCTCAATCACTTTTCAGCGGCACCACCACCTGGGGACCACGCCTTAGCATAAGGTCCTTGGAGACCTTTATACCGGAACAGAAGGTGTCTCAGAGCTTCTCCTCGGCCCACTGCTATTCTTGCCCATGTGCCCACCTGTTTCCTCTTGAGCAACCCAAGTGATTTTCAGACACACTGATGCAGGCGTGGCTATAATCTGACTCACTCATTGGTAGTATTTGTTTACGATATGCTAAAAAAAAAAAAAACTACTGGAAACTCTGTTTTTCCCATCTCAGATCTGAGTGACCTTGAGCACATGACTTATGATGACTTATGTCTACTTAGTCGTATGCTCAGACAATAGACATCACATACAAATGTCACTACAATTAAGCTAGAAAACTGATGCCACCCATAAAGTGTCATGCCCACCAAGGTCCTCAAACACTGGGTCTTCCCACAATCCATCGGTCCTACCATCACAAGAGGGCATACAACAGATATGCTACGGACATTTTTTATGAGGCAAATAATATCCATTGTCTCTGCTCCCACATATGATGCAAAAATCTAGTCACAGAGAAGCCACCACATGATGTCCACATCTACATAGGCCAAACCCCCAAAACCAAAAACCTAAAAACAGCATAGATTTTGGAGCCGGGTCCTATGTGCCATTGGCTTGTACCATTCATTGGCTGTGGGTCTCAAGCAAGTTAGTGGACTAACTCAAGCAAGTTAGCTAGTCCTACAAAATGAAACCGACATTGCCTTCCTGAATGGATTCTGAAGGAGGAGGAGAAGGAGGAGGGAGAAGAAGGGAGAGGAGGAGGGAGGAGGGAAAGGAGGAGGGAGAGGGAGAGAAGGGGGGCAGAGGCAGCAGCAGAAGCAGCATACCTCACTGTAATTTTTACCACCACAGAATAATGGCATCCAGGTGGAAGCACACCACCATTATCTTCATTTAAGGATTCTCCATCATTTGCTGATTTATTAACCATAAGGAGCAATTCCCCGAAGGAGGGTACAGTTAAAATAATTGTTCTGTAGAAAGCAGGGCAGAGCGCTGCGCTAGAATCATCAATCACAAATACAACATGCGTCTGATGCGATGACTTCTGCAAAGCTTTCTTTGGTAACAGAGAAGAGTTCGCCCACAAATCTAGAGTCACTTCAGCCTACAACTCTTGGCTGGTCCCCAGCCTGGCCCAGCTCTGCCCGGCATGGGCATGTGCAACTCAAAATGGCAGTTGGGTGGAGGAGGGGTCTTTGCCATTAGTCACGGCAAAGGAGCCGGCACCTAATGGGCTTATTAATGAATTAATAACTTAGGGACTATTTAGTGGCTGTTTTCTACTGAATAATGCCCATGAAATATGGCATGAGAGGCTATGATGCTGAACATGAAAAGGAAACTACCTCCCCCAGAGGCAGGCAAGACATGCTTTCAAATCCATTTGGCTAGTATTACAAAGTAGCAAGGTCACTCTGCTCGGGAACACAGGTACCCTCACCTCAGCCGGAAGATCTACCTGCTGAAACCCGACTCTCCTCAGAGCAAAGGTCCCACAGGCCAGGCTAGAAATCTATGTTGTTTTCATCTTTAAAAGCACACGCTTCAAAGTGGGTACTAATCTCTCAGGCCACGAGGCAAGAGCCACTGGTGTTGGTAACAAACAGCTAATCCAAGAGGAATGAATTCAAAGTAGCTTCTTTGTTGTTTGCTTCGAAGAGTTATGATTTTAAAGCACGGAGATTGCAACACACTGCTTGGGGGGCGGGGGATGAACTAATCATTTTCTGAGCACCTGCTATGTGTGAGCGGATACCATCAAGACTATGTGGTATGCAGAACAGGAAACTCCAGGTTCGTGTTTGTTCCCATGGTCTATGTGTCGGTTGCTTAATGTTTAGTTTGAAACTATGTATATATTAAAAATACCGATGTCTTAGACTCTTTACAGATTTCATTACATAGTTACAAGCCTGAGAAAATGGTAAAGCCATCCTTAGCCCTGTTTCATTATTTGAAACTGTGTAGCATATTTCTAAATAATTCCAAAGTATTTACTCATTTTTTCTTGAATCTGATCTTCAAATTCATGTACACAAACACACACACATGAACAACACAAACACACAAATACACACACACACACACACACACACACACACACCCCAAAATTCTTATTACCCTACCAGCAACTAAGTAGCAAGGTTTGAGTTTTCAAGTTTGCCTCCATTTTTCTTAACCTACACTCAGACTCAAGTTGAAATCGAGACTTGCCCACCACCACACACACACCAAAAAAAAATGATAGTAATTTGGGACTCCAGGTTCTTTACAAAGCAACAATCCATCCTTAGGGGGTGCTGTGAGTGGGATGTGTGGTCAGCTCAGGAGCCCAGTGAGACCGAAAGGATTCTAATTCTGGGAATAAATGCCTGTCTGTTCCTTATTCCTACCCTCTGTCTCTTGCACTGCTAATGAATATCTCTGCAAGAGGAGATGCCTCCGGGGAAGGTCTCTGAAGAGCAAATGCCCCTGGGGCACTGATGCCCACGCCTGTGCCCTCCATGCCTCTAAGCTCCCTCCAGAGAAGAGAAGAACAGGAACACCTACTCTCCTGCCTCCTGCCATCTATTAAACCTGACTGTCTTGGCTTTGCAGCTCCCTAGATCATCAGCATCTGAACGCAGAATGGCACTGCTATCTTTAGGGGACAACAAAGAGTGGTTTATGTGCCCTGAACCAGAGTGTACCCTCTCAGCCATTTTCGGGGGCTTCTGAAAGTCTCACCGGGAGTTTCCTCCCAGAGCTCAGCTGGACAGTGCCGTCAGCCGGTACACTTCAGAGCAACACACTAAACTAGTCCCTGGTGTGGTGCGACTAACTGCGAGTGAGGTACACAGCTCACCTGCTTAGCATCAGGGGCGAGGTATGTGCGTGCAGAAGGGTCAGGCTTTGCTGGGAGCAGAGGTCATGGAGAAGGAGCAGAGCCGGCCACCACGCTGCTGATAGTGCCTGCCTGGCACCTGAGACCACTGTCCATGTGAAAGCCTCTGGACAGCCTCAGAGGGGACCCTAGGAGAGCTCGGCTCTATCCTTTGCTCACACAGCTCCCCTGCAATGGCCTGAGCCCAGGATGGGAAGGCCAGCTCACCCTATCTTTCCATCACTTGGCCAAGAGCCCACCTTCCCTGGCGAACGCTTCCTATGACTCTCCATGGGTTCCATGGACCAGGGTGCATACAGCAGGCTGTGTACGTAAAGGACAGAATGAAAGAGCTTTCCAGTATGTTTAGATTATTTACTGCATGGCTAAAGGCTCCACATCCTGGGGGAATCACACAGCTTCCACAAAACCTTCCCAGAGAGACAGGAGCAGAATAGACAACAGCTCCTCACAGCCGCTAGCTGTTCCCTCCCTGCTCATCTGGGTGCTCCCAGCCTCCGCAGAGCCAGGCTTACTTTTCTTCTCATTTTCCCTCTCTGAGTTCCCTGTACTTAGAACATACCAATAAAACCTGGATTCGGACTCTGAAACCATCCCCAGAGGCTCCTCTATCCAGGAGCTGACACTTTATTCAAAGTCCAACAGCCTGAGAGAGCACACAGTGTGTCTGCTCCATTCCCTCTCCTGAGAGAGCACACAGTGTGTCTGCTCCATTCCCTCTCCTGAGAGAACACACAGTGTGTCTGCTCCATTCCCTCTCCTGAAAGCACACAGTATGTCTGCTCCATTCCTTCTCCTGAGAGAACACACAGTGTGTCTACTCCTTTTTCTCACTTAGCTTGCTTCACTCAAGGCAGGCAGCCTCACCACTGCTCACCAGTGGGTGAGCACAGAGTCATTGGCTTCCTTCCCCTCAACACTAAATAACCCTGATGTCTCCCACAGTGGATCCAAGGCCTCCAAAATCCAAAGTCACAAACCCCACACCCTTTGGTCCTGGAGTAACCTGACCAGATTTCCCAGGC
Source organism: Apodemus agrarius (assembly GCA_964023405.1). Taxonomy (NCBI): domain Eukaryota; kingdom Metazoa; phylum Chordata; class Mammalia; order Rodentia; family Muridae; genus Apodemus; species Apodemus agrarius. The sequence goes on along the minus strand of OZ030019.1, from coordinate 6,487,526 downwards.
CTGGCTTTAAAAGTAGTACACAGTTCAGTCAAAAGAAGACGGGGCTTTAGCCTTTGACAAGGCTGCACAGGAGTCCCAGCTCCGCTGGAGACGAGCTTTCCAAAGTTCATTCTCCTCACCTATACAAAACAGATAATGGAGCCTGCCTTGGGAACTTTTTTTTTTTAATTAATTAGAAATGTCACAGATAAAATATCCAGCATGGTGTCAGAAATATGCTCTGTTCTCTAAGAAAAGTAGTTAGTATTGCTGGTCGCATGTCTGGTTTATCCCAGGCTAGGCTCTCTAGTGACTGATTTACAGCCGGGCTCTGTCGAAAAGGACAAACAAGATCCCTCCCGCCATGTCTAAGAGCCTGTGCCCAGACCACGTTCTTCATTGTCTCTTTGCTCCCCCGAGAATCTCACCCTGCACTCTGCACCATAAATTAAGCTCCCAGGGCAGCCTCAGCCAGCGCTGCACCTTTAATTGGCTCTGGTGAGATCAGCAGCATCGACAAGCTCTCCCTGTCCACCACTGAGGGTGACTGGGTCTAACACCCAGCGGAGATTAGCAGTCTTTGGGAACACTTGAAACTATGTACCGACCGTGCCGACTGCCACAATCTCACGGCATCCTTCAGACCAAAGCTTCTCCTGCTTGCATATCCCACCGAATCCCTGGGGCCCCTTCTCCCTTCTGCATGCGTTGATCTTTGACCTCTGCAGCTCAGACAGGAATAAGGAGCAGACAGCTCCAGCTGCCTGCTATGCTGGCGTGGAGCTGTAGTGTCTCAGCTAAAAATCCAGCTCCTTCCACTCAGAAGCCTTCCAAGAGCCTGCACAGAACCGAAGCTGAGCCTCTATACTCTGCAATTCATATTCCACTGGACTGTAGCTCCTGCCTCCTCTTATCTCACGTCCCAGGAGGCTTCGAGCTCCAGGGACCCAACTCTATCTCTGCAGCAGGGGTGTCGAGGTGTGTAGAGGATGCCTTTACTAAGCAAACAGGCTCCCGGCCCCTGAAGGCTTTCTTCCAATGCCTCACCTGAGGAAACAGCAGCCGGAGAGGCCGGGCAGGCACTCCAGCTTCCTGCCGCCCTGCTTTATGGAGGATAGACGGGACCTGACACACCAAAGCAAAAAACATCCAGACTTCTGCTCACCGGCGGCCGTCCTGGTAGCTGGAGACTCTCCGTTTGTGATGTCATGCATGTTTTCCCCTACATGGTGAGCGCCCCTATATTAGGCACAGGGTCCGTCTCTCCACATAAACACACTCCATGCATGAAGATTTTCTGAAATTGTCCAGGCCACTGTTTGCATCTCAGACTTCCTTAGATGCATGGATCCTCCCAAGTCAGCTGCTGAAGTGCAGCTTGTTACCCGGTGCTGTGCAAAGGGGCTGAGAGTCAACATTTCTGATGCTCCCAGGGCTCTCAGGCTTTTGAGAAAACAGGGGCACCCACTCTGAGGAAGGGGCCATGCTGGAGGAGGTCTGGCTGGTTTCAGCCAATCTTCTCTTCTCAGAAAGGAACCTCTGCTCTTCGCTCCTGGGTAGCTACTGCTATCATGTCTTTCACCTACAACAACTGTCATAAGGGACTAGATGACATCTGAGTGAGGAAATCCAGAGTGGAGCTCCATCTCAAAGAGCGAGGCTGAAGAACTTTCCAGATTAAACCCTTTATTCTACACTCCAGGCCAACTGCCAGGCTCACAGCCTACACAGCTCCTCACTAGCAACCTGGTCCCTGCAGCCGAGGCCCACACAGAAGCCTGTACTTCAAATCCCTGGAATTTTAAGACCTTATTCTAAACTAAACTTTTCCCCCTGCAGGTTTCATCTCTAGCTCCTCTGCTTTCTGAATATTTCATTTATGCCCAGGATAGAGTCTTAAATTGCAGGAAACCAGAATTCTGCAGCTCAATTAGCCTAATTTACAACCTGTCGTTTTTCCTCACTTAACAATTAAAATAACACCATTTCTGAGTTCAGTGTGGGCTCCAGGGGCCCAGTGGAGAGCAAATCTACCTGCTCTGTAGATTCAGGGTCATGTTTTCTAAAAGGGGAGGGGGTCTACACAGTGTTCTGAGGCTCAGACTTTTACCCAAGTGGATAAGAACCCTCCACGGCAACACGGACAGAGTGAAAGCACCATCCTCCCGTGGGTCCCTGGCTACCACAGCTCCTTTGGTTCACAGAGAGTGAAAGCACCATCCTCCCGCGGGTCCCCGGGTACCACAGCTCCTTCAGTTCACTGTTGGCAGAACCAGTGTAACCACTGGGAAAAAAATAATCTTGTTGTTTTACAAGAATACATGACCAAAGTGAAAGTACCTTCCCAAAGCAATTTTGTTTTGTCTAAGGAGTGTACCAGTGCCCAATCAGGCTGGAAAGAACACTCAAGCCAAGATGGCCTCGGTCTTTTACCCCTGATGCAAGGGATAACGGTTTATCATCCCATGCGTGGGGGTTCAGCTTTACGGTCTGCCACATTTGGTTGGTAGGCACGGGGGTGGGGGGGTGGGGGGATGGGGGGTGGGGGGGTGGGGGGATGGGGGGTGGGGGGGTGGGGGTGGGGGGGGTGGGGAGGGGGGGGTGGGGGGTGGGGGGGCGGGGATGGGGGGTGGGGGGCGGGGGTGGGGGGCGGGGGTGGGGGGGCGGGGGGCGGCTCAGGAAGTATGGGCCTTTGTAGGGCTAACTACCTTTGACTGGAGAAAAAGAAAGAAAAGAAGGAAGGAAGGAAGGAAGGAAGGAAGGAAGGAAGGAAGGAAGGAAGGAAGGAAGGAGAGAGAGAAAGAGAGGAAAGGAAAGGAGGAAGGAGAGAGAGAAAGAGAGGAAAGAAAAGGAAAGGAAAGGAAAGGAGGAAGGAAGGAAGGGAGGGAGGGAGGGAGGGAGGGAGGGAGGGAGGGAGAGAGAGAGAGAGAGAGAGAGAGAGAGAGAGAGAGAAAGAAAGAAAGAAAGAAAGAAAGAAAGAAAGAAAGAAAGATCTCTCATAGAGGTCTCCCAGGTGAGCCTCCACTTACCAGCCACAGCTCTTACTCTCTCCCTCCTTCAACCACAGCTAGACAAACACTCGGGACTTTGAAAAGCATGTGGAATCACACAGCATGAAGTTCCTTTGCTCCCAGCTTCTGCCAACCATGAAGTTGGTGAAATCTCCTGTCTCCTTGTCTCCACGACCACACCATGAGAGCATAGAGGACGCTGGTCCCCCACTCAGGAGTTATGAGGGGTTCTCGGCCTATATTTCTGGTTCTCTCAGACAGTGCAAGACACTGTCAAATGCTGGTTTTACCAAACCAGGCACGGGTGTGCGTCAAGAAGAGATGGCCGGCGGCTTGGAGAAAGTGAAGGGAGGACTCTGGGAGAGCACAAGCCTGCTCGACGGTGTGCCAACAGCTAAGCAGGGTCACGCTGCCCTTGCCAACAGAACTTCTCAAAACATTCTGGTTCAAGAGCCAAAGGCTCAGCCCAGCGGCAGCCTTTGCCACCTCACCTGGAAGGCAGCCCCAGGAACAGAGAAGAGTCTCGTTTCCACAGAAATTACACATCACTGCAAAGCCACCTCCATCCCCAATGGGATGCACTGTGAGAAGAGAGCTCATTCCCCAACTCCACTCCACACGGGAACGGGATCATACCGGACAAGCTGACTTTACTCCACCAGCTAAAGCCCAGGACGGACGGCTATTACTGCTCTCTCCGTTCATACTTTTCCTTCTAATTTTGGAAGCTAGTTCTGAAGCTCCCCAGAACCTGCAAAAACAAATCCTTTTAATTTGATTAGTTTAAAAGTCTCATTCATGTTTCAAGCGTACAACACACGCGGGGGGGGGGGGGCAGTACACGTGCCCGACATTTGCAAGCGAGGGAAGGCTAATAATCATTTAACGTGGCTGCATATCTTACAAGCCATCTTGCTGTCCCACTGCATTTTCAAAGGCCACATACACATGCCATCTAGTCCTCGTCTCCTATCGCAGCATTCCACTGGGCCGATCTGATGAGCCGTGTCCCTGAAGTGCCAGGAGAGGCTGACGGATGGACACCAGCTTCAGGAGGAGAGGGTTTCTGCAGCCATCCATAAACCTGGCTCATTTAAATTGCTAGCTGCCGACTACCTGAGAGGAAAGGAAAAGCTGTCTTTAAAAAAAAGTAGTGCACCTCGACTGTCTAGAATGGCCAGCAGAATTCCTGTTCCGGGCCGCAGGCCTGGAGGGCCTCCTGACAGTGGTGAGGAGCTTGGTCTGTCTTCTCAGCTCCCTCTGCCAGGAACCCGCCTCGGTGTTCTGAGAGGAGGCAGGAGATTGATCAAGGTTCCTCTCCCCGCTGCAGGTCTCTGGTGGACAGGGCAGTGGGTAGATAATATTCTGGCTGCCCAGGTGTATCTGAAGTGGAACCGAGAACAGATTCCAGGTGTTTGCAGGAAGTCGCCCCTTGGTGAAATGGCGGACAGTTACAGCTCGCCGTCTAATCCCTCTTCTTCTTTATCAAGTAGGTGTGGGGGAAGAATGCAGAGTCTGGGCCCCAAGCATCCATGACACAACACTCATGCTGGTCTTCCACATTTTGCATGGTTGATACAAAGTTCTCTTAACTATTAAAAATGCTGCCAAGGGTAGCAATACCCTGCAACAGAGGTCTACTGATCAATCACCTGCTTCCCCATAAGGAATCCCCAGGCTTGCCCAGTGGCAGGGAACACCTTACAGAAGTCATTCCAGTCCAGGCATTCCCCTCAGGTTAGCCCCACGACCTGCCAGCTGCTATGGCTTGAGTCAAAACCTGTGCCAAGGTGGTCTCACCTTCTCAGCAATTCACATGTGTCCAGTTTCTGCCTCAGAGAAAGGAACACACACACACACACACACACACACACACACACATGCACACACACAAGCACACACACAGACACACAAGCACACATCCTAAGGCACGCATCATGAAGGTTGTAGAGCCTGTGCTCACACAGAAACTACCCAGATGAATTTTAAGCTGCCTCTCCTGAGAGTAAAACTTCACAGAACAGAGGAAAACTTTTTTTTTTTTAAGAAAATATCTGTTGACAAAACCCAGAGAACTCAATGACAGAGACTCTTGTGTCCTTTAGTTGATTTGGGAGTAACACTCTACAGCTACTTTTGAATGAAACACCCCTTGATTCCGTGGTCCTTCTAATAGAGAGAGAGGGTCAATAAGGAGCCAGCTGGCTGCGTAGTGTGGAATGCTGGGATACGCCATCAAGACTGATTGCAAGGTTCGAGTGAGAGCACACTGAGAGATGGTAAGGCAGGAGGCTCTGTGTGTCATCCACCCACAGAGACGCTGACTCGGCAAAGGCACAGTCAGGTAAGAATTCCCAGAATTCCCAGCACCTCAGAGGGCTCAGGACCAAGAACAAGGTCAGCACATGGAGCGGCAAAGGCTTCCTGCAATGACATCAGCCTCTCTCCCAAGCGGAACAGTTTATGACTAGGAAGAGAGGGGCGATGGATGGGGAGAGATGGGGGAAGGGGCAGGAGGGCAGGAGGACAGAGCAGGAGTGGGAGAGCAAGAGAGCAGAGTGTGGAGGGGGCGAGCAGCCCCTTTTATAGCGAGTCACATGCCTGGCTGTCTCCAGGTAACTGTGGGCGGAGCTTAGACAAAATGCTGACCATTCTGTCCTGCCCAACTCCGGGCACTGAAGAGGAACTTGCACACCTTCGATGTGGTGGTACCGGGTTCTCCCGTTTGCTTTCTGTTGCTGTGACCAAAAGCAGCTTGGGGGACAAAAGGGTTCCCATGGCTCACATCACTGATGGAAGCCAAAGCAGAATTTCACAATGGAAATACCAAACTGACCCACAGACCGGTCATCTGAAAAGTTCCAACCAAAGAAGAAGAAAAGGAATTAAGAAGAATAAAGAAAATCTCAGCAATACATGGAGTGTGCCCCGTGTGCCTTACAAACATTATAAAAGAAGAGCAAATTCTAATGAAGAGTCATAACCATCCAAGGCATGAAAAACAAGAAATATGTATCTCTAGCTTGAAGAAGGCCAATGTGCCCCACCCGCCACAAGCCCAGAAAACCCAGAGAAATTGAAACTGTGACATCATATAATTAAATCGTCGATATCAGAGCAGGAATTTCAAAGCAACAGAGAGAGACCTGTTGTAGGTAGGGGAGGCCTCTAACGCTACGGGTGTATTTCTTAGCAAAGGCCTGGTGGACAAGACATGGTGGATTCAGAGAACTGAGAGAAAATAACCAGCGAAGAACATATTCCAAAACTGAAAGCGCAATAAAGACTTCCCGAAAGAAAGAAGCCGAGGATGTTGATCACAAGAAAAAGGAACAGGGCATCCGTCAAGTTGAGAAGACAAAGATCTAGACAATGGCACAAAGACCATGGTGAAAACAGACACACGGCCCCATCCAGACCTCTGCCACACTCTACGGGAGATCTGCCTTTGGTTGGTTCTGTTGTGAGTTCTACAGTGGAAGAGGAAAAAAAATAAAAGAAAAACACCTACAAAATATTTTAATGGATGCAAAATCAAAAGGATACAGTGTGTAAAGCTACTAACAAGAATGGAGAGAAACAAAGAATAAAATTTGTGTTTATGACTGCAGTTATTGGCTTAAAATGAATTACAGTAAATGCAGACGATTTCATGTTCACATTAGCTTCTACAGTGACATCCCACTCCCCGCCCCCCACACGTAATGTAACTACTTTCCTAACAGCAGTTATTTTGGGTGTAACAGGACTAATTATTCCCACAGAAGATGGAGTGGCAAAATGGATAAAGGAAAAGAATGAAAATAAGAGCCAACTATGCACTGAATCGGTTTCATCCCCAGTAAAGCGCAGTCTGTCCTAAGTGAACTTTTTTAAAATTGAAAATAGACTCTTCTTTCATACAATACATTCAGACCACAGTTTCCCCTCCCCCACTCCTCCCAGCACCCTACCCCCAACCCCTCTCCCCAAGGTTCACTCCCCCTCCGTTTCCCTTCAGAAAGAAGCAGGTCTCCAAACAAACACACAAATGGAGATATAAGACAAGGTAAAAGCCCTCACATTGAGACTGGACAAGGCAACCCAATAGGAAGAAAAGAGTCCTGAGAGCAGGCACAAGAATCAGAAACACCTCGCCCTCACTGTTAGGGGTGCCGCAGGAGTGCAGAGGACCTGGTGCAGACTCCTGCAGACCCCTGTTTGCCCTGGCAGTCTCTGTGAGCCCAGGTATGCCCTGCTTACTTAGTTGACAAAGGGCTATGTTCTCTTGGTGTCCTCCAATCTCTCTGACTCCTTCGAACTTTCCTCCCCGCCCCCAAGGTTCCTGAGCTCCAAGGGGAGGGGCTAATGGAGACCCCCAACGTAGACACTCTCTCCCCACAATGTCTGACTGTGGGTGTCTGCACTTACTCCCATCTGCTGCTGGAGCAAGCCTGATGAGGGTCAGACAAGGAACTGACCGGCGAGTACAGAAGACCACTGGGGATTATTTCTTTGATATTTTTGAGGGGAAAGCAGTCATCTTTGGTTCAACCTTAAGCTTCTGGGTTACCAAGTCTCTGGTTCTTGGCCATCCATGCAGTGTTGGGAGAACCCCCTGCTGACCATCTTTTGCCTATACATAACTTAGTATTTATAGGATTAAAATCAGATTCATTGAGCCGGGCGTGGTGGTGCACGCCTGTAATCCCAGCACTTGGGAGGCAGAGGCAGGCAGATTTCTGAGTTCGAGGCCAGCCTGGTCTACAGAGTGAGTTCCAGGACAGCCAGGGCTACACAGAGAAACCCTGTCTCAGAAAAAAACAAAAACCAAAAACAAAAAAAACCTAAAAAAACAAAAAACAAAATCAGATTCATTATCGAAAGGGACATGTACAGCAGGAAAATGATTATGTAAGTTAAAAGTTGTCCATCAAAAGAGACACCCATGGTGCGCCCTAGCAACCAAGCTCCTCCCCCTCCTCTTAAATCCCATAAACAGAAGCCCCCCCCCAAAAAAAAACATCTGGGGCCCTGAGCGCCTTCCCACCTATGTGGGCTGCTGAGCCTCTTCCCACCCATGCGCTCTTCTGTGTCCTCAGCAGCGTGTTCCTTCCCGACCTGCACTATTTCTCTGCTTTTACTTCACAACAAAGGCCCCCAGCTGGAAAGCCCCGGCCCTGACTCCAGCCTTCAGCAAGAGCAGAGCTGGCCCTTCCAGCTTCCTTATGGGGAAGCCACCTGATGGGAAGGCCTGCAGCAACAGGACAGTCCACAGTGGACTCTGCGGAGCTGGACTCCGGGGCACTGTACACTGGTGGGTACCGAAGTCATGCGAGGTGGGAAGACAAGCAGATCTAGCCATCGGTACTGACCATGTTCTGCGTTCACACTATTGTCAAAAGGATGCCAGGGCCATCCTCAGCTAACTTCCAGGTCCAACCTCATCAGCATCAGGCACGTGCCTCATAAGGACAAGTTCCACTCTGATCAGCGTATCCCCGCCAACCACAGAGAGCAGCAAGAAGCCTGCAGTGTGCAGGTCCACCTTCTGAGCTGCTTCTGAACAACCAAAGCAGTAGAGTGAGCTGATTTTTGAAACAGAAAAAAAAATCGACAAGGTGACAGAAAGGTGAAGCCTTGTTTCATGCAAAGCTACAGTACAGGTCAGCTATACCGAATGTTCCTACAGTGGCCAGTTAGAGAGGAGAATCTCACACACATCAAAACAACGCTTTGGAGTGAGCTCGACTAAGCAAGTCATGATGCTGTGGTTGCTGGAAGAAAGAGAGAAAAGGAACTGGAAGGTATCAGTCAGACGTAGACAAAAAGAGTTCAGACTGTTAACATGTCTACACTGACCCATTGACTCCACACATAATGGGAGGGTGTGACTATCAGTCCAGCTCCAGACTCTGCTATACATACATATTAAAGCACACAGTGTATCTGGAAATATATACAATAAACAGAGAACTATGTTATTATGCGGAAGAAAAAGGTCAAGGTATGGAGTGGGAGAGAGTGTGGGTCCTGTGAGAGTCTGTCAAAGTAATTTAGTAGTTTGATTAATAAAATATTTTAAAAGAAAATGTGTTAGTGGTGGGATTTTGAAATAATGAAGGCAAAATCTCTTGACTAAACAAAAGCCTACTCACCCAGTCTGGTCCTATCTCTCAGTACATTTTTCTATATGTAAAAAAACACACAAGTCCCCCCCTCTAGGACACCCTTCCTCAGACCAGGGAGCTGTCAGCTCTCTGTGATGAGAACATGGACTCTGCCCTATGCAGTCAATTCGGTGTGCAGTGAAGGGCAACGTCTCACCCACACCTGGACCAGGAAGCCAGCTCTGTACACGGACATTTCTCTCAGAGCACGCGTGTCTCTATGTCTGTGAATATATGGTTCCCAAGAGTCCAGTTCTCAGGAGTTGTTCACCAGACCAGAAGCACTTCGGCCGATCATGATGTAGTATCTAGCAATCGCTTCCATACCCTTCCATCTAAGTCAGAGCTCTCCTGCCCAGTGTCGTGGAAACATGGAGGAGGTTAGAAGAAGTCCCTTCCCCCTGGCAGTTCACCTGCACAATGGACATGGCCCGCAGACTCACCGTTGCATGTTTAACTATGCCAGACAGTGATGGTCCATAGAGTGGTGGATGCTTATATTGTATGCAAAACACTTCGCTATGGCCTCTGAGAAAATTACTTTAGAGGCAAAGGTTGAGAATAATGAGAACCCTGGGAGGAGACAGCTCCGCGGTGAAGGGCTTTCCTGCCTAGCATGAGAGATTTCACACGGACACACGGATGGGAAAGCAGAGGTAGGGGAAATCATACATACAGTGGTCAAGGGACCTCTCAGCTTAAATGACTCCCTACAAGTTGACCTCTAAAGGGGTTGTGTGGATTCACACTGAACCAGCCGCAGCTGGAATGCCTGGTTCCCCAATACATTCCATTCCACATCAATTTTCCGCGCTTCTCTTATTATCTATTTAAAAATCTCCACCCCACGGTAACTCGTGGGAATGAGAGCTGCAAGAGAGGAAATGCAGGCTCTCTCTCAGCACGTCTTGTGTACGCGCACTGCGTATCACACCCCCCAACGCACACCATTTGACAGATGTTTCTGTTCATCCTCAGTAGTATGTGAGGGAGGCGTTACCAAGAAAGAAAATCCATGAAGCCAAGAGACAGTGAGAAACCACAGCTGGAGCCCTCGACTCTTAGGAGGGAACTGCTGTTGACCTTGGGGAAGTCTGAGCCTTTCCAGGGCCAGGCTTAGTACTCACCCTGAGTCATGGAAGAACTATGGGGACAGTCCCATGCCCGAGCAGAGCGGCCGCCCTGAGTGATGTCTGGCATATGCTCTTGCTTTCCTTCCACTGGATCTAGTTCTAACAGCAGGAGCCTGTATCCCCAGTGTGCCAGGAATTTATCTAAAGCTGAAGTGAGTTACTGTCGGGAAGATGTGGGTATGAATAATTAAGCCCCTATTAAACGGGCACACATCTTGTAATAAATCTCAAATTAGAATGTGCCAAGATCTTGTTGAACCTGCCAACACATATCCTTAAATAAGTTGGGAATACAATTTGAAGCTTATCAGGAGATTCAACCTTTCACGGAAGATACCGCTTCTCTGCTCAGAATTCTAATCCGAAGATTACCTGACTTCACATTGACTGGCCTCCTATTGTGTCTATTCCCATTGTAGGAACCATCCCGAGTAATTCCTCTTGGGATGTCCTCAAACAGGGTGCATTTTAATATTTTAATATATGTTACATTAAACCTCATTATCTCTGATGAGCTGGTGTCCAAAGAGCCTCTCTCTGAATACACTTCACTTAAATCCTAAAAAAAAAAAAAAAAAAAAAAAGTCATTTGCATTTACCATAGACGTAAATGGAACTTTTTATTACCCAAGCATTGTGCTCTCTGCTGCAGGGGTGGGACAAGCATTGTGGCTAAGAGTGGACTCCAGTGCCAACACCAATCTCCACCCCAGCTCTGCTCCTCACAGAGGAGACTCAGGGCTCCAGGGCTGCTAGCTCCACATCAAGTACATACGCAGTAATGATTAATACCATTTTATTTTTCTGTGTCCCAATCATGGAACTGACATTGTCAAAAACCCTGAACTACAAGTTCATCGTGGTGCTTCAATTCAATGGTAGGAAACGGCTAAGATGTACTTTCAGAATCTTACGAACAACCCGCAAATGAATTAGAAAAATAGCCAGCATCGAATCCTAGCATGTTAACTCTTGGTGACAATGACAGAGACCAACACAGCTCTATCCCTTTCACCCAGGGAACACAAGAAGCCAGTGGCTTAGGCACTTGCTCTCAACCCCTGGAGAAGGAACCAAAGACAGCTCCAGCCTGTTGCAATTATTTAAATCATGCCTTGGGACTTCCTGTCTCAGTAAGCTGGTACACCCTTTAAATACAAGTCTCCGTTTTTACACACAAGCTATGTCTATGTGCAGCCAGCCAGCCAGGCTTCGGTTTCTTCCCCCTTCAAGGTGGGCAATAATAGACGGACCAGTTTGAGTGTTGCTGTGAAGAAAACAAACTCACGTGGTCCACAGGTCCTGCCGCACGCTGTGAGTGCTTGCCAGCATGAGTGCAGGCAAGGTACCTCCAGCTTCCTTTTCTAAAGTGGGTTTTCATCATGCACAAAAGTGTGCAGGTTCTCAGGCCACAGAATCAACAGGGAAAAGTCTCACCAAGAATAAAAAAGAACATGACTGCATTGTTCTCATGGATGCTTCTAGTCACACTGGGATTAACCATCCATTATCCACCGCCAGCTGTGACCTCATTTAAGAAGCAGCAGCCATCACAGCCTTTGCTGTTCCCCACAGCCAACTGATCGCTGCAATGCTCTTCACTAATGGATCAGGGCACATCCGTAGGCCCAACTGTACTCGCCGGCGGTTCCCGTTGGTCTAGTCTATCTACCCCCATCACCTACCTCCTGATCACTTACCTACCTACCTATCCTCTACCTACCTATCATCTACCTATTGATCATCTACCTACCTATCACCTACCTGCCTATTATCTACTTATCTATCTACCTACTCTAACTACCTACTTACTTACCTATCATCTAGCTACACAGCATTTAACTACCTGTCTAATCTACCTATTTACCTATCATCTACCTACCTACCTATCTATACCATCTACCTACTGATCATCTACCTATCTATATATCACCTACCTACCTACTGATCATCTGCCTCCCTACCTACCTGATCAATTACCTACCATCTACCTACTGATCATTTACCTATCTACGTATTATCTATATATCAACCCATCATCTACCTACAGATCATTTACCTACCTACATATAATCTATATATCTACCTATCATCTACCTATTGATTGATATACCTATCATCTACCTACCTACTGATCAACTACCTACTTGTGTATCATCTACCTACCTATCACCTAACTACCTACCTATCATCTAACTACTTATCTATCTATCTATCTATCTATCTAATCTACCTACGTACATATCATCTACCTACACATCATTTATTTACCTATCTATCACCTACTATCACCTACCTGTCTAATCTACCTAACTACCTACCTACCTATCTCTGGCTGGTTTTGTTTCTCTGGAGAAAACTGATGAACACAGATGCACCACAGAAATCCAACCAACACACCCCAGCCCCTTGCATGCAAGTGATGACCAGTGGCATGGTTTTGTGGACCAGTCCACTGTGTGCTGTCTTCAGCCGGCCTGGAGGTCTGGCAGGCCACGGTTTTGAGGACCAGTTCGCTGTGTGCTGTCTTCAGCTGGCCGGAAGGTCTGGCAGAGCCTGAGTGAGTGCTGACGGCAAAGCTACTTTTCTATTTCATACACATGTCAATTCCCATCTCTCCCCATCCTACACGATTGGCACCCCCCGCTCTCACACGGGGCTCAGTGGAGATTCCTCATTGTGTGGCCAGAGCTTGCCTTGCCTTTGTGGTGTGTCACGTGGGGAGCCGAGCTGTGGTTTCACCTCTGTTCTATCAAGCCTTCCACCAGAATGTGCTCCTGAAAATTGCTTCTTTCATCATGATGAGGTGCCCAGAGCTCAGGAGCTAAGAGATGACCTGTGGGCCCAATTCATATTAATTTCTTTCCCTGCCTTCTCTCTCTGCTCAGCACCCCTGGCTGACTCACAGAACCCCAGACACCATGGGGGAAGTCATTTAGTGGAGGGCAACTTCGAGGGAGGGCTCTGGCCCTGGAGTCTTCCTGCTCTTTCCAGCTCCTTACAGTAGCTTCAGCCACAATGTAAACAGCTGCTGATCTCAAGTAAGGTGAGCAGAAGCCAGTTCTATTCCCTCCTATTAATGTCTATTTTAAAGTCACCTCTTGCTCAGACCATAAGAAAAGACAATGCTCTAAACCTGACATCTACAGACAGCAGAAAACCCACAAGTGAATGCAAACATCAATGAGTAGGTAACCTACTCTTAGTCCCCCAGACTAAGCATGCCCACCCATGCGACCCTTCAGTGAGGACACGGTGAGGTGGAGATATGGAACAGCAGCAGTCCTCAGCAGTGGCGAGACGAGGCCACGCCCACAAGGACTCACTACTGTTTGAAAGCCTCAACGCTGCCTCAGTTTGTCAAGGCACTCTGTGTGATTCTGCCCAGCCCCACATCCAGCTGGCTTTTATCTAAGGAGTTACATGCCAAGAGTCTCTTAACTGCGGTGATTTTCTTTGCTCTGCTTCTTGACCTGACTTCATGGCAGGGATTGGTTCTGCCATACCATTTAATCCACCTGACATCACAAGGCAGGGCAATACTCAGCTGGCTGTTTTACAAATGAGAGCCAGAATGATTGGATGACTTGCCCAAAGCCTTATAATCTCCACATGGCAGTGGGCTGAGACGGAAAGTCCCCGTGATTCTAAGGGCAAAGCCCCCGTCATTCCAAGCATCCATCACTCCCAGTGGATCCCAAGAGGCCTGCTTTGCACTTGGTTATAAAATAACCTTCAGACCACTTTAGCCAAGTCCAAATGACTGGGCAAATGTGTTAATGAGGAGACGGGAGAGCCTGTGACTGTAGGTCCCGCGCGCAGTAGTTCCTGCTCTGGGTACCCTACTGTCTGGAGAGTGGGCAGGCTGAAGACAGCATCCATAAGACACATTCCATCTGCAGAGTATTCCAGATCTCTGCAGGTAGAGGGCCTGCCTGGTGCAGCCAGCAAAGCCTAACTCATCCCCTAGGCATAAAGTACAACAACCAGATGCTAACAGGACCACACAAGAAACAAGCTGGTCCCAGTAGCCCTGTCTCTTTCATGTCCCTGACGGGCCCCCATCCTGCCTCCTGCCCCCTCATCCACTTCATCTGTGCATATATCAGGGTTCTCTGTCAGTAAAATTATGCCACTCGCCTATATTGAAGGTAACACACCACCTCTCAGCTCACTACCGCAGAGTCCCCAGTTCTACACACTCCTTCCCTCCGTAAGCCTCAGCCCTTCCTTCTGACTGTGACAAGCATGCCCTCCCTCTCACGCCTGCCCCCTTCCTCTCCGCTCACACTTCCTTCACTAGCCTGTCTCTGTTCCATGTCCCATGTCAGTATCAAAACTGGCAGCTTCGCTATTTACACTCACTGTTTCTCTCCATTTGCCCATGGCCACCCGGGACCTCACACAGTGCCAAGCACAAGATCAAAACAGTAACAGTCACTCCACGCCCTGCAGCATAACCTTTGTTGCTGGAACCACAGTCCTCCTTGGAGTCTGCTGAGATCTTGATCCAACTGTGCTACATGCAGAAACCATGTTACAAATCCCACCCTGCTACATGCAGAAACAACGTTACAAAACTGGCGGAGGAAGAACGCCTGAGGGAGAGGCTGCCTGGGGAGAGGCTGCCTATGAGGAAGGACTTCCGTTCAGGTCTAAGAGGAGGCACCCGTTTGTGGATGGCAATAGCCAGCTAGCATACTACAGCCCCTACTGGCCTGACTAAGCAACCCCCTGATGGACAGCATCTGGCTGAGGGCTGAGTATGGGAGGCTTCACTGTTACCACACGATCTGGCCACACTGATGCTGTGACGCACACAAGGTAAAAGAGCCAGAGTGCACACAGCTCTGCTGGAGTGCACACAGCTCTGCTGGAGTGCACACAGCTCTGCTGGAGTGCACACAGCTCTGCTGGAGTGCACACAGCTCTGCTGGAGTGCACACAGCTCTGCTGGAGTGCACACAGCTCTGCTGGAGTGCACACAGCTCTGCTGGAGTGCACACAGCTCTGCTGGAGTGCACACAGCTCTGCTGGAGGACAAGTACCTGAGCATGTGAAGTAAAGGAGGAAAGACAGACTTGTGGACTTTAATGCTAATGTCGAGGCTAATGAGTATTTGAACATCAGATTCCAGAGCTAAATACAGATATCTGACAAAGCCATAATGTAACATTGGCACACCAGGATTTTGCAGAAAAGCAGGCTCTTGGCAGCAGAGTACAGTGACTGTGTCTTTGTTTCCTGAGACTAGAGGGTCTAACTTACCAAGTGCATCCCAGAGACTGGGGTGACTAACTTACCACATGCATCCCTGCCAACTCCCCATGCCTGAGCACTTGAGCTCTGATGGATTCCCTCGGCCCATGAATAAGACATTTCTCCCATGTGCCTTGACCCCCTTTGTGTTCCTTTTGTCAGCTTCCCCAGGCCTGGATTTCTCAGGCAGGCCGGAGCAGATGCTTCTGAAGGTACTTGGCAGTAATATATGCAACACATCAGATGCTCTAGCCCCAAGAAGCACAGAGGCAGGCACTCAAATCTGGTCAAAGCTGAGAAGCGGCTCTTCTGAAAACAACAGGCACACACATGGTGCATCTTCAAATAGACAAGCTCTTCAGTGAACACTGTGTGTCTGTATGTAGGAGATGGATCTGAACAGCCTCTACCACTCAACAGAAGAAAAGGAAGAAAGACTCAAAAGCAGCAAGATGTAGAAGCATCATGCCCACCCCCAAAAAACCCACCACTATTAAAACTAAGCACATTAAATAAAGGAGTTTAATGATACCCAATGGGATCCGGAGCAGCCCCTCCCTGGGACCTCTGCCAGAAGAGTCACGCATCCCGCCTTCTGTTGGTCATGTGACACTTATGTGGTAAGTTCCATAGAATTCACCATGTTCCCAAGAACAAATTCTGGGAGAGTGGCTTGCCCCAAAACAGCAAGAGAAGATATAAGCATCCAAACAAGATTCTTCTCCACTGTGATAAATAGAGTCGGAGACTTTATAAAAAGTGCTCTTTGAAATGTCCGAGCAAGGTTCCAGCCATCGGGAACTATATCATTTCCACCTGTCTGCAGGCAGTGAGGTTTGTTTGGGGGTCGTTTGGGGGTCGTTTGGGGGAGGGGGTCCTCTAAGCACCGAGTGAAAATTTAAACCGTTTTGAGAAGAGTCAGGCATAAAGGAGAACATGTCATGGACTCAGGGCCCGTGCTTCCTGTCCTGTTGTTCTATAATCTTGGCAGATCAGGCTATGTGTTTCCTGGTCCTCTGGTTTAAAAGATAACCTTCATAAGAACAATCAATCACTAGAAGATAGTCTTTGGTTCTGAATGAAGCAAGAACCCAGACCCTGGGAAGTAACCTCTTCAGAGGTCTATGAGATGCCCACACATGAGGTCTTTTGTGCCCCCTGCCAGCCACGGGGACATTTACAAACGTTGCCCTCTCAGCACTTGGGTCCAATCAGATCCTGCCTGTGGACACCTTATGCTGCCCTTCCCATCCTGGTAGAGATGCACGCAGTACTTAGACTGTCATGGCAGATGCCCTGCAGGAGTGCACCTTTAGTGATGTCTGAGCCAGCCACTACCTCAAAGCCAGCACCTCACTGTCGTCCCCCAGGGAGCCCCTGTCAGTGCAGGAGACACAACAACCATACAGTATTTGCAGGCCATATTCAGGAGGCCCAGCACAGCCCCACAGTTGCCCTCAGGGAGAAACAGAAACTTGGAATTCCGGAGGTCAATGGAAATGTGTGCTCCTCAATTAGAATATGCGATGATTGTACAACCTGGAAATTTGACTGGAACTCGCGAATCACACATTTTTGAGCAGGCTTAATGCTGTAATATTAAATTAGGCCTCCATGAAACTGTAAAAGAAATGTATCCATTGAGTAGCTAATGATATGGGGGAGGCAGGTTTTAAAACAACACAGAACATAAAGCCTCACTTCATTTGCTTCTAGTTCTTTCAAGTCCACATCCAGGCACACGCTGCAGAGGAAAACAGGAGAAAAGCACACCACAAGCGCTCTGACATTTTTGCTAATGGCGAGAGCGGCCGTCTGTATTTCTTCCTTACCTCTCTGTACAGTCCAGACCTCTACATGGATATGGACTGTTTTCATGACCAAGAATTGAAACCAACTGGCAAAGGACACTCCAGAGCAAAGGACAGACAGCAGGACAGGAAAACAACCCTAGCAGTGCTTCAGGAGGAGGCACTTCTGGCCACTGACACAAACAGGTAGCTCAGCGCCCTTCCTGTCCCTGCGATTCAGGGCCCAGAAGGGGGTGAAGGCCTCTCTTCAGTGAGCACAGCCTCCCCTCCGTGATTGTCTTCCCATCTGAAGTCTTATCTGGGTGTGAACTAGGGAAACAAATGCCCACACTGCATGGGCATACCAGCTCCCTGAACAGATATATCTACGGTTTGAGTCAATATGGACAAGGCTGGTGCAATGGTCTCATCGCGGGGAGTGGCACTATTAAAAGGTGTGGCCTTGTTGGAGGAAGTGTGTCACTGTGGGGAATAGGCTTGGGGAATCTTCCTCCTAGATGCTTGAGCATGCCCAGTCTGCTCCTGGCTTCCTTTAGATGAAGATGTAGACCCCTCAGCTCCTCCTGCACCATGCCTGCCTGGAGGCTACCATGGTTCTGCCTTGCTGACAATGGACTGAATCTCTGAACCTGTAAGCCAGCCTCCAATTAAATGTTGTCATATATAAGACTTGCCTTGATCATAATGTCTGCTCACAGCAGTGAGACCCTAACTAAGACAGCTGGTAAGAACCACCCTGTTAAGTGTGTCTGGAGGGCTCAGCCCCAGCCCAGAGAAGCAGGTTCCTACAAACGATTTTCCCCTTGTGGAAAAAAATAATAAAAAGTTATTTTCTAGAAATATGCAGAATTGCTGTAGGAGATGTACTGACCCCAACTAATGAGGGCATTACCTTGGCACAGCAGCCTTTAGGTAGCACAATGACAAAGAATCTTCCAGAACTATAGCTCCTTTGTACTGTACTAGCATGACCTTTCTCCGTCTCAGGTGCCAAGTCCAAGAACAAAGGCCGCTGGGGTCAGTCCGTCGTACAGTTTGCCGGCAGGAAGTATCCTAAACTGGAGCTAAAGTATGTTCCTTGCTGAGGCCCAGCAAGAAAGCATGAAGGCAGAATCCTAAACCTGGTAGCATAGCTCTGCCTGGTGGAGATGTCTCTGCAGCCTGGTGGCTACCACTGGACTCACCATCCCTCAGCCCCCGCTGCTGGGGCAGTGGGCATAGTGGTGGTCTTCTATTCCCCCATCCCCAGGGCTGGGTACAAGACTGTGTACCTCCTTTTGAAATGTAGATCTGTAGAGTCTGGGGCCACACCATAGTCATGTCCCACCAAAGCACCCATTAAGGCACATTAAAGAGAGGATGAGCAGAGAATGCATAGAAGAAAGCCAGGGTTGGCTTTCTGCACCCACTGATATGTTTTGGCCTGAGAAACAGTCCCTACAAGGGTCCTTCTTAGGATTTACAAATTACCCGTTAGCCTTGCGATCCTCCATCCTTGCATTGTGAATGACCTTTGGTGATTCACATTCAGAGTACCTTTGAAAAAGGAACCTGCAAAAATCCCAGCCTGAAAAGAGAACACACTTCCCTGGGCTCTCTGCCTGGAGACATTAATAAAAGCACAACCAGAAGAACAAAACCTGCTTCTCCCCGGGACTAGAAACTGGGGCTGGGGCGGGGGTGGGACGGCTGAACACACATCGAGTAAGAGAGAAATGGTGTTCATGCAAGGGCCGAGAGACCTCCGGGGTGAAAGGTCAGGGGACAACACCTGCCCCACTGGTCACGTGTCCCACATACCTGCAACAGCACCAAGTGTACAGAAGCTGGATTCACTAATGGCTTGGCAAATGCTCTCTGAGCATTAGCTCTCTACAGAAATTAATTCTGAGCACGGGCTCAGGTTGTTAAATATATGGTAGTGGAGGTTGAAGAGAAGAGTGTCAGTCTAGGAACAGAGAGCAGCCCTGTTTGATGGACAGGTCAAGCCTGTTTGCAGAGCTATTGAATGGGCCTACAGGAAAGAAAACCTCAGCCCGGCTAATGAGTTAGTCTTGTCTGTGGCTCAGGCCATTCAAGAATACAAAGGCACTGCGGTTTTGTAGAATTCATCTTCAGATCTCCCCAGTGGCACAGGAGAGGTCGAATCATACTTTCTATACCGTGTACCATGAAAATACTAAGCCTCTCGAGCCCCTGGCAGCAGATTCCACAGCATCCTCCACTCCCATACATTCCAATCACAAGGATGCATGCAACACTGGCTCCAGCAACCACCCAAGTAAAGCCAGAATTGAAAAGCAATTCCCAGTATGATTAGAGACGTCTGTTCTCTCTCTCACACACACATACACACACATATACACATATACACACATACACACATATACACATACATACACACACATACACACATACACATACATACACATACACATATATACACATACACACACATACACACACACATACACACACATACATACACATACACACATACACACATATACTCACATACACACATACACACATATACACATACATACACACATTTAGTGTGTAATGGCAATACATTCTGATGTTTCTGTATGAATAAGCTTTACTGTTTCTTCTAGTCTGCCCAGAAATATTAATACATACCAACAAGTTGGGGGGTAGTGATTTGGTAGTAAGAGTTACTAACTGGGAGACCAGACTCCTCAACACTGTGGCCTCTCCACTAAGAATGTGACCTTTCAAGGCATCCCAGACCCTCCAGAGTGTCTCCTCATCTTTACATTGGACTAGTGCCCGCCTCTGGTGGTGGTGCTCTAAGTCTGAGACCGCACGACCCAGTGTTAAACAGTAAATACCACGCAGCAGGAACTGTAATGGCGGTATAGTCATAACTGCTGCTGTTATAAGTATACACTGTCATGCCGGCATAAGCACAAGGCAAGGGAACAACCACCTGTCTGCCTTGGGAACACGGAGACAGGTGGACATATGTATCTTCAATTCACCGAGACCAAAGCAGCCCTGAGAAATACAACATGTTCTACAACACAACCATCAGCACCCACCTCTCATTCTGTGGGTTTCTTCAGGAAACCAGTTCCCCACCGCCTTTGGTCACGTTTTTGTGCCAGATCCCACCTCAGCTTGGGGTGCAGCAATGGCTCACAGCCAACGCCAACCAATGCATTATATGTTCTGGGCTATCATGGTGATTACGTAATCCAATTAAAGTCAGGGGATTTAAAAAAAGAAATGTTTCCAGAATGACTGTAAGACATTTTCTACTAACAGAAATGACATTGCTGTTTCAGGGAAGCTGCTGGGAGTGAGTTACCTCTGCGGACACAGCGTGGCCCCCAAATAGGATTAAACACACGGATGAGGTCAAAGGTCAGAGCTCGGAGGTGGCCCTGAAGGCAGCTATGCCCCTGCCTCCAGCTAACACAGAAGCTGGAGCATGCCGTTGAGTTTTTGGTGCAATTTTAAAGTTCCCCTAGACCTGGGATGTCCCCTCTGGTCTAGATTGAGGTGTTTGGGGCTGGCTGGGGCGGGGGATGACAGGAGCAGAGGTGCGCTCACGGTTGTGCTTTGAGTGAGCCATACTCTGGCTTGAAGCCGCAAGGTTTGTCTCCTACTGGTCTGTGGAGCAGACGCCCTGGAGAAGCGGCCAAGCTGACAGATGGTGAACCTGAACCCCTGGGACATGGTGCTCCTGGTGTGAAGCTGCACTCTCTGAGCCGGAGAGCACAGGTCTGCCCTGGGAGGCCGGTCCAGGCGTGATACGCAGTTGCAGCGGCTTCTGACTTCCTGTTTGTCCTGTTCTTCCAGGTGGGCAGGACCATGACATTTACAAGGGGCATTCTCTGGAGCACAGCGTGAAGCTGCTCACGGATTCCACTTTACTAGCTGCTTAAGCAGGAAAAAAACTTGGTTAAAATACCCACAGAAGGTGGACAGTTAAGGGACTTCTGATCTCCAGCTACTGTCCCTGAGGAGATCTTGATCTTGGATTTTAACCAGAAAGGTGAGCTGCCTTCCTCCCCTGCATAGGCCCAGCCCAGCATTGCCTGGCACTGGCCATCTGCATCGTCCCTCTGGCCTTGGTCCACCGCAGTCTCACAGGTAAGGAGACTAGAGTGCAGTGGGGCCGTGACCCTGAGGATGCCTGGGCTGATTATAGGAGATTCAGATCTAATGTGGACCCTTCCCCTCCCTCACCCGCACGCTGGATTATAAGCCAAGACATCAGACACTCCATAATTCTTCCAGTTAACATACAACATTATACCCATGAGCTCTTAACTGTCTCTGCTCACATTTTCTGCACCACCCAGGCCATGGTCTCCTTCTGGGGAGCATGATGTCAAGCTGTGTTCTGTGTATAATGCCAGGCGTGCCTCGTAAACGAGATGTGTGTACATTCTGCCTTGTCATATGTGTGCTTGCTCATGGTGCCGGGCAGACATGCGTAGATGGAACTGCATGTTTTGAGGCCTCTGAATCAGTAAACCCTGTTCTCGGGACCTTCACTCATCCTAAGTGGAGACAAGGGATATCCTGTGCTTGCATTTAACTCTTTCACTAAAGGGCATTAACTAGTTTGACCCTTAAGCTTTCCCATAGCACTGCCTGTGGTTCCTGCCTTGTATCTTATGTTGGGACAAAGGTTTTCACTGGAAGAATCGGGAACCAGAGAACCAGACTGAGGGTAAATGGGCATTGTAACAGGAAATCATTCCTTTCTAAGCTTTATTTTATTTTTAGCTATGCATGTACATTTGTGTCCATGTGTACTGTGTGCATGTGAGTGTGTGTGCCTGCAGAGAGTAAGGATGCTGGATCCATGTGTGGTGTGAACATCAGTGCTTGCAGAGGCCAGACGCATTGGATCTCCTTGGAGCTGAACTCAATGGAGATTACAGACCACTCCCTTGGGTGCTGGGAACTGAACTTGGGTTCTTTGCAAAGGTGGTGTGTGCTTCTAACTGTGGGGCCACCTCTTGGCCCCCCAGGGAATGACTTGCTTTGTAAAGTGGGAGACTAGGGATGATGCCAACAAAATCCTGTTCTCAGTGCTCCTGATTGCTGTGGGAGTTTACAGGAGGACTACGTGCCTGACACTTAGTTACACTGCAACAGTGGTTACAATGAGGCATGTTAGAGGCAGTGGAGTGGCTGTGAGCTATGTTCATTAAGCCTCTTCTGTTAATCCCCCAGGAGCCCAGAGGAAGCCCTGCCTTTAGGAGGTTTCATCTCCTCTACCACTGACTGGGAGTCCTGACCTTCAGCCTTCCCAGTGCACTGGCAGTAGCCGTTGAGTGGATTTTCTACTTCTGCTCTGGGTGAGACTTGGGTAAGAGGGGTCCAGAGCAGACAGACAGAGGAAATGCCTAGTCATGGACACTAGTTAGTGCAATGCTGGTCCTCTCCCCTCAGCGACCAGTGCCCTGAAATCCCTGTGGTGCCCACAGAGTTGGGCAGCCGTTGGGATATTCTTGCACTTGCACAAAGCTGCCACCACCAGCCCTCAGGCATATCTAGCATCAGACATTACATGTTGATGTGCATTACTTCAGCTCATTTCTTGAAATTCAATTTTGCCTGGAGAGAACTCCCCACCTCTGTCTATCTTCCTACCTACCTATGTATCATCTATCTATCTATCTATCTATCTATCTATCTTTTCATCTATCCACACCTACTTACCCTGTCTGTCCATCTATCTATCCATTCATCTATCCATCCATCATCTATCTGTCTGCCATCTATCTACCTACCTACCTACCTACCTATCCATCCATCCATCCATCCATCCATCCATCCATCCACCCACCCACCTACCCACCCACCTTTTCTGTCTGTCCATCTGTCTGTCTGTCTGTCTATCTATCTATCTATCTATCTATCTATCTATCCATCCATCCATCCATCCATCCATCCATCTATCTTGTTATGACTCTCTCTCTCTCTCTACATATCTACCTACCTATCCACCGACATACCTGTCTATCCATCTGTCTCCACACTAAATTCCTGAGAGAGGGTCAGGCAGGAACAAAGTAGAACAAGGGGCACAGAACTTGGAGCCTGGAGCTGATGGAGCAGCCCAGTTCTGGAACGTGCTCAGTCTCTCCCACCCACCCCCGCCTCTTTTCTCATTCACTATCGTTTTCTAATCCAACCTCTCTCCTGTTAGAGCCTGGAGCTCTGACCACATTCCTTCACTCTAAGTACTCTGCAAAGACTCCACTCCCTTCCAGAAAGCTCCTGTCCTTCATTCCTCATGATCAGCACTTCTGCCTGCCAATATTCTATTGGAAATATATCTTCTTTGGTTCTGAATGGGCAAGAAGGAGGTCAAGAAAAGCCCCCTGGGGTTACAGTTACTGCCTCTTTCATTGGACAGGATAGAGGTTGGCTGGGCTAACAAATGAATTTTTTATTTGTATTTTGAATTATTCATGGTGATCAATTCCACAGGGTGAACCAAAAGAAGTGCCCAAGACCAGATATCTCTATTTTAGTGATGTAGGTAGAAAATGCCTCTCAAGACTCTTCATTTTATTTTTTTTCCATGGAAAGAAATACTTGTTACAAAACTATTCATTATCACACTGGAAAGAGAATGTTCCTCAGTTAGGTGTGGTGAGGAGACACTGGACGAGTCCTGCCCCTCACAGCGTCTGACATTTAAGTCTGTTCGGTGATATGCACTGTTGTAGGGACCGCTCTGTATGACCTCCTGTGAGCCAGTCACTTAGGATGGTTCAAAGTGCAAAGACTCACAGAAGTCCTCTGGTGCCCAGTCTGGGGCACCAGTTTTAAAGCCACCCGTTCCCTGCCAGTGTAGCTGGTGAGCATTTGGCTTTCTTTGCATGGAACATTTGTAGACTCGTCGGCCCGTAGAATGATTTTTCTCCTGAGATTGGCTGTTAGTGTGTTATGGTAAGCAGGGAATATTTTACAAACTCTGTGGGTCCTAGCAGTGGACATAGGGAAGTGGAGTCTCCACTCTCACCAGGAGGGCCTGGGCCGTGTCTGGCGTGTTCAGGATATAGTTTTCTGTCTGTCACCCGGTCCGGCATCAGTAAAGTCATGGAATGAGAGGGCAAGAGGAGATTTGTTCTGTTCGTGATTGTTCTGTCTAATTCTGAGTACACACATCCTCTTTGTTAGCAGGTACAACTTCAAAGGCCAGAACTTCGACATTTCAGTTTCCTTCTCCGTTGGCTACAATTGTTTCCAAGCTCGGGGCATGCTCCACTCTCCTGACCTGCTAGCCATCTCTCCCAGCAGTCAATGCGTGGCCCCCTTTGTTTGCGGTGCACCTGTTCCTTTGCTGGGTACTCCAGGGGACAGCAGAAATCATAGACTGTCTACACTGTTTCCTTCTTTGTGCATACCTATAACAAAGTTAATGTTCAGCTTATATACAGGACAGTCAATTATCTTTAAAGCAGAACAATCATGGTGATGTACCGAAATGAGTGCTACGTGGGTGCGGGCTGTCTGCCTTTGCTTTCTCGTCTCCTTCTCCGCCTCTCTGAGAATATCGTACTGTACTATACCCACCCTTCATTATTACACGTGGTCATGTGGGGGGGGATACAATTCATGGGCATGCGGTGTCCTAAGCAAGCTGTCTATCTGACCAACAGGCAGGTAGTTTAGGCAGCACGGAAATACCAAAGGGATGGCTTCCATCCCAAGAACAATGAGCTATGTGATCGCACTGCTCAGAAAGCACACGATTAAAATCTATGGATTAGGTTTAAATGTTTTCATTTACTGCCTGCCAGCCATGGGTGACCATAGCTAGCTGAAACCAAGAGAAACCAAGCCGTGGTTAAGGCAGGGATAACCTCAGTCACTGTGGGAGAGTCAGACCTTGTATGACAAAGGAGAGGTCAGTTCTGCCTTCTACAACAGACTCGGTAATATTTATACGACCAGGCTGGAAGCCACACAGAATTTCCCAGAGACTCTTCTTCCCCACAAAAAATCTCATCTTGGCATTTTTGGGATATGAGCTTGCTGTATGGAAGCTTATTTCATGTAATTAATAGCCCTTTCCCCAAACTACAAAATCTTATGGGGTTTGCTTATTTCAAACAGTCTCTAAGAGAAAAGATGTTACACATCCCCTCGTGGCCACATATCCAGAGGCTCCTGCAGTCTAGCAGTCTGCAGCAGTCTTGTATACCCGAGGAAGGTCCACAGTGGCCCCGGTGAGGATGCCCAGCCCGAGTGTGGGGCTGTGAATGCCAGTCCATCCATCACTGCTTCCTCTAGATGTTTGAAAAAATCAAAACCTGAATGTTTTTGTCTACTCCCAAGTTAGAAGTCTCTCCATGGTGGCGATAACTAGCCTGCTGTGAAGACAGCTGTCATGTCTTAGCTCTCAATGACCCTGTGTCACACACTGTCACCGAAATGGGCTGGAGGCTCACAATGTGCACTAGCACAGCATCTCTAACAAGGATGGCTTTGCCTCCCAGGGGCAAAGGCAATGGCTGAGGATATTCTGATCATCACAAACGCGGAGAAAGAAGTGCTGCCGATGGACGGCTAGCGTGGGGGTGTGGGGGTCAGGTGCCCCTGCATGGCTGTCCATGCAGGGAATGTCCAGAACATCTGCAATACCAAGGCTGGGGGTCTGCTCAGAAGAGTGGCTTCAAATAACACTGACTGGGGTAAAAGTTTTAAGAATACAAGTTATAAATCCTACCCAAAGAGGTCTCTTTCAGTTGCTCAGGTGTGAAGCTGCCTCAAAAAACACACACACATACATACACACACACACACACACACACACACACACGCACACGCACACGCACACGCACACGCACACGCACACGCACACGCACACGCACACGCACTTGGGTGTGCACACCTTTCCCTGGGACTACTTCAAAGGGAATGTTTGCTATTTCCCTAAACACTTTTGCAATTCCAAAAGCTGCCACTAGGCAGCAGTGTTGCTGGCTTGGGTAACAAGTTTTCTAGAATGTTCTCAGGCAAAGTCTGGAAGAACTACATGTGTGTTCCTTTCCCACAAACACAAATTAAATGAATGCAGGGTTTGTTTCAGTACAAAATCTGAATAAACACAGTATCTACCAATATTTGACAGAAATGCAAATTTCACTGGGGGGGGGGAGGTGCCTGCTCACCAAAGTCCCCTCGGCTTGCTTGAATTCATACTGCCTATTTTAGAGCCGTGTGCCTTCAGGGCTGAAAATGAGAGCCACACAGTCACACAGCCTCAGTTCAACAAAGGAAGTGACTGTTCAGGGATCACAACCTTGTCAAGCTGTGCCCGCTCCCAGGCCCTCCATGACTGGCTCTTGCACTTGAGGCAGAGCCCGCACCTTCCTTTGGATGTGGTTGCTGACGGCTTGTCTTCGTACCTATAACCCACACCGAGAGGGGCAGAGTCTGCGTTCTACAGCCTAGTACACCCAATTCATCTTATCTCAAGGTTCCTCTGGGGCTTGTCCTTTAAAGCTCAGCCCTGGGTCCAGGCAGATGGTTCAGCACTGGCTGCTCTTCCAGAAGACAGGAGTTCTGATTACCAGCACCCAAGTGACAGATCACAACTGTCTATAACTCCAGTCTCAGGGGACCTGACACCCTCTTCTGACTTCTGCAGGTACTGCATGGATGTATTGCACAGATATACATACAGGCAAAACATCCATATAAATAATAATAATAATAATAATAATAATAATAATAATAATAATTGAATAGAATCTCAAAATAAATTTAAGGAAAGGCCCAGAGCCTGCCAAGTCTCTATAATAAACCACCTAGGACAGGTGACCCATCTACCACACCCCTAGCCAAGAGGCTCTTAAATTCTGACCCTGTTCCCAATTTCCCAGAATGTAGACCCTGAAAGAATCAACTTGACCTCATTCCAGACCAATCCAAACCTGGGGCAGGGGGAGCAGAACACAGAAATATTAAACAAATTCCTAGTTAAGGCTGCTGCATACGACAGCTCACACGCTGGGCTCCCTGTGTGTAAACGCCATACAGTACCGGAACCACCACCTGGCTGGAAGGAGCCTGACCTCAGACAGGCTGTGGAACTGCTGTGGGACAGACAGACCTCGCCAGCGCTGCTGTTGCAGGTGCCCTCCTAGGCTAGGGTGTACCTCACTAACAAGCTTCCGTCTGCCCAGTCTGTCTGACTCTCAGGGTCTATATGATATAGACTTCAAGGTAACGAGTTCAAATGCTCGCCCATGCCCCACGCATCACAGCTTTCCTGTCTGCGGGCTCTCAGCCATTTTAGGGGCACCCAGCCTTCCCTTTCACTTAGGCTAAGTTCCTTTTGGCTTTCTCTGCTAAAGCGTATTGGTACGGTTGGGAAGAATGAGCCCTGAAGGCTAGGCGTATGCAACCCTGTGGTCTCCTCCCAGACCAGGGAGCCGTGGTCCTCAACGCCTGTTTGCCTCTTCCGCTAGAACCCTGCCTGACTTGAGTGGCACGCCCCAATCGAGAGTTCCTATTTTCTGGACTCGGGCCCTGCTTCCAGCTCCGAGTCTCCAGTCAAAGGCAGGAAGCTGATGGGGAGGAGAGAAGGATGCGGATAATCAGCCCTGATTAACACTGAGGCAGGGATGCACAGCCTTTTCTGAGGCAGCCTGTTCAGCAGCTGGAAGGAATGCAAATGAGATGCTGGGTAGGAAAAGTCTGCCGGAACTGCGAAGCAGCAACACGCAAACAGGAATTATCACTCAAATAAAGGGAACCAAATCGGGAAGCATAGCTTTTCTAGCAAATTCTCCCAGGCTCACCTTCTTAAGTTAAAGAAAAGTCAGCATCTCCCAAAAAGGGGGTCACGGCTCAAAAGGAAGACCCTAGCTGCTGCTGTGTGCTCTGATGGGACACCTGCTCTGAACACAACCCCAGATCTGTCCCAAAGAAGCCAATGACAGGCTCAGAGGCGAGCTGAGAAACACCTACGGCCCCTAGGGACGGTCTCCAGGAAGGACTCTGCGGGGCATTTGCCATGCACCCTCCTAGTAGACCTTCGTTCACCCTTTCACCCTTCCCCTCAGCTTCTCCTGCACAGCAGGTCTCCCCTGCACTAACCCTCCTGGAATACCAGCCTCGACTATTGCGTGCAGTCCAATCACGTCCTCAAACCAAATCCTTTGTGAATCCTCGGTGCTCCGGTGACTTCCCAGGAAAGTCTAGGCTTCCTGTCTGAAGCCCTGAAACCTCCCCCAGACGCCCAGCACCTGAACTCAGTTCCTCTCCACTGGGCGGTCACCTCTCATTTAAGCATACTTTCCTGCCTGGACCTAACCCTGGAACTGACCTCACGGCTCCCAGGCTCTGCCTTCTTCATGTTTGTTTCTACTTTCCGCCTCAGCTGAACCAGCCCCGTCCTGGCCACACCTTCTCTGAGCCATTTCCACTCTGATGTCTACATGGCCTACTCTCTTCAGTATAGTGCTTGAGCATTCCCACATCCTACAGTGATTACCCACTGAGTAAGTATCCTCCTGCCTCAGAATGGGAGCCACATGGCCAGCATGTTAACCTGAGACTGCAGTGGGTGGAGCTGCAGGGGGGACTGTGAGGCCCCATCTCTTACCAACTCCCAGGCAGAGCTGAAGTTTCTCAACTGTGGACCACATCCCATACGCAGGGGTTGAAGCCTGGTGATACAAGGCTATGCTTACGGTATACTTAAGGTATATCTCTAGGTACCATCAGCACCAAGTCCAAACCCAGAATATGGAGTACCTTGGCCAATGTGTAATGGATAAATGAGAAAGGGGGAGGGGTAAAGACAAACCCTAGACACCAGTTTCATCCAAGACTATAGCAGTCAATGATGCCAACGTCCACAAAACTACCCTAGTCCCTTAAAAAAAATCAAGCCTTCCTGACACCCAAAAGTACTCCTAAAACTAAGGCATTTGCCTAAATCAAATCCATAAAGTAAGTACAAGTTCAAAACTGGACCTGTGAGCTTGGAAACTCTGTGCCCTTTACCAAAGCTAAAGAAATTGTCACTTGTGACAGGGCCACAATGCCAGCACAAAACTGTGAATTATTAATACAAAAGATTTGCATATCTTTTTCTGAGTACAAGGGCTTCGATGTCTTTGTGTCATGCTTAGGGTTTCTTCATACAACTATAAATCCCTTTCCTGTCCAAAAATTGTTTTTAAGAAATCTTTGAATGAGCAAGTATAGGAAATGTGTTAAAGTTGTTTCAATATAAGATAAAATTTCAACAATTACATTGTGCCTCTGTTGCCAAGGGTAATCACCTGCCCTGAAAGAACGGGGCACCAGGCTGTGCTTAAATCTCCTTTGAGAGAAACAGCCCGACCGTCCCTTGGAACCCTGACTCTTAATTCTGCAGACCAGTGATCAGTGAATGGGAAAAAGGCAGGCGGGCATTTGCAACAACTTCAATAACCCGCTGCAGATCAATACAACTCTAAAACAGCCCTCCTCACCCTCAACCTTCCAAAGAGCTGCGCGCCAAACCTGCGAGACGCGCCACAAAGCTCACATTGTCCACCGCAACGCGCCGGCGCCGCTCGCCCACAATAAGGAGGAACTGGTGAAAAGAGAAGTTACAGGTAACGCTCCAGAGTCAGAATCAATAGTTCTCTGAAGAATAGAAAACCCAGGCAGGCTGCGGAGTCCTTATTTACATACGTGACTCCCAATGTATGCCTGCCCCGTGGCTGAAAGAAGAAATCAATAATAGCTCCTCTCTGGGAGCCTCGGGTACAGAGGGACGGGATGGAAAGAAAAGATGTCTGGGTTTGCATCTCTTTCAAATTCCAGTTCTGCATCTCCTCGAGGAAATATCTACGATGGCCAAAAGGCCCTCAAGACCTGAGAGCCTCTGTTTAAACCCTCGCTGCCATGCACGCCTAGCGGCAAACCAGCCAAGTCCGCAGAGCCTAGACTCCAGACTTCGTGCTTTAGCTACAGGAACAATTACTGGGTGAATTGCTGGGAGCAGGATTGTGCAGAGAGATGAAGTGTGCAGTGTAGATGGTCTGGGGGGGGGCGCGTGATTCATTGGGGGGGGGCTGCTCTATCAAAGTAGCCACAGACCGGCAGCTTACCCACCAGTGCTGTCTCTAAGGTCCGGATGCTGAAGTCTAACTTGAAGGAAGGTGGGTGGGCTCTTCTGAGAGCCGCGGGGCAGCATCTGTACTAGACTCCCCCGGCTAACCTGCCCTCCATCGCTTGCTCATAGCTGCAATGCCCTGTCTGCACCTTCATCTTCATGGTTTCCCATCGGTGCATGCCTGCCTCTGTGCCCCAATGTCTCGTCATGTAAAAGAAAAGAAATAGTAACCCTAGCCTACATAGCCTACCCTAATCATCTCGGCCTGACTGTGTCCTTCTAAAAACCTAGTTTCTCAAAGGGCCTTGTTGTGAAATGCAGGGGATTCGTTTGCAGACTCGGAGGTAAGGGACGAGGCTTGGCCGGGAGGCCCTCAGCAGGGTGAACAGGATCAGCCGCTCCTGCATTCCTGGGTCCTGAGATCAGAAGGGAAGTATGACAAAAGACAAGGAGATTCAGCTTCAGTTACCAGAGGACACCGAAGGGGCTGCCGTAGGGCAGGGTCCCGAGTGAGTCTGAAGACGCGCATGCAGGCGACAGGTGTTCCGAGGGGAATCGGGAAAGAAACAGCATACCACAGCCATGCACTGAGGCACTGGGAAGCCAAGAGAAGTGTGCCGTTTCTTGTAAATGTTAGTGAGATGTGACTTTAATCCAAGACATGCACGGGGAAGGGGAGGGTGTGGTGGAGGGGAGTGGGCGCTGTAGCGACGACACGCTTCCTATTCTTTTTTTCCTCTTCACACACAGTTATTTTCTGCATTTGCAAAAAAAAAAAAAAAAAAAAAGTGTATCGGTTCTTCCGAGAGCTTTTTAGAAGTTATACATCAACATCCATGACATTCTGGATTTACCAAGTCGCCTGCAGCACAGGTCAAGTCAGAGAAACGAGACTGGCAGAGACAGATGCAAAGGGCCCACGTGAAAAGCAAAGCCAATAAACAACCCAGGCAGATGCGCCGGTGCCCTGGTGCTGGCCCTGCGCCTGCCGCCCTGCACCTCGGCAGAGGGGCTGCCTTCTAGTGAGAAGCCGATGCCCCTGGTCAGGTGACAGGGAGTCCCCTTTAACAAGGGCAGATAATTCTAGCTCTTTAGACTCTGCTTCCAGAGTGTTCCTGGAGCTAACTTCAGGATCTGGCCAGCAGGTTCCCAGAACAGTCGGCTAGCGCAGGTCTCAACACAAACCTCGGCCCCTCAGTACCTGTAGCAGCCAAATTCAGAAGCATCAGTTTCCGTTTCCAAGGCCTCGCTGTCCGCAAGGCCCATCTCCTTCCACATGATTTCCTGCTTGATCTTCCTTCTAAGGACTTTGCTGGCTTCCTGAGAGTCACGAGGCAAATCCCAATGCCACGTCTTTCCCCCAAACCACCCGGCCTGACTTCCCTGTGTCTACTGGGCGCCCACAAACTGCCATTTTTCTCAGAAACATCCACCGAGTTGCCTCCTGTGACCTTCCGCCCCTAGCATCTTCTGCTAGAGCCCTTCTCGCGAAGCTCTGAGCCAGCACCGGCCCTCCCCAACTGCATCCCTAAAGGTACCATAAGGTACACTGAGGAATTCCCACAAACCAACAGCGGGGTCCTCACCCCTCGCCTTCCCAAAGCCGAATCCCTCCCAGTCTGCCCTTCTGCGCTTTTCCTTGCTCTGCTTACAGCTGTGACTCTTGCCAGGCCAAGCTTTCCAGAGCACCCCATAATGGGTTCCACCCTTTGGTACACTCCCCCCCAACCCCCGCTGCTCGAGGAGACTCTCACTAAGGCTTCTTCATGGCTCCCCAGGAGGAAATGAATGCCTTCCCTCTGACCTTCCAAATGGCTCATCGGTCCTACCGGAGCCATGTCTTACCCCACATCACTCCTAAGCTCCCCATCCTCCAACCCCAACTCTAATCTCTGAGAAGTTATGCCTGCAGTGCCTTTGTATCCAGTTCTGTGGCAATGTCTCACGGTGCAGGTTTAAGACATATTAGGCCGGTCAAGCAGTATCTGCTAAACCGCCCACCTCCCAGATCATATAGCAAGGTTTAAGTGGGCACCTCAGTATCAGTACACACGCAGCATCCTTTCCTGTGAAGAGACTGAATTCACTCTGCCCACCGGAACATATTCTTCCTAAAGACAGCCACCCGTCCTCTTGTTGCCTGCTGGATCTTAGCACCTAGGGGAGGATCTGGCCTCTATATGGCAATCAATTGATACTGTATCAACTAAATAGCCCTCTTCCAAGTCTCATTTGATACACATCACCTCTGGTGGGTAGCTTATCCTCAAATTTTAGTTAGCAGTTTGGTAAAAATGAGAAAACAGGACAGAACCACCTCTAACAGCTATAATGGAGAGCTAGTAAGTGGCTCAGGAGGAGGAGGGCCTCCCGTAGAGCTGGACATGACAGCAATTTTTGGAGTCAAGCTGGAACTGCCCACTGCCTGTTCATCTATATGCTTTAAAGACCGGCTGTTCGTTGTACCTGTCAGCACTGCAGACTGTCCGTGGACGCGACAAACCTTTCATCTGACAGCTCCTACAGCCCTCAGCACCTTCACCCCTTCTGCCCCCTGTCTGGGGTCAGAGCCCACCCAGGAGGGCCCTGCCCACTCCCCTTGTGAAGTCAAGACTGGTCCCTGGAGTCCACAGTGGCAGGCAGCTGCTGGACACAAGGGACCATAAGCTTTGGGGACTTGCTTACTTACATGGGGCATACCCTGCTGTGACCAGAGCAGGAATCTCCTGGGAGGTCACAGTCAGGAGGGAGAACTCAACCTCCAGTCTTTACCGCTCGCTCTCATTCCTTCCTCCATATCTGAGAGAATACCAGAGTGTCTTCCCTGGCCCTGCCCTGGGAGCACCCTCAGAGAATGGTTTCAAGTCACCCCAAGCCTTAGGACTGCCATGTACCATCCCCACCGTGGGTGGCATCAGGCCAAGCATGCTATTTCTCTTTTGACGAACCCCAACTCAAGGCCAGGTTAGCAGATCAAGGCAAACACCACACAAGTCCACCTATGAACTAAGGTGAAGTGCCAAGTGAGGCCGATTTATAATTCAGGTCTCCGCTGCATAATGCATAAGTTGCTGCTATAAATTATTCACCACAAATTGCCATCTGGACATTTATGGAACTTGGTGGGAAATTTAAAAGGGAGTGGATGGATGTCTGCCCAGCAGCTCATCGGTGGTAGAGCGTCACGTCTGTGGTCGCTGCCATCTTTTTGGCCATGGGTCTCAGCATATGGCTTTCATGTGCCTCCAACTGAAACCACTTTGGGGTTGTGGGGACCATCTTCCTATTGACTGTCTCTGCCCTGGATGCCATCTCGGGCCAACTTCCATACTAACTACAGGAGTTCAGAATGTCTGCTAAGATCACTCACTACTGCTGGCCTATCCGGTAACTAATGGAGACCTCTCTACTGCAGGCTATCTATCTATCTATCTATCTATCTATCTATCTATCTATCTATCTATCCCTATCCTATCTCTATCATTCATATATAATATATATATGTTATATATATAATCTATCTCTCTATCTGTTTCTATATCTTTACCCAACTTTGTATCCCTTTCACTGAAGTCCACAAAAAATAACTGACTTCTACTTACCCAGCCCAGCACCCAGATGGAAGTTTTGCTGGACAGAGGATAAATTCAGCGTGGGAACAAGGGTACTGCTCTCTAAGTCTGGCATCCAAAGAAAAGACATCCTAAGGTTGTTATACTGAGTCCATCCATTCAGTTGGTCACAACCAATCATCTATAATTATCAGCCAGGTACTGGGGACACAAATTGTGCTGTCATTACAAGCTACTACTAAATGAATTAGCCCCGGTGCCTTCTTTGTTAAGGGCGGGGCAATTGGGGAAGAGCACCGGAGCCACTGTGTGTTGAGGCCAATAGAGATGCAAAGAAATCCATAATCATTAAGTGACAGCCATGTGTGTCAGGTTGACAAAGGCTCAGTTGTGTCAGTTTTGGTTAGGTTTTGTCAACTTGACACAGGCTAGGGTCATCTGGGAAGAGAGAATCTCAATTAAGAAAATGCCTCCACTCGATTGGCCTCTAGGCAAGCCTGTGAAACCCCTTTTTCTTGATTGATGATTCGTGTGGGAGGGCCCAGCCATGTGGACATGCCACCCCGAGGCCCGGTGGTCCTGGGGTGCATGAGGAAGCAGGCTGAGCCAGGCACCTGCATCTGCTTCAGGTCCTGCCTCCAGATTCCTCCCTTGAACTCCTGCCCTGACTTCGCTCAGTGATGGACAGTTAAGATTTGAGGTAAACTCAGCCCCTTCCTCTCTGCACTGCCTTTGAATATGATGTTTATCACAGCAATAGAAAGCATAGTAGAACAGCCATCTCTTCTTGTGGAGTAAGAGACTCAAAACAGGCTGCACAGAGAGATGGCGCTGAGACAGACCGTGAAGGAAGAGTGCTGAGAAGAAACGGGGTCACGGAGAAGAGTCGCACCGTCCAGAGGCCCTGGGCTGTGCGTGTCAGGCAGGCACATGGGACCTTATATCGATTTTAGGGCACGACACGGCCGTGAGGCTGATCACACATTTCTTTCGAGAAGGTCAGTGTGGCTCTTCTTCACCCGTGACTAATGTAGGTCACACAATCTTTTTGAAGCTAGAAGAAAATGGAATTTTTCTTATTCTTTCATAATAGGATAATTGGAACCCTTACAGTCTCCTCTTCTTTACTCTGTTAATAATCCAACTTCCAATAGAATGTAGTACCATTACCCTGAGGTACCACTCCATTGAACCTTACGGATCTTCCTGGGAACCGGGAAATCATTGCTGAAGTCACTTCACACTGAGGTACAAATATGAATTTTAAAAAAGAATAGAACTATTGCCTCTGACAGGATCTCTTGAAGCCTGGTCTCCTTCCTAAAGACTGTGCCTGGTACTGGAGAGACTGCCACAAACCAGAAAGTAACCCATCTGGGTCCATAGGTCAGGGAGGAAAAATCATGTCGTACAGCTGTATACTATGTACCCATGAGAGAAATCACCAAGCAATGGTTGGGTAAGACCAGTCACTTTCCCAAGGCCAAAATTCAACTCTCTATCCTTCATACCTGCTATAGAAACAAAGAGAACTCACACTGATACAGGATTGCAGGGTCCTCTACACAATTTATTTAACTCTGGTCACTTTCATGCCACAAATATGGGCAAACAGACAGAGAGAGACAGACAGTATTCCCGATAATATCCTCCCATAGAACATTAATGTTCCACCCACCATGATCAAGAATTAAATCCCTCCAAGGGATATTCAGCTGTATCTTCCAAAAGCGAACACTCTGGGTGGTTGTATGTTTAAGAAGTAGTCTCTGTTGGTTTCCTGACGAACTGTTTATCTCAGAGTTTGATATTCCTTGGATAAACCTTTTCTGAGACTTCTGTTCAAACAGATTAAACACTAGAAACTTTGAAGGGTTTTTCTATGCCTCCTGGACAAACTTTCAAAACTTACAAGATCAAATAAAGAATCCTGGTACCCTGAACTCCAATTTAATAGCCGCTTTTGGATAGTTTAGGGAGTATAAACTCATCACAAAGGCTTCAGGATGGAACAGAAGACAGATACTTAAGGCAACATCTCTGGGATGAAGGCTAAAAATTGTCTATCACAGCTAGCTCACCTCAAAGGATATCTAAATAAATCAGACCCACCAGGGAGCCCATGGTATAAGACCTACATTGGCAACAATCTTTTGAGCAGCGTGTCCATACAAAATAAGAAGTATCCCTCTAACTGGGGCAAAGAACCCTCTGAAGAATGAAACTTTGGGTCACTTTACAGCAGTGCCCCTATAGGGATTAGAATGGAGGTTGCACTGGGACGATATGCTCATCTGATTATAAAACCCTCCTCTGACTATCACCATGGAGACAACAGCTGCCCCCAAGGCAATGAACAAGGCACAAGCACGCATTCTCAGGGGCAGCCCCGCCTCTGATGAAAGACTGAGCTACAAAAGTACAGAGCATGGAAAATCAATTAAGAGAGTTAATATATGCAAAGCACTTTGAACCCTGAATCAAAATTAGCTATTATATCAATAAAAATAATAGCTCCCATTTATTGAGTTCCTACTACATATCAGGCAGTAGGTTAAGGACACGTGCTCTCTAATTTCATCCTAGCAGCAGACCCTACAGGGCAGTGATAATTCTCACATTTTACAGACGAAGGTGAGGACATGAAAATCTTGTTAGTTGCTGCCTTGCTTGCAGGCTTCTGCTAATGAAAAGCCATTTTTGCTTTTTTTTTTTTTTAAATAAAGCACTGTAGTCCATACTAAAGAGCAAATTCAGTCCGGTGCTTTTATATGCTTATGCAAATTAGATAAAGATAACAATTTATAAGCAGTTCATACATGTATACGTTTTCTGAATCGGGTATTTTTCCTGTGTTGTGTGCATGATACGGCACTGGCCTTTCTATGTCCCATGATTCTGTGACTGACTGTCCCCTGCTGGGAAGAGTCTGTGACTCACAGATTTATCCCACAGCAAGTTCATAGACATATATATTCCTGAGTCCCTGCAGGGTTGTGCCTAACCAAGTCTGTCTAATGGGCATCCAACAAACAAAAGGGACCTGCTTCCACTAGGGGGCGCCCTGTGAGCTAACTGGACCACGGAACTCCCAGAGTCCCCCTCTGCTGTCAACTGTAGTGTGTGAGACTCAATGTGTGATTACCCTGTTGGGTGTCTGTCAATGTGTGGTCACCCTGCCGGATGTCTGTCTCCCAGAACAATGCTTCTTGGGAAGATCCCAAAAAGACGCCACAGGTGACAGGTGCTGGGAAGCTGGTCGTAGTCATTCCCCACCTCACGAGGCATGCAACACAACATGTTCCATCTCTGCGCAACAGCCTTCTGACCCCTGACTGGGAAATGATGGGAATGCATTCAGGAGGCAGCCAGGAGCAGTGCTGTCACTGACGAAGCAGCACTGGTGAACCTCCAGGACAAAAGAATATCTCAGCCATGCCTATCCTCAGATTCATCCTTATCTAGGGAGGGGGCTCTCCAAGGAGACAGCCACCTCCTGTTTCAAAAACACACCTGCCATGGCCCAGCAAGCCTGCACACTTTCACTTCTGCACTGCCTGGCTTTACTCCAGAGGAGCTCCCTGCTAGGAAGACAGTAGTGATCACAGCACAGCAGTGCCTGTGGTTCTGCCACTGAGTGTAGACAGATTCCCTCCTCATGGTGGGCAGAATGGGAGTGAAGAGTCCCCCACAGGCACATGTGTTTCAACACTTGGTCTCCAGTAGGTGGCACTGTTTGGAGGTGTTATAGAAACTCTAGAGGAAGGGGTATACTCTGAAAGGTTCATAACCTCTACCCACTTCCTGTTCTCTTTCTCTCTGATTCCTGTGTGCAGACAAGAAGCGACTACCCAGCTTCCCACTCCTGCCAGCATGCTATGCCTTTCCCACCATTAAGGGCTCACTCGGACAGTGAGCTAAACCCACTTTTCTTTCTGAAGCTGCCTCCTGTCACGGTATGTTATCACAGCAACAGAAAAGGGAGCAATTATTCTGTCTCACTCAGGTGTGCGGCCCAGAAGGCGTTCCGCCATTCCAAACAGAGTTAGCCAATCAGGATTCCTCAAACTTCCTCTAAAGAGGAGACCTCAAAGAGAAGCTGGCTGGCTCTGAAAATCCATCTGCCTTAACCGTGTCAAGAGCAGTGACGAGGCCCTGCCCACCTAGCCTCTTTGTT
Organism: Apodemus agrarius; assembly: GCA_964023405.1. NCBI lineage: Eukaryota > Metazoa > Chordata > Mammalia > Rodentia > Muridae > Apodemus > Apodemus agrarius. The sequence goes on along the minus strand of OZ030019.1, from coordinate 6,449,318 downwards.
TTCCTCACATTAAGGCGAGTATGCATGACACTTGCTAAGGACTACATGTCCCTGTCCCCCTCCTCATCTCCTTATGGAAGAAACCCGGCCCTCGGCATGACGGTGTTTGGAGGGAAAGCCTTTGAAAGGTTACTGGGTTTAGATGAAGTTCCAGGAGTAGGCCATGTTGTATGGTTACTAATCTTGTAAGAAAAGGAAGAAATATCAGAGCCTCCGCTCCCCCTCCGCCCCCTTCATGAGGAGTCTGACCACCATCATCTGCAGGTTATAGAGCGGGCCTTACTGAGGGCTCAATGGCAGCACCTTGACTTTCCACTCTCCCAAACTGAAAAAAAGGAACCTCTACTGGTTAAGCCACCAAGTCAATGGTGCTTTTTAAAAGAAGTTTGGGCCAAGCAAGCCTGAGCCATGCTGGTCACCTGCCCTGCTAGACCATGAGTGCAGTGAAGGGACAGACGACCTCAGCGTGCTCCCTACCGTGTGCCTGGTGCTCCCTGCCGTGTGCCTGGTGCTCCCTGCCGTGTGCCTGGTGCTCCCTGCCGTGTGCCTGGTGCTCCCTACCGTGTGCCTGGCACTCGGCACAGGGCTTAGGATGTAAGAAACACTGGAAATATGTATTGGGTTCTGGAGTGTCTGGGTGGGTAGGTGAACACACTCAGGCACCAACAAAGATTAAGGTTTTGAAGAACATTCAGCACTGAAGGGAAGGGTTATGATATAATATGCTAAAATGTGGGGAATGAACGTGCAATAAAAATGTGATTCCAATGATGTGAACACGTGTGCACGCTTAGGGTCTGGACGTGAGCTGGGCTGCCAACAGCCGTAATCTCAGGTGCTAGCTAAGATCTGGACTGACCACTGCAGTTTTCTTCCTTTTGCATGCTCTACAAATTGTATATATTACATATATAATCCAAAAATAAGGTTACCCTCCTCTAAAGAATATTAGTAAGGAAAAATATGCCCCCCTTTTTTAAAATCTTCAAAAGCAGGGCAAAGAGATTCAGGGATGTATCCAGGACTCTGAGGGTCTCAGGGTCCCTGGACGCAGAGTTCCAATCTCCACACTACGCAAGCAGGAAGAAAACTCACAAACAGGTTGTCTCCCCTTCATCTGGATGACATTACAACAAATGCCACTTCCAGCTGCGGCTTTTCAGATGTGGAAGAGAGGCAGGTTCCATCCCAAATGACAGAGTTCAAACCTAGAGGCACCATCAGACTAGAAGCAAAAGGCTGAGAAGAAATCCCACCCAGCCCTTCCGGCCCACAGGAATCCCAGGGGCAGTCACCAGGTGTTATGGCTGAAATGCCCCCCACAGGTTTGTGTTCAAACACTCAGTCTGGCTTCTGGCGCTGTTTTGAAGCTTGTGGAGCCTTTATGAGGTAAGACCTGGCTGGCAGAGGTGGGTCACTAGAGGAGGGTCTTAAAGGCTATTCTGCTTCTGTGCGGTCTGCTTCCTGGTCCAGCGGCCATGTGACATGCACCTCCTGCTGCTAACTGAGGCACTCCCACCTCCAAGGCTTCCTTCCATGGTGGCCTGCCATGCCCTGAAACCGTGAGTCCAAATATGCCTTCATCCAAATATGCCTTCATCCCTCGAGTACGGGGTCAAGGGGCGAGAGTTACTCACATATCAGCTCATTGAAAAGTTCCTCCCAAGACTCAAAGCCCAGAAGGTCGTGGCTTTAGGGCTGACTTCCTGGTGACGCACGAGGGTGGGAGTTATAGGTAATGACAGTAATTGTGATGTCTACCCACTAGCTATCGGCTCAGGGCTTAACACAGCAGGTGGCAACCTTTTGCTGTAAAAGGACAGGAAGTAAATATTCTTGGCGTTGTGAGCCATCTGGTCTCTGTCATAACTAAAATGTGCCATCAGAGTACAAACGCAGTCACTGACAAGGGAAAGGGATGGGCAGAGCAGGTCGTATTCAGAGAGTACCACACACACACAAAAGCAGCCAGTGGGTCAGATTTGGCCCAGGGGCCACAGTGAGCCAGCAATGACCGGCGTAATACTCTCATTCTAACAACCCTTGTGTCAGTCTGGAGAAAGTCAAGGAGACAGTCCCATGCCCAGGACCCTTTGTCTGAAAGTGGCAAGGTCTGAGTCAAGTCCAAGTCGGTTTTGACTCAAAAGCGGCCACACAATGCCATAAGGTTATTTGGCTTTGATTCCACCGGCCAAGAAATTCCCTCCCTACCAGGTGGACACACACTGCGCATGTGCGAGCACCACCATCAGGCTCGGGATAGATTGATGGTGGTGCACGGATGACAAAGAGCTGCATAGTCCTCTCCGTGAAAGCCCACAGCGCAGGCACACACCACACACCGTGCACACTGATCTCTTTACAAAGGGATGGGGTGCTGTATACAAGGATATTGCTAGGAAGCGAGCTTACTCAGAGCCTCTGTAAATATTGATTTATACATTCTCAGTCCCGAGAATAGAAGCCAAGGGATAAACGGTGGCATGGAAAGCCCCTACTAGAAACATGTTGTCCTAAGTCCCGGTTTAGGGGTACCTGGGGTGAAATCCCGGCTCTGCTAGGCTCTGAGTAAATGACCAACTTTCTCCAAGCCCCACACCTATGTCTGTATACCAAGGGTATTGTTTCCCCCAGGTTGGTAGAAAGCAATGGGGGCGGGGCAGGGGATGGGATGGGGCGGGGCAGGGAATGGGGGCAGGGCAGGGAATGTATTTGTTATGCTCACCGCCTTATCTAAAGCACCAGACAGCTTGGGCACCAAGCAATGGGCAGAGAAGTAACTACAAGTGGAGGCGTTCTGAAATTACCCAAGAAAGCAGAAAAATAGACTCATATTACAATTGGCAAACGCAGGAAGCACAGCACAGCTGTCTCGCTGAGCTTAGGAGAGCCTGAAAATACAGAAACATCTTTAGAGAGAGGAAGGCCTTGTTCTGATAGAGGCAGGAATTGATGGCAGTACAGTAAGCTGGAGAGTTGTGGGGATCTCGGCACAAACAACCTGGAACGCCTGGGCCCCAGCAACTCCACCTCCAGACCCAGGCCTCTAGCCCCAGAGGCCTGTTTATTTCCCTAAGCAGCTCTGCTTCAACTTCTGACTGTAAATAAACTCTGATTGTATTTACTCCGGCAGAGGAGTAAAGACCCAGCCCACCCTTCCACCTGTTCCTCTCCGCGGGCCTTCCGGGGCATAGAGGGCTAATTGGAGGAGCATGCAATTAAACGGCAGGATTTGCAGGCAGTTTTCCCTAAGGTCCAACCACCACCTGCACACCTGTGGCTGCTTCCATGCCTTCAAAACTAAAGCAATGGCCTAGAGAAACAGCGTATCAGGCACCTGCGGCATTGGCGTTGGGAGGCTACAGTGAATGACACAACTTTCACGTTCACGCCAATGCTGAGAGGTAGGTGTCTCCATCTTCATTTTCAAGCTTGATTTTAGCTCAGAGACATTATGTAGGCAGTGAGTCCTCTGAAATCAGGAACAAGTTCCACACATGAGTCAGCCCCTAGTGTTTTCCACTAGGTTTGAGACAGACAGATGATCACTTCTGCCTACAGAATGAATGGATGAATGGATGAATGAATGAATGAATGAATATGAACAAACAAATAACTACCCATGTTCCTGGATATTTTGGGACATATAAACACCAAGAGTTCCAGAATTCATCATATGCCTTAGTTATGCACACATAACATACAACACCTCCCAACACACACACACACACACACACACACACACACACACACAGAGGGGGGAGGGAGAGAATTTACTACCCATAGTAAAACTTGCAGAGCAAGATCACAAACCACCACCCACTCCTCCTGCCATAGTGTCACCCAACCTTGCAATAAAATATATAACTGGCCTCTCGCTGAACCCCATTCATCTCAGTCTAGATGTAACACACTGGTGATCTGTCATTTACTGCCCAAGTGACCTGCAGGACAGAGCCCTCACAAAACCAAAGGAAAGTGCAGTCACTCTGGAAGGTCTTACAGGCCCAGAGATACCCCTTCCTAAAGTTGGTGGACAAAGCACCCCCTCTCTCTCTACCGAGGCCCACAGAGTCGATTATAAATGGGCCAAATCTGAGCTCCTGATGATCTCTGCTCTTGAACTATGTCCAATATCCAGTCCTCGAGCACTAGAGTATGATGTGTTAGCCACACCCATGAGCAGGCAGAATTTAAGACGCAAAACATGGCCCCCATGCATGGTTCCAAAGCATGGCTCTAGCACCCACTGCTATCTGTACAGCCTCAAGTCTTTTTGTCTGTAATGGGCTGGTGCGAGGTATCATTCAGATGGGGGTGGGGGTGGGGCTAGGTGCATGCAGACTGCTCTCTGGGCTGCTGCAGGAACCCTGCAGCCCTCCCTCATTGGGGCCCTGAAGAGAGCGCCCGCTTCACAGGGCTTCCTTTACTCAGCAGCTCTAGTCTGCAGTTCCCAGGCCAGGTCTGTGGGGACCTTCCCGAGACCAGTGCCATGCAGCTCAGGAGAGAGTTGAGGAGAGTTAAGCCATCTCCTTTGTCAAGTCAGAAGCCTTTGGCCTCTTGAGTTAATTTTGGTTTCCTCCAGCCCTTTGCTGAGGGCACACCCACCTGCACAAGGAAGGTTCTAACCCCATGAACCTTTCTAACGGAGACAAGTTTGTGAAGAAGTCTAGAACTTAATCAAGAATTTACATGAGTAAATTCTTTGACTCAGAAAGTAAAAGTTCCCTCCTGTAAAAAGGTCCTGAGATGTCACCTTAGAACAAACAATAGTGTAAGGGGTTAAAAAAAAAAAAACATTTTGAGGGTCTTGGTAAATCAAACTCCTCCTGTAAAGGAAATTGATTGTTGAGAAATTCACCTCCTAATCCATTCATAAATCAGACGCCCGAGTCTGAAACTCTTTTCCCATGATTCGTGTTAATCATTCAGCTCGAGTGGTATGAATCATCTGTTTAATGAAAACTTTCTCCGAGACCGGCAAGAGTCACTGGATCTTGCTTTAAAACTCTCTCCAGAGCTCAGAAGGTTTTCTATTATTGACAGAAAAGTTACTGCATTTTAAGCAGCCACTTTAAATATTACTCATGCAATCAAAGCTGTTTTCCTAACTCAATTTATACAGTTTTCAAACATGTATTATGGCTGACCTTATTAAATATTCTGTAGTGCCTTTTACACGTGTCAGCATACAAAAGCACAACCCCAGGCTTCTGGTAGCATTGGAAGAGGCACCACCTCAGGAGCTGTCCCTGATGGAATAGACGAGGTCCCGTGCCAGCCAGTAGTGCACGGGAGGCCAGGGACAGGTTCGCACGGGAACTCTGAGCTACAGCGACCAAGCAAGCATGCAGAGCGGGAGACACGAGTGCCGTGCACACCAATCACGAACTTCACAGGAGCCCCACTAGGAATGCTCTTCCAGGCTCCGGGGGCAAGGGAGTGTTTCTTAATCTTATAAATAAATGCCCAAGGGAAAAGGAGACAATTTAGACACTTTCAAAATAAAACCTTAAAATCTATAAGCTAGAGAATAACGTCTCGGATGGCTCCGACCATTGAGCTCACAGCACCAGGCAACGGGCCGAGCGCGGGAGACAGTCTTCTGTCCTTAACACATGCCCGAAGAGAGGCTACCGCCTTCCTGCTTCAGGCAGAACAGAAATGCAGGCAAGCTTGTCCAAGACCAGGCAGAACCAAGTGGAAGGAATCAGGGCCTGCTGGAGCCTGTACCGACACCCCTAAATCACCCCTCCAGCTGTCCTAGGTCAAAGCTTGAGATGCACCCCATCCACCAGTTCTTGTTCTGTGCTCCACTCAGCTCTGGTAAGAGGGGGTGTGGGATAAACACCAGCCCATCGCTCTTCAGAAACAGTGGAGCGCCTCTGAACGGGAGAACTGCCGAGTACTGTGAGGGTGGGCGATCAAATGAGGGAGCAGGAGTCTCGTTAGAAACAGGTGGGCGGGAAGTCCATCCCAGGCTGCTGCCCCAAGAGTCAGGGGCAGAGAGAAGAGAACAGAGCTCCGAGAAGATCAGAGGGAAGCAGACAGGTGCTGTGTGGCCAGCCAGACGGCAACTGTCAGCCAAAGCAGAAAGCATCCGACCAGGCGTGAGCTAGCTAATGAGAACTGCTACAGTTTCCAAACAGCAGACCTCTCTGGTGACATCACTGAACAAGGGAGCAAGGGAGGGGTGGGGCAGGGGGAGCAGAGGGAGGGAGGGAATGACAGAGGAGGAGACAGAGACCGGAGAAAGCACGAGAACATGCTGTGCATCTGTGCTTTCTCTCTCTCCGGACACCTATCCATAGAGTTAAGGCAGGAAGCTAGAATCACCTGAGTTCTACCCTCCCGCACTGTCCCCTCAAGCAGCAGAGGGGCGGGTGCCCCTTTCCCACCACAGTGGCCCACTGAGCCAGTGAGTGACCACCAGGCGTCAACAGGTACAAAATGCAGGAGCCACGGGAAGAGTCCACAGGCCTCTCGGACCCCCGAAGCCTGAGCATTCGAAACAGGCAACGTTCAGAAAGAGGAAGACGCTGCCCCAGTCAGCAAAAAGAGCGTGGGAGAAAATAGAGCTGAGGTTTGGAGAAATTATATCACTGGGTATTTCTAGATACTTCTAAGGCAGCCAACCCCAGAGGATAGTGGCCCGAGAGAAAATAGGTGACACACTCCGATGAAAAGCTTATGGCTTAATCGGAAGAGGGTAAGCAACTGTACAAGAGGCGCATGCCCCTGGAATCCAAACACAGCAGCGCACAGTAGGGTGCCAACCGTGTGTGCAGTATCACCAGGCACCTCCCGCATTAGGCTCTGGCGTCCTACAGCCTCCATTGCACAGGCCGCAGCTCTCCACGCCGACACGTGGTACATCCAACTTTCTCCAACCATCAGAGCTGCCTCCAAGCTCTTATGAGAACGCTGCAGTCAGATGCTCTGCCACATTACTGGTCCTGACAGCATGCTCTGATTGAGAGCAACACCTGGCCTAAAAAGGAAAGAACCCAATAAAATCCCTGCTCAGACTCCACCCAGGATGGAGCGATGGCTCAGGGAGCAGCACCGGCTGCTCTTGCAAGGACCCTTGCTTGAGTCCCAGCATCAACATGGGGACTCGCCACCATCAGTTAACACCAGTTCCAGGGGATCTGATGCCCTCTTCTGGCCTTCACAGGCACTGCATGCACACGGCGGACAGACAAGCGTGCAGGCAAAACACCCATGCACATAAACTATAAACAGATCTAAAAACAGAAAACGACCCACTCCTACTTCACAGTCACAATGTGGTAGTCTGCTAGGATGTTGGTAATATTCCTAGCGAGTGAACCAAGGGGCGAAATTCAATTAGAAAGTAGCACCAACAAAGGGACACATGCTGCCACACCTGGGGTCATGGAAGGGGTCAAGAGACCTGAGGGAAGAGAGGAGCTACTACACAGAGATGAGAGGATGAACTAGTGAGGAGAGACTGTGCACCGTCTCTGGGTAACCCCAAGCTGAGCTGGCTAGACTACAGAGCAGTTCACAGGGTCACGACCATGGCAAGATACCTCTAGAGTGCTAGAAAGCCCGGACTCTGGGGCATCCTGCCGCAATGCTGCCCTTTCCTCAACCCTGGCAAGCTCCCTCGCTGGCCTCTACCTGGAGCGGGTGTCCCTGCCACCTCGTCTTGACTCCACGTTTCTGCAGCTCCCTTCACTGCTAAGCAGAGACAGACCTGAGTGTCACAGAGGTCTGAGCGGTTGGCTCCCTGATTCCTCTTGTGCTATCTTATTAGAAGTGCCTGCTCCCTGCCTGGTGCTCTGCAAAGAGCAGCGGGGGATCTGTGCAGAGTGTTTGGTGGCTGGCCCAGCTCCACCTCGTTTCTTTTGTGCGGGAGAAATGACCCAGAGGCCACTGTCTACAAAGGACTGGCCCTCCAAGCTAGACCACTTCCTTCACCCTCCAGTCTGGTTCCCAGAGAGCAGTCAAGGTCTGAGTAGGTACGTGGGGGAGGGGATGGCACAATACAACCTGGGTACGTGGGGGAGGGGATGGCACAATACAACCTGCCCTGGGTTGTTCCAGATGAGAGGCAGGGCCATGCCTGTGGTGGGCATGTGACTTTAGAACAGCCAGCTGCAGTGGAGACTTCTCTGAGACGCCCTGTACACGCAGACTCATTCACAAGGTATACGATAGGGAACTATAGCTGTGGCCTCCCCCATCCCTCTGTCTTATTTTCTATCCCAGATTGCCACTCTCCGTCTAGCATATGCATTTGGGGCCTACTTTAAACAATGGCTTTGTGAAGGACCCGTGGATAACTGGCAACACGTGAGCTCTTCCTATGGAGAATACAAGCAAGCAGAAGCCCTCAGGCAAGGTCCACGTGGAGGTGAAAGATCTAGGGAGAGATCAAAGGCATTGGTATCCCGGACGTGCAACTTTCTAATTGGCCAGTTTCTCAAAGTTGCATTGATTTAGACAACAGGGCTGCCACAATGAAAGTATCATAGACCGTTACAGATGGCTGAAGCAACAGGAATGCCCGCCTCACAGCTTGAGCCCACGAGGCTGCCGCCACCACGGGCACTGCACAGTTTGTACAGCCCTCTTGGTGGCTTGAATATGGCTACCTTGGTCCTGCTATGTCCTCACATAGGTAGGAAAAGAAAGGAGGCAGGCGACCCCTTTGACATCTCTTTATAAGGACGATAATCCATCCCAGCAAGAGGAACTATCACCTCAGCTGACAGGAACCTCCTCCTGAAAGCTCATCCTAACACCTCACACAGTGGGTTAGGAATTCCCCACTCAAGGGAGGGATGTTGGTTCACTCACTGCCTGTGAGCCCCTCACAGGACTAGGGTAAAGACTTGGCACCCTGGGTACACTGCTGAGCTCCGTTACCCTGCTGTGTAACTGTCTTGCCAGTCTGCGTATTCTTATGGGTGCCTCAGGTATGAATGCATGGTAAGTAGAGCTTGCCTCCCAGAGCACACAGAGTATCTGACTCTGTCCCCATTTCCCCTCCCTTCCCCTTTCCCTCCCCTCTCCCCCCTTCCTCCCTCCCCTGTCCTATCCCTCAGTCTCCTTCCCCCTTCCCTCTCCCCTCTTCCACATCCCTTCCACCTCCCCCTCCCTACCCTTCCATCTTCTCAATCCTTCCCCCTCCCTCCCCTCTGTTACCCTCCCCCTTCCCTCCCCTATCTCCCCTCCCCCTTCTCCATTCCCCTCCTCATTCTCTCTTCCCCTCCTCCTTCCCCTTCCCCAACCCCAATTCCCCTCCCTCTTCCCCTTTCCCCTTCCTCCCCCTCTCCCTCCCCTCCCCTTTCCTAGAAAGCAGGAGCATGATTTAGGATTGATCCTTTGCCCCTCTAGGGCTATGAGAGGAAATGAAAGCACAGGTGGAGTGATTAAACGCTGAGCTGGTCATCATGCCAGGATCCGGCAGCCTCACGCCGACCAAGTCCGGCAATTTCCCACCTCTTAATCACGTCCCTGCCAGACTTAAAATGCAGGGAACATCAGTGAGAACAAACGGTAACGAGGCTCTGACAGCCATCAGAGGTCAGGGGTAAGGAATACACCTTGTATGTTTTGAAAGAGGTGCCAAAGAGAAAATAACTGGAACACTACACAGAGACCTTTTATTCAAGAGCATCAGCCTGGCTGAAAGCCACCTGCTCCAAGCAGTGACACTCACTCATTAAAGAATGTGCCTGCCGGGCAGTGTCCCACGGCAACAGAACGCCCGGCTTCCTGACATGTATCTCTCCTGACATTCAGCTAACGTGGTAAATTCACGAGCACATCTGCATCGGGCCCAAATGGAAGAGAATGTCCCTCACGGACACACGTCATCATTAAAGTTTTGTTGTGAGAAATGGCAGGGCTTTAGAAATCCTCCCTTAGATGCCTCCTATAAGCGGCTCTGGGTAAGTTCTCGCATTCACCGAGTAGCTTGACATCACCAGGGCTGTAGAACACCTTTCTAATGACAAGACCTTAGGTCCAAGGGAGCGATTCTATGTGTCTTCCTGGCTGAGGCCAAGAGGAGCCTAGGACCAACCCTGGCCCAATCCATGGCTAGTCCTGGACATGGTCCCCGTGTGAACATGGTCCCCGTGTGCTCTTTACTCTGGGCCGGCATTCTGGCTCCTTGTCCGCCACACTCTACCCTTTCCAGGGCGCTGTGCACTATAAGATACCCACTTTGCATTGCATGAAGTTTCCTGAATAAAAGAAACTTGTTCTGAGTTCTAATGAAGCCCAGTTAGTAGTGCAATGGCCCTAGGGATGGAGAGGCCTGGATGTAAGGTGAGTCTCCCTCATGTGTCGGGCGCGTGTCGAGCTCAAACGATTATTCCACTCCAGTAGAGACTGAGGAAGCCAGAGCTTACTACCCTGGAGGGCTACCATGATCCTAAAATAACATGTAGAAATGCAAATGTGACAAACTTTATCAGTTTATAACTGGTTTCATAAAGAAATTGAATTTTCACTCCATTGTAAGAGTCTAGACAGCTGGCCAAATAAAGAAGTGTCGAGCGTCTCCAGAGACCTTTGCTGAGAGCAGACACCCCTTTGGGCCGCAGGATCTAACGTAAACTATGCAGAAAACGTCCCAATATAAACACAGACAGGATTGCATGTGACACCAAAATACCCACCCACACCTACACACACACACACACACACACACACACACACACAATCATATTCAACCTCTCAGAGGAAGGTTGAATCAATCCCCCTAGAGAGAGACACAACCCAACCATGACCACTCCCGGTTTTCTTCCTCTTAGCTTAAACTGCTACCTTCACCCAGATGAGGAGGAAGATGGGCCAACACCACCTGCAACCTGCCAAAGCCATATTAAACACCATTCACCCATTTGCTTCGTGTAACACAAGCGAGTGTTTCGCCGTGCCTGATGCTTTAAAGAGGGCAGTGTCTGAGTCCTCACGATAACCTAAGGGGGCTCTTGCTACCCTCCATGGAGGCCAGCACTATACAGCAGGATTCTAAGCCAGTGCATCATGACCGACAGTATATGGTATATCATGTGATTGAATACTCTGCCCATCACACTACAAAGTAAAGACAAATGGGGCTTTCAATGTTTTATCTAGCCCAACATACTCAAAATGTATTTCACCGTGCCACCAGTATTTTTAAACATAATGATCTCTCATATTGAGACTTTCGAAACGGAGTGTTTGGCTCTCGGGCGTATGCCAGCCAGATTCATTTAAGGGTTCAGGAGCTGAATCAGCTTCTGAGCTTTAAAGAAAGAAGCCTGGCTTGGTCCCAAACAGACTCAGAAGGCTGTGTGTAGAGCCAAGGTCCACACTACTCCCTTTTCTGCTGTGTGGTTTGCTGCACCGTTAACCCCAGCACCCTGCAGACCGGGGCTTTGTTAACAATGGGAGCTTCTCCTCACTCCAGGAACTGAGTGCATGCCCCATCCTGCAAGCTGAGAAGGCACAAAGAGATATCTGCTATTTAACTTTAAAAAATAAGATCCTGACAAGACACCATCACTAAAACCTGCTAAAAGGGACCCTGGGGCGAGAACCAGGTAAGAAGAGAAAATGGATAGTTTTTTAACAGCACCCAGTTGACGTCAGAAAATGGTTTCGAAACTGTCACCAAAAAAGAAGTCCAATTCTGTCAGAAATTTCAGAGAGTGGATGTCTCATTGATTAGTTATGACTGGATAAGGATTTCAACCTAAAACACAGAAAATGGAAAGCTAAGCCCTAGGAGAACAGAGGTAATATATCCTTCACTGGAAACAAGTAAATGCATTTTATCTAGAGTCAGGACAATACAGTGGAAGCAGCAGCAGCACGGGCCTGGAGGGAGCAGCTTTAGGCTGCCCGGCCCTCACTTGCTGTCTTGTATTGTCTCTTAAAAGGCAATAAAAATGGCTGGGTACAGACTCCTTGCACCGGTAGTTTGCTTCATGATGGATGAGGGTGATTTCCTGGTACCATTTTCACCACAAATAAAGGAATAGCCCATCAAGACAGCTTAGAAAGCCATCATGAGATTAACACTACCCATGGAGTTTCCTATGGGAATAAAGCAGGCAGAGATCAACAAGAAAGAAGATAAAGTCCGCGGGTGTGGACAGCCCCTAGTCTCCATGCAGGACTAACCCAAGGCCTTGTGCACAAGGAAGGGTCTCCTTCTGTTCTGCTACCACCCCTGCCGCATCCCTGCCGGAGTTCCAGGAGAAATACGTGTCCAGTTCCAAAAGACCTGTGGAGAAATCCAGACCAAGTCTTCTGCCCTACCTGGCCACCTGAGGACATGGGAGGTCTGAGCGAAAGCCTGAACCTACCTGGGTCACAGGTGACCTGACCTATATATTCCCTGCAACAGGCCAGCCTCATTACCACAGGCGACACTGCCAAGTCTTATAAAGTAGGGCACTGACCTCAGTAGCCACTAGACCTGGCTATGCTTGCCAAACACAATATGACCCTGGGCGGGTCATTTAACCGATTGAAGCCCTAGCTTTTTCTTCTTAGAGTCCCCCCTTCCTGTTACACATAGTTATTGTGCCCACGACTCTCTACCATCTTAGAATAACAGAAAAAGAGCAGTTTTGCTCAGCCCAGGAGGGCATAGCATCCAGCACACAGGGGTACCATGCACAAGCAAATATAACAGCCACACCCTGTTCACAAAGCTGTCTGTGAATGTTTGAAGGCATATCAGCAAGGACAGAATGCACCAAGTCATTGCTATCTGCTGTTGGTGTGGGTAGTAGCAACACTACCGGACCTGTCCAGTTACACAAGAGTCTACTCTGGGCCGGCTTCCAAAAGTCTAATTTGTCTGGAAGCCAGGTAAAAGCTCAAAGGGGTCATTGTTCTTCATATCCCAATGTCTTTCTAGAGTCAGGACTTGTGCCATATAGTCATCCTCTATGCGGATGGACCCTAGACAGTCCTTTTTTTTGGCAAACTCAATAGTCCACTTAGGCCCAAGAAGAAGGCTCTTAGGATGCTGTTCTTCCAGCCAGGAGAGTGGCAGCTTGCTTTCTGGCCATGCTGAGTGGCTATGTGCCTTCAGAGCTCATGTTCTAGCAAGGAGAACCTGGGGACCTCCCAACAATGTGTGGTCTCTCACATCCTCATGGGGGCTGGAGAGACAGCAGGGAAGCAATCCCAACCTCCAGCATGAATTGGTGCTTTCCTGGGGCACTCTAGAGAGTACCAGGTCTGCAGAGAGAGGAGTGCAGTCAGCTGTCACAGTGAGTGATGACCACGGCATTCACCATGCATCGGCAGAACACGAGGTCTAGAGGCAGCACCTGCTCCCGCACCCCTACCCCATCCCACCATCAACGTTCCCACAAGCCTAGATGGACTCTGAACATGTATGTGTTCTGTTTCACGGACAAGGAAAGAGGGTGAAGGACAAGGAGAAACTAGGCAGGTACTAGCTCCACAAGCCCAGGCCTGAACCCGTGAGCCCCGGCACCTCAGCAAGGTCCAGGGAAAGGAAGGCAAATAATTGGGGTTCTCCATGTAACCTGAAGAACCCTGCTAAGTTGTAACAGCTCCTTCCCATTTGATCTGATTTTCCACAACTGGATTCCATGTGAAATTTCCCATTAACCTTTCAAAAAACCAGGGGGAAAATGATGGCCAACATCAAAAGAGAGCTCATATGCCAAGCTTTAAAACCAAAAAATCACAACGAGGCAAGGACAACACAGCAACCATGCCAAGGAACTCACTTAAAAGGATACAGGAGAGCCGGGGAGTTCATTTTTAGGCTTAGTGCCTCTGAAACTATAAATGAGAAGACTGGCTCTTGGCAAGAGGGACTGGTGGAGGGCCGAGGAGACCCTGGGGAGCTGGAAGATGGTTGTCGAGTTCAGGTTTCAAAGAATGGCTCAGAGGCAAACATTCACGAGGCTGTCTATGAAAGATCCATATGGACATTATTCCTCAATAAAAATAAAAAGTAATATCTTAAAAACAAGTACCTCCATCTACGGCCAGATCCAGGCTCCTACTTTTAGGTGGGAAAAGCCCAGATTCTTATTTAGTTATTTATGACTTTTTTTGTTTTGTTTTTTGAGACTGGGTTTTTCTGTGTAGCCCTGGCTGTCCTGGAACTCACAGTATAGACCAGGCTGACCTTGAACTCAGAAATCTGCCTGCCTCTGCCTCCCAAGTGCTGGGATTAAAGGTATGGGCCGCCACCGCCCGGCATTATTTAAGACATCCTATTTAAAGGCACACTTGCATGTGTCGTTCTCTGCGTGTGACCTATGTGGATTGTATGCCCACAGGTGTGCACAGGTGCCCGCACAGCAGGCCAGAACAGGACATCAGATCCCCAGGAGCTGGAGTAAGCACGTGTTTGGGTGGCACCCACATGGCTGGGGTACACAAGCCCAGGTCTTGATGACTGAGCTTAACCATTTAGCCATCTCTCCAGGCTCCGCAGATTCTTTTAATAAAGAGAGCAATGATTTATCTTGGGTATAAACAGAACTATAAATAAGAAGAATTTTTTTGCAAGTGAAAAACTGATAATTCCTTGGCCAAATAGCCTGTGTGCTTAATAAAGAAAGAAAAGTGGCTTTTAAAACACCCAACCAGAAACTCAGAAACTGCAGTAAAACACTCAAGCAGTGGTATCAGGTGCAAAATCCCGGTGTAGAGGGGCCACGCAGGGCCTCCAGCCAGCCCAGCCCAGCCCCCCTGCTGGGGAGACTCACAGTCTGGTTCAGAAAAATATGTCTACAAAGAACAAAGCAAGGCCACCCCTGCCACTTCAGAGGGGCTCAGAGGAATATTCCCTTCCCCTGCGCCTGGGAGCATCGGCCTTTTAAGAAAGCAGCACGAGAAACTCAAAAGAGCAATCTTGAAAGCGCAGGGTGAGATAAAGCTGCCGGCCGTCTCAGTGATCAAGTTCATGAAGAGAAATGGGTATAAAAGTCAGAAAATCAGCAGCCCACCAGTCTCTCACCACACTGAGTACCACTGTGTGCCCTTGCCTCTAATTACTTCCAGGCTTAGGAACAAGCTGCACTTTTTAAAAGAAAAAAATGTCCAGGGACCCAGCCAGTGACAGCCCCAGGAAGCAACCCGCAGCCCCAAAAAATCATCGTAAGTAACCCTGGGTCACTGTCACCCTAGCTGGCAGCCAGGACTAGCTGCCTCCTACCTAATAAAAGCCACTCTGGCCTAGCAAGCCTCACAGGTTTGCTCACCAACACCGAGAGGTTTAGATGCAAGAGGCACAGGGGTCCTGAGTCACTTGGCTTCATCACAATCACACTCTGGTTTGAACTGTTACAAAACCCTCAGCCAGTAAAACTCCCGGGCTCTGGAAGGTGGGCTTTGTAAAAGGAAACTGGACCCACCAGCAGAGCAGGTTTCCTTTTCGCGCCTTTTGAAAGAGTATTTAATGTAATCCTAGATCTGCCCTGTCTCTGAGGCCCTCCTCCTTCTGCAGATCACACTCTCTCCTATCTCCTCCAGCTTCTCAGATCTCTCTGCACAGCCCCCACCTGACTGGTCCCCCTCTGAAGGGACACGGACAAGATGTGAGCAACAAAAAACCCAGGATAGCTAAAACTATTCTCAACAATAAAAAAAAGGACTTCTGGGGGAATCAATATCCCTGACCTCAAGCAGTACTACAGAGCAATTGTGTTAAAAACTGCATGGTATTGGTACAGCAACAGGCAAGTAGATCAATGGAATAGGATTGAAGACCCAGAAATGAACCCACAGGCTTATGGTCACTTGATCTTTGATAAAGGAGCAACAACCATCCAGTGGAAAAAAGATAGCCTTTTCAACAAATGGTGCTGGTTCAACTGGAGGTCAACATGCAGAAGAATGCAAATCGACCCACTCTTATCTCCTTGTACTAAGATCAACTCCAAGTGGATCAAGGACCTCCACATAAAACCAGACACACTGAAACTATTAGAAAAGAAACTGGGGAAGACCCTGGAGGACATGGGCACAGGGGGAAATTTCCTGAACAGAACACCAATAGCTTATGCTCTAAGATCAAGAACTGACAAATGGGACCTCATAAAATTACAAAGTTTCTGTAAGGCAAAGGACACTGTCAGAAGGACAAAACAGCAACCAACAAAGTGGGAAAAGATCTTCACCAACCCCACATCCGACAGAGGGCTAATATCCAATATATACAAAGAACTCAAGAAGTTAGACCCCAAAGAACCAAATAACCCTATCAAAAAATGGGGTACAGAGCTAAACAAAGAATTTTCACCAGAAGAAATTCGGATGGCCGAGAAACACCTTAAGAGATGTTCAACATCATTAGTCATCAGGGAAATGCAAATCAAAACAACCCTGAGATTCCACCTCACACCAGTCAGAATGGCTAAGATTAAAAACTCAAGAGACAACAAGTGCTGGCGAGGATGTGGAGAAAGAGGAACACTCCTCCACTGTTGGTGGGATTGCAAAATGGTAAAACTGCTCTGAAAATCAGTTTGGCGGTTCCTCAGAAAATTGGGCATGTCACTTCCAGAGGACCCTGGCATACCACTCCTGGGCATATACCCAGAGGATTCCCCTGCATACAACAAAGACACATGCTCCACAATGTTTATAGCAGCCTTGTTTATAATAGCCAGAAATTGGAAGGAGCCCAAATATCCCTCAAAGGAGGAATGGATACAGAAAATGTGGTATATTTATACAATGGAATACTACTCAGCAATTAAAAATAATGAATTCATACAATTTGTAGGTAAATGGTTAGATCTGGAAAATATCATCCTAAGTGAGTTAACCCAATCACAAAAGAATACACATGAAATGCAATCACTGATAAGTGGATATTAATGAGCCCAGAAGCCCTAAATACTCAAGGCACAATTAGCAAGTCAAATGATTCCCAAGAAGAAGAAAGGAGAGGACCCTGGGCCTGAAAAGATTGGATCCAGTTTTGTAGACCCAGAACAGAGAAATCGTGGGGGCGGGGGATGATTGGGGAATAGTTGGAGGGAAAGGAATTATGGGACGTATGGTGGGGGGGGGGACTGGGAAAGGGGAAAGCCTTTGGAATGTAAACATAGAATATAGAAAATAAAAATTTAAATAAAATTTTAAAAAAAAAGATGTGAGCAGCTGTTAAGTGTGTAGCGGGGCTGAGGTTTCTCTCTGTGAACCTGTAGCTGAGAGGGTCATTGAGTCTTCCTGGTACAATCTGTCTATCAGTCTGTCTGTCTGTCAGTGCTCTCTTTTGAGGCACACTCAGCAGCCTGACACTGCCCTCCTAGGACCTGCTTTAAGATTCTCAAGGCCTTGTTCTCTTGGTGCCACAAAAGACCAAATAGAGTCTTTATGGAGTTCAGAATGAGAGGTGAGGAGATGCCTGGGGATGGGGAGGTCTTCCTCCAAGTCCTTAGTCCCAACAAGAAAAACTAACCATAGCAGTCACATAAAAGGGAGAGGGGAAAGGTCTGGGCCACAAGCCATCAGGAAAAGGCTGCATCCAGGCTTGTGGGAGAACTGGGTAGGGGCGAGCCTGTATCTGCCTGAAGCTGTCAGGCCCCTCCCCACCGCATGGACTGGGAAGAACTTGTCTATGCCAACATGTTATGTTTAAAGTTGGTTTAACTTCAGGGAAGACATTTTAATGTGTGATGTCTTACTTCCCAAGTATCAGGGAACAATTTGTTCCCGCTACAATTTTTTTTGAAAAAAAAAAAAATTTCTACAAGGAAAGTGGATTACTTGCGGAATAATAAATTAAGTTTTTGGAACAAGACAAGACATAAGCAATTAAATAAGCTGACAGAGCAGCCGTGGGAGGAGGGATACTTTTATGCCTCTGCATGACCACCAGCTGGAACGGAATTTAGGATTCTCCTACAGCATGTTCAGACAAACCCCCTGACATTCTCCACCATGGACGGATTCCAACATCAACACAGTAGCCAAAAAATCAGTACGGAAAGCAGGTTTGGGTTCTAAAGAGAAATCAGTCAAGGTTGAAAAGAAATAAGGCCAAGTGTGAACCAGGCCACAGAGCTGGTGGAATGAAGCACAATCACCCCCACCCACCCCTTGTGTCCCATAAGAGCATTGCTTCCTGAGGAAGGTACAGTCTGTGGTGGCCACAGGCAGACGGAGGCTCTTGTGAGTTTGCAGATGAAAGAGGAAGGGAGAGAACAGGTCTAATCAGTTGTGGATTCAGATGGACGTGATAAAACCACCCAGCTCCATAAAACCCACAGGGGTCAGCTGGGGATCCGAATGTAGCTCACAGGATGAGTCAGTGGCAATAATTTGCCTTATGTGTATATGAGTACTATCCATCTCTGAGGTGGAAACACTCAGGTGCACAAAAGCCCCTCAGGAACATAAAGTCAGAGGCCCCACCTGAGCCAGAGGGGAGCCTGTCATACTATAGACAACCAGTTTGACAGCCTCTTCTGAGCAAGTCACCTCAGTGGGGTTCAGACCACAGAGCAGGATCTCTGTACCAAGCTGTCCTTCTTAGACACAATAGCCAGGCCAGGACTCAGAGCCTGAGGTGGGAGTGGCCCTCAGCAAACTAGCCAGCAACGTGAGCCCTAGGAGTAACTGGGCAGATTAAAGAAGCCTGAGGGTGACTCAGCAGGTCTTGAGAAGGGAGAGAGAAATCCCAGAGCCAGAGAAGCACCAGGATGCCAAGCTACGACCCTCTGAGATGCCCAAGGACCCTCACACCACAAAATGACTATGCCGCTCTTCGAGCAGGGCTTGGCTATTGGCAGAGTGTGGCCCTCCTACAGCCGGGGCAATTTTCTAAGCCTCTCTATTCCTCTCCCACAGCCACAGTATACACTGGATTTCTGCAGGAGCTCCAGCAAGTTTCTGTGCCTAAGAGCCTAAAAGAGATCTGAACATCACTAGCAACCCCAGAGGCACGGGTGCAGGGCTAGGAGGATGCTGTGTAGATGTGGGGTTAGCCACGGCATCCATCATTTCATGCCTGCCTCAGGACCAGGAAATGTTAGGACCACGTTTTGAAGCCACCAGAATGGAAGTGCCTCCTGGCTCTCCATCAAGGCAGACAGGCTCACTGTTTGAACAGTTTCATCATAGCTAATCTATTTTAATCTCCTTCAAACACAAGAGAGATCAAACACATACACATTTATCTTTACTGCCAAAACCAATATCCTGAGTAACACGCAGATATGTATCCAAAGCATCTTGTGGCGCTAACAAAAAAAAAAAAAAAAGGAAGTTTTTTTCATGTTGAAACCACCACTGATTGAATGATACGGTTTCTTCATGTTCCCCACCACAGTCCCCCACAACCACAACACACTGTTTTGTTTTGTTTTTTTCCCCTGGGGGTATCTCTACCCACCAGAAGGATTCCAGTGTTTCTTAAAAACCATCTGAGCCAAGCCAGTAATCTTAAACTTTACTATTTCTTCATCTTAATGGCCATAAATTATATATTAAATCAGCATCTCATTTGAAAATGCAAGTCTCTCTGGATAAGCCAAGCCACGCCTGGCTGTGGTGGTATTTAGGTCACTAGCCAGAACTGAGAGGACAGCAGAAACTATGGGGTCAGTATTTAGGATTGTATTCTTTTCCTAAAGTCCAAATAGACTGGTCTCCAGGGTAATGCAGAGATCAGGGGTGAATCAGTTCACAAGCCCCACTGGTGACAGTAACCCTGCACAGACTGAATCATCAGAATAAATACTGCCACTTTACCACTTAGCGGGGACAAATTAGACCGTCAGGGAAGAGCTTTACAAGCAATCCTCGTTCTCATTTCTCCCTCTAAGGATATTTGCAATACAGACCTCAGACCCACAGCAAATAAACTCACTGGACCCATAGCCAGGTGGAGCAAAAGCCACATAGTTATCCAGGCTCCAGGTAAGAATAATGTATCCACAGGGACTCACACAGAGCAGAGGCTGAGGAGCGGGGGAGGGGGTGTAGAGGAGGGAGGGAGATCAAACACCCAAATCTAAGAACAGTTTTAACTCGACAGCAAGTGCATTCATGAGCTGCCTGTCACCCTCAAATGACATCTGCTAGGCTCACTTTCTAAACAACATCAAGATGACAGGGGATAGAATGACCTGGGATGTTGAATGTGTTAATCTGTGCTTGGGTGAGCTTCTAACCCAGGCAGTAGACGAGAGCAGTCCGGAGGGGTGGGCAGGTCACACTGCCCCTGAGAGAAAGCGCTGGACCCACCTTAAGAAAGCCCACAAGGCAGGCAGCAGGGCTCTGAAATCTGATTAGCTGAGCCAGTGCCACCTGCAATTGACTTCAAATAACAAAGTTTCTTTCTGTTGGTGACTGAGGGAGACAGGCACCTTCAGGGGGAGACTCCTGTTTCAATGCACCTTGGAAACATACTTCCTTTGTTCTCGGCTGAAACTACACAGTGCAAGCTGAGCGTGCCCCAAGGCATCTCTCTCCTTCCTTTCACCCTTTCACACAGCGCTCAGACACTTTGAGCTAAACCGGCTCACAATCCCCACCACCAATGTGTCGACATTTTTTTTTTCTTTATCAATTGTCACCTTAAAACTAGGCATGCTTGGGAACCACCTGTATACCCCTCCTGGAGGGGAGCCCCCATGCTGCCTTTATATGGGAGAGCACTGCCACTGCGTTGGACAGGAGTCCTGAGCTCCCCATCCACAGCAGGTCGCAAGGCTCCCCGGGCTCCTTTGTGTCCTATCGGCCTTGGTTTGGCTTTGCACTCACCAAGATATCAACTCATTGCATTCAGCTCACCCAGGCAGAGTCAAGCCCAGGAACAACACGTGCCGTAGAAACCAAAGGGGGAAGCTGGAGAGTTAGTTTAGCAGTCAAGAGCAATTGCGGCCTTGTAGAGGAGCTGGGTTTGGTCCTCATAATACACCCTGGAGGAAGGTGGGAGGGAGCTCAAAACCACCACAGGTCCAGTTCCAGGGGAAATCTGATGCCCTCTTCTGGGATCTGTGGGGAACTGCATGCATGTGGCTCATATACTATAATATATATAATATATGTATTATATTATATTATATTATATTATATTATATTATATTATATTATATTATATTATATTATATTATATTATACATATGATCCTGGATTCTATTCCCAACATTGCCTGCTTGCTGTGAGTCCTTAGGTCTGAGGTAAGCTTCTTTTTCCCCATACAGCATCATAACTTTCCTTGGAGAACTGCAGCAATGTTTAATAAAAACAATTTAATAAAAACAGTTTAATAAAAACAGTTAAAAATCTTCCCCCACAGCCCGGCGCGTGAGAGACTTCCCACGGGCAGCTTCCATCATCTTCCCCGCCTGCCCCTGGCCCACCAAGCCCTTTCCTCGAGCCAACCTAACACTGGTAGCTGGTTAGATGGCTGTGAACCAACCATCCTTTGTTCCTCAGAAAGGCTGGATGCAGGCTCTCTGAAAGCATGTCGCACCCACACAGGCAGGAAACTTGTTCACAGATCCGAGGTAGATCCTGTAGTAGAGCACAGTCGGGGAGGCTTTCTGCCTTCCCCGGGCTCCTTAGGACTGGCCCCTGGAGCCTACAACCCACCAAGGTAGTTACTCTGTATCAATGTCCTCTACATTGAAACGCTCTCTACAGCAGAGGGATTTCTCAAGAGTCTTGGAAGGAAACCTACAAGTCTTAAAAAGTTTCTGAAACATAAAAAACCCAAACAATTCCCACGCCCCCTCCCCTCTCGCACCGCTCCCCACCTCCCCAAACCTCCTCCAAGATTATTGAAACAGTGACGAGAGTCAACCGATAGAATTTCCTGACTTGCAAATTCTGCTGGGCCTGGAAGGCTGCGGCACCCACACTGCAGTGATGCTCAGAGAACAACTGCCTACAACTCAGCCTGCTGGCTCACTACACCAGTCCTAGGAGGAGTCATTTCTGCAATCTGTCATTAGTACCCTTGCTCAGATGAAGAGATGCTTGTTCATGCGTTCCCCAAGACGGCACACAATAGGCTAAGAATGAAGAAGGTGACAGCAAGCGCTTGACACAGTGGGAGTAGTCACTAACTGGATAAAAAATGACATCTGCTGGAGGAATCTAAGTTACAACCAGCCGAAGCCCCTCTCTCCGCAGCACGGCATTACCACGCCCATTTTCTTAAACCAGTCTCTGAGGGTTTGGCTGAAACAAGTCAAATAGGCTCTGCTTGGGGCACAGGGTTAATGAGCAAGTTCTGTGAGGCCAGCAGGGACATGGGCCCAGCGAGCTGCCCGTGAGGGGTTCCACCTACAGGAGGCCATTTGTGGGCCCCTAGGGGAGCATAAACATTCACTCAGAACTGACTGCACAGCCACCTCCGGGCTCTGCCCACCTCAGGATAATAGTTGTGCTACATCAGTTTCTTGTGGCTGATGTACTAAATTGCCAGCGGCTTGGACACTTCACTTTATTTTTTATTATCTCTCTGGAGAAGTCTAAGTTCAAGGTATCCAGCTGGGATCCTCTCCCTCCAAAGGCCTTAGAGAAGAATTAATAATTAGCTCTCCTAGCTTCTGACAGCACCTGGAATTCCTTCCGGGTTATGGCAACATAATTCCAGTCTTGGCCTCTGCCTCCACAACCCACCCATTCTGTGTCCCTGTGTGTCATTAACCACATCCTCATAAGGACACCAGTCACCCTAAATCCAGAGTGACCTCATTCCAAAAGTCTTAATGATATCTGAAAGACCCTCTTTCTATACAAGAGTGCATGGGAGATTGGGGTTCAAATGTAACTTCTATGGGATAGAGGGACACAATCAAGCCAGCAATGCCTAATGCACATGAAGTTGGTCAGATTAAAAAAAAAAAAAAAAAGCTTCCATGTGCTTTCCACAGTACCAAGTACATGGTAAACAATACATGTGCTATGATTCTATTACTATTCTATTAAATATGATTCTATTATTCAACATTTCTCCTTCCTCCTCCTCTTCCTCCACTTCCTCTTCTTCCCCTTCTCTCCCTCCTCCTTTCTCTCCCTCCTCTTTCTCCACTTTTTCCCTTTCTCTTTCTTCTCTACTTTCTCTTCCTCCTCCTCCTCCTCCTCCTCCTCCTCCTCCTCCTCCTCCAAGAGACCTTTAGAATACCTCATCCCCAAAGGAATTCTTTGTAACTCAAGACTTGTCTATGTTGTAGTCAGAGGGAGGACCATGCTTCCTACAGCAACTTCTTAAGTCCTGCTTAGGCTGAAGAGACATGGAGTCTCTCTTACAAGACAATGGGTTATCAGAATCTGGTCACCTGTGGCTTGGAGGTCAGCTTTCCCTCTCTCTAATGACATGACTCATGCAAACAGATCAGTATCTAGACTTCAATACCATCTGTGAAGAACAGAATCATGACCGTCTCTGAAGGAATATTATAAGCAGTTCAGGTAGTCAACATCTAGCACCGAAGAGGAAAGGGCACATGCTATGTAAAGAGAATTTTGGCTCTCGGTGCTATTCAGTAACTGCTTGCTGATTGTCTCAGAAGTAAATCTAGCAGCATCGCCAACCATTGTTCCTCCTAACTCCATGGAGGCACTGGGTCACACTAGGCCATCGACATTCCTCAGAAGCTCAGCTGGGTCTGACTTTACCATCTCATCTCCTCCAAAACCTACAAAATGAACACTCTGTGTGAAAACTAATAAATCATTTTCTTCGTCCAGTCTCCATGCAGTCACACAAAACGCATTGTGAGGGGGGCGGGGGGGGGCGACCATGTGCTAACCTGCTGTGTGCCTGTGAATGGAGAGCAGCAAATGCTCCCACAGAGGGCCAGCGGGCCGGCTAGCAAGGGGCCAGCTAGCAAGGGGTTTAGGCTTTCTGCTGCAGTTACTTAATTTGGTCACATTGTTAGAGTCACACACAAAACATGCAAGCAAGTGGACATGGCTGTGTTCCATTTGGGAAGACTGGTGGTAGCTAATTAGCAATTATAGGAAAATTGTAGAATATAAGGATAGTAATATATAAAACTCAATCATAGGCCAGGCATGGTGGCATACACCTTAAATCTCATCACTCAGGAGGCAGAGGCAGGTGGATCTCTGTGAGTTTGAGGTCAACCTACTCTACAAAGTAAGTCCCAGGACAGCTAGGACTGTTACAGAGCAACCCAGTCTTTTAAAAAAAGAAAGAAAGAAAGAAAGAAAGAAAGAAAGAAAGAGGAAAACCTCACTCATAATCACATGTGCCAGCAATGAGCATATAGAAATTGAAATTATAAACACAATAGCATTTGTATCAGCATCTAAAAATGATATATCTGATACAAAAAATCAAAATATATGCATAAAGTTTGTATGAAGAAAACTATATGGCCTTTAAAAATTAATTGGCAAACTGAGAGACAGTCCATGTTCATGGATAGGAAGTAAATGCTGTGAAGAGGTTGGCGAGTCCTCTGTTGACCTAGTCTCAGTGTAATCCCAGCCAAAATCACAGTATATTTTCATGTACACTGGCATCTACAGTTCACATGGGGGTGAGCAGGCAAAAGAGGGGTCATGTTTAAACAATGTTACAAGAAAGGAACAATGTTAAAAGAAAGAAAACAATGTTACAAGAAAGGAGACAAAGTGCAAGAGCACTAACCAAATACCAGACCAGTGGTTCAAATAAAATGATCCTGTAGGCTTATGGAGAATGGCACTATTAGGGGGTGTGGCCTTATTGGAGGAAGTGTGTCACTGAGAGTGGGCTTAGAGGTCTCAGAAGCTTATGCCAGGTCCGGTGTCTCTCCATCTTCCTGTAGCAGCCTGTGGATCCAGTTGTAGAGCTCTCGGCTCCTTCTCTAGTACATGCCTGCCTGCACACTGCCCTGCTTCCGGCCATGATGACAATGGACTAAACCTCCAAACTTGGAAGCCAGCCCCAATGAAATGTTTCCCTTTATGGGAGTTGCCACAGTCATGGTGTCTCTTCACAGCCATGGAAACCCTAACTAAGACAAAGGTCAACTGAGAAACCATGGTCCTCAACAACAGAATGGAAGCCCAGAGCACAGCATGAGTGGGGTGAAACATATTTAAAAAGAAACGGAGGAGGAAATTCCAGCCCTTTCAAAAAATGGTATTAAAACAGTTAGATGTGTGTGGCAGAGACTTGGAAGTGGGGGAAGAGAGAGGAGGAGGAAGATCTAGGTGAAGACAATGTATGCTTAGCAAAACGTAAACAGGTGAGAGAACTAGCTAGAGAAGAGACTAAACCCTCGGAGGAAGTAACATGAGAACTGTGTAGGCGTGGCTTTAATGATAACTGTTTATATAAAGCACCAGAGCTGTACCCCATAAGAAAAGATCTGATAGACTGAACTTCATATTTAAAAAAAAAAAGTCTTCTCTGTAAAAGACAACTGCGATAAAATGAAAAGATGAGGCCCTGAATGGGAAAAAATATTTACAAAAAGTCATATATAACAAATGAGCATTACTCAAAATATACAAGAATTCTTGAAATTTCAACTGGGTAAGAAATAACCCAGTTAAAACAAATAGACCAAGACTCTGAACAAGTATCAAGGGGGACCTCTTCTTGTAGACAACCCAATGGAAAGCTATCAGATGCCCCAAAGCTGTTTGTTAGGGATTAAAATTCTAATGAGATAGTGTTGTGCAGCTACAAGGATAACCACAGTCCCAAACCGTGATGTCACCAAGTTCTAGGGAAGAAACAGAACTCTCCTCCATTGCTGGTGGAAGCGCCCATGAAGCCCCTTTAGCAGACAGCTCGGCAGTTCCTAAGGAAGCTCAGAAGACTCTAGTCTACTTCGCAGCAGCTTCCTTCCTTCCTTGGGATTTTTCCACAGGGGCTGAAAGCTTATAGCCACAGTAAAAACCGCACAGGGATGCTGAGAGCTTCATTTGTAATTCTCAGAACTTGGAAGCAATCGATACATCTTTCAGGGTGTATAAAGCGAGGAAGCGACATCCAGATAATGGGGTGTTATTTATTACTAAAGCAAAATCAGCAGTGAACCCAATAAAAGACCCAAAGAAAACATAGGTACGTGCTAGTAAGTGGAGGGGCCAGACTGGAGAGCCCACACTGTGATTCTAGCCTACAATGTTCTGGAAGTCAAAACCAAGGAACACGGAGATGCTCAGTATCTGTCAGATGTTAGGACGTGTGGGGGATGTTAGGACGTGTAGGGGGATGAACACACGGAAAACAGAAAATCACGAGGTAGATAAAGCTACTTGCCACGGTGCTGCGGGGCTGATACATCATCACTTACCCAAACTCACAAAACATGCTTCTGAGAAATTGTAAACTATGGGCCTTGGGTGATACGAAAGGTCTGAGTGTGTGATCCTTCACTTAATAAATGCAGCACTCCGGTGGGGGTGTTGCTGGGGAGGAGTGGGCATACATGTGGGTATCTAGTGTCTATAAAAGTCTAACTTCTCAATTTTGCTGTAGACTTGAAAGTGCTTCTAAAAACAATCCAAAGTTGGATAGGGTGATACCACCTATAGAATATCTACACAGAAGGCTGTGGTGGGAGAACTCTTGAGTCCAGCTTGAGCTACATGGTGAGACCCCCATTCACATGATAAATGGGTGTATAGATAGATGACAGATAGGTGGATGCATGCATACATACATACATGGATACATACATGCATGTGTACATACATACATAGAAAAACAGACAAATAGACAGAAAGACAGACAGACAGATATGAAAGGCTAGATGGGTGGGTGAGTGGGTGAGTGGGTGGGTACAGGGAGGAGGGGAGAGGGAAGGAGGGAGAGAAGGGGTGACCTAGCAACAGTTTGTAGTCCCTAATTTTGAAGATGAGATACAAGTGGGACTCATATCCTCTCAATGATGGTCAACACTCCCACAGAGATGAAGATAACCTGGAGAACAGAATCCAGGCCTGCCACTCACACATTAGGTGGCCAAACTACATTCTGTTGTATCCTGCTCGATCTGCTCAGCACCAACAACACGTGCACGGAAAGGAAAGGAGTTGTGGCCCCCAAAGCATCTGCCCGATGGCACCCAGGAATACATACGGCATTTAACCCAACACAGGGAAGGTCTGTTTACACGTGCAGCAGGCACCTATGAAGCCAGCAGTAAGAACATGGCATGAAGGACAGAAGGCCCAGTCTCTCGGGGCACACACAGCCTAGGGTGATGAGAATCCCATTCTGATGACAGCGTCTTATCAGACGCCAACAGAAAGCACACAGACAACATAACCACATGGCACATGAAAACCTAGCCAACACCAGTGGCCTTTCTGAGAGCTCCAAATTCTCCCTTTACTTTCTGATGCTATCCCCAGGGGTAAAGGGCATGGGGCGAGCTGCTGTTGACTTCACACGGTGTCTGTTGTACAATAACATCAAGGTCACTGGACCCTTCAATAAAAAACACTTTTTCTGATGTACAGCCAATTGCCCAGCGTATGTGCATCTATCGGCGCCTGTGTCAGCTCCTGCTTGTGAAGTGTGTGTTAGCATTGACAGCCCTGGCAAGCTCTGCTCACTGGGAGAGATGGCTACTCCCCTGCTGCAGCTCTACATAGATGGGTCTTTTTCTTCCGTCTGGGCACGGCACTCACACACATCACGCTGAACTTGAAGCTTTCAACACCTTGCAGAGACTACAGATTCTGTTCTTCAAAATCCTTCTCTACTCTCAACCTCTTCAAAACAGTCAGAATTAATTTTAGAGAAACATTTAAAAGATAAAGAAGATCCATCCGGAAGACTTGCCAACGCTCACGGCTTTGACTGATGAGGAAGGGCTGAGGAAGCGAATCCAGCTCCGACTATTCACCTGCCATCTCGTGTAGCACTTTACAGTAATTGGCATAATTTGGGTGGGCAAGAAAATAGAACAGCCACAGTGGGGCTTCCAGAGCCTCTCCCAAAGCCCAGGCAGACAGGATATGACAAGCACAAGCATGGAATCCTGGGAGACATGTGTTGCCCACAGATGAGTAGCCATGCAAGCACATGGGAGACATGTGTTGCCCACGGATGAGTAGCCATGCAAACACATGGTCCCAGAGAGCGCAGAGCACCTCCAGCTCTCCTTAGAACATCTACAGTCACAAGTGACCACGGGAAGAGCCCACATTTTCTAGAACTTCAAGAATACTTTGGCTCCTGTGTGTCCTTCATAGGCTTCTATACCCTGTTCTTTGATGGGCAGCCTCTGCCTTTGTGAACCCCAAACATTTACACCCACTGTCTAAGACTGCCCTGGCTTCATCTGACACCACAGTGAATGATGGATTTTTTTCCCCAAGGTTTAGGGCACCATTGCTAAAAGAACTAACTCCAAAATGAAGTATGAATTATATGGTCCCGACAGGTGACAACCAGTCCAAAAGCTAGCAGTGATGGTTAAAGCCAGCGTTTTCTGACTAGGCCATGATGGGGCTTATACAAAGCCCTCTCGGGCTCATCCATACTTAGCAAAACAACACACCCACTTCACAGTCTCTGAGCCACAAAGTTGGGAAAGCTAGAAGACAATGCCCAAATCCAGGTCTCTGAGATGTTGACCTTCTGAGAAAAAGCACTCGAACCAAGTCCCTTGTGAGTGGAATGTGGGGGAAATGCCAGCTGGCCGCATGTTGGGGGCCCAACAGTCTAGATCAGGTGCCTTAACTGCCACGGGCTTGTGAATCTTTGTGAAAGTTTGCATGGGGATCTGTAGGTCTCAGCAATACCAATGCTAACACAGTATGGGATGTGGGAATATCTAGGAAGCATCCTCAGCGATGAGAACCCTACAGCCCCTTTCCACACTAGCGTCCCGTGCATGGACCTCCCTGCCTGTGTATGGAGCAAGGGCTTCCTCACCATCTAGACATGGGCACATCTTACACTGTCCTTGGTCTCATATAAAAATTTCACATCTTGTCCTGTGTTCCCCAGTGAAGGGGACCTTTTCTCTTCTCCTCTTTGCATGCAGTTTGGCAACCCAGAGGTACTTGGGGATTTTTCTATTTAATAAAGGGGACATAATACAAGACACGTCAGCAGATAAAAGTCCCCTGTGGTTGAAAACAAGGTCAAGAAGAAGTCAGTATGAGGAAGTGATACTTGCCTGGAAAGCGTGTGTATCTATAAGAAGATAAAAGACATTTGTTCCTGTGCCTGCGAACATAGTGACCCTGGGGACCAGAACAGCCTCCCAGCCTATCTCTTATATATTTTTAATGAAAAACTGCAAATTAGATTAGCTTAATTTGACCACATCTGCCTTTTTTAAACAAAGGAAATTACCATTTTAATAGGAAGGCCAGCTATTTGTCTAAGAGAAGGAGGTCCTTGTGAGGTCTACCTTGCCTGCTCTACTTCCAATTTTACAAGGGGAATAAGGGGGACATCGGGACAGAGGACAGGTGGTCGGGCTTGAAAAACACACAAAGGTTGTCCTGGCAAGTGTGACAAAGGAGCAGGACGGGCTTCCGGGGACACGTGCAAGCATGCACGTGAGAATTTATTCCGCAGCAGGGCTCCCCTCTGCATGCAGCACTGCACAAACCCTGCACAGAGCACCCACTGTGTGCCGGGCATGATGTCAGGGCAGGATTCAGTAGAGCCCGTAGCACTTCCCAGGATGCACAGGAGAGATGCCAGGCTTCTGATGCTCTGAATGCTAGCCAGGGAAGAGGGAGGACCTGGCAGGTTCAGGATACAGGACAAAAATTCTACAGCCCAAATGGAGAGAGCTGGGGGTATTCAGGAAGATAGAGCTGGACAAGGCTGGAGCACCAGAAGGCACTGGTGGGAATGGCAGCTGCCTTAAAGGAGAACAGCCTATTTTGTGGGGGCTGTGGCGCTGACCATTCTCCTGTCCCGGCCTCCCATGCACCTGTGTCTTTAGCACAGGATCCCTGAGCAATCTCTCCCGCTGCCCATGTATACTCCTACTCCATTGCTACTTCTGTATCCACTGCTTCACGCCTCACAGAGCCTGTTCCTCTAGCCCTTCCCAGAACTCAGACATATCCGACAATCTCTCCTCACACTCTCCAGTGCCTGGAGGGTACACAGAGGACCTGTCTGCTTACAGACCTCCTGGCCTCGGCAGCCCAGCTCTGCTCCCTGAACCCAGGCTCTGGACCGGCCCCACCTCCCTCTTCCAGATGCTTCTGCAGCATGTCCTCCACAGCACCCTGAAGCAGCCATGGGAAGTCTCTGGTGAACTCTGGTCAGACAAACCCTCTAGGTCTCCTCAGCTCTCTCTCTAATGACTTCTCTCGCCCCTCACCCTGCATATATCCATCTTCATCATCTTTAGTGTGATAAATTCCGTGCCAGTCTTTCTCATCAGTCAGTCCACAGACATCCAAGGGTCCAACATGCACCCCACATCCCCCTCAACTTTAACTACTTTCCCTGCCCCCACAACATGACGTTCCCAATTCCCTGTGCCTGTAACAGCACCGCTCCTTGATGAGTGGGCTCAGCTATGTCTGTAACTCCTCCGGTACATTGTAATTAGATCTCAGAAAACTCCCTCAGTGATGCCTTCTGCTACTGAGGTGACTCCTGGGGTCACAGGCAAGCATCTCTGGAGACACACATGTGGACTGACAACTCTGCCCTGCTCCTAGGACTGGCTGTGTGCCTTCTGACAAGCCATGCCTCAGTTTCCTGCTCTGTACAAAAGGAAAACTGAGATTCTTTTGGGCATAAGACAGCACAAAGCATTTGGTGGAGCATTGAGCACCCAATTTTAACCCAATTTGTGAAAGCCACACAAATCAGTCTGACAGCCCTGGTCATCTCTCCTTTCTGCTCCACAGCCACTGGCACAGGTGATTATTCTAGGAGTGACGCACCCCCTTCCTGCAGCCTCCTTTACCTAAACATATCCCCAATTCTACTTCTAGGTTTGCATCTCCAGACCCTGCACCGTCACCTATATCTGACGAGATCAAGCCTGACCTCTTTCTCTTTGAACACAATGGCTTCCACTCTCCAATCTGTTCCTGGAAACCGGGCAGTCCCAGGACAACCTTCAGGACATCACACACCTCTGCCAACACACTGAAAGCACAGACTAGAAATGATGCTGTGGCAGACCGACCACACCCTTTGTCCTTCCCTACATGTACGCCTACTTAGATATGGCCGTGTGGCTGGCTAGCAGCCATGAGGCTTGGGAAAGCATCGGGGTAGCTCAGCTTCTACTCTTGGCCTTAGCCACCACCATAAGAACCTCCTCGAGTCAACCATTGGTACCTTAGGCCAAAGGAGAGCCGGCGGGTGCCAGATGCGCCGGCCCCGGCTAGCTACAGACACAAAAATCCACTGTATACCAATGGGGTTACACAACATATAGCTAGCTGTTAAACACAGTTGGGGCCATGGAGAAAACTCCATGGGACAATGACAGATTATGACACAGTGACACAGAACATGGTCCCAGCCACATGTTTTACCTTCAATAGTTACACTTATGGATTATAATAATATTCTTCTAATGCCTGTTCCTCAGCCTTGAGAATAATGTACTTTTTATAACAGCTGCTTCCATCACAGACTTCCATGTTTAAATCAAGGACAGGAGCATTATACATTCTAGACAAATACTACGTGAATAAACAGGAGACTTTTCTCCAGGAGTGCATGCAGTCAGAAATCTAGAAGTGGCACACAAATGATCCAAAATGGCTCTCTCTGGATGCTGTAGATGGCACGTGATGTGTTTCAGGTCCATGTTAATATCCAGCGTTTTCTGTCTTTCTATAACTAACGTGGATCACATGTATAGCATGTAATGGCTCGACTATATTTGTGAAGGTGGAGACATTCAGTTTGGGCAGAGGTTCTCTCCATCAGACAAACCCTGAAAATCCTTCCCACACACGGCATGTGTGGTCCCTCGTGCTTATGGTTTTATTTACTTTTAATTGGCAAAGACATCACCTCTACTCACAGAACTACCTCACTCTTAGAACAAAGGTTTTGCCTTTATCTTCTATAGATACTACACAAGAATAGCCTTTATTTTTTATTAATAGATTAGCAAAACCAGTTCTCATCATCTGCTAAGGCAGAAGGTTCTAGGATCAGTAACTTTATTATTCATTTACGTTTACAGTAATTAAGGTTCCGTAAATTGTCTAAGACCCCCTAAGGGACAGAACTATAGCAACGCGAAGTTAGAATCAAACTTCAAGCCACACCCCACTCTGCTGAGGCAGCATCTGAGCCCTTCTCTAACCCGACGCTGATGAACGGGTTAGAGCGAGAAGACCCTCCATGGGCTAGACATGTGTCTCACTCATTTTGTATCTCCAGTCAAAGGTGACTTACCTGCTGTGCTGGTCGATAGATACCCACTCAGCTCAACCGGGAAGCAGGCACCCAGGACTGGGGCCAGCTGTTCTTGTCCCTTCCACTACAGAAGGATGTTATAAATCAAGTGTGAGACTGAAATGATCTCAAAGCAAGGCAAGGCTGTAAGGGACGACAGAAGTCCTGAGGCCCATGGGTGGGCTCTGAGGGCTCCACCAAGCCTTCACTATGCAGAAAATGTTCTTTGGATGTTGTGATGGTTTGTATATGCTCATCCCAGGGAGCAGGCCTATTAGAAGGTGTGGCCTTGTTGGAGGAAGTGTGTCACTGTGGAGATGAGCTTGGAGATCTTCCTCCTAGATGCCTGAGCATGCCCAGTCTGTTCCCGGCTTCCTTTGGATAAAGATGTAGAACCCTCAGCTCCCCCTCACCATGCCTGCCTGGATGCTGCCATGTTCCTGCCTTGATGACAATGAACTGAACCTCTGAACCTGTAAGCCAGCCCCAATTAAATGTTGTCTTTTATAAGACTTGCATTGGTCATGGTGTCTGTTCACAGCAGTAAAACCCTAACTAAGACAGATCTGTACGTGTTTTCTAGGGAGAGAGACAAGCTCTCATCAGACACAGCCCAGCAACACTGAAACTGGGTGAGATGAAATGACCCCCGTGTAACGGCAAATGATGGCAAATGGGTAGAGCTTAGGCTCAACCCAGACCTCCCTGTTCCTGTACTGGTGTCTTCTCTTCTTTTGTCTGCCCCTATCCATCACATTTATGTCTGTGACATGGTCCTAGAACACATCTCTGCAGCTCGGAAGGGCGGGCAGACAGCTTTACTGCTCTGTCAGATTTGTTTCCGTGCGGACCACAGAGTTCCGGGGTGGTGAAATATTTCTGACGTGACCCAGATCCCTTCCTTTAACTCATCAGCTATCCACACGAATGTCAAGGATGCCAGAGTAATTTCCCCTAAAATGATGTATCAGCCACACGAGCACCAATCATCCAGTCCGATCTGCAGAAGTAAAAGCACATTTCTCTTCCAGAGAGCGTGCAACCAACCACAGGCCTGACAACCAGGATGTGTTTCTCCTGGTCTGGGGTGAGGAGGGCTCCATCTTCAAATGGAACCCCGTTATACAGGAAGATGACCCCAGGCTCACGCACCTTCCACACATCTTATCAACACCAACCCCAGCACTTAGACCTGGGCCTCGTTCCCAAATGTTTAATAACCAAAGCGATCACTCATCCACCTGCCAAGCACAGAGCTGCTATACTGTGCAGAGGTCACAGGGTGACTGGGGAGGGGATGCAGCTGGTGGAGCAGCAGTGCAGCTGGAAAGAAATATGTGAGTCAGCCCTTGCATGCCCTGGAAGCTGCATTCGTGGCAGTAGGAAGATAAATCTGGAGTGAGTCCTGCCATCGTGGTAGGGGTCTATCTTCAGTGTCCTCATGTCCTGGAGTGTATACTGCTATCCTGGAGAGGAGTCTGTCTTGAGAGTGCTATGTCCCTTCAGAAAGCTACACAGAATAGGCAACCAAGGCCCTTCACTTAAGTTCCCCACCGAAGGATCCCAAATGCCCAGCACTACTGGGAAGTCCCAGAGTAAGTGGCATCCGGTCCAGGCTCTGCATGTCTCCCTGGCATATGCAGGCAGCCACTGGAAGCTGATGTATTTTGATTATATTCATTCTTTTCTTTACCCACTCAACTTTGCATCCTTTTAACGCATCAAGCACAGTTTGTGCTGATCATATATTCTTGAAGGTGTAGCCTTCCACAGGAGCATGGTCAACTGGCTAGGAGCCACACCCTTGAAAGAAAAAAACACCCTGACTCTCCCTATCCCAGAAGTGATCAGTTGCTGATAACTCCTTAGCTAGGAGGGACTTCATGCCCAACCCCTCTCTCTAGGCAGGAATTTGAGGCAAAGCTTTCAAAATTTGGGATGCAGATGCCATAGTGGCTCTGGGAGTTCTCACCAGGATTTCCCATGGCCTGTCTTCCCCTTCCTGCAGCTGTAAGGCACACCTTCCACAGCCCACTCCTCCCAAATGCCTGGAGTACTTCTTCATGAGAAGTAACAGGGAAAGCTCATCTGTAAACGTGGACATATCTCCACGGGGACTTGGTTACCATGGCGTGTCTCAACAGGTGATGCATATGCTACTGAGGGTTTCAGGCAGCACACATACATGCTTTATACACATACATGCTTATTTAAATGATACATGATGGTGTGAACTGCACTTGTGAGTTCATACATGTGAATGCTTAAGTTGGAAAAAGAACTGATTTTATTAAAAACATCCTTTGATGGGGATCGGTTCCAATGCTTTGTCTTATTTCAGCTCCCAAAAAGCCTCGTTCCCAGACCTGAAGGTCCCTGCTCCCAGCTGACTTCAACTGATAATAAAGAATTGCCATACAGCCAAGGGCTGGGCAGAAAGATGGAGGGGGGACTTTTAGATTGCTCGGGTAAAGGGACAGGAGAGGAGAGACAGAATTGCCCTGACCATGACTGGGAAGCAGAAAGGTGAAACTTTAAGGCCTGCCGGCATATGAGAATCCGGGAGAGTAGCCCTAAAGGACACTTTCCTGGTTGGGTCTGGGGTAGCAGAGATGAAATATAGATTTTTAAAAGATATTAACTCAGGAATACCAGAGGGGGGTGTTTGTTGCCTGCAGGGAGGTTTAGAAATGCCCAGCCATTGAGCTAGTCAAGACATCAAAATTAGCTTGTGTGTGTGTGTGTGTGTGTGTGTGTGTGTGTGTGTGAGAGAGAGAGAGAGCGCTCTGAGACAGGAGGGATGTGTGTGTGTGTGTGTGTGTGTGTGTGTGTGTGTGTATTCTGGGGCAGGAAGGCTGTGTGTGTATGCTCTGGGGCAAGAGGCCTGTATGTGTGTATATGTGTATGCGTGTATGCTCTGGGGCAAGAAGTCTCTCTCTCTCTCTCTCTCTCTCTCTCTCTCTCTCTCTCTCTCTCTCTCTCTCTCTCTGTGTGTGTGTGTGTGTGTGTGTGTGTGTGTGTGTATTCTGGGGCAGGAAGGCTTTGTGTGTATGCTCTGGGGCAAGAGGCCTGTATGTGTGTATATGTGTATGCGTGTATGCTCTGGGGCAAGAAGTCACTCTCTGTCTCTCTCTCTCTGTCTCTGTCTCTGTCTCTCTCTCTCTCTCTCTCTCTCTCTCTCTCTCTCTCTCTCTCTTTGTGTGTGTGTGTGTATTCTGGGGCAGGAAGACTGTGTGTGTATGCTCTGGGGCAAGAGGCCTGTATGTGTGTATATATGTATGCGTGTATGCTCTGGGGCAAGAAGTCTCTCTCTCTCTCTCTCTCTCTCTCTCTCTCTCTCTCTCTCTCTCTCTCTCTGTGTGTGTGTGTGTGTGTGTGTGTGTGTGTGTGTGTGTGTGTGCGCGCGTGCCCATGCTCTGGGGCAGTAGGCCTGTGCATGCACCTCCTCTGATTCTCACAAGAGTCCTGCAAGATGCGCCCCCGCCTCTTCCTGTCACAGTCAGTAAAAAGTACAGAAGCATTATGCATCTTCCAAATCACCATACTTTCGAATCCTGGCTATGAACTTACTAATCCAGCTTCAGCTTGGCTAGACTAATTCATTGCCTCTGCAGAGAAGTTTCCAGTGGCTATGCCCTCTCCCTTCTTCCCCTTTCAGCCTGAGAAAGTACAAGCCTCAAAGCCCTTCCTTGCAAAGTGCTTTGTGCTTCTAGTCTTTCAAAATACTTAATTCAGCAATGTCATGTGAAAATGAAAGAAGACCCAAAACATTAAACACACTGGACCAAGCCACCCAAGGAAATGAACAAAAGAAATATCAGAAATGAGGTCTCAATAGTTTTGGTCCCCAAAACTCAAAGCCCAGCTCTGATTGCCCGAGGTAAGGAGTCACTGTTTTCCAAGGAGTCCTTTGGAAGTGGGTGCTGCCATGGGAAATGCCTGTGATTCCATAGATCAGCAGAGACATTATACCAGAAAGGACTCCTATGAGAGATGAAGCCACACCTAGCCCTGTCCCAGGTTAGGCTCAGCCCCCGACATGGAGTGTGGGCCAAGAGGAGCGGTTCTGGCCTGCCTGCCATGCTCTCTGGGGGATCACTATCTGTGTTACACCTACAGTTATAGTCCTGGGTTGCCAACACCTACATCAAAGCTTGCCCAGCCCTGCTTTTGCAGTGGTACAATTCATTCTCTAAGGACAATGACAGAGTTTCTGTCTACGCTGAGCTCCGCTTCTGCCACAGAGCCAGACCTGAAGGAGATGAGCTTTGCTCCCTGTCTCTCTACTCTTCCTCTCCCCCCAAGCATGCCAATATTAAGTCAGACTGTGGATCCAGCCTTTCTGTCCACTGTTAAGATTATGTAGTTGAGCATATGTCTCTAGAGATTCCCTAAGGTTCTAGCATCTGACCTTGGGGCACCTTCTCTGAGTTTGTTCTGTCTCCATTCATTTGGAACAATACTAGTGCAAGCCACCCCAGGCTCTGAGTGGCCCAGTTAGCCAATTTACACATGCCTTTCACCTGGTTTTCTTTATCTTAGAAGACTCAGCTCATAGTTCTCTTGCTCCAGGGAGACATCTCGGCTCTACACACTGTCCTACCCACAGAGGCAGAACATTAGTCCCAGAAGTCAGCAGATGCTCAATATTTATGTACCAAGTGAATATGGAATGATGATCTTTCCAAACAAGAGAGAATCCTGAGATCCTAGAATAAAGGGGTGACAATCTGGAGGGGCAGCTACAGGGTCACCCTTCCGCAGCCCGGAGAAACCGGTGGGACAGTCTCACCACCAGCTCACATCACACAGTGGGCAGCCCCCAAACACCAATGCCAGGATGCATTCTGCTCACTTCAAAGACTTCAGATGAGGCTGGCCAGCCACATGACCGCTCTGCCTTCCTGAGCCTGATGCTGGCTCTGGGCGTGTGCAAACCTGGCAAGCGACCTCATTACCTGACAGGTTCCAGCAAGACGACGACGGCACCGTGACAGTTAACTCGCGTTTTGGAAATAAAGTGTGCCTGGAAATGAAGTGTTTGGTTCAAAATAAAGCTGCATGAGGTTCCCATCACCCCAGGAGACAAGCCAGAGGAACCTGAGTGCAATCCATCCCCGGTCCCCTAGGAATAGGAGAACGTAATGTGACTGTGCCTGGCATTAAGCAATGTATCTGGCCTTGGATCATTAACTTATATGGCTCACAAATATACAGCAACAAATCTGAAATATTTGCTTAATTTATCTCCAGCCCTTCAAGCTGCATCTGATAGGGCACCCAGAACACATTCTTCTCTCAGGAAGACAGAAGCGAGTCTTCAGGAGACATATGATACCACGCTAAACAAATACTCAACAAATTCAATTGATTTTCTAATTTGAAAGTGTGGCACATTAACAGGGGTTTATGGATAATATTTCCATGATCTCTCCCCTAGTTAGGTGATCAATAAAAATCTAATACTATAGCTCTTGTTTACTTCTACAAATGAACAAGTAGCACAGAAATATTTCACGGAAGATTCTAAACGAACCAGCCAGCAATGACCTGCTGTCCAGATGAGGGAGAGATGCCAATCACACAGGTACAGAATGAGCCAAGCCGCTGGGATTTTCCAAAAAGTTCTCAAGGCAAGTAACTGGGGAGACCTGGAGAGGGCAAGGAGTTCTTTGCCACATGAATGAGATGGGAAAGCTCATCCGCATGCAAATGACACTGCCCTAAAGTCCATATGATGGGAGGGAAGGAGACAGTGCTTGTTGAGACAGTGCTACCAGACACAGACTCACTGCGCATGCATGATTTTGTGGAGCCCTCTTTCCTCCTGAAAGTTGCATCTTTCTGAATCACAGTAGCCATGCGAGGGACTGAAAGCAATGTGCCAAAAGATCAGAACTGTGTCTAGAGTGGAGACATCAAGGGAAAACTGTGACATGTAACCAGGGAGAGTGAGTGCTACCAAGGACCAGCTACGGCATGCAGCAGGCTCCTACGAACGTGAAGCCATTTATTCCACACTACCCTAACCCAGGCTGCACTATGAGCAACCAGCTTCTTCCACTGAGATATTTTCTTCTTTGTTCTTTTCATCACAGTGGGGTAGGAGGCACACATCAAAAAGATAGATATTTAATAAATTCATCTTGATGGCCTCAGCAAGGAAGATATACTTGTAGGACCATAGCCACCCTCAAACATTACCTCCAAGTATTAGCAACAGCACAAAAAGTTCCAAGATCTCGGCCTCACCATTAGAAATGACACCCTCACCCCATCTCCGTGGAAGCTAGACTCCTCACAGAACTCAACAGATGCTCATGGGCCAACAAGCAAACATGTGTGTCCCAAACAGTCTGCAAGGGAGGAGGCCAAGTATAGCGCAGAGGTCATTGCCATGGAGATGGAGGATGGCTTCCTCTGCTCACAGGGAGAGCCCTCCACATCCACCTCCACAGAGATGGAGGATGGCTTCCTCTGCTCACAGGGAGAGCCCTCCACATCCACCTCCACGGAGATGGAGGATGGCTTCCTCTGCTCACAGGGAGAGCCCTCCACATCCACCTCTAGATTCGTCTGTACAGCACCTACCAGGTATCTCGTAGGTCAAGCCTTTGCTAGGAGCAGAGGCAGTGGATGAGTGTAGATCAGAACAGAGGCAAGTCTCCCAACAGGGGCTACAGAACATCCTCTTCCTGAAGCCAACCTACAACCCAGGCCCTTCCTGTTGTGTCCACCAGGAAGGGCTCAGTGATGGCCTTGGGAGTGAGGAGAGGTGGTCCCATTGGTGAAACAGTTCAGCTGAAAAAAATGATGGCGGCCAGGAAACATCTATGTATCTTTCATCATGCCAACCACAAACAAGAGGTGCCAGGGTGCAGGAAAGGCAGCAGAGAGAAAGCTTATAAAAGCTAGTATTTAGCACAAGTCAACTTTCAATAAATCACCCTGTCTGGTCTTCAGAATGGCCCTTACGGAAGCAGCATCCATGTTTCCTTCCTGGAGTTGGAAGAAAGAGGTTCAGGAAGGTTCTATGGGTTCTCCAGGGTCACGGAGTGGGCATCAAGGAGAGTCTGTGATAAAGTGTCCATGGATGTGCAAGCAGACTCCCTAACCACCACTCTCTTGCCTGCTGCCACACCCCTCTGGGCTCAGAACTTCCTTTCTTGAGTGGAAAAGGTAAAGGTGTTTCAATAGCTATCAAATTCAAATTTAAATATCAAATCTGAAGATTTGAGCCTCGGGCTTCTGAGGGAGGAAAAGGCATATTTATTACTGTTATCTCAAAGACATTTCTATCTGCTTCCAAAGAAGCCATGAGAAATTCCATCTGTTCATCAAGATTGCACCTTGAGGCCAGTAGCAAAACGCCAGGGAAGGTGGGCTCCCAGCACTGAGCCACCATGCGCCGGAGGAAACCGGCCCATTTATTTCCATTTCCAAGTCAGAGGGGCTCTCGTTTGTTCTGGAGAAGCCATTAGGCTCCCTCAGGAAAGCTTTTTTGGAAAATGTACAACCATCTTAGATACTCTAGTTCATGTGAGATTAATATGCTTTAGACGCATTAGAACAAAACATACTTACCCCCCCAAAAAAAAAATGTAAATCGTGCAAGAAAGCATTTCACAGCCTGAAGTCAGTCAGCATTTTTAAATGCCACTTTTTATTGACAGCCATCTGGACTGGGAACAAGGTGATCGTATTATGCTACTTGGCCGGGGCTCCGCTCAGCCTGTGCTATTTCATACTCGACTGCAGTTTCTTCTCCATTAGTGAGAAGAAATGGAGGCGGGAGCTGCCCCACGGCACACAGCTCAGTGTGGATGCTGTCTCCCGAAGCAGTTGCCGGGACAGACCTCAGCCTGCACATCTTCTCCAGCCATGGCAAAGGCTGCCACATAAACACGCCAAAGTGTGTTATATTCCACAGAATGGAGGTAGGCATCCAACCCCAAGAAGGAACTTTTACCAGAGCCCTGAGAAATAAAAGAATGAGAACATTCTTGACTCTTCTCTTCCTGCTGTTCATGTAGTTTACGACTACCTAACCTTGCACTGTTATACAGTGCATGTAAAATCTTCTACAGTGGTTTCTGTAAAACTCTAAATTCTGCTCGAAAGTTAATCTCTTCGAGTTAGTCAAAATAAAACCTACCTAAACATCAGGGGGTGGTGGAAACAGAGAACATTTGCAACACCATTGATTCTGATTCCAGAACGAGTCGGAAACTTCATATGCAGGTAAGGGGTACAGAGGTCACACTGCATATGCAGATAAGAGGTACAGATGTCAGCTCTGAGACTCCTGTAAAAATCCATCTTTGTGGCTCTGGACCACATTAGAACCCCTGACCAAGAGCACGGCACGGCTGTGTGAGTGGCCTCAGATATCATCTGGAATGGCAGGCTCACCTCACAGATGATTACAGTGAAACCAGTTCCTAAGGTCCCATGGTATAGGGGTTTGAATGAGAAATGCCCCCAGGACCAGGTACTTGAATACTTGGTCCCTGGTTGGTGGTACTGTCTAGAGGAGGGTTCTGAGGACTTTGGGGAGGTGGAGCTTGTTAGAGAAAACACATTATGCAAACAGGACCATAGCCCACTCTCCCGCTAGAACCACAGCTAAGTAAATGATCCCTTCTCTATGATGCTTTTGGTCATGGTGACCACGAGTGTGTAAATTTAGCCTTTGTTTCCTCAGATGGAGGGATGAGACAAGAGTCATACCCAAGCTCCATGAATACATGGCTTGGGCTGAGCCCAGAGGTTTCTTTCTCTGTTCTAACTATCTCCAGCTCTAGGTCTGGAGGTGTCTATCCTCCATACAATCAAATACTCCAAGCTGACTGATTTGATCTGGCTTCTCTCAGCTTATGACTGAATTATTCTGTTTCTCATACTAATTTTGACAATCTATTCTAATCTTCTGGCTCCTTCTCATTCTCTGGCTCTTTCTGTCTTCACCTGTGTCTAGCTTGTTCTCTCTGCAATCTGTCTTTGTAAAACTACCGCACTAGAATATTCTCTCTCTCTCTCTCTCTCTCTCTCTCTCTCTCTCTCTCTCTCTGTCACACACACACACACACACACACACACACACACACCCTTCTCTCCCTGCCCTGCTCTAAAGTAGCTTCTCCTTCCTGTGCTGTTCTCCTGAGAGTTGGGTATATCCTATCTGGGACTCATTCTGTCAAATCTTTCTCTGATTCATCACTTTGTCTTTCCCTCAATTAGACATCATCACTCTTAAACACAAACGAACCTTACCTTCATTATTACAGATTAAAGGCATGTACTAAGGGTGTGTCTGTATTCCAGACGATCTACTGTAATCCAGAGTGTCAGCATTCCAGCTGGATCACAGAGACCTTGAAGGTCTTTAGATATTATCCCTTGCTGGGGTAGCCATGTTGCTGGGTTAAAATTCCTCTAGTGAGTATCAAGGTGAACCCAGTGGGGGACTACCACACTCCCACCCCACCATCTCCATCATGGCTCTGTTTGACACATGGCCTGCCATCTGTATCACCACAGGTAAAGAATCCAAAGGAAAACTGCTAGAACCCTGGCCCTCCCATCTTCAGTCCTAGGCATCCCCTGCTGGGATTCCCTGCTGGGCAGCACACTACATCTCCTGAGTCCCATCACACCAAGTACCAGTCACCATGAAGCTCTCTGAAATCACTCAGCCAGCAACTTCAATAGCATCCACGGCCAGCCTTTGTGAATGCCTACTGTGTGCCAGCCACTGCTCGATGCACCAGGATAAGAGAGTGAGCATGGCAAAGACCCTTGGCATTGTCAAATCCACATCCTAGTGTGGAGGGGACAAAATGTGACATGATTTTTAAAAGATAAAGCAACCAGTGTGTTAGAAGGGAATGAACACTATGGAAATACGAAAGCATAGAGTTTTCTATTGAGGTGAGAAAGACAGGAAATGGAGCAGGGTAGGAGCACAGCAATAAAAAGATGGCGGGTGGAGATTGGAAGCAACATCTGGAGGAGAGGGCAGACAAATAGGTATCTGGGGAAAAAACACATTTCAGGCAGAATAGGGAAAGACCCTGAAGTCTAGCATGCTCAAAGAACAGCAAGGGGGCGCTAGGCTGGAGAAATAAAGGGGGGCAGTCAGAGGTGTGTCAGAGGGACCATCAGGACTGCCTGTGGCACTGTGAGCACTTTGGCTTTGCCTCCAAAGCAAGTGGAAGCACAGCACTATGGTAAGCACGGGACTAATAGGGTACCACATGGTTTATGGAGACCAATATGGCTTCTGTGCTGAGCACAAACTAGAGGTGGGGGCCTAAGGACACAGGTAGAAGCGGATAGAACTGTCAGAAGGTCCCTGCATCAATCTAGGTGAGAGGTTCACTGACACCAGAATGACCTAGAGTTAGGGAGCTTCAGAGTCACCTAGCATGGCCACACTCACTAGCCTTGGACCAGAGTGTCAAAATCAGGTGCCCCCCTGAGTTCTAATTGGTAAGTTTAAAAAGTAAAGTGGAGTAGGCACACCAGAAAGGTAGACTGTGGAGAAGCACCTGCTTCTCGGGCTCAGCCATGTGTCTCTGTGAGAGACAGCAGCCAGGGTGTGCATGTCTGAGGATTTTCTCAGATAAGAAGGAAATTCACGTGTATGAATTAGAAGGAGTTTTCTAATTTGTTAATGTTGACAAGTTCAATTTTTTTTTCACACGGGCCAAAGAAACTACACTACGGTTTTAGCCCCCTCATGTTACCATTGGTATCCCTTAACTAACGTCTCGACAGCCATTGAAGCCAGACCTGCTCATTCATGAATGGTTCAGAGTGGGTCATAACATGTGCTTTGTGAAAGCTCGTGTACGAAACGCGTGCACCTAGCGGGGCTTGGAAACTTTAGGAAAGAAGACCTAGCTGAAGGGCATAGGCCATTGGGGGTAGGATGGTACACGTGCATGTGTGTGTACATGCATATGTGTGCACGTGTATGTGTATGCATGTGTGTGTGTGTGTGTGTGTGTGTGTGTGTGTGTGTGTACATGCACATGTTCTTGTTGGGTACACATGTGGACATGTGGATACAGTTATGGATGATCATGGTAACCACGTGGAGGCCAAAGAAAAGTCTCAGGTACCTTCTACTTTTGTTTGAGACAGGACCTTTCATTGGCCTAGACCTTCACCAAATAGGCTAGGCCAGTAGGCGAGGAAACTTCCAGAGATGCACTGTCTCTGCCACCCACAATACCATGCTGAGACAAAAGGCCTGCACAAGGCTCAGTTCTTACGTGGGTTCTGGATCTAGACTCAGAAGCTCAGGACTGCAAGGCAAATGTTTGACCAACAGCTATCTCATGAGCCACCATTAGGGGTAGGATGCCCAACCCGCCTCTCTCTGTTTCCCACCTATCTGCAACAATATGAAGAATGTTCTTTTCTAATGCTTCTACCACCACAGGGCTCTGCCTAAGTTTACAGAGCCAAGCAACCAGATCCTCTGAAAGTACGAACCACCTGTAAGCCAACTCTTCCCTCTTCCAGTTGTTTCTGTCAGCTATTTGGATGCAGACTGGCAAAATAACTCCAACCCTGAGCTAGACCACTTCACTGATGCTTCCAGGCATCCCCAGGAACCTTAAGAACACGCCCACATTCACTTTGAATTTGGCTGCCAGTCAAGGACTAGGGACCTTCAGATGATGGTCTTAATAAATAATTAACAAAATAAAAACAATGCAATTCTTTCACAGATGCAGGGAGTCCTGGTCACCCGCAGGGCTAGGATTTTTCCTTTGGAAACACCCCACCCACCACCACCACTACTACCACCACCACCACCATGATGAGTTTCTACAAAGCAACAGATGTGGAGATTAAAAGTTACCCTGAACTGGAAAAAGCTAATGTCT
The DNA here is from genome assembly GCA_964023405.1 of Apodemus agrarius. Taxonomy (NCBI): domain Eukaryota; kingdom Metazoa; phylum Chordata; class Mammalia; order Rodentia; family Muridae; genus Apodemus; species Apodemus agrarius. Next base: position 6,405,092 of record OZ030019.1, on the reverse strand, counting down.
ACATTCATCACTGTTTAGGTCAAGAAGGTAAAGTGAACCTGAAATGATTTTGCAAGCATCTAAGGCAAGGAACAGGGAAGTCTCTTCATCAATTCATATAATTACTGACAACTCACATAATGAGCTCATCTTAGCCTCATAAATCAGTTAGACTGTCAGTTACTAAGTCACTGAGGGGAAGCTTGAGGTGGGCCCTCCTGTGAGAAGGGCTAGGGGGCCGAGTCAAACCTAGGAGCTGTGTTTCTGTATCCTCTCCTCCAAATATCCTCCAGGAGGAGCCTGAGCCCCAGAGCTAGGCACAGCCATAGTGTCCAGATCCCCTTGCCCCTGCGATAAACAAGCCTTAAGCAACCCTGATACCCACAATCCCAACACGGGTTCTGCCCAGACCCTGTGACGATCTGAACATTCACATCCAGGCCCATGAACAAAGTCTAGACTGCAGAGAACAAGGGTAAGCAAGGAGCTTGGTGGATCTCATCCTCAATGCAGTCAGATATTGAAAGCCCTATCTGGAGGGGATGTGTCTTTGTTGGTCATTAGCCCAGTGCTGGGCTGTGGCTCATGTGTACAACCCATCTTCCAGGTAAGAACCCCAGAGACTAAGCTCATGGCAGACTTCTGCAATGCCCAAGTCCCCAATGTGGCCCAGATGTTTAAGGGAAAAAAGAAAACAGAAAAGTTGGTGACCAGTCATTGCCTGATCCTATCATCCTTTAATCTGTCACCCCAGTGGAACTGCCACCGCCCGGATCCTGTCACAATCCAGATGAGAAGACATCCTCAGTCCTAAGGGGATGAAATGGGAAGCCCTGTGGTCCTCGCTCACTCAGGTAGCCCAGACAAGCCAAGGCCAAGCACCCTGACAAAGGTAGCCTCCCTCGAGGACAGTCACACCTAGTGGCACATAAAAACAGTGTTGTGCCTGGTATCAATGTCTAAAAGCCAAAATCACTGAAGGAGAATGGTAATGTTGGGACTGGGATGACAAGGACTTTAGCAAAAGCATCAGGGCTCAGTTAGGTGCACATGCATACCTTTGACAGTGAAGAAGACAGGGCTAGGGTCAGAGCAGACACCACTGCCCCAGCAGTTTGGTTTATCAGCACCTAAAACATTTAACAGGCAGGCTGCCCGAGGCTTGGGGGCCAGAGGACCATCACTATCAGCATTTAGACTCAAAGGTTCTGCCCTTGTACTTGAAGGCTCCAGCGGGACAACTCTTCAGAATTCCCAGCAGACTGATAAAAGGATCACTCTGTGCTAGCTGGACACATTTGTCCACTTCAGTCTCACATCGACCTTGGAAATAGGCTCAGTTAGGAGCTGAGAGCACACACATAGCTTTGGGGGCCTGTTCTACACTCTGAGTAAGTAGGCTTGGACAGATGTGAACCATGCCTTGGTATTCACATCTATATGTTGGAAGAAGCAAGTATCCACCATACAGGGTAGCTAAGAAGATCAAGTGCGTAATCCAAACACACCACCAGCCATCGTTGTGGATGCCCCCTTCCGTCAGCATCTGCTATTACATCACCTTTACACTGAGGGCCCTGACACTTGTCGAAAAAAGAAATTTGCCTAAAACCAAAAGGCAAGTAAGTGACAGAGCTGGGTCTTGGACTGAGGTCTTACCCTCAGCAACAGTATGACATTAACAGCATCCTGAAATGATGCTAAAATACGGTGGAAATACATTTGGAGAGAATTAACAGCTTAATTATACCAGTGGCATGAACACTGAAGCAGGATATAATTTTATGGTCTGGAAAAACAGACATAAGATCTTCAGCTTCATACCTGTCACTTTTATCTAGCTGTTGTCCATGGAGAATGAGCAATTTTAGAGCAATTGATCTCTTTCTCCTCTAGGGAAAGGGTACAATATTTCCTTTTTCTAAAACTTTAAGCTATATTTCACAAGTGGACAGAAACTTGGGAAGAAACAAGGAGTAGGAAAGGGCAGCATTGACAGGATTATGTCAGAGGGCAGGATGTCATAGAAAGATATGCTGCCCAGGACTCAGGACTCAGGGACTCTTAGCAGAGTGTGCCTGGAATACAGGTGCCATTCCACAGTGGTACACAAAGGGGTATCTACATCCTTCCTGGATGTATGTCCTTACTCAAGGTCCCCATGGAAATACATACACAAAGAAACATTAAACAATGTTTTTGTTTCTAATTTTGTGTTTTCTTTCACAATTTGACTCCTAGGTAGATGATGGATAGATGGATGGATGGGTGGGTGAGTGGGTGGATGGGTGGATTAATGGATAGATGGATGTTTGGATGGATGGACAGACAGATGGACAAGTGGATGGTTGGAAGGATGGATGGATATGAGATGGATGGATGGATGGACAAATGGATGGATGGATGTTTGGATAGACAAACAGATGGACAGACAGATATGCAAATGGATGGGTGATGGGCAAATGGATGAATGGATGTTTGGATAGACAAACAGATGGACAGACAGACAAATGGATGGATAATGGACAAATAAATGGATGGATGGATGGGTGGACAGATAGATGATGTGTTCTCTGAGCATATTCCTTCCATTACCCTCTATTATCTCCTTCC